>CM065748.1:14449417-14514417 GCA_033310375.1 Conus canariensis
CGGATTTTCACGGCTTGAAAACCGTGTCTGTCCACGTAGTGGTTAACAGCTCTCTGATCAGGTGAGGCAAGGCTAAGAAGACGGAGGAGGGGGATGGGCACCGCCTTCCATATTGCCATGCCATAGATACTGTGGATTTTTAATAGTCCATCCATGTGGCTATAGGACTATCCGACTTCAACTCTTTAATCTTCTGACTGAATTTAGGAGGGTCAGAAAGGCGATCGCCCCCTCCCCCCTTCATTCCCCCCCCCCCCCCCCCATCAAGTTCAAGGGGACTGACTCCCCCTCTGTCCCCCCCCCCCCCCTCCCCTCAATCTCCTCTCCTCGCTTTTGACTTCATGGTCCTACGCCGCTGGATTCTGCATACGGATCGAAACATTGTGTTGTCCTTTTTAATTCAGAATTTATCTTTGCCGTTTTACTGAAAAGAAAAATGTTTTAGTTTTGTAGTGATCGGTCATTGTACTCATTTTCATTCTCATGTGTGTGTTTTTTTTAGAGTGTCGAACGTTATTTGTGAAATCCGATATATATCCATTCATTCTCTCGACTTTTTAGCATTACTTTTATCATTTTTATTGCAACATTTTCTGTATATATTGCTTATATTTGGCTGATATAAATGGGCAAAGGTGTTTAGAAATTTAGTCGTCTGCCGTAATTATCAACAAATACATCAGTTAGCTTTGTCAATGTTTGCTTCAGACGTGTTATCAAGACAAAGAGGCAATGTGGTAAAACGTATTGTGCTGAGTCATACTGTTGACGCGTAATTTGAAATACTTGATGTTAATGACGTTACGCGTTGTCCTGGAAATATCATGAAGGTCTCTCAAATATTTTTAAAGGATTTTCAGTTATTTTTAATGAGAAGAAAGCTCAACTAATCCGTGATGTCTGCCTGTTGTGTTCTTGTGATATAAACTATGGCGAATGCTCAGAATGAAGTACTCTGATGTAGAAAAAAAATACTCTTCCTCTGATCTGAGTTTGACAGTCGTAGGCCTATCTCTTTTTTACGTGTTTCCTTTTTCTTGTAGTCGATGTTGTTGTTTGTTCTTGCGGCAATAACGGAGGTACTTTTATGCTTTATGTGCGTGAGGCTGCGATAAGAATATCGTTTATTTGATCTGACTTCAAAATGGCTGGTGATAAACTTTGTTTTAAGTCGGGCTTGCAGTCGCAGGACGAGTCTTGATGTTTGATTTTAGTTCAAGCATTTTAATGTTTTCATTGTTTTAAACTTGCATGAAGCTGCGGTGTGGTCTCCCTGTGGTTAGCTGGAGTGTAAACGACATGATTTGACTGGACCTGTTCAGTTAATGGGGGACTTTAGGCCATCTTTTCTTCTTCTTCTTTTTTTTTGTTTTTTGTTTTTTTTTTGTTTTTTTTTGTTTTTTTTGTGGACTGGCTGGGCCACAGTTGCACCGGAAATCGTGGAAATTGAAAAACAAAGCCTGATTTTTGACAGTGTTAAAACTTGTTCTGGGACATATAAATCTTGCATTATGAGGTGTTTATATTGATGCTGCCAGGGATGTGGGATTTGTAATCCCCTGTGACAAAGCGCGGTACACCTCTCGGCTTTCGTTCTAGAATATAAAGGTTTGTTTTATTACATTTGTTTTCACCCACTGTCTGATTGTTTTATATTTACTACGCGTGCTCAGAAACGTTCTCCGCTTTCTTCACAACTGAAGTGAAAAGATGTAAATAATGAGTCTGGTATTCATTTGCATGGTCGGCTGTTAAGTGTGACACTCACCGTCTTTGCATGCGTAATTTTTAATTTTTTTCCCCCGGTTATGAGTGTAATATTTATTCGGATTAATGTTAGTCAAGTGTATGCTATTTGCTTTTTTTTTTTTATTTATTTTTTTTTTTAAAGTTTTTGTTTGTTTCTTTCTTTCTGTTTTTTGACACATTGCCGGTGAGTTTGTTTTCTTAAAAATTTTGTGTGACTAAAGAGTGTAACCTTTATTTTCCATTGTGAACGTGACTAGGGCCTATCACCGTGGCATTCATTTTGTGTAGGTCACATACCAGGGCTTGTCGGCGTGACCTTTCTTTTGTGTAGTGAAAAGGACTAGGGCCCATGAGCGTGACATTAATTTTGTGCTGTGAACACATGACTAGGGCCCATCTACGTGACATTAATTTCGGTGTAGTCAACGTGACTATGGCCCGTCTCTGTGACGTTTATTTTGTGCAGTTAATGCGAACAGAGCCTGCCAGTGTCACCTTTCTTCTCTGTAGTGAACAAGAGCAGAGCATGTTAGTGCGACATTTATTTGGCACAGCTAAACCTCACTGGGGTCTGTCAGAGTTAAATTTAATTTGTGTAGCTGATTTGACTGAGGCTCGTTAGCGTCAAAGTCATTTCTTAAATCGTGTGCCTCTTGGTCATTGTTACACGTTTGTGTGACGTCTACTTTACTTGGAAAATATGACGTATGAGGGCGTCGCGGACGTGATTCAGGTTTTTGTTTTGTTTTTTGTTTTTTTTTCTTTTCTTTCCCGGTGACTTTCAGTGAGATTTTTGTGGTGTTATCATAGCCATATGCGTGCCATTTGTTTTCAAATTTGTTCATGTATTTCACATTTGAGGTTTATTTTCCGTATTCAGAAATCGATTCCCTCCCCTACCCCCCCCCCCCCCCCCCCCCCACACACACACACACCCTCCCCTTCCCCTTCTCTCAAATTGCATCGTGAACAGTATTTAATCGACAACTATCACCATCTCCGTCATGCATGAAAAAAAAAAAATAAAAATAAAACATAAAATTCAAAAAAGAAAAGTCAAAATTTCATTCTTAAACAGCCTGCAATAGAAATAGTCTAAGGAAGGAACACATCAGGAAACAAATATCATTATGTACGTAAAGTAATTGTGACCAGTATGCCTCTAATCCACCTTTTCAAAGGAATGGAACCAGAAATAAAAGAATGCGGTCTTCCCGCTAGCATTGCGGTGTAGTGCTGGAAAGGCAGGCTTTGTTTCAGCTGGGTCCCTATTCCGGGTTACTGTAAACTATAACCGCAACTGGCCAGGAAAGAACATATGTTTCAATGACCCAATCAGTAATCATACGTGACCGCATCCTATATAGATCGTTTTTAAAGTGATATGATAACAATATTTCAAAACACTGCCGTGTTATATTTGTAACACTTGAGATGTAGAGTCAGGTTGTAGCCTATGTATCCTATGAACCGTATGTTTTGAACTGGACACGTATTTGTGCGTTTCCCTTTCTGAATTGCTTCTGCCATCTCTTCCGGACTACTAGCTTTTTAGTTGTTGTTTTTTTTTTTTTTTTTTTTTTTTTTTCTTGCCTTGAAAAATGGAGATTGCTTTTCATACACTTGAAAATTGAATAATTTTTTTTTAATTCAAGAAACATGTGCGAGATTGTGGACGTTATATTGCAGTTTTGCATGGCTGAAAAGGCTAAATCGTCACGTGTCATGGTAAATAAATTACTTGCACATATCAGATGTTATTTGTCCATCTGTTTTGTTTCGGGGAAGGGGGGGGGGGGGGGGAGGGGGTGAGCAAGAAAGCAAGAGAGAGAGAGAGAGAGAGAGACTTGAAGACTGCAGAAGGAGAAATCTGTCTTCAAAATTAGTGTAAGAACGGTGCAAATGTCGTAGCATATTAATAATCAATGGATCATTTGATGATGAAGGCTGGCTGGAAAGGGGAGAGAATGATGAATCCATCGGTGCTCAACCAATCATGACTGCAAATCCCAAACGGACTATGAACATGGACCAAATGGAATATCCATGTGTCTGTGGAAAGCGTTTCGCTACCACCCGTGGCATGAAGATCCACAGAACAAAGATGGGATGTGTGAAGACTCATCTGAATGAGCAGCAGCGCACTGCATCAGCAGATAAGACGTCGGAAGACCAAGGCCAGGATTTAAACCACAGTGCCAAGGACATCCACGCTGTTGGTTCGGATGAGGAATTTGCACAGGCCCTCGATGCCAGGCGCCTGAAACTCAACCTGCCACGAGCAAACGAAACTGAAGATTGGGAGAAACTGGATGCAAAAATCGTCCAAAGACTCGATGCACTGATAGGGAAAAGCACCCTGGAACACAAACTAGCCACATATGGGGACATTGTGTATGCCACATGTAGAGACGCCTATGGAGCAAAACTACCCAAAGAGAAAACACCTCCAAAGAAATCCAGACGCCAAGAAAAGATGGACAAGATCAGGGTCCAAAAGAAAAACCTCAAGATGCAAATGAAGACCGCACTGCCAGCTGAAAAACAAGGCTTGGAAAAACTGTGGAAAGACCTGAAAGAAAAACACAGTGCCCTCAGCAAAGCGGAATCTGCGAGGAAGAGGAAGAGCAAAAAGAAGAAGACACAAGAGCGCTTCTTCAGAGACCCCTTCCAGTTTGCCAGAACACTGTTTGAGCAGCCAAAATCTGGGACCCTAAGTGTGGACAAAGGAGTTCTTGAGCAGCATCTGAGGAAAACATACTCTGACCCACAGAGCAAAGCACCACTCGACATTCAAGGTCTGGTGTGGCCAACCAACCCTGAGGAACAGTTCAATGGCAAGCCTCCAACGTTGGCGGAAATCAAGAAGGTGGTCGACAAAGCCAGAGCCAAATCATCACCAGGGCCAAACGGAATACCTTACCAGCTTTACAAGAAATGTCCCAAGGTGCTGGAGTGGCTCCACAGGCTGCTGCGATCGGCTTGGAGAAACCAGAAGATCAGCGGCCAGTGGATGACGGCAGATGGTGTGTACATCCCCAAAGAGCAAAACTCAAGTGACATTAGCCAGTTCAGGCCAATATCACTACTGAACGTCGAAGGGAAAATCTTCTTCTCTGTCATGGCAGCAAGGCTGACCAAGTACCTGATGGAAAACAAGTACTTGGATGTGTCAGTCCAGAAAGGTGGCATCCCAGGCGTGGCAGGCTGTGTAGAACACGCCACAATGATCTGGGACGCAATCCAAAAAGCAAAAACAGAAAAGAGAGACCTGGACGTAGTGTGGCTTGATCTGGCAAACGCATATGGATCTGTGCCCCATGAGATGATACAGTTGGCTCTTGAGATGTACCATGTGCCAAAGAACATCCGCGACATGCTCAAGAAGTACTTCAATGGCTTCTCAATGCGGTTCTCTACCAAGGAGTACACAACAGACTGGATCAACTTGGAAGTGGGTATTGCAATGGGCTGTGCAATTTCCCCAATACTGTTCGTGCTGGCAATGGAACTCATCTTGAAAGCAGCAACAAACAACGCGAGACAAACAGACCTTGGCGATGGATACAAGATGCCTCCTCTCAAGGCCTTCATGGATGACACTACAGTGATTTCATCCAGAGAAGACGAGACACGTCATGTGCTGGAGAGGCTGGACGACATAGTTGCCTCATCCAGAATGAAGTTCAAGCCAAAGAAATCACGGAGTCTCTCACTGAGGAAAGGAAAAGTGGCCGGATCTGTGGTCTTCAGTGTTGCCAACCAGGCCATTCCAACAGTCACAGAAGAACCAGTCAAGAGCCTTGGAAGATGGTATGATGATACGCTGAAAGACACACAAAGAGCAAAAGAAACCAAGCAGATGGCGGAGGAAGGCTTGGAGACCATTGACCAGTGTGGGCTCCCTGGCAAATACAAGGTCTGGTGTCTGCAGTTCATGCTGATACCAAAGCTGCTATGGCCTCTGATGATATACGACATCTGCACCAGCATAGTGGAGGCAATGGAAGCCAAAATCAACAAGTTCACAAGGAAATGGCTTGGTGTCCCACCCTGTCTGACTGACATAGCGCTGTACTGTCGCCAAGCAAAGCTGAAACTACCCCTGAAATCCATCCTGGAGGAATACAAAGCAGGGAAGATCAGACTTCAAAGCATGCTGGAGGACTCAGGAGACAAGGTGGTAGAAGCAATTAAGCCCCAGCTGAAGACAGGCAGAAAATGGAAAGTTCAAGAGGCGATGGATTCTGCAAAAGAAAGTCTCAAGATCAGAGAAATAACAGGACACACACAGACCAACAGACAGGGACTGGGGGTGACCAAAACTGAATGGTGGTCAAAGGCCAAAGGAAAAGCCAAAAGAGACATGATGATTCAGGAGATGAGAAAAGAAGAAGACCAAAAAAGACTCCAAAAAGCAGTCCAGCAGAGCCAGCAAGGGCAATGGACAACGTGGGAGAATGCACTCCAAAGAAGTCTCACTTGGAATGACATTTGGCACATGGCCCCTCTCAGGATCAGCTTCATTCTCAGATCTGCATATGACCTTCTGCCCTCAAATGCAAACCTGGTGAAGTGGGGGAAAACAGACGATCCTGCATGCCCCCTCTGCCATGAAAAACAAACAGTGGAGCATGTCCTAAGCTCATGTAAAGTAGCCCTGGCTCAAGGAAGGTACACATGGAGGCACAACCAAGTGCTCAAAGAAATTGTACAAGTAGTCTGGGCTAGTACCAACGCCACAAAAGGGAAAATCAGGACTCCAAAAGCACCCGCAACATTCTTCACGGCAGGAGGCAGCAAATCATGGCCAAGAACAACAGTGCCACTCGAAACATGCAGGCAGAGTCTGCTGGACGGGGCAGATGACTGGGAGTGCACTGCAGACCTCCCAGAATGGAAGAGTCACCCAGAGATCATCAGCAAGAGTGGCATGAGACCAGACATAGTAGTCCACTCTAAGTCAACCAAGCAGCTGATCATGATCGAGCTCACGGTGCCATATGAGAACAGAATGGAGGCAGCTCAAATCTACAAGACTGAAAAGTATGCTGATCTGGCAAACAGCCTGAGGAGAGAAGGCTATCAGGTCAAAGTCCTCACTGCAGAAATTGGAGCTAGGGGGTTTGTAGGAACGTCTGCATACAGCCTCATGAAACAGCTCTCAGTTGCAGGGAAGGAAAAAACCAGAGCCCTGAAAGCAATGGCAGAAGCGGCAGAGAGGTGTTCAAGCTGGATCTGGTCAAGGAGGAACAAAAGTGAACTTCATAAGGCTTAATTTCCCTACAAATATCAGGTGTCCCTGTGGCTCAGTGGTTAAAGCGCGAGTCATTAAGTGGAAAATGAGCATGTCCAGAGGGTCATGGGTTCGAATCCCAGCCATGGCTCGTCCCAAGATGGGAAAAAAAAGGGGCAGCAGAGGGACATCCGGAGTCATGAACCGGGTGTGGCCCAACCCCCCTAGAGTGTCAGGAGATAAGGGCCGAAACACTTGCTTGAAGGGGGCTTCTCTTCTGAGGACTCTCTGCTGCCACGCTCTCCACGAGTTTCTTTCTACTGGCTGGCATGATTATAAGAGTTGGTAGTTTTTTGTTTGTTTGATTTTTGTGTGTGTGTTTTTGTTAATGTACACGCATATCTTCGTAAACAATGATCTGACAAGCGTTTTTTTCAGTCCTGAACTACTTTTGTCATAATTCATTTGAGTGATTGCAGCATATCATTAAATTTTACAGTATAATTCTTTAAAGTCCTTTTTCCATATCCCTAGAGAGATCAAAGGAATCATGGAATTTAAAAACGAAGCAGTCTTCGGGACGCCCTGATCACTGGGTTAATCTGCATCTTGCTAAAGGCTTCCACTGTTATATGTATGTCTGGAATTCTGGAGAGAGAGAGAGAGAGAAAGAGAGAGAGAGAGAGAGAGAGAGAGAGAGAGAGAGAGAGAGAGAGAGAGAGAGAGAGAGAGAACTGCTTGATACCGTTGTAACAGCATATGGAGATGAAATACTTCTAGCTATCGGTACTGTCGGCAAAATGGAAATCGTTGAGAGAAAACAACCATTGAGCCAGCTTTTGATTGTTGTCAGTCATCGACACCACACACACACACACACACACAGAGTGAACCTGTTCCTATAATGCAAAGCATACTGGTACATTGTAATTCAATGAAGTGAGCTGCTCACTACAGGCACGTCAAGCTGAAACCCCGAACAGCCCCCAAATGATTCCTTTGGGGTGGGTTGGATCATCACCAGCCTCTTCCTTACTGCGTTGCTTTGCTTGCCTCTATGTTTATGTTGGGCTGTGAAATCTGGCCACATGGGCTGGTCACTGCGACAGATTATTATTGTACTTTTCAGCCTGCCACTCCTTCCTTGGGAACGATGTGTCAAACACCCTCGGTCATCTCCAAGCTGTTCAGACTCAGGATCAAATGGCTAGAAGTTTTAACGCGACACCAAGAACCATTAGCAGACTCTAGAACAGACATCAACTGACCAACTCCACCAAAGAGTGGCTATGGCTGGGAAGACCAAGGGCCACAACTCTACCACAAGATTACTATATCCAGCTCTGCCACCTTCAGAATAGCTTTCTAGCTGCCTTGCTAGCCGTTTAGAATTTCCAAGGCATTGATGTTTCTCACAATAAAATATTTCGAACCGCCTCAAAGAAGATTCATTACTGGCTTGACGACCTGTACAGGACAACATATTGAATCTTAGATCATGTCGTGAAAGGGTACACTGTGCATCTGCATTATCGCCCTGAAACATAAAGATGGCAACATGCACAGTTCTTTGATGAGTCTTGATTTCTTTTGTTGCAAATGATGAAAGAAGGCACGCTTATTGTGGAGTAAATGAATGCTTTACCCTGAACTGTGTTGATCAAGCACTTGCATATGGTGGTGGAATTGGGTGCCATTTGTCCATTCAGTAGAAATGACCCGATCGTGATTGATGGCACAGCACAATGTAAGTAACATGACATTGTGACCTCACACTCTTCCTCTCCTGGTGGGTCCCAGAGCTCTTTTTTTTTCAGCTCGACAGTGCACGACCACGTGTCGGTACACCCTTCCATGCACGTCGAGACCATCCGATCTTAATACCGTAGAATAGGTGTGGATGTTTTGGACATATGCCTCCGACACAGGGTTAATGCTCCCACAACAATGCGCGAGTTTGCTGATAGCGTTCACGGGGAGTGGGTAGCCATCCTGGGCAACACCGCCCACTGGCTCATCCAGTCCATGGCAGAAGGTACCAGCAGTCATGGATGCCAGAAGGGGTCACACAGGATACTGACACTGACAGCCTGTCTCACCAAGAGTTCAGACATTTGGTTGCTAAACAATTTGACAAATGAAATCTGTATTTGAGTTCTGCTGAATACAGAAATCTGTTCTGTCAGTTGTTGATGGTTTTGTTTGTTTTCTTAATTTGCGTACATTTTGGAGCCAAAAACCAAGTGCATTTAACAGTCACTTCTTATATCTTGCAGATAGTCTCTTATTTACATTACCATCCTATTGTAATGGGTAAGAGATCTCCACAATTCGACCAATTCTGAATTCAAAGTTTTAAATTCTCTACCTTCCAGCGGCATTTCATTGCAATTATATCATCAGGAGTGGGGGCACAGAGGAAGGAGGGTCACCGGAAGGGTGGGTTGTGTGTCCCTCTGGTGTCTGCCTGTCATTTGTTTCCATTCTCACAGTGATGGGATCAGCTCTTTTTCTTCACGTGCATCTTGTGCCTTCTTCTTCCTTCCTTTCAACTGAAGACGGCCGTGATGACCGACTGAGGATTCTGTTGCGTTTTGATTTGATTGGGAGCCCTGGTTTCCATAGAAGAATGAAGGAAGGGAAAGAGACAGCAACGAAAGGGAGAAAACAAAGAGATGCAAACAGTTTGGAGAATCATCTCTTTAGGTGTAGCTGTTGACAGGTGCTGTCTTTCCCCACCTCCCTTGTACCGGACACTGACTCAGCCTGACTCGTTGTGTTCAGTACCCACTCTAACTGTTGTCAAGAGTAAAACGGGACAGGAAGGGGCCAAACATAGCCTTGTCCCCCAGTTCAGTGCCCACGCTAACTGTTGTCAAGAGTAAAACGGGACAGGAAGGGGCCAAACATAGCCTTGTCCCCCAGTTCAGTGCCCACTCTAACTGTTGTGAAGAGTAAAAACGGGACGGGGGGGGGGGGGGGGGGGGGGGGGGGGGGGCAAACACAGCCTTGTCCCCCAGTTCAGTGCCCACTCTAACTTGTCAAGAGTAAAACGGGACGGGGGGGGGGGGGGGGGGTGTAAACATAGCCTTGTCCCCCAGTTCAGTGCCCACTCTGTTGTCAAGGGGTTAAAACGGGACAGGGGGGCCAAACACAGCCTTGTCCCCCAGTTCAGTGACCACTCTAACTGTTGTCAAGAGTAAAACGGGACAGGAAGGGGCCAAACATAGCCTTGTCCCCCAGTTCAGTGCCCACTCTAACTGTTGTCAAGAGTAAAACGGGACAGGAAGGGGCCAAACATAGCCTTGTCCCCAGTTCAGTGCCCACTCTAACTGTTGTGAAGAGTAAAACGGGACGGGGGGGGGGGGGGGGGGGGGGGGGCAAACACAGCCTTGTCCCCCAGTTCAGTGCCCACTCTAACTTGTCAAGAGTAAAACGGGACGGGGGGGGGGGGGGGTGTATACATAGCCTTGTCCCCCAGTTCAGTGCCCACTCTGTTGTCAAGGGGTTAAAACGGGACAGGGGGGCCAAACACAGCCTTGTCCCCCAGTTCAGTGACCACTCTAACTGTTGTCAAGAGTAAAACGGGACAGGAAGGGGCCAAACATAGCCTTGTCCCCCAGTTCAGTGCCCACTCTAACTGTTGTCAAGAGTAAAACGGGACAGGAAGGGGCCAAACATAGCCTTGTCCCCCAGTTCAGTGCCCACTCTAACTGTTGTGAAGAGTAAAACGGGACGGGGGGGGGGGGGGGGGGGGGGGGGGCAAACACAGCCTTGTCCCCCAGTTCAGTGCCCACTCTAACTTGTCAAGAGTAAAACGGGACGGGGGGGGGGGGGGGGGGGTGTAAACATAGCCTTGTCCCCCAGTTCAGTGCCCACTCTGTTGTCAAGGGGTAAAACGGGACAGGGGGGCCAAACACAGCCTTGTCCCCCAGTTCAGTGACCACTCTAACTGTTGTCAAGAGTAAAACGGGACAGGAAGGGGCCAAACATAGCCTTGTCCCCCAGTTCAGTGCCCACTCTAACTGTTGTCAAGAGTAAAACGGGACAGGAAGGGGCCAAACATAGCCTTGTCCCCCAGTTCAGTGCCCACTCTAACTGTTGTGAAGAGTAAAACGGGACGGGGGGGGGGGCAAACACAGCCTTGTCCCCCAGTTCAGTGCCACTCTAACTTGTCAAGAGTAAAACGGGACGGGAGGGGGGGGGGGGTGTAAACATAGCCTTGTCCCCCAGTTCAGTGCCCACTCTGTTGTCAAGGGGTAAAACGGGACAGGGGGGCCAAACACAGCCTTGTCCCCCAGTTCAGTGACCACTCTAACTGTTGTCAAGAGTAAAACGGGACAGGGGGGCAAACATAGCCTTGTGCCCACTCCAACTGTTGTCAAGAGGAAAACGGGTCAGGGGGGCCAAACATAGCCTTGTCCCCCAGTTCAGTGCCCACTCGGACTGTTGTCAAGAATAAAACGGGACAGGGGGGCCAAACATAGCCTTGTCCCCCAGTTCAGTGCCCACTCAGACTGTTGTCAAGAGTAAAACGGGACAGTGGGGCCAAACATAGCCTTGTCCCCCAGTTCAGTGCCCACTCGGACTGTTGTCAAGAGTAAAACGGGACAGGGGGGCCAAACATAGCCTTGTCCCCCAGTTCAGTGCCCACTCGGACTGTTGTCAAGAGTAAAACGGGACAGGGGGGCCAAACATAGCCTTGTCCCCCAGTTCAGTGCCCACTCGGACTGTTGTCAAGAGGAAAATTGAGCCAGGCACCAAACACAGCCTCAGGTCATCTCATAGCCAACACTGTTGTCTGGGGGAAACTAGACTGGTGGTCAAGTACAGTCCCACAACTCACAGCCCTCACTATCTAGTGTAAACGAAGAAAGATGATGACCTGAAGACCATAGTTCTCTGTAATGTTGGAGATTATGCTAGCCTTGTTCTGGTCGCCATGGGATGCCTTTGGAACAATCATCCTCTGAGATAATTCAACACACTGTGCTATGGGCTCAGCTGAAAACACTGGAACCAACAGTTGAATTTTATCCACTTAATGGATGCGCGTCTGACAGTTTTGCTCAAATTTCCAGACTGGCACTGCAGTTGTATTTCTCAGCCCTGGCTGATGCAGGGAGATAATTGGATGCAAGCATAGAGTACAGTCTGGTCATGTGGACTCCAGTAGTAAAGGAACTCCACAGCATGATCTTCATCATCCTCATTCCCATCGTTCAGGACAAGAAGTCCTCAATTCTTTTCCCTTTCATTACCAGCTGTCATTGGTGACCTCAGTTTCATCATCCTCATCCCCATCGTTCAGGACAAAAAAGTCTTCAGTCCTGTTCCCTTTCATGCCCTGCTGCATGGTGACCTCAGTTTCACTTTCCTCTCCAAATCTGTTCCCTTGGTGAGTTTGTGTTGAGGCAGCTGGAGTCATCAGGTTCACAGGGCTGCTGTTCGACAGATGTGGAGGCGCCCTCTGAAAAGAACCTCAACCAAGATGGCTGCATGACTAAACTAACATTGTTGCAAGTAGGCGGCTTAGTATAGGGTGTCCTGCTATGTTGGATCTGAACAGGCACTACTAAACACCATCAACGTGGCTTGACAGCTGTGCAGCGTCTTCTGTACTGGGTTGCCACATGACAACTTGACACTGGCTGCTCTTTGTGGATTGCTGGTACCGAGGCAGAGGCGGGACAAACAAGGCTGTGGCTGTGGACAGGGGGCAAGAATAAGCAGAATGAGCAGACGTCACTGAGGAGGCACAGAAGATGGGACAGGAAAAAACCAAACAAATGAGCAAACGAGAAATGCCGTACATTTAGCAATAGTGTACACGCAAATGCCTGTCTGTGTCTGTCTGTCTGTGTCTCTTTCCCAGTGTGTGTTTGTGAGTGTTATTTGTGTGCGCACATGCGCTCTTGCACATTTATGCATTCACGTCTAAACGAAGTATGTGTGTATACAGATGCTTGCATGTGTCCACATGTACATATATGCATGGCGGGTATACAAGAGTGCATACATGAGTGCATGTGCGTGTGTGTGTATGTGTGTGTGTGCACATGCACTGGGCAGGCGGACATGTATCCATGTGTGTGCATGTGTGTATGTGTATGTGAGCATATGTATGGTTATGATCGTGCAAACACATGCACAAGCAGGTGCACATATGCGCAAGTGTGTGTGCATGGAATGGAGATTGGTACATGTGTGTCACTGTCTGCAAAGCATACATATGTGTGTGTTGATGATTGCCTGTGTATGTCTGCACACATGGTTTAACTCTAGCAGCATGACTGGGTAGTAACTGGGTATGTTGACGTTACACCTGGCAACCTGCATAAATACCCGGCAGACAGGCTCAGCACAGGGTGTCTGTCACCACAACAGACGTGCAGCCATCGTCTGTTTTGTGACCTTCACAGATCCAGAGTGCTGGACCTGTTTTCTTCAGAGACAACAATTGGTGGGTTTCTTCTACTTTTCATTCTTTTTTTCTCCATTTAATGTTCATGTTTAACGTCACAGTTTACAATCATATCCCAGCACTATAGAATAATTCATCGAGTCCCTGGTGAGGTGACAATGCCACTCTGAGTTCCTGAATCAAGATGTAATTAATTAACCTTCACCGGATGATGTTTTTGACTACACAGACCCGATCGTGTGGGTTGCCCAAGACACACACATTTTGTGAAGGCTTTTCCTATTGCTTATCCCTATTCAGATCATGCGGGTCTTGTAAGACCCATACCTGATAAAGAGCAGTTCAGCAACTTATTCCTCACCCGATGGCATAGGTCACGTGCAATCCATTAAAATGTATAAGTCCTGAGGGAATCGCGACTAATTACACTGATAATTGATTATGCCCATACATGAAATTTCTGTGACCAACTGCTGTTAAGTTCGTTGACAAATTCCTAAGATTTCGCGAGCGTAGCTCTATCAGTTCAAAGGATATGATGTTTTTATTGAGTCACTGGGTCATGGAAGACCCAGGAAGCACAGTAAAGGCTAAGGTGGCAAGAGAGTCACTTCACAACAGCATATTCCGCAGACATGTAATTTTGGTCAATTCATACCAATATATTCCACAAACATGTAATATCAGCCACATCACCCTAACATATATCTCACAAACATGTAATTTCCGTCACCTCATGACAAAATATCATACATGCATGTAATATCAGTCACTTCACACTGACAGAGCCCACAAACATGTAATATCAGCCACCTTACCCCAACATATCCCACAAACATGTAATATCAGTCACTTCAAACCAACATACCTCACAAATGTGTAATATCAGTTAATTAACCACAAGGTATTTCACAAACATGGAATATCAGTCATATCAATCTGAAATGTCTCACAAAAACATATTAACAGTCACTTCAAGCCAATATATCCAACAGACTCGTTAACATAAGTCCTTCACACTAACATTTCCTACAAACGTGCAACATCAGTTACTTTACACTAGCATATCCAGAAACATGTAAGACTGGTCACTTCAGACCAGCATCTCGCAGTAACATGACACTATGGTAACGGTCTCAGCATACCAGTATATTTCCATCATATGGAAAGTGTGTCTATCAGTGAAACAAACAAGTAGGTACTCCAAACCTTCTTTCTATGACCAAGAGGCAGTGTGCTGTTGGCCCACATTCAACTGTTATTTTCTACAAATATTTGTTAATTAATCAAGAAATAAAAATACGTCTGATAAAACCCGTTATTGATCTTTCATTTCCATACATTGTCTTTTATATTTTTGATAGTGGGTGTGTGTAAGTGTGTGTTGAAAGTTTGCGCTGTTACCGAGTAGCTGCGAGCGTCGGCCGCCATGCGTGCGTCTCGCTCCGATCACTGCCTTTGGTTGTCTGCTGTGCGCTCGGTGGGACCGTTAGTAGTTCTAAAAATAGTATGCTAAACAGGAAGAGGAGTCATCCCTGCAAAGTTTCGTGAGCGAAGTGTTGGCATTGATTGAAAAAAAATCGAGTAAAAAATCGTTTAAAAATTTTTCCTGTAAAATTTCAAGAATAAAACCGACAGCGACATTCATACTTATACACTCGCGCAAATCTTCAGGGTTTAAATTACAACTGAGTAAAAATTTTAAGTTTGTCCGTTCAATTCCCGCGGAGCGCAAAGCTATGAAGCAAGCCATGGTGCAGCTTCAATGTCAACTCAAAAACGAAATGGCAGTAAAACAAGACGGCACGCGACCCATATATGCTCAACGGAATCTTTCGAATATCAACGAGTCGTCTTCAAACCACGCAGTTCCAGCGATTTTGAATGGTAAGTTGCAACCTTTTCCGACAGTTTTACATCACGATTTAACTATATTACTCACTGTCATATTTTTTAAAGATTACTTTGTTTTTGTTTGGCGACCGAAACATCCGATCAGGGTAATGGTGGGGTCATGGTGATGAGAGGAGTATGTGTTTAGTATTTTACACAAAATCAAAACTCATACTTAGATTTTATGTATATGTTACAGATGTAGTTTGTATGACTTCCAAGGTTTATTTTCTGTCGATTTTTTTTTAACCAGATCTTTCCTGTTCGACTTAAATATCAAATTTTAATAGGTCACATGACCTTGCCCAACGACGCTTTTGAGGCTCTATGTCGAATGAACAGCTGAAACTAGCACAGTAGCAGTAGGAAAACGTACAGAATATTAATTTTGTGCTACTATTTCCTTTATTAAATGAATCAAGCAGTGATTTTAAAACGTTTGTCTAATGCACTCCATTGTCACTGGCGGTGATGGTGATATGTATATAATATGTATGTGTGTGTGTGTGTGTGTGTGTGTGTGTGTGTGTGTGTGCGCGCGCGCGCGCGCCCATGCATGCGTGTGTATGACTGAATGAAATGGACTAGTTATCATCATGATTTATCAATGAATGACAACCCTTACTCAATTTATTTTTATTTGTTTTTTTTTTCAGGTACTCCAAACTGTGCAGTTCTGGTCAACATATACCACTCAACACTTGCTAGGGATCAGATATTCAACACACTGTAATAGTCCAGAATATTTGTCAATCAAAACTCAAACGGTCAAAAACTGTTAATTAGTCATTATTTCATCCAAACCAAACAAAAATGAGGGAAATTCCATCAGATAAACCAAGAAACAGAATGGACAAATGACACAACCCCTAAAAGCCACCTGAAACAGGGCATGGAAGGGAAGAGTCAACCTGAACAATCCACTGCTGTCTGTGTGGAATTGAGAATGAATGGACTCGCAGTAATGTGTGTGACCACCACGGGCTGCAATCACAGCTCTACAACGCCTCCTCATGCTGCAGATGAGATTCCTGATCTGCTGCTGGGGGATTCTGGCCCATTCTTCCTGGAGGGCAACTCCAAGGTCATGGATGTTCTGAGGCAGCTGCTCACGTGCTTGGACAGCTCGCCCAATGATATCCCAGACATGCTCAATCGGATTGAGGTCTGGTGAGCGTGCAGGCCACTCCAAGCGTGCAATTCCCTCATTCTGAAGGTACTGCTTGACAATGCGGGCACGGTGAGGATGGGCATTGTCATCCACAAGGATGAAGTCGGAACCAATGGAACCAGCGTAGGGTCGGACAATGGGGTGAAGAACCTCGTCACGGTATCGGACTGCATTCATGGTGCCATTCTCCATCACCAGCAGATCGGTTTTGCCTTGCATTGAAATGCCTCCCCACACCATTACTGAGCCCCCACCATAGCGGTCATGCTGGGCAATGAAGTTGGGGTGGAATCGTTCATTCTGCCTTCGCCACACCCTCCTTCTCCGGTCAGTCATGTCCAAACAAAACCCGGACTCATCACTGAACAAAACTGGAGTCCAGTTTGCAGCAGTCCAGCCTTGGCACTCCAGTGCCCACAGCAACCTTGCTTGTTTATGTTGTCTGGTCAATGGAACCCGAATTACTGGGGCCTTTGAATGAAGACCACCATCGTGAAGCCTTCTCCTGACTGTCTGGGTTGACACCCGGTTCCCTGATGCGTTCTGGAGGTCATGTTGCAGCTGTGTGGCATTGTGGAAAGGATTTCTTCGTGCCTGGACAAGGAGATATCGGTCCTCTCGCTGGGTTATGACACGTGGGTGACCTCCAGAATGTCGTGGAGTGACTGTCGCTGTTGTTTGATATCGATTCCACATACGGGAAACAACGCTCTGGGATACGCCCAAGGCTCCAGCAACCTCTCGTTGCGATGACCCTCCTAGCAGCATCCCAATTCCTCTCGCCATATCTTCTGCGGAAAGGCGTCGTCTTTGTGCTTGCTGTTCCATTGTGGTGCGATAAACACTGCCCGAATCACACTGAACCACTCTTTGCCGGTCCCAAAACAGCAAATGTGACGCTGACCTCTCTCCCTGTTTACCCCCAGAATGAGGGGTCACGCCATTCATGTGCTCACCATGCTGCATGTTCCAGCGTGAAGGTGCAGGCAACAGTGTGATTGTCTTTCACATTGTTTTGTGTTGCTGGATCACGTATTTATTGAGATCAGTTCAAAATAATTTTTTTCATACACTGTTTTTAATTGCTGATCCCTAGCAAGTGTTGAGTGGTATATTACAGACCAATCAAAAAGCAAGACACTCAAGTGTGCCAGAAAGACTTGACGCTCTGCATCATCACCGATAAGCTATTGCAAAGTTTATTTCCAGTGTAGGCAATTAAGCCCACTGTAACAATGGCCAATTCCACACAAACTTCCTCTCCATGATAAGAGGCAGTGGGCTGTTAACCCACATTTGACTGTTATTTTCTCCAAAATTAATGTTTGAAAATTAATCCAAAAATGAAAATACACCAGACAAAATCTGTTATTCATCTTTCATTTCCATACACTGTCTTTTGTACTTTTGATGGTGATTGTGCGTCGGCGTGTGTTGAAAGTTGGCGCTGTTTACTGATTAGCTGCGAGCCTTGGCCAGAATATGCACATCTCACTCCTATCCCCTCCTTTGGTTTTCTACACTGTGCCCGTCGGGATAGTTATCAATTCTAAAAAATAGCATGCTAATTAGAAAGAGGAGTCACTCCCATGCTGTTTTAGTGTCAGCATTGATTGAAAAGTTCAGAGTAAAAAATAAGTCTGAAACTTTTCATGTTAAATTTCCAAAATAATTATATACGAGCAATTCTTCAGGCTTTCAACTACAATTAAGTAAACTTTAAGCTTGTCTGTTCAATTCCTGCTGGTGAGGTGTGGGGTCAGGGTAAAAACTAAAGGGATGAGTGTAAATTTATTTTGTAATGACATTGTTATATTCAGTATTTCTTGGCAATCATATATATAAATTTCACTAATAAATGGAAACCATAGGCACTGGAGAATTAGGGTGGAGTGGAGGAAAGGGAGTTCGAGAGGAGCAGGGACAGGATGGAGAGGAGGGGGGGGGGGGAGGGGGGGTTCTTTCTTTTCAATCTTCTGAGCATTACTTTTAATACAAATGTCAGTCATATGTCTTCATAAGATCATACCAAGCAGAGACATTTAATTTGTGTTTGTAATGTTTATATGGTACACAAGAAGTTAGGTAAAAGGGTGGGGGTGGGGTGGAGGTGAGATGGGGGTGTACAATTGTGTTGACATGCTTAAATGTCTTCTTATTGGTTAGATCCTGTTATCCTGATCATTTTGATATAAGTTACATGCTTGTATGTCAATTGAAAGCAGAGATATGTCATTTTATAACTTGTTTTGGTTGCTGATATGGAAAAAAACTAAATTGAAATAAAGATGTTGGCATTTTTAAAAGTGTGGTATTCAGACTCTATAAGAGCCTCAGGTCTGAAAAAAAAATTCAGTGTATATTACAAGTAGTTGACATCAATCACCCATGGTTTCAGACATGTCACTTGCCAAATGGCCGAGTTACAGGCCTCTAAACATGGCCCTTAAGGGAATTCTGACTGTCGTTAAGAAAATTAAATACTTTTTAAAAAATCAAAACTTCGCTCCTAATTAAGCTACAGATATCAATTTAATATAATTCTCTTTGTTTTAAGTTGTTCTATAACCTTGACTTATTGAAAACAACAGTCAAAAACACTTTAAAAATCACTTTGGAGTACCTAAAACAAGTGTGTGCATGTGTGTGTTTCGATTCAGATTTTTTTTTTTTCTTTTTTCTTTTCTTTTTAAAGCAAATATGTTATTCTGGATTGAGCTTTTGCAGGCAACACACCTTGCTTGCTGGTTGTGAACCCTGAGCACAGTCAGTTGAGCTTCCACCTTGGGGCAACATCTCCCAACCTCCTCTCCACACACTTTGTCTCAAGCAGTAAGTAGGGTCAGATAAGACATTTGCTCATCAATGATCAAGGCACCCGGTCATCCAGCTCCTGCATCGGGCAAAATTGTCTGTTTCCTTTGGGTACCATTTCTAAATTCATCATGACCCTGCATCTGTGCAGGGCTCCGGGGGTTGGTGAGTGAGGGACAGGCGTATGAACTGTGGGCAGAGTGGGTGTCAGTGTGCAGTGTGTTGTGAAAAGGAGAATGGGCCAGAAGGAACTATGGATATTACCATGTGTATATCTATCTATCTCTGTGTGTGTGTGTGTGTGTGTGTGTGTGTGTGTGTGTGAACATAGGTTGTCTTTGCCTGGGAGAAGATGGCCATAATGCTTTGCCATTCATGGTCATGTTCCATGTCATTGTGATGGATGTAAAGCACTCTCAGCTCTGTGGAGAAAAAAAAAAATTGGTCAAGAGGTTTCTTTGATTAATAAAGTATCATTATCATAATCACAAGAAGTTATTATTATCATCATCATCAATATTGTTTTCCATACCATTACTTTCATCATTATTACCCTTATTATCATCAGTACTATGATTTTGTGTGCCTATGAATGTTAACCCGTGTATAACTTAAAACTATATAAAAGGCCTCCTAAAAACAACATATGCAAACGTTTTCAGCCACTATGAATTATCTTGTTGCTGTTTTTTTTTTAAGGTATTTATGATCGAACAAAACGTGCTCAAACGCTGAAACAGCCATCATGGCACAGGTGCTAGCATAACGGATTATGGCGAGAGGCCATGGGTTCCTTCCCATCAAAGCCATTTATTTGGGGGATTTTTCAGACGCAAGACTCCCTAGTCCCACAGTTGAAATTTCCCAACAGGCTCAGCTGGGAAGACTGAAACCTCACACATGAGTTTCATCCCCTTAACGGGTGCATTTCTGAGAATATTGCTAAAACTTCCTGACAAACTCTGCCTGTTTCTGTAATTCTCAGACCAGATTCATGCTGGGATATATTATCGTATGAAAGGAAGCACAGTCATTAGAGTACTGCTGTGCCATGGTCTCATACCAGGACATTATTTCACTGCATTATTTATCATCATCATCCACACTGATCAGCATGAAAACAGAAGTACCAAATTCTACCCTTCATGCCCTGGTCTCCTGATGACTTCAGTTCTGGTTTCCTTTCCATCTATGTGCTTGGTGAGTTCATGTCAAGGTCGCTGGTGTCAGCGAGTTTATGGAGACTGGTGCTGCACAGAAGCGGTGCTGCCCTCTGGAGGGTGACTCACACTCACACTAGCTCTGCCACTAAAACATGATCAGTAAGGGGTATAGTGGGTGGTGACTTGCAGTATACTGGATCATGACAGGCACCACTGAACACCACAGAAGTGACTTGTAATCAGTGCAGTGTCTCCTCTGTTGGTTTGCTTCATGACGACTGAACACTGAATTCTGCGCGGACTGCCGGCTTGGGTGTGACTGAAGATGGGAAGGCAGAATGGGCAGAATGGGGGTAAGGCCACTCACTGAGCTTGCACACAAGATGAGACAACGAAAAAAAAAACAAGGAAAAAAGAAAAATAAATATTAATGAAAAAAAATAAGGGCACAGATCACATGGTAATAAATATTCTGTGGTCAAAGTGGATAATCCTATGTGCCTTCAGAAAGCTTATTCAGTTTAAGAAGCAAGCAAACAAAACAAAACAAAAACAAAAAAACAAAACAAAACCTAAACAAACTTAACAAAACTGTCTTACACTTTTACAGCACACATCAAATGGAAACAGTCTGGTCAGCATGGATCATCCTATGAATCTCCAGATGATCTGAATGTGTAAAAGTCTCATTACACACATCACATGCAAATGATTTCTGACCAGTATGGATCATCTTGTGTACCTTCAGGTACCATGCCTGTGTAAAGGCTTTACCGCACACATCACATGCAAATGATTTCTCTCCAGTATGGATCATCATATGTCTCTTCAGGCTACCAGCCTGTGTGAAAGTCTTACTGCACACATCACAAGCAAAAGATTTCTCACCAGAATGGATTACCATGTGTCTCCTGAGGTTACGTGCCTGTACGAAGGTCTGGCTGCATATATCACATGCAAACATTTTTTGACCAGAGTGGATCATCATGTGACTCTTCAGGAGGCCTGCCTTTGTAAAAGTCCTACTACACACATCACACGAAAATAATGCCTGACCTATATGGATCATCTTGTGTATCTTCAGGTGCCATGCCTGTGTAAACCCTTTACTGCACACATCACATACAAAAGATTTCTGACCAGTATGGATCATCATGTGTCTCTTCAGGCTACCTGCCTGTGTAAAAGTCTTACTGCACTCATCACATTTAAACAATTTCTGACCACTATGGATAATTTTGTGTCTGTTCAAGTTATGTGTCCTTGTAAACATCTTATTGCACACATCGCATGCAACTGGCTTTCGACCTGAATGGGTCATCCTGTGTGTCCTCAGATGACAAGCCTGTGTGAAAGTCTCAAGGCACACATCGCATGCTAGTGAATTCTCACCAGTAACGATCTTCTTGTGTGCCTTCAAGCTACTGGCCTTCGCAAAAGTCTTACCACACTCATCACATGCAAATGAATTCTGACCAGTATGGATCAACTTGTGTGTCTTCAGGCTACTTGCTTTTGTAAAAGTCTTACTGCACACATCACATGCAACTGAATTCCGGCCAGTGTGGATCATCTTGTGTGTCTTCAAGCTATCTGCCCACGTGAAAGTCTTACCGCACACATCACATGAAAATGGTTTCTGACCAGTGTGGGTAATCATGTGTCTCTTCAGGCTACCTGCCCATGTAAAAGTCTTATCGCATATATCACATTTACTAGATTTCTTATCACTTCGTTTTACCTTCCGCTTTCTTCCTAATCTCACAGTCTTACTGCACTCATCACAGGCACATGGTTTTTGACCTGATGTTGATGCCTGACAGGTGGAAGATGGTGTTTTATCACAGTCCTGAATAAAAAGAAAAAACAATTAATGTATTATGTTTATCATGATCATCAACTCATTACAATCATAAGAATAATTGCCATGTCATAAAAATCATCGGCATCCTTTTCATAATTTATAGATTCATTATATTCAAAATCAAGGCATATTTTTAAAAAGAAAAAAAAAAGCAAATCATACCTTTTGTTGAGTTAAATTTTGAATGAATGTAGTATGTAAAGCTACTGGACAAAATATCCTTTGTTATGTTCAGTTTTGAATGAAAGTAGGTTGCCATGTTAATTGAAAACTTCTGGACAAAACACATCTTTTGTTGTGTTAAATTTGAAATTAACACAGGCTGCAAGGTTGTGTAACACATCTTTTGTTGTGTTAAATTTTGAATTAATGTATGTAGGTCACCAGGTTGTAGGTAAAGCTGCTGGACAAAATATATTTTGTTGTATTCAGTTTTGAATGAATGTAGGTTGCCATGTTAAAGGACAATGAATGTAGGAATTGTGACTCTTGGGTTTTCTTTGAGGGTTAGTGTGTGAAATACTGCAGATATATCTGAAATACACAATGTTCAGTCAGTTCAAAGGTAGCAACTCGACTCTCATATTTTACCATAGGAAGACATTTATTCTGGACAAAACACATCTTTTGTTGTGTTAAATTTTGAATTAATGTAGGCTGCCAGGTTTTAGATAAAGATGGCGGACAAAAGATATCTTTTGTTGTGTTCAGTTTTGAATGAATGTAGGTTGCCTGGTTGTAGGTAAAGCTGCTGGACAAAATATTTCTTTTGTTGTGTTAAATTTTGAATCAATATAGGTTGCCAGGTTGTAGATAAAGGTGCTGGACAAAACACATCTTTTAGTGTGTTAAATTTTGAATTAATGTAGGCTGCCAGGTTGTAGATAAAGGTGCTGGACAAAACACATCTTTTGTTGTGTTAAATTTTGAATTAATATAGGTTGCCAGGTTGTAGGTAAAGCTGCTGGACAGGCTGAATGAGCTGTCGGCACTCCACAAGCAGTGCTGGATTGTTTATGTTGAGCCACGCCATTAGCATGGTAAACAGGTCCATAAAGTAAAGTTTCCTTTCTCATCCAGCTGCCACCATTTCCACCGATTCAAAATACGAGCACCTTTACCAAATTCATGAAAGTCTTTCTATGGTAAAATATGAGAGCAGAGTTGCTACCTTTGAACTGACAGTTGTATATTTCAGATGAGATACATCTGAAGTATTTCACACACTGACTAACCCTCAACAAAGAAAACCCAAGGGTCACAACAATTCCTACATTCGTAAATGTTACAGACAAAAACACAAAAATGTTCATCCACTGTTGTGACACAGTCCCTCTAATTGAAATATTACCTGGATATTACCTGGGAGATTATGATTATCTTTTTTTTTACATATGTATATAATCATGAAAACTATAGCTGATGGCAAGACTTTCTCTAATCTAAGAAAGAAAGAAAACTAAAAACAACAATCAGAAATTCTAAAGTAATGGAGCTCGTAGATCTACAAATCCAATCAAAGTATAGTATGCCCTAAGGAAAGATGGTTCACTCCGTGACCGTTTACTCTGCCGGCAGTGTAAGCCGAAGTAAAGCCAGACTCTGCGCGCCGTCTTGCAGGCTGGCGGCGCCTACCACTCCCACTTTCCTGGAGTATAAGGCTGACTGGCAGACCAAGAAATGTCAGAACAGAATGTTTTTCAAGTTTCGTGTTCTCTCTCCGTCTCTCATGTGTGTGTGTGTGAATGTGTGTGTGTGTGTGTGTGTGTGTGTGTGTGTGTGTGTGTTTGTGAACTGAAAGAGAGATAGACAGATACATCCCCAAAACAAAACAAGAACAACAAGCTGTTGTGGTTATAGTTGAAATTTTCGGCTTTATTCGCCTTCATCAGCAATTGACCTCCACCCTGAGTGCCAACAGGTATGGCAGTGAGGGAAGAGACGCATATGTGTAAGTGCGTGCGTGTGTGCATGTGTGCATGCGTGTGTGTGTGTGTTTGTGTGTGCGTGTGTGTGTGTGTTGATTTTATCGTCATCAGTTTTTGTTTTTTCAGTTACATCACTCTGTCGTATATTTCAGAGAGAGTGCAGGAGGGGGAGCAATTCTCTTCTCCTTTCTTCGTTTGGTATTGTTTCGCATTCTTTACACGGGATGTTTTGTCTCTAAGAACAACACAAAAAACAACATTTTCAACAACTGATAAATGGCAAGACCAAATGCACAAAATGCTACTGTCACAGCTCCCTAAATTTCACTACCACATACAGTACCTCTGGCAAGATGAGTGGACAGCTCAAATTCACACCTAGTTAAAGATTTGTCTGTGGTTAGAATCTTGCACAAGGATTTAATTTTCACAGGCGCTGAAGCTTCAGCATTTTTCTGTTCTTTCTCCCCGAAGCTGCTGCAAAGTATCTGTTGCTGTCTTTCAAAATGAAATGAAGTCTAATATTCCAGTACATGCTGACAACGAGAGCACTCAGTTCACACTTTCCCAATGGGCACATGAGTGATGTAGCCTCTTTCTCCAGTCGCAGCAAGAATTTCCTGACCTTGTCCATATAGAGCAATTGTTCCGACTTTTTCAGAGCGATCTCCATTTTCTCAACAACACCAACAACAGCAGAGCTTGGAATCACCAGTCCAGGTCCCTTCAAATCTGGGAGCTGCTTCTCTGTCAGCAGCGTTTCCTTGAGAGTTCCATCCAACACAGCAACCAACACATCTGTGCATTCTCCACACACTTTGCCTTTAATTTTCCTTGTAACATATCCAGCTATGTATGTCAAGGTATTCTCCTCCTGCATGGACAAATCTTCTGCCAGGATGTTGAAGGCGAGGGCAATGAGGACTGGATCAACGTTTTGATGTTGTTCCGGAAGTTCTGGAGCACTGCAGAATGTTGAAGAATATTCACGTTGAGGACTCATATTGTTCAGAGTGAGGAGGAAGTGATTGCCATCCTCCTTGCAATTGCTGGATGGACTCTGCAGAAGGATGGAATCCATCATCGCCTGCTGCAGAAACAACCAGAATTGCTTGGGGCTGGGATTGTCCCCATGGCCACCTTTCCCCCGTATGACAGAGAACAGATTCTCAATGCAGTCCTGGTTTTGCAGTGTGTGAACAGGAATTTCACCTGTTTTTCATGTAGTTCTTCCCACAGGAGTAGAAGGCTGTTTATTGTAATTCTCCAGCCGGACATGCATGGTAGGGATCTTGGGCTATTGCTTTGTAGAGTGAACAGCCATGACAGAGTGTCCTCCAAGAATTCTCTATGGCCAGATGTCTGGGACATGGCATGTCAAATCTTCTGGCTGCTGCACTTGCTGCTGCTGTTAAAGGTGTTGAAGAGTTGAGCCATTCGTTCTACAAACAGAGCCGTTTCTTTTGCTTCTTCTGGCAAAAGCGCACAGGGTTACCATTGTTGAAATTCAGCAGCGACACTGTGCGACAGGACCTGAACGGTGTATTTCACTCTGAGGGCGGAGAAAGGGGGCAAATTTAGATGTTTCTGGGTCAACTTGGGGGCCATCCTCACACTATTCTGGGAGTCAAGACGGAAGAACTCAGCTATGCAGTCCCAGTGGATATCGATGTTGTTTTCCTGAAAACCTGATTTGTTCAAATTGTCTTGTGTGTTTTTCAGGAGATGAGGTGGGTCGTAAATCAAGTACACTTTTTTGTCTTGATGGTAAAAGTACGGTCTTTCCTCAGTCAGCCCCAGACCCTGAAGCGCCTTCCGGGTGTTGGATCCCTGGTCACAAATGACAACCTTCACGTCTAGTCCAACCGCTGTGAGTTTGTCCACGCACTGATAGTAGGGACTTCAGCGAGTTGCCACTGACTGGACCACTGGATAGAAAGTATCCAACTGCTTGTTTCCATGGCACCAGAAGACCATGAACCATGAAGACAGTGGCATGGTTTGCAGCGTGATTGGTCCGTTGATCGCCGAAGTCCTCCAGGCCTTCAATGTTGTCTTCTTCCAAGTTGTATGACAGCTCTTCCTTAATTGTCATTTCATCGAAAACAACAGTGCAAACTTCTCCTGATGGCACGCTGGACACTTTCCTCGTTACTGCTTGCAGTATGTTATCGCTGAACCCTGGGAACATTTTGACTTTTTGCATTGCTCTTCTGAGAGTGGCAACAGATGGCAAGTTCAGTAGCTTTTGTAGAATACGATATGCTTTCACGCTTGCATGGAGCAATGACAGGGCCAAAGATTTTTCAGCAGGCGTCCATCGGTGACCTTTTTTTTGTCTTCCTGCTTGTCAGATCTGCGTCTCCACAAACCTCATTGTCGGTGGCGGAAGAAAATCTTTGAGCTCAGAAAGCAAAGGACTTTTCTTCTGCTGGATAAAGTCTTCTTGGTTTGTCATGCTTTTCTTAAATGGCGAGTTCTTCAAGCGACGACATTTCTCCTGAAGAGTCTTTATTTTTTGTTTGAGAGAACTCTCCACTGAAGAAGGCACATAAGCTGAGGAGGAAGACAGTGCTGGAACATGGGCAGACGAGGGGCCAGGAGCTGAGACACAGGGTTGAAAAGATGGAGTGGACTCCCCTGGACCAGTTGACAGAGATTCAGTTTGCAAAACAGATGCATCTTTCGCAGTGCTTGCATCTGACATGATCTGTTGACAGAAAGTGGGTTTGCATTTTAATGTCCGTCTGCCAGTCTCTCTCTCTCTCTCTCTCTCTCTCTCTCTCTCTCTCTCGTGCGTGCCTGCATGCACACATTTTATCACAATCATTGGAAACTATGCTGAAGGTATGCATTGCATACTTTCATCTCTCTCTCTCTCTCACACACACACACACATGTAAATGGCATGATTCTGCTCAACTCTTGAGAACAGAGAGTTCGCAGCAGTTAATCCCTCGAACATGGGATGGGATCGCAGTGAGGGGTAACTTAGCTGGTAGTCTGGAATGCCAGTTAACTCTCTTGACAAGCATGTACCCACTAGCACCTGACCAGAAATCACACTGCCAAAAGGCTGAGCGCCTGCCAGCGCCCCATAAAACACGTGGCAACAATGGGCGCCGCCATATTTCTCGTAGAAAAGAAAGTCTCGCGAGAACGTGACTGTTTTTCCTGTAGCGATTCACTTCCGTTTGCAAAAGAATGCAAGTCAATACATGCCGTAGTTCTCCGAGTTATGAATTTTTAAAGTTTTGTGGTCGAAATGCTGTTTTTCACCATGGCTAACCTTGATTTCTATCGTTCAATAATAGGATTTAGTGATGAAAATACTGTGATTTGTAGGATTTACGGCATAAGACTTAGTGAAAGTGCTGGGTAATGAAGTTTAGAGTGACCTGGATTTTGACCTGGATGAGGTTCCAGATATGATAAACAACGATTCAAAAGCAAGTTCTGAAGAAGAAGATTTTTTTTCCTCCCGAGTAAATGGCTCATGTGACATTCTTCAAACTTACGATATAGCTGCTATATATATTTATAGGAATTTTAAAAATTATTTTCATTTCATTATTTCCTTTCCTCTCTCTTAAATTAATTTTTAAATTGGGTAACTATGTTCAAATTACGGAGTTACTTCTCTTGCCATAGGTTTTCGGTGTAACTAAGCACAGGTAAGTGCATACTGAAGAGGGTTAAGAGGCTGGTCACCCAGCAGACAATTTGGCGACGGCTGGTCTGGGCAGACTGGTGTAGAAGAGACAGCCATTGGATTTCAGCCACATCATAACTGGTGTTGCTTTTGCTGAGATCTTAAGCCTGTCTTTACGTTTGACCATGGCTGGTCTGGGTGGCTTGGTCTGGAAGACTAATTATAGGCCGAGGAGACAGCCCTGGGAGACCGTGGAGCAGTAATTTCCGCAGGTGGGAGTCGTTGGTGACAGAGTTGATACATGCTGGATTTTTCCCTAAATACCTAGTCTAAAGGATCTCTCTTGATGTCTTTCTGCACTCCTCCAGATCCAGCCACTTGCATGATGGTCAGTGCAGGGTTTGCATTTCAATCACAGTGGGCTATATATAATGCCAATCTGTACAAAAGCAGCTTTCTGGGGATGCCACACACACACACACACACACACGCACACACACACACACATGCACACACGCTGGCACGCACAAATATGCCTGCATTCAATCACAGTGGCGCAAGCATACATGTACACACATAAGCAAGTAAGGAATTGTCACTGCTAAAGGATTTTGTTAGTCAACGGGATGCCGAGTTATGCAGACAATGCTTGACAGCATTCACCACTGTACTTTTTCCAAATGCTATGTGTATTATGATGACAGTAAAATGATAATGTTAATTACCTGCATCACATGTTGATGTTGACTTTTGCCTAGAGCTGTGCTTTTTTTGCTGTGGCAGCTCCGATCGTGTAGGAAGTGGTCGTTTTATGGCCAGTCTTGGTGGTGGATTTGGTACATTGAGAAGCGTTGGTACTGCACTCCAAATCAGTCGACAGTTTTTGCGGGTGTGGTCCATAAACTGATTGGCTTCAACATGCTCAGAACAAATAGAGCAGTTTGCATGAAGGTACACAGCTGGTTCACCCACAAGATCTTCACGCCTACAGTTCTGAACCCATTTCTTGCATCTGCAAAATACACAACAAGAATGGTGCAACTAGATTCCATATAGAAACTGTTTTTGTAAAAAACACAAAAAGAATGGTGAAACTTCATTCCATATAGAAACTGTTTTTAACGCCAGTCTGTATGTAGATGTTCTGTCAGTGTGTGCATATGTGCGGCTGTGTAAGCACATGGTCACTTGCTTACGCACATGTATGCGTATCATCTTCAAACAAGTGCGTGTGTGTGTGTGTGTGTGTGTGTGTGTGTGTGTGTGTGCAAGCGCCTGCATGTGTATGCATGTGAGAGCCAGTAGTATCCTATGCATTTTTACTCTCCTCTCTCTCTCTCTCTCTCTCTCACACACACACACACACACACACACACACACACACACACACATACGCATACATACACACACACACATACACACATGCGCGCGGGCATGTACGCTCTCACTCGCTCGCGCACTCACTCACTCTCTCTTAAAACAACAAATTAAGGAAATATAACACAGAAAAATGAACTCACCTTTCTTTGTCTTTTGGAAAAGAATACAGGTGGAACCCATTTTCCCGAGAATTATGACAGTTCGGCGCGGCGCACCAAGTGCCTCCTGCCTTACTCGCCATGCTGGACACGCGTGAAAAGATACTCTGTGAAGAGGGGAGCGGCAGGACGCAATGCACCAGCTGTCTGGCTTCACTTTCCCGCGGAGTGAACCATCTTTCCATAGGGCGTACTATCTTTGATCCAATCTTCGGTTGCTGGCCTGGTCCTGTATTTAACTAAATAGCAAACGAGTAAACAACGTTACAAAACCAACTGAATTTTCCCAACCAGTTCCCATTTTTTTCCTCATTTTTCTGCATTGAAACGCACGTGAATCAAATTCTGAAAATATCAACATTCAAATCTCTAGTCTAATTATGATGGCAGAGTTTCTTTCTTCCTTTCCCCTTCTCAGTTTTGAATGACTGATGGTTACATTTTAATAATTATAGACACTTCTAACAAAACCTCTACAAGAAGAAAATCCTGAAGTACAAATAACAATTCTAAAATTTTTGCCACACAAAAGGCAAAATAAACAAAAGGTCTCCAGCATTGTGATCGCACAGATCCAGTAAGGTTTCGGCAGAAGAAAACGTTCTGAGTAGCAGACAGCAGAAGCTGCACAATGAAAGAGAGACAGCAGTTTTACAAACCTGTTCATCAGCTGCTGGTCTGTCCCTGTCCTCTGTGCCTGTGATGGATTCAGATCTGACAGAATCACATGTCACTGTCATCATGACGTCTGCTGCTGCTCCAGTGTGTACATTACTGATGATGTGTGATGTGACTGGTTCAGTCTTGATGACATCACTGATGATGTGTGATGTGACTGGTTCAGTCTTGATGACATCACTGATGATGTGTGATGAGGCAGGTTCCGAACCGATGACATCACTGACGATATCCGTGGTTGGCTCAGTTTTCACACAACAATCCAATGGATCAAGTTCAACATCACTTTTGCTGACATTACAGCATATCTGGGAATACACAGAGACAGGATCACTCTTCATCCTTGATGTGTTGTTCCACCGTTTCATCTCATCATGTTCAAAATTCACCACACTCCTGGAATCCATCGATGTAGTGGAGACATCCACAAAGAAGCAAGATTCATGTTTGACATCAGCCCTCCCTTCCCCGTTGTCTGACTGGAATTGGTGAAACAGATCACTTGTCATGTCGGGATCAACCGGTTCGGTTTTAATAACTTGACCATAACCTGTAACAAAAAAAAGAAAAAAGGATAGATAAATAAAAAGATACACTTGAGGCATCTGAGCTCCCATTATATAACATACACAGACAATCGGCGTCAGCCCTGAACTCCAACCTGAAAGTCGTGTCCTGAACAATGTGTCCAGTGCACCACACTAAACCTCTAATGATCTTGTCATACTTCCATCATGAGATCTGGTAGATTAGGCTGTCAATAGTTTTGATATCTTAAATCAAAGTAACATTTTGCGGTGCATTGCTCTCTCAAAGTGTTATTTGTTATTTACCATTAAAATAAGAAAAGATCTGTCCATGTGTGTGAGTGTGTGTGTGCGTGCGTGCATGCGTGTGCGCAGGCTCTTGATTGTTTACATATTCATACAGCCACGCTTAGCTACTTCTAGTGTGGACTCTCAGTTGTTTATTATCAATATCTCCTCACTGACACTAATAGCTACTTCATGTGAAAGCTCTCGATTATTTATTCACATGACCACACTTAGCTACTTCAAGTGTTGGCTCTCAGTTGTTTATTATCCATGGTCTCTTCACTAATAGCTACTTCATGTGTAAGCTCTCGATCATCTACATATTCATAAGGCCACACTTAGCTACTTCAAATGTGGGCTCTCAGATGTTCCTTTCTATTCATTTTCCACCTTGTTTATAGCATAAGCCACCCTCTGCCACTAACACTATTCAATGGCTGTCATGAACAGTACTACTGAGCTACTGGTCTACAGACAGAACTCCAAGCCCACCATTGATGAGAATGTTGTGTGTCTGACTTATAAACAGCAACACAATGACAAAACAACATGGAATAAGAGTAAGCTTCATGGTCATATCAGCTCTTTGGTTAAACCTGATATTTTTATTTCACATTTTCAGAGTTCCTTCAAAAATTTGCAATGCGAACTATTTTTTTGTTGGCCGTTTTATTTACTGTTCGATAGCCGTTTTATTTACGACTGTTACAATATCATACGTGTGTCTTTTCAGGCACTGTCTTCTCCTTGACTTCAGCACACTGTAAGTAAACCATTACAGTTATTAGCCGAGTTAACTAATCGCGCTCCTCCGACACGTTCCTGAGATGAGTGTGATCCACCATCGTCATGCTTTTCCTCCTATACCTTAACCCTTACTCCACACCATCTTCATCCATTCTGCCCCTACCCTTACCAACCCTTACCCCTTGTGCACCACACCTGGTGCTGTGAGCAGAACGTCTGTTCCATGGCAGCTATCCCATTTGAATTGGATATATACAGTATCTTTTTTTCCCCCATGGAATGTGAATGCGGTTTCAGTGTAAAGTGATCTTTCTCTCTCTCTCTCTCTCTGCATTATGTATACACTGTGTGTGTGTCTGTGTCTGTGTCTGTGTGTGTACTGTGTGTGTACTGCGAGTGTTCATTTTTGACTTGGACGCAATGGACAAGGCTTTCAAACATATACTATGTTCTGATATCTTAGCATTAATGAATTGTCGTCACTTGTAACCAATCTTTCCCAGTAGATGCTCTGGTATCCTGGTATCAGTGCATTGCAGTACAAAGGAAATCTTGTTCACAGCATGTCCTCTGTTATCTTGGCATCAGTGTACTGTAGTGCATGTTGACTGTTTTTACAGCATATATGTTCTGATATTTTCGAATCAGTATACTGTAATGTACACTGAATGTTTCACAGCATGTATGCTCTGATATATCTTAATATCAGTCTACTGCCCTGCATGGGAAATGTTTTACAGCATATATATCCTAATCTCTTTACATTGATGTTCACTACGGAATTGGAAATGTTTTACAACATGTGTATTCTGGTGTCTTGGTATAAGTGTACTATAAAGCAGAGGGAATGTTTCACAGCATATGCTTGACATATTGGTACAGATGACTTGTGCACATGGAATGTTGAGGAAGGAATTACTCAATTAGTGACACTGACCCGAACACTGCTGCTGTATTCTCCATGGTGCTTCGGGGTCTTCAGGATCATCCATCTCAATCTTCACGTTTGGCATCACTGGCTGATCAGGGAAGGCCATGGGGTCACACAGTCTGAAGACACAGACATGTAATCGACACTCATGTCAGTGGATCTTTTACACACACGACTATTCATAGTATTAACACTCATGTTCTCTCTGTCTGTCTACCCCTATCTCTCTCACACACACACATAAACACTGGTCTTACTTCCCCCCTGCAAACACCATAGATACAACTCTTACAATCAACAATATCTACAAAGTTCTCCTTTAGCCCACGCGTACCTGGGCGTCTGATATATATAAATATAATAAAACGACCAGATAGTATTTAAATCAGTAATTACATTTTTTTTCTTAATTTAAAGGGCAATTGAAACCACTGTGACCAGTCTCTATGGACATGATACTAGCAGTGAATGGTTGGGGGAGAGGGGGGAATCATGTTCAAACCAACCCTGGACACATAAGCTGGATACTTGTTCCTGGTTGCACAAAACATGGCCATGATGATGAGAACTAAGCAGAGAGACAAAGTGGAAGAAAAAAAAAGCTCAATTGTAAAGGAAATGGAACATCAATTGATAAATCTGTAACAATAACAACAACAACAAAAGAAGAAGAAGGAGAAATCAAAAAAGACCACTTACAAATCTAACTTAAAACCAGAAAACACAAAAGTTTTTTCATACAAAAAAAAGCTGATACTAGGACAGAAGGCACTTTGGGAAGTGGGAACTGGGTAGTGCGGAAGTATACCATTAAAGATAAGAAAAATGGTACTTGAAGGGTTAATGATAAATTAAAGACACATGATAATAATACTCAGAGATGGCAGGCAAAAATATCCTTATGTACTTGCATTTGAGGTGGGAAAGGATATGAGCATTTGAAAATTTTTCACCACAAATGCTGAGTCTACACTTTCAATACATTTATTCTTAAAAGTGTGTGTGTGTGTGTGTGTTGTGTGTGTGTGTGTGTGTGTGTGTGTGTGTGTGTGTGTGTGTGTGTGTGCGTGCGCGTGTGTGTGTGCGTGCGCATGTGTGTGTGTGTGTGTGTGTGTGTGTGTGTGTGTGTGTGTGGTGTATGTCTGTGTGTGCATCCATGTGTGTCTGTGTGTGTGTGCCTCTGTGTGTTTGTGTGTGTGTGTGTGTGTGTGCATGTGTGTGTGTGTGTGTGTGCATGTGTGTGTGTGTGTGTTTGTGTGTGCCTCCGTGTGTTGTGTGTGTGTGTGTGTGTGTGTGTGTGTGTGTGTGTGTGTGTGTGTGTGACTGTGTGTGTCTGTCTGTCTGTATGTCTGTATATGCGTGAGAGAGAGAGAGAGGGAGAGAGAGAGAGAGAATAATTTCCTTCAGAAATGTACTTACTGGCAAATCTAAACAAGTGTTAGCAAAAAGGTACATACATCTACAGGCAGCTACAGGACTTTGTTCAAAGTGATAGACACCACCCCAAAAGCCTGAAAAAATGCATACATTTTTACCCTTTTTCAACAACAATAACCTGAGAAAGGTTTCCTCATTTCTATCCTGTTTCTATCATCTGCATATACATGTAAATATTCAATGTTTCCCAAAGCAACAGTCAATGCAGACTGTCATGGAAGAAACAAACTCATGAACAGCCAGTCTGGACCCAGGTATGCCCAAAGGAACTGTTCTAGGACCCCTACTTTTTCTGTGCCATATTATCAGTGATTTCTCTGACGCAATCCCAAGTCCACTTCTTTCCAGACAACTGTGCTATACAGAGAAATCAGCACCATCCAGGACCATTTTTCTCTGCACTTGAAGTCTGGATAGACACTCAGGGAATGAAACTTAATGCTACCTAACCAACACCTCCTTGCACTACCGGCTAAACAACACAGTCTTGAACCATGTGTCAAACAGCCCCTACCCAAGCATCTAACTATTCTGTGAGCTCAGGTCCAGGGATCACACAGCTATGACTGCTAACAAAGAATAACAAAGCCAGTGCCACCAAAGGTTTCCTGAGACCCAGCCTCCACCATTGCCCTAAGAACTGCTGGTACAATGTATAACTGTTGCTCATCCACTCTGTCCTGGATTGTAATACGTTGTACGGAACTCCCACACCAAGGATGACATTGATACTCTGGAACAAGCGAAAATACATGCAGAACGCTTCATCACACGGAATTACAAACCATGGTAGCACATGGAGGATCCTGCAAAAGTTCAGTCTTCAAACTCTCAAGGACTGCAGGAAGCAGCAAATTCTAATTGTCGTTTTCAAGGTGATTTAGGGGTTGGTGCTGGCCATACCACCAGACACTTTTTTTGACACCTTAAAAGAAAGCCTGACTTATCTAGATACATGGAGGGGCAACACGTTTGTGTCAAATTATATCGCAGAGAATTATATACATATAATTTTTTTTTTTCCTTTCTTCAGTTTATAGAAAAAAACGCCAGCAGGTTCTTCACTGTTCATGCCTGAAAATCGGATAAGCTTAGAATTCGTTTCTGTTGTTTTTTTCTGAAACTGAAACACTTTCTTTTTTCCCTTTGTCCCATCTTCTGTGCCACCTCAGTGGCATTCCATGCATGCTGCTCATTCTGACCTCCACAACCAAAGCCACAGCCCAGTTCAGCCTGCCACAGCCCCGGTAATCCACAGCAAGTAATCAATGTCAAGTCATCAAGAGCCAGCCTACCAGAAAAGACACTGCTCAGCTACCGAGTCATTTCGGTGGTGTTCAGTGGTGCCTGTTCTGATCCAACATACACAGGACACCACCTTCTAAGCCTCCTACTGACAACAATAAATTCTGAATAATCGCTTAATTGCTGAAGCACTGTCAAGAGACCGGCATCATGTCCGTCCAACAACAGCCCACCATGAATTTACTGATACTGGTGACACCGACAGAATCAAACCAATGCCACAGACATAGAGAGGGCATTGAAATTGAGGTCACCATGGGTGCAGGGCATGAAGGGCGACAGAATCTGATGATCAATGAGAATGAGGATGATGAAGATGATGCTGCAGATTTCCATCCGGGTCTGAGACTGCATGATACGGCTGTACTCTACGCTTACTTTCATAATATATCTCAGCATCAACCAGGCCTGAGAAATACAGACACCTGCAGTGTTGGTCAGGAAAGTTGAGCAACGCTCTCAGAGATGCATCCATTTTGTGGATGAAACGCGACTGTATGGTCCCAGTCTTCTCAATTGTGCCTGTACAAACTCAACTCTGGGTAGGAGCTGGCAAGGGCAGAAAAATCCTATGTTGGCTCTGATGGGAATCGAACCTATGACCTCCCAGTCAGGAGGCCACGATGCTAACCACTTTACTGTGGTGAATGGTTAATTGTAACACTTTAGTGACAAACTGTGCAAGTCTGAGTCCATCACCAGCTTCCAGACATAACTCAAAAAGCTGGTTACATCACCACAGTACTGGCCAGCTGAGTTCCCCCCACACTGCAGCAAAGCCAGCCATCTGGATTCAGTTACAATATTCTATGCAAGATTAAAAACAAAATTACAGTGCTGAAAAACTGAAGAATAAACAAATTACAAAACATACTACGAGTTTTGACTGTCATGTTAGCGTCTGGGTCTTCAGGCAAGATAAACAACATTCAAAACAATGAAAATGAAAGAGGAACAGTCAGTCACTTCTCTCTTTCACGGGCAGGGTCTGTCAAGTGTTTTATTGTTTATAAATGTATTCATGATGCCCAACCAATATTATGTTAGCAAGATGTACAGATGTGCACACGCTGACGGATTGAGGTAAATCTTATGTTGGTCTAACACAATTTTTTTTTTAATTTCCAGGTGTGACTTCATCTCTACAGCATGACAAATCCAACTGGGACAATTTTAGTCCTTGCAATTTAACTAGGAGTCAGAATCCCCCTTACTTGTTGGTGTGGGCAGAATTTCATGTAAACTGATTTGTTCTGTCATACTCTTTTTCCCCCTGGATGACAGAGTGTGGGGAGACCTCTGTTTGGGAAGACGAGGCTTGACCCCTTTTTCGCTCTTACATCTGACTGAATGTGTTTGTTTCCGGGGTGAAATCTAATGGTTTAAAAATAATAACTGTCTTCTCAGAATGACACATGCGTACAAAGACACAAACATATGCACGAACACAATGACTTTCATAAACGCACACGTGTACATGGTATAATTATACTAGTACTGAACCCTCGGTGAACTGACCATGCAGCGATTATCACCCGTGTGATCGTCACTTGTGCAACCGGCCGTGATCTTGGTAATAACAAGTTCACAACACCGAACACACGTATCACGATCCTTGGATGCGATTTAGCGACAAACAGCAAACCACTTTACACAATGTCTTCAGCTCCTTCCCCGACTTCCAACCCTCAAAACTTGACAACCAGTGCCACACAAAATTCCAAAGTTTAACTTGATCTCCAAGTCCATGGCAAATTTTCTTCTGTTTAGCATAATCAAAAAAGAAACGGTGTTAGTTACCTCCTCAGATACAGACGGACAGATTGCAGGACTTGTAACCCCTTCTGTTTAGCATACTAAGCTCACCGGAAGCGGTTGACAAGGGACGCAACAATGCGTGACACGATGAGGCTCATAATTCAAAAAAAAAAAAAAAAAAAAGCAAATTTGGACACAACAAACGTAAATAATGAACACTACAACCCAGACTTCCAGATGATCGAAAAGTGGTTCCTGCTGTTACTTCTTCAGCAGATAACATAAGATTCTGATTCCCAGAACAGTTCACTCCCTTTCTAACCAGGGCCTCAAACCGTGAAAGAAACTCCTTCACAGTTCAGTTCAGTTCAGTTCACTTGGGACTTTGGATAGCCTCGCAGCTTTTAGTGTCCCAATCATCTTATTCATTTAATAAACACTGGTTGCATGATGCATGCATATGCTCAGGATATATTTTACTCTATTCTATCAATCAAATTGGAATTTTAACATATTTAACTTCGCGTTAGTATCCAGAAGGTTTTTAAAAGTATTCAAATCTTTTGCTTTTTTTAATGTGTGCAGGTAGTTTGTTCCAATACGGTGCCACTCTGTTACTAAAGGAAAATTTTCTAATATTAGTGCGACAATATTTAATTTGGATTTTGTTATCAGAATTTCTTGTAATTTGATTAGAGGTTAGTTGAAAAAAATCTGTTAAAATTTGTACTGTTAAGTCCCTTAAATAGCTTGTAAGTCTCAATCAAGTCTCCCCTTATTCATCGGAACTTTAAGGATGGTAAATTTAACCTTCGCAATCTATCTGCATAGCTAATATGTTTAAACTCCCTAATTAACAAGGTGGCTCTTTTTTGCACTTTTTTGGGTGGGTTTTTTTTTTTTTTTTTTAAATGCACACGTGCTTCCTCCCAAAAGTGACAGTAGTCATCAAAATGTTGATGCTGGTCGCTCTTACGGAAGATGAAGAAGAAGAAGAAGAAGCACTTCAAAAACTGAATCTGCCTTAGATAGTAAGGCAGATTCAGTTTTTGAAGTGCTTCTTCTTCTTCTTCTTCTTCTTCTTCTTCTTCCGTAAGAGCGACCAGCATCAACATTTTGATGACTACTGTCACTTTTGGGAGGAAGCACGTGTGCATTTAAAAAAAATTTAAAAAAATAGAACACAGGAAGGCCTGGTTTGACTAAAGATGTAAACTACACATGAAATGGATTTACCTCAAATCTTCAGCAGTAACATCCACAGGATTTACCCTGAATCTTCAGCAGTAAACTCTCAAAACACAAGTCTAAAATCTGCACTTGATGGTCTTCATTATAAACACTACCAATATTTTCCATATTATCAACATACATACTCCTTTTTGAAATCTATGATGACTTTCCTAATTAAAAAAAAAAAAAAGTGCTGTCTCTGAGGAGAGACTTCTTAAATTTCCGAAAGTTTTTGTTGTGAACAAATTCACTTTGTTTTAAAGATACAATTGAATGGCTGGAATAACAGCTTATAAAATATCAGTTTGAATTCTAACAAGTTCAGATGCAAGTTCCTTTCAAATCAAAAGAAATAATCCAGTCAACTTGGTTTATTTGTATTAAACTGTCTCTAAAATAATCTTTTATGGGGAGGGAGTAATGCTTTGTATGCATCCAGCAGCTCAAAGCGTTCCATCATTTAAAAAATCTCCCATCATGTTTTTGATCTATTGACCACACTTTAGGTTTCGAATAGCAATCCTTACATTAGATACAACATTTTCATCTCCTGCTGCGATAACACATTCTTTCCCTATCTCTTTGATTTACTTAATTTTTTTTTTTAAGGAAAAAAAATTCAAGTTCATCATCATTGATGGATCCATAAATGTTTACTGGAGCAACTACAATGATGAAGAAGCAACTTTTAAGATCTCTTACACCTGGACATATTTTGTATGGAAAGTTGTTTTCAAACAGACTACTAGCACTGTTCTTGTCTGTTTCTGACACCTGGTAATCAGACAGAATAGCCCCATGCAGAAGGAATGAAATTTGTTTTTTTAACTGGTTTTCGGAGTGCTTCCGGAAAGGAAAAAGAAAAGAACAAAATTCTGAAAAACACACACACAAACTATAATACTGTGTCTTTAAAAAGTCAAAGATATTATTTCTTTCTTTTCATTTTTTTCTTAATCTTTTTAAGTCATTGACTCCATTACAATTGTAGGAACAGATCTTCATGTAGGTGTTCATAGCCATATTGGTGTGTGGGGGGGGGGGGGGGGGGGGGGGGGGGAGGGGGGTGTAATATTACAATCACAGAAAGAAATACACATGAGGTTGCAACCTGAATCATTAATACTATAATTCACAATATCGCCACTGGATTTAAATTGGATGAATGAGTGTACAGAGTATCAATATTCAAATGTTCCTGCATTATAAGACACGATCCATACAACCCAGTCATCCAACTTATAAAACACGAAGAGAACAGAAAGACAGTCTGGACATAACACATGGTGAGGACAGGGGATGTACACAAAGCATTACAAACAAAAACAAAGAGAAACAGAGTTTTAAAAAGAAAAGTCTCATTGTTCAGACATATGGTCATCTCCCCAGTTAGACCCAAATGATGAAATTCAAGTCCGGGGATTAAACTTGCTTATTTAAGAGAATATTCACTCCTTTAGAAATGCAAAAGATAAGGCAAGAAAAAACGTAATACAAAGGAATGTGAAATATTCAGCCATGCAGTAAGTCAAACTGACATAAGAAATGATCAAAAGAGATGGAGGAAGACAGGACATGAAAGAGGTTTGTGTATTTCAATACACACACACACACACACACACACACACACACACACACACACACACACACACACACACACACATACGCTGCACATGTATAGTACAGTACACCCCAGCCCTCTCCACTCCCCCAAACCCACCTACACACACTTTATATACATACTACAATATATTCAAGCGACAGCTGGAAGTTCTTTTTCTACATGCACTTAATACATAGCTTCACTAAAGTTTTTAAATAATGAAACACACACACACACACACACACACACACACACACACACACACACACACACACACACACACACACTTGCACATACTCATGTGTGCACGCTCACCACCCCTCCACTCCACTTTCTCCATTGACAGAATCACCCATACATTTATATTGATGTATTGTCACACACTCTCACAGTGAATAAACAAAATCTGAAAGCAGCCAACTACCCTTGGGGAAAAAAAGGGTGCGATCACATTTGTAGTCTACCAGTGAAGACACTCTGGAGTTTCCCTGTGGGGGAGCACAACCAGGTATGCTACACAGACCCAGATCCACAGGGAGACGTGTATGAAATCAATTGAAACCCGGACCATTTTCCATCGTGTACAGCTATAATAATTTGTTGTCATGGATGAAAGACGTCTTACCATACCATAGAATTACAAAAGTTAATAACAATCATCTGCAGATATGTGTCTGTAATGGACAAATGCAATAAAACTAAAAGTAGCTTCCAGTGTCAGTTACACTGGAAATAAAGTAATCATTGCCCAGGATGGGGCGATATTGCAAAGGCAGAAGAAAGGGGGTGAGAGAAGAACAGGTTAGTAGTATGGAAATGAACACAAGGCATGTGGTAAGAAACACAGAACTCGCCGTGCAAATACAGTACTGTACAATACAGGGCATCATTATGTAAATCACTGTGTATTTTGGGGATGGGACAGTCCAAAAATCTGTATCAGAAAAGGATAGGGGAATGGACGTTTGAGCATGGCGGCAACGTGTCCATGTCTGAAATCAACATGCACTGATGCAGTGTGTTATGTCAAGTGTTGTCCTTTGAAGTTGTAGTGAGATATAGCATTTAAAACTACAGCAACAACAAAACTAAACCTACCTTTCTTCCTTCTCTCCTTGCACCTCCCCCCACGCACATACAACACACACACACACACACACACACACACACACACACACACACAACACACACAAACACACACACCACACACACACACACACACACACACACACACACACACACACAACATGCGCGCACACATACACACACAAACGCACACACACACATGCGCGCACACACATACACACACACACACATACATGTGCCCACGCACAAACATGGGCCCGTGCCCACATGTCCATACACACACATGTGCACATTCACTACACACGCATACCAAAAAAGAAAAAAGAAATGGTAGGTAGGCACTTGAGGTCTGACCAGCGTGTTGGGCCAATGCGTAGGTCAGACATCCACTGAGTCGTACCCATGAGACCCTCTTCTTCAATTCTCTCATTTTAGTCGTTAATTCATTTATCCATCAGCTTCAAATCATGTGTAGTATGGTCTCAAAACTTAGCAGATGTGGTGTAGCATATATGGACTAGTCTGCACGCAGTGACGCCTCCTTGATGAAACTGAAACTGAAACTGTGTTATGATATGAATTCATACTTCCACCACAGAGAAGAGCTATATATATATATATATATATATATATATATATATATATATAATATATGTATATATATGTATATATATATATATTATATATATATATATATATATATTTGTTAAAAATAAGGTTTAAAAGGCAATCTACAAATTTGTTTCTAGCTACCAGCCGCCGTGGCGAAGTGGTCAGCGTCGCGGACTCCTGGCTTGGGAGGTCGTGGGTTCGAATCCCATCAGAAGTCATGTGGGTTTTTCTGCCCCGACCGGCTCCTACCCAGAGTTGAGTTGCTGCGGACTCAGTTGGGAAGACTGGGACCACACAGTCGAGTTTCATCCACTTAATGGATGCGTTTCTGAGAGTGTTGCTCAAATTTCCTGACCAACGCTGCAGGTGCCTGTATCTCTCGGGCCTGGTTGACGCCGGGATATATTATGAAAGGAAGCGTAGAGTACAGCCCTGTCATGTAGTCTCAGACCGAAATGGAAATCCGCAGCATCATCTTAATCATCCTCATTCTCATCGATCAGCATAAAAAAAAAAAAAATGTCTCAAGTTCTGTGGCCCTTCATGCCCTGCTCTCATGGTGACCTCAATTTCGATGTCCTCTCCACGTCTGTGGCCTTGGTTTGGTTCCGTCGGGGTCACCGGTATCGGCGAGCCCATGGGGGCTGTCGTTGGACGGACGTGGTGGCGCCCTCCGGAGGGAGAGCTCACTCACGCCGGCTCCGCGACTAAGCAATTATTGTCGTCAGTAGGGGGCTTAGTAGGTGGTGTCCTGTGTATGTTAGATCAGAACAGGCGCCACTGAACACCACCGAAGTGACTCGGCAGCAGTGCAGTGTCTCCTCCGGTGGGTTGCCTCTTGACGACTTGACATTGACTGCTCCCTGTGGATTGCTGGTGCCGGGGCTGCGGCGGGGCCAACCGGGCTGTGGCTGTGGACGGGGTGTCGGAATGAGCGGCGTGGGTGCACTGCCTCTGAGGTGGCGCAGAGGTTGGGACAGCAAAAAAAAAAAAAAAAAAAAAAAAAAAAAAAAATTGTTTCTAGCTTTGCGCTGTCATCAGGATCCTGACGACAGCGCAAAGCTAGAAACAAATTTGTAGATTGCCTTTTAAACCTTATTTTTAACAAATGTTGCTCCCCAAGGGGTTGAGCACTCTCAAAATCGTTTTAGGAATTTTAATCACATTGATCTATATATATATATATATATAAACAAGTCAGGTCATTTTCATGATAACATCGCTGCTCACAACATTGGCAATAATAATAATAGCAAAAACAATAGCAGCATGATAACAGAAAACAAGACTGGTACAAATACACATCAGGACAACAGTCAGCATGGCAGATGGATGTCACATTACTCCAGTGACAAAAACTGAGGCTGCTTTCTAATATGTCACAGATGTATCATGGAACCCACTGACAGAATGCAGCCCCCTCCCCTCCTTCCCCCCCCCCTCCCCCACCCCATACCTACACCCACACACACCCACACGAACACACACACACACACACACACACAACAACAACAACAACAACAACAACAACTGGGGGTGGTGTGTTGAGGATGGAAATTTGTTAACCAATATCACAATCAGCACTCCATAGTTCTTGTCCATTGTACTATAGACTGTCCTCATCATTTGTCTAGTCAACATTGTTATCCACAGACATACCATGGAGGCCACATGGGGGTTGTCACCAACAGCTCAACACTTCATTCTGATAAAAGTGGAAAAGAAACAATACAAAAATAATTAAAACAAAAATATAAGATAAAACAAAAATTAATGATTGTTGTATACATGCATATTAGTTACCCCAACAGCAGAAAGGGATTAATAAGAGACAAGTAAAAATGACCTTTCTTTCCATTCTGCTTTTTCAAACCTAACAGAAGAGGATTAAAGAAGAAAGAAAAAAAATTGGGTAAATAATCTTCTGATGGTAACATGAATGACCCCACCACTACCGCACCACCAACACCACCAAGAATTATAGTAATAATAACAATAATAATGATGATGATAATAATAGCAATAGTAATAACAGCGATAATAGTAATAATAATAATTATTATGATGTTGATGATGATTATGATGATGATGCCAGCATCATTAATAAAAATGACAATGATAATAAAACAATATCAATAATGATGATGATGATGATGATAATCATAATGATGAAAATGATGATGACATTAATGATGTCAATCATAGCAGCAACAGCAGCAGCAGCAGCAGCAGTAGGAACAACAACAACAAACAACAACAACAACAACAGCAAAAATAATGATGATGTGGGTAATAATATTAATGATAGTAATGTTGATAATAATGTTAATGATAATAATCATAATAATAAAACACTGACATTAATAAGATAAGATAAGATAATGTTGCTTATAGCCCAGCCGACCGCAAAGGGCCACATCAGGGCTGTCACCACGTTAAAATCAACTCAAGTCATTTTAAAAAAAAAAAAAAAAACTTTCATTCATCTCTTTAAACGACATCTTCTAAAACGCACCAGAAACTTCGTTAAAAATCTTTCTTCTGTAAAATCTTAAATCAGGTGAAAAATGTTAATCTCTCTCAAAAACTCAAAGATCACGTCAGGCGGGACATCTCTGAACAGGATTTTCATGGAGATACTACACATTTTTTACAAGTCGTGGAACAATGGAAGGCAGCATACGAACCTCTCCAACCTGAGGCACTACTAGTCACCGTGGATGTGGTGGGACTGTATTCCAACATCCCGCATGAGGAGGTCCATACATCCCTAAGAGAAACTGTAAAACCCATACAGCAGTCAGACAGCAGGTTACCACCGCTTTCTGTCCTCACCGACATTGTGAACCACATCCTGACCAACAACGTCTTCACATTTAATGAAAGAATCTACAAGCAAACCATGGGCACTGCTATGGGGACACCCATGGCGCCTTCTATCGCCAATGTTTTCATGGCCTGGTTGGAGCAACGGTTGCTGACAACATCACCATGGGTCTTGGATCCAAAACTGTGGCGTCGCTTTATAGATGACATTGCCGTCCTCTGGCTACATGGTGAACAGCAGCTGCAAGATTTCATTCAGTGGCTGAATTCTCAACACCGCACCATTAAGTTCACAGCAAATTATGGTACAGTCAACATTCCCTTTCTAGATGTCAACCTCTCCATCCAGGATGGGCACATCAGCACGGGCCTCTACATCAAGGACACAGATGCACATATGACGTTACCCTTCAACTCATGCCACCCTCGTCACTGTGTGCGGAGCATTCCCTACAGTCAAGCCCTTCGCATCAGGCGTATCTGTTCAACAGCAACAACATTTCGTCAAAGATGCCATGAACTGGCTGATAGGCTGGCAAGAAGAGGGTATCCCAAAGCCTTGGTGGAGGCATCCATTGCCAAGGTGTCATCCATTGCACGTGATGAAACGCTCAGTTACAAACAGCATGGTGCCACAGGGAAGAGAACCCCATACATAGTAACCCACAACCCTGCCAACCCACCACTGGCCAAGTGGTTGAAACAAGCCATGCCCACCCTACACACCAGCAGGCGAATGTTAGCGGCATCCCCTGCACCACCTGTGGTGGGAGAAAGGAACCGTGTCAACCTCAAACGTCTGCTGATGCCCTCCAAGATCCCCCCTACCCAGCACCAGTCAGGTCAGGCCTCACATGGCAGTTTTCATTGTAAAACAGGCAGAAAATGCATTATATGTAAAAATCATCTCCTACAGACATCCACCTTTATAAGTGTTCGTACCAAACTGCAGTTCACTGTCAATGATTATCTCACTTGCCAGTCATCAAACATGATTTATCTCATTGACTGTCTTAAATGTCATAATATGCAGTATGTAGGGGAAACTGGCAAAACTTTACAGCAGAGATTTTACAAGCACAGATCAGACATCAACACCAAAAAACAAACAGTAGTAGCAAGACATTTCAACAGTCCTGAACACACGATTGAACACTTGACATGCACTGCTATCGAACAGATCCGAAAAACAGATGAAACCTGCCGCAAACGAAGAGAAAAGTACTGGTGCTACAAATTGCGAACAATCTTTCCTGACGGACTGAATGTTGCAGACTGGGAGTGAAGGAACACACAGCTTATTGTCTGTGTCCCAGACTCACAAAGACTATCAACACTTACATCTCATACCTGTATGGATTGCTGCTAACATCCACGTGCATTACTTCATTCTACTGTTTCTCATTTCAATTCAGTCCTCTCTCTAGATGTCTTAAACTACCCCTAATTTTGTGCTTTTTCTGGTCTCTGCTTTAATTCCTTGTCTTCAGCTTCCAGCAGCTAACAAAATATTCCTATTTGTTACCCCCACCCCCCACCCCCAAGCACACACACTAGTGTGTGTGTGTGTGTGTGTGTGTGTGCATGCGTGCGTGCGTGCGTGTGTGCATGTGCATGTATGTGTGTGACGTCAACGTAAATTATGACGTCAACTTGAAATGACATAAGAACATGATGAAAATAAAAAAAAGTTTTGACGGAAGAGGAGAGCAAGAACTAACGGCCGAGGCTTTGGTGTCCAGCCTAATGTATTTTGTTTTAATCGTCGTTTTCTCCGTAGTGTTACTATGTGGAGAGGCTGACTTTCAAGTCAGTAGTACGTTGATATTCACTGTGTATGTGCGATACTTCTGATGACGGTACCAGCGAAATATGTACCAGGAAATTTAATTGTTATAGAAATGTTGTGAATGCTGTGTCGCCGAGAGTGACTTAAAACTCCTGCAAGAATATTTATGTGCTCTAATTGTACCACCTCATGTGCGTCGGTGGGCTGAAGTTATTGATGTGAACATTGTAATATCAATACACGGAGAAGCTAATTAATTTTTGTTTTAGATCAACAATACGTGGAATCGAAGTTTATTGTGTTCTATGGGACTTTGCTGAAATCGTGTTCTCCGGGGATTCAATATTGGTTGCTGTGCCTTGTGAATCTACAGTTCTTCTATGGTTTACTGTGCTTTATGAATCTGCGGTTCTTCTTCTGTGGATTGCTGTGCTTTGTGAATCTGCGGTTCTTCTTCTATGGATTGCTGTGCTTTATGAATCTGCGGTTCTTCTTCTGTGGATTGCTGTGCTTTGTGAATCTGCGGTTCTTCTGCTATGGATTACTGTGCCTTGTGAATTTGCGGTTCTTCTTCTGATAGTTTGACGTGATTTATTGTGCTTGTTGTGTGGAGACCCTGTTTCTTCTTCTTCATCGCTTGTGTTTGTGAACGGCTGTGCTTATTATGTGGGGACCTTGGTTATCCTTATTTGTCTTCTTTTAGTGTTGTAGACTGTGGCTTGGGTACTGTGGAACCGAGTGTGTTGACTGCATATGTGAGACACTGTGGACGGCGCCGGCGAGATCTGTGAGTGATATCAAGATATGTACTATGATATGCTGATATCTGATGACTGAAGTTCCTATGTATTGATATCTTGATCTATATGCTATGTAGTGACATGTATTGATTTGTACCAGTTCACATGAATGTATGTTTGATGGTTCAGGCAGCATAATTATAAAGAAAAAAAATCTAACTCGTGTGTTGCCTGGCTATCCATGTGCGTTTGGTGTGGGTGTGCGTAGGGAATAATTATTACACGCATCCAAACTTTTGAGAGCGAGAGTCAGACAGCAAAACACGCACCGCACACCATCCGTAACATCTGGTGACCCCGTAGTTAAATTTCTTTTGCTATTGAATTAAAAATCGCCTTAGTGGTAGGATTTGTTTTTGTACACCTATAATTGCCCAATTAGAAGTAATAGGTCACGTTCACAGACTTTTCTTTTGAACAATTGAGTTGTGTTGTATTGTTTTGTTTTATGACTGTTCTTGTCTACTTTCTTTCCCGTCTCCAGCGTAACGGGGTATCTCCTTCTATATAGTTTCTGGAGATACGAGGGCCTAGTTCCTAGTTCTTCCTTCCTTTGTGGGCTTTATTTTCATTATCTTCAGTTATCTCTTTGATTATTTCTGTTTTTATCTTTACTTGGGGATTGTGTTGCTTCTTCAGCATTCTTAGGGTTCTTTTTTCTTGAATGAATGAGTGTGTGAGTGGCTGCCCTGAACCAGTTAAAAATAAATAAATAAAATAACAACAACAATACATTGATTACATTCGTTATTACTCTCATGTCATTGCTTGAATTATACTTGTTGCTGAAAATTTGGTATTGATTATCGATTGTGTTTTTCTTTCTCCCCATATCCCTGAAATCCTGTTTCATTGTTTATCTCTATCTTTTTGTCGGTTGGGTTTGATAATACTTAGTCTTTTTAATAGTGATTGTCGTTAATGTTTGTTTGAAAAAAAAAAAAAATCCTCTTTGGAATTCATATATATATTTTAGTGGACAGGGATTTCAAACCTTTTTTGCTTGTGATAGCAATTGTTTGTATTTGATCCACTAGTGTGTGTCTCGGGTTTGACAGGACATTATTTCATATTTTCATTATGGCACAAAAGGCTAAGGAAGAAAGTCCTGTTGTGTCCTCTATGGACGAGGACAAAGTTTTCGCTAAATATTTACAACGAGGTAAAGTATGTGGTCTGGAGGGAGAAGATCTGTTGGCCTATGTGGATAAATGCATTGCTCAAGATATGGAAAGAGAGGAAAGAATCAAAATGAAAAGAATGCAGGAAGAAGAGATAACTAAAAGAGAGCAGATACAATAGATAACTAAAAGAGAGCAGATACAAATACAAGAGCAAAAAGAAACAAAAAGAATGCAAGAGGAAGAGGAAACAAAAAGAATGCAAGACGAAACAAAAAGAATGCAAGAGATAGAGGAAACTAAAAGAATACAGTTACAAATAACTTCTCAACAGAGTGCGGTCTCAGGACAGGACAGTGAGAGTCAGGGTTCTAGTTTTCCCAGGTTTAACGCCCCTCGTCCTACTTTTCCTAAGTTGCCCCCTTTCAAGGAAAGAACTGATGATATAGACAGTTACTTGTTTCGTTTTGAAACCCATGCTCGGTCCTTAGGATGGTCTGAGAGTTTGTGGGTTACATACCTGTCTGCACTACTTGAGGGTTCCGCTTTAACTCTCTATCACAGTCTCGCTGAAAATAATGTTGTGTCTTACGAGCTTTTGAAAGAGAGCTTGCTGAAAAAATTTCAATGTACTCCAGATGGTTTTCGTAAGCGTTTTCGTGAGGCTAAACCTAGCTCAGATGAACCTTTCGAGACCTTTGCAGTTGAACTTAGACGTTTGTTTGACCGTTGGGTCTCTTTGTCAAAAAATGATAAGTCTTTTGAAAGTCTGGTGGATCTTATCTTGCGTGAGCAGTTTTTGGAGTGTGTCTCTAAGGACTTGGCTACTTTGTTGTGTGAAAAAGATGTGAAAACGTTTGATGAAATGATCAAGTCTGCAGAGTCATACAGACATGCTCATCCCACTAAGGTGCTTTCTAGGAAAGCTGATGTAAACATTTTTGCTTCTGTTGGATACAAAACTCCTGGTCAATTTGATAGAAATCCGTATCCCGGTCAGTCTGATAGAACTCCATACTGTGGTCAGTCTGACAGAGGAAACAGATACTCTACTTTTCAAAACAGTGGCCACTACTCTGGTTCCTCAGCTGATCGTGGAAGTAACTTTGGTGGTAGCTGTTATTGTGGTCATCAGAGCTTTGGTTACTCAGCTGGTCGTGGAAATAACTTTGGCGGTAGCCGTTATCGTGGTCGTGGCGCCCGTTATATCTCTGGCAGAAAGAGTTCCTCAGAAAGTGCTTCTGATCAGTTTGCAAGTGTTGTGTGTTTTTTGTGTAAAAAGACAGGACATGTAGCTGCTAGGTGTCCATGGAAGTCAGGTAGAAACCCTTGTAGAATTTGCACCCTTAGCCACCCAGACACGTGTCCTTTTGTGGTTGGTAACTCTACTTTTGTCGAGAACTCAGCTGACAGCAAACAGTCCAGTGCCTGTTGCTCTGTTCTTGATACTCCTTTTGCTTGTCTTGCTGCTAGTGAGTTCACAGGCAAATTACATTTGGAGTCTGGTTCTGTGAATGGCACTTTGAGTTCTGTTTGCCTGATACTGGTGCTACTATTTGTGGCGTTCGCAAACGGTTAGTTTCTGACAGTCAGATGTTAGGAACCACAGTGAAGTGTGTTTCTTTTGGTGGTCGTGTGGATGAGTTTCCACTGGCTACAGTTTCAGTCAGTTGTCCTTATTTTGTGGGTGATTTGACTTGTTGTGTCTTGGATAGCCCTGTCGCAGATCTCATTGTGGGTAATGTACCTGGAGTTTTTGTGAGCGATGAGTTTAGTGATGTATCTGGTGAACCTTTCTCTTTAGCCGCCGTTACGAGGGCTAGAGCTAAGCATGTTGTGGACAAAAAGCCTTTGTGTCAGATTCCTGATGATCTGAACATTTCCCGTTCTGACCTTGTTCAGAAACAGAAAGATGACGCGTCATTGAAGTCGTGCTTCCAGTCAGCGTCTTCTGGTGAGGTGAAGAAGTCATGGTACAACTACCTTTTATTACTTCTTGTCTGATGGTGTTCTGTACAGACATTTTGTCAAAAATGATGTCTCTTTTGATCAGGTTGTTGTTCCTCTTGAACTTCGACCTACAGTGTTATCTGTGGCGCATGATCTGATTTTGTCGGGTCATTGTGGTTCTCGGCGTACTCTGTTTAGAATCCTTAACAAGTTCTTTTGGCCTGGAGTGACTGTGGATGTAGCGAAGTATGTTGCTTCCTGTGATGTGTGTCAGAAGACGGTATCAAAGGGTAGAGTTTGTCCAGTACCCCTTGCGTCTGTTCCAATCATCAGTACTCCATTTGATCGTGTGGCTGTTGATCTTGTTGGTCCACTGTCTCCTCCTTCGGAACAAGGTCATCGTTTCATCTTGACCATGATTGACATTGCTACCCGTTTTCCGGAGGCTGTTCCGTTGAAGGATATCTCCTCTGTTGCTGTGGCAGAAGCATTGTTGGGAATCTTTTGTCGTTTAGGTTTTCCCAAGGAGATTCTATCTGATCAGGGTACACAGTTCAACTCTGAGCTTATGAAGCAGTTTCATGCTTTGTGTGGTGCAAAGGGCATACGTACATCGCCGTATCATCCGCAGGCAAATGGTCATGTTGAGAGGTTTCATGGGACTTTGAAGTCCATGTTGAAAAAGATTGTCCGCACTCACCCAAAGGCGTGTTATCGTTATTTGCCTGCACTGTTGTTTGCGTGCAGAGAGTTGCCCTCTGAGAGTACAGGTTTCTCTCCCTTTAAGTTGCTGTTTGGTCGGCAGGTTCGTGGTCCTATTGCTTTACTACAGGAGTCGTGGACTCAGTCAGATGCTCAGGATGTTGAAGCAAAACCTCTCTATTCGTACTTGTTTGAACTCAAGAATGTCATTGCTGACTCATGTAAGTTAGCCATGGAGAATTCTGCTGATTCCGCTTTGAAGGGTAAAAAGTACTTTGACAAGAAGGCCAGGGAACGCTGTTTCAAAGTTGATGATGAAGTTTTAGTTTTGTTACCGACTGATTCTAACAAGTTGTTAGCCAGTTGGTCAGGGCCTTTCCCAGTAGTCAAAGCCTTGCATCCAGATTACAAGGTTTTTGTTAAGGGCAAGGAAAAGATCTTTCATGCGAATATGCTCAAAAAGTATATTCGTCGTGCTGTTGTATCTACTTCTGATGTTGTTGTACCTACAGTTGTTCTTTCACAAGGTACTTCAGTACCTTGGTCAGAGATAGCACCTTTGGCTTGTGAGCAGGAACAGGTTTCTCTTGAGTGTTCTCCAGGAATTGGTCTTTCTGTGGATCCCTCTCTGGAGTCCGTTTGTACTGTTCATGAAGTAGTTTGTACAGTTGGTGTCGTCCAGGACTGTGATGACGCTTTACCCATTCCCACTTTAACTGTTCCGATGGCGTCTTCTATGCCAGATGAAGATGTTCGTTCTGTACAGTTTGACTGTGCTTTGTCTGACAGCAGTTCCAGGAAGTTGCGTGCAGTCTTTGATGATTTTCAGGACATTTTGACTCCTAAACCAGGTTCTTTCTCAGGTGATGTACTATTAGAGATCCCTCTTACTTCAGATGTACCTGTTAGAAAGAAACGTTATGATATCCCTTTTTTTGCCAGAGAGGTTGTCGAGAGAGAGATCGGTATCATGTTAGATCTTGGTATCATTGAGCCATCAAATAGTCCGTATGCCTCTCCAGTTGTGTTGGTCAGGAAGAAAGATGGTACATGTCGATTTTGCATTGATTTCAGATCTTTGAACAAGATTACCGTCTTTGATGCCGAACCTATTCCTGATGTTGAGAGTCTTTTTGCAAGGCTAGCTGATGCTCAGTTTTTCACAAAGATAGATCTTGCAAAAGGATATTGGCAGATCGTGGTTAAGCCCGAGGATCGTCCGAAGACGGCTTTTACAACACACATGGGTCTATTCCAGTTTGTCAGGATGCCTTTTGGACTTATATCGGCTCCTGCAGTGTTTGCACGTATGATGCGTATGCTGGCATTAGATCAGTTTTCTGCCATCAATTTTTTTGACGATATTCTTGTGTACAGTATGTCATGGGATGCTCACCTTAAACATGTGAAGGGTGTGCTCTCTCGTCTGAGGTCTTTCAACCTCACAGCTCGTCCTTCGAAGATCGAGGCAGGCTTTCGTTCACTTGAGTTCCTTGGTCATGTTGTTGGAGGTGGTACTATGCGTCCTGAAGGTAAGAAGGTTGATAAGATTTTGAATATATCCACTCCTACTACCAGGAAGCAGGTCAGGTCTTTGTTGGGGTTGCTCAGTTTTTACAGGAGATATGTTCCTGGGTTCGCTACTTTGAGTGCTCCACTGTCAGATTTGATCAAAGATGCTGATTGTGCTGGAAGGTCTATTTCTTGGACTCCTGAGTGTGCTGAAGCTTTGAAGAAGATTCAGGGTGTCTTGTCTTCTGCACCTGTGTTGTTGTTACCTAGGTTGGGTAATCCTTTTGTTCTCAGGACTGATGCTAGTTCTGTTGGTTTGGGTGCTGTATTACTTCAGGAGAGTGATGATGTCCTTCACCCAGTCGTGTTCGCTAGTCGAAAGCTGCTGGATCGTGAGAAGGCGTACAGTACTATTGAGCGGGAATGTTTAGCCATTGTCTGGGCTGTGCAGAAGTTTGTTAGGTTCCTTTGGGGAGTCAGATTTATCCTGCAGACGGATCATCGTCCCTTGACGTACCTACGAACGTCAAACTTTAAGAACTCAAGAATTATGAGATGGGCGTTGTCGTTGCAGGAATTCTCGTTTGAAGTCCAGCCAGTTCCTGGTTCGGCGAATGTTTTCGCTGACCTTCTCTCCCGTTCATGTGAAAATCAATTGATCCCTTAGGAAGTGAGGTTCCTTGTGTGAACTGTAGTTTTATGAAGCTGTTTTGATGTATGATTTCAGGGTTTGTGTATTCTGCTGTTTGTTTACTTCTTCAAAAAAACAATTCGGTCATTGTTTTTTTTTTTGAGGAGGGGGAGTATTGTGACGTCAACGTAAATCATGACGTCAACTTGAAATGACATAAGAACATGATGAAAATAAAAAAAAAGTTTTGACGGAAGAGGAGAGCAAGAACTAACGGCCGAGGCTTTGGTGTCCAGCCTAATTTATTTTGTTTTAATCGTCGTTTTCTCCGTAGTGTTACTATGTGGAGAGGCTGACTTTCAAGTCAGTAGTACGTTGATATTCACTGTGTATGTGTGATACTTCTGATGACGGTACCAGCGAAATATGTACCAGGAAATTTAATTGTTATAGAAATGTTGTGAATGCTGTGTCGCCGAGAGTGACTTAAAACTCCTGCAAGAATATTTATGTGCTCTAATTGTACCACCTCATGTGCGTCGGTGGGCTGAAGTTATTGATGTGAACATTGTAATATCAATACACGGAGAAGCTAATTAATTTTTGTTTTAGATCAACAATACGTGGAATCGAAGTTTATTGTGTTCTATGGGACTTTGCTGAAATCGTGTTCTCCGGGGATTCAATATTGGTTGCTGTGCCTTGTGAATCTACAGTTCTTCTATGGTTTCACTGTGCTTTATGAATCTGCGGTTCTTCTTCTGTGGATTGCTGTGCTTTGTGAATCTGCGGTTCTTCTTCTATGGATTGCTGTGCTTTATGAATCTGCGGTTCTTCTTCTGTGGATTGCTGTGCTTTGTGAATCTGCGGTTCTTCTGCTATGGATTACTGTGCCTTGTGAATTTGCGGTTCTTCTTCTGATAGTTTGACGTGATTTATTGTGCTTGTTGTGTGGAGACCCTGTTTCTTCTTCTTCATCGCTTGTGTTTGTGAACGGCTGTGCTTATTATGTGGGGACCTTGGTTATCCTTATTTGTCTTCTTTTAGTGTTGTAGACTGTGGCTTGGGTACTGTGGAACCGAGTGTGTTGACTGCATATGTGAGACACTGTGGACGGCGCCGGCGAGATCTGTGAGTGATATCAAGATATGTACTATGATATGCTGATATCTGATGACTGAAGTTCCTATGTATTGATATCTTGATCTATATGCTATGTAGTGACATGTATTGATTTGTACCAGTTCACATGAATGTATGTTTGATGGTTCAGGCAGCATAATTATAAAGAAAAAAAATCTAACTCGTGTGTTGCCTGGCTATCCATGTGCGTTTGGTGTGGGTGTGCGTAGGGAATAATTATTACACGCATCCAAACTTTTGAGAGCGAGAGTCAGACAGCAAAACACGCACCGCACACCATCCGTAACAATGTGTGTGCGGGGGTGTGTGTGTGTGTGTGAGTGTGTGTGTGTGTGTGTGTGTGTGTGTGTGTGTGTGTGTGTGTGTGTGTGTGTGGTGTAAGACCCCTGTACCCGCCCTCCATTCTTGCCATTTGCCTCCAACAGTTCCAGCTTTCTTTCTCACCTCATATATCACTTGTTCATCTTCACTCACCATTCTGTCCCATACCCCCTACTTCCCTTATGTGATCTTCTTCTTATACATACGTGCATGCACGCAGGCGCTCACACAGCGCGCGCAGTCGCGCACACGCAGGCGTTCACGCACGCACGCGCGCGCACGCGCGTGCATGTGCTCTCACATACATTTCTCCCTTCCCCTCTCTTGCTAGGTCTTCTACTCTGTTTCCACCTCAGGCCACACCTCTAGCCCCCATCCCATCTTCCTCCCTCCGCCCCCTTCCCATCTCGCCCTTCACTTTCAATTTCCTTTCTACCCTCCTGTATCTATTTATTTGCTCATGTCAATGGTGGAGAGAGAGGGTGATGGTAATGATTATTGTTAGTATGGTTACTATGATTGTTGTTGCTTTTATTGTCTCTCCCACTCCCAGCTCATTTCACCACCTTCCCTCCTCTTCCCACCCTTTGCTTCCCACCCTCTACACCCTCACCCTTCCCTCCTATCCCCTTCCCTTCCCTCCCCCCCCCCCCTTTTTTTTTTTTTTTCCCTGCTGTCCAACAAGTCCCCTTCCGTCCCCCATCCTCCAGTGAACTCCTTTTTTCCAGTGAACTTTGTTCTAAGTGAACTCTTTTCTAGTGAACTTTTTTCAGTGACACAACAACATTAATCTTAAGTGTTATGTTTGTCAGTTGGCCAGTGTGGCTTGAGAAAGGTTGAAATAAACCGAAATATTGCCATTATCTCATGGGTGTTTTGTGGCTTCTATTTTTCATCTTCCAGGATTTTCATGGACTCTGCTGTAAAATGTTTGTGTCTCACATCGTGCACTGACATTAATGATGATAATGGTAATAAAACAGTGACAATAATTACCATTGACTTTATCACCATCATCATCACTAACAGTAACAGCAGGATCAACAGCAATACACTAGTAATGCATCAGAGCAAGAGAAGCATAGTGCACACTGTGTAGCCATGTACCAATGTAGACAAGTACACATCCAGGACAAGCAAAAACTAAACAAGACAGAATTAAGTCATGTAACAAGCCACGCAGCCAGCACAAAAGACAAATGATGGGGCAGTTGCAGCAGAACCAACATCACAATTCATCTTCCATGTCACCAGTGAACATGTAGTTGTTCTGTCTAAAAATTGGAGGTTGTAGTAAGAGGAGGGGAAGCATAAACCAGTGACACACTCATATTACAAAACCATTCCACAAACTCTCTTCACAAAGAACAACAAAAAATATTCATGGTTGCACATCACACACACACACACACACACACACACACACACACACACACACACACACACACACACACACACATGAGCATGTGCACACTTATTTACACATACACACACACACACACACACACACACACACACACACACACACACACACACACACACACACACATGAGAGAGAGAGAGAGAGAGACAGACAGAGAGAGAGAGAGAAATATTGCAAGTACCATTCACAATACACAAAGCTGATCAATATGCAACATTTGGAAACAATAGCAAGGCTGTGTTTTTCATACACATGCATGCTCTGACTGTCTTGACTTACCACCATTGTTTCTAGGGTGCCCTGGGCACAGTCCATGTAGACCTGTGCAAAGGCAACACAGCCAGCGTGTGGAAGCTCAGGCCTAGGAGTTGAGATCCACACTGAACGCACTCTGAAATGACACGTCCAGTTTTCGTCTTCATGCATATCCTGCCATTTCCAGTCCAGGCTTGCAGGCAGTCCTCATGCACCGGCACTTTTCAAAGCAAAGTGTAATTGGCAGGTATCACAATCCTCAGTCGATTTTGCTTCTTCCTCTATTTCTCAGCGCCATCGCTTTGGTCTTCCTGATGACGGATCTTACAAGATCCCTCTGGCACCGGTCACGCCTAGCTTGCTGCCCACAGGTGTTCTGCTTCTACGGTGAATGTTCTGCTTGGTCTGGTGCAGTTCTAGCAGCTTTTTCTCACAGGTATTGGGGATGGGGTCCGCCTCGCTGTCACTGTGTCCTTAGCTGGCGTCATCATCTTCGCTCAACTTCTCCTTGGCCGCCTCACTCAGACCGTAGATCCAGATACTGGATCGTCTGATGAATTGGTCATCATCACTAGCTTCCCCGTTGAGCACCATGGGCAGCGTGTTTAACTCTTTGACAAGGTCCGTCAGACCAGCTTCTCTTCTATGGGGCTACTGCACTTCTTTTGCTTTAAAGTCGATTTCGTGTTTTCTGTTCAACAAGTGTTCTACGGCATCTAGCCACCTGTGGATTGTGATGTCCTTTTTCATCTACGCCTAGCTTTGTCGGGTGGGTAAAACAGCTGAACACGGGAGATAACTCTATCATTAGCACTTGATGTCGCCATGTTTGGTTGCTGTCCCTTACTGTTCGAAATAAGAAATAGTGTGCGCAATCACCTCAACACAATCAATTTGTTGCACGCTTTTGGACATTCCTTATATCCATATTAGTTTTAGCCAACGAATCTTCCAAGATCGAATCGGATTGCCACCCACCCTCCAACTTCTCTGGACCAACCTCTCCGCTTCTTCCGATTGCGACGATCTGGCATGTTGAAGTCACCGGAATGTAAATAAACACATGTCCCCACATTATTTCCATCGTTGCCAAGCACAGAAAAAAAACAAAAAAAAACACACACCACACACACATCCATCTGGTTGCAGCTGGAGTGAAGGGAGCAGATCTTTTTAGCATGTTTTCTATGGTATGCTCTTCATTAACCGCTCATTAGTGTTCGAAAGGCGTTGTTCGTTCCACAGTGAGCAGTACGCTGGAACACGCGCTCGTAGGTAGGTTATTCTTCACACGTACCTCCCAATGGTCGCATTCAATTTGTCAAACTATCTGGCACAAGTGAAATGCGTGCGCCGGCGTATGACAGGCCTAATGAAGCCCACAAACTGAAACTTGTATTAAACCAGGACCGGGGTCACTGACTGGGTATCAAAGCGCACGTGCGAACATGTAAGACTGACAAACTATTATGAACTATGTTGAACTTCAGTGCATTTGAATATCTAATTAAGTTATTTCGAGAAGATCTGTATTCTTCTCCCTCTTAAGACCAGCTAAGAGAATACCAGCTGGTCGCAAGAAATCACTTCGATGCGTTGCAAACGAAAAATTCAACACCGTCGGCGAAAGTTTACCCACGAACGTTGAATAGAGTGTAAGGGTGTCTGTGTACTGCACATGCATGTAGTATCGTCTTCGGAGAGTGCAGACTTCAAACTGTTTACCAGTCAGCTTCTGTTCAGATATGTCCCACCCGATGTGATCTTTGATTTTCTGAAAGAGATCAAAATTTTTCATCTGATCTAAGATTTTACAGAAGAAACACTTTTAACAAAAATTTCTGGTGTGTTTTTAGGTGTGTCCTAAAGAGTAGTGTCAATGGATTTTTTTTCTTTTTTGATTTTTTTTTTTTTTTGATAACCTTGTGAGTTGACATGAACGCGGTGACAGCCCTGATATGGTCTTTTGCGGTCGGCTGGGCTGTAAGCAACATTACCATTACCTTACCGTCTGCATGTGATTCTAGGAGAGATCAGAACCTGTTGCCCATCATGTGAGGCAGCGTTCCATGTCAACTGAAGAGTCATCAAAGATCAGAAGGATGTTTTTGTTCTGGAATCTACCATTGCCCAGTGCCACATGATTTTACCTGCACTCTCCTCAGATTGGACAATTTCGTCATGTCTGAAACAAGTCCTTATTACGAAAAGAATGGTTTAACTTCAAGATACTGAAATGTTGAACTATCACTAAAGCTTTCAATCGTATCACACAGTTTTCAGGTGAACTGGGAAAGGTTCAACTTGTGACCTACATACTCGTAAGCAAGGTAAAATAAGGTAATGTCGTTTATAGCCATGCAGCCAACCGCAAAGAACCATATCAGGGCTGTCACCGCGTTGAAGTCAACTCACAAGTCAATACTCGTAAGCGCTGCTCTGTTCAAGTGGAGCAATTCATGGCGATTGCCTCTTTCCAAGGCCTGAGGCAAACCAGGGCCACAACGTACGAATACCTCTCGATGGCCGTAATGTCGCAACTGGCCGTAATGTTGCGTTCGGACATTGTGGCCGTCTGTGACATTTCGGCACTGTGCAAGGCAGACCAACATACCCACACCTTGGGATAATTTCCGTAATGATAAATCTGCAAAACTCGATTGTCTATTGTCATCTCTGTCTGTCTGTCTGTCTGTCTGTTCTGTCTGTCTGTCTCTCTCTCTCTCTCTCTCTCTCTCTCAGTGTTGTGTGTGTGTGTGTGTGTGTGTGTGTGTGTGTGTGTGTGTGTGTGTGCACGCGCGCGCATGCGAGCATGCGTGTGTGTGTGTGTGTGTGTGTGTGTGTGTGTGTGTGTGTGTGTGTGTGTGTGTAAAGATAGGCAAGAGTAGTGTGGTGATGGTTGGGGTGTTGAAGATATCTGGGATTGCAGGGATAACAGCTTAACTTTTTTTTTTTTTTTTGGTCTCATATTCCATGTCATCCTGGTGGTACTACTCCCAGTCCCCCCCTTACACAGGCGCACCCGGTTTGTTCTGTCACTGTCCCCACAGTCCAAAGTGTGGAAATGAAATCCTGTGTTTGTCAAGCGGTTGACATGAATACTGCTACATTCTACTTATTGCAAGCAGAATGGGCACTAGAAAAAAAAAAAAAAAAAGGATTGCAAGCGACACAGGAAATGGCTGCAGAACCAGTCAAGGGAAGGAGGAGGAGAGAAGGAAGAGGACCTCAACTCTCCAGTCAAAAACCCAGTTCCTTCGTCCGCTGTCAGTGCTGAAAGGATCATATCCCGTGGCAGTATTTCCAAGGTGCATCCATCGACACAGTTCCAGGGCAGTAGGAGCATCCGGACATACTTCGCCACGTATAACTAGCGCTTTACAATCAAAAGCACTCAGCCAGCTCTAGGCAAACAGCTCTCCATGTAGGAAACCATCAGAATCGGCCGAAGCAGGGCCTGAGGTTGTTTGCAATGCTGGGGTCAGGGCCAGGTCTAAGATGAAAGCGAACGAGACCATTGGGTAGAATAGTACAAGATGCCAGAGTTAGGGTTTTAATACGGAGGGCAAATCAAGTTGTTGGGGAGGACCACCTGAACAAAGTACCAGCCTGGGGTGCTCAGGACTGAGGGAGTATTGGATATTCTAGCCGGCCTGATGAGGGTCCCGAGACAGGCCTTATAGGACCCTGTGGAAGTTCTCTCATGGACGGGGAATCATTTGACAAAAGGCCAACGGATAGGCAGTGTGCTTGCGAGCCATGTTCCTCTGACCTGGGCTGTCTTCTTGATGGCCGGGACACCCCTTTTAGGGAAAAGCTGATGATGTCCAAAATGTATGGGTTGTTCCAAAAAACCGCGCAGTTCCAGCACCACAACTGGGATCCAGGATGCCAGAACTCGCAAGCACACGTCTCTTCATCGCAGCAGATCCGGGAAGGCAAAGAAGGCCAGATCCACATGCCAGGGAACGCCAAAGAAGGGCCGGAAGTGTTTGGTTCCTGGCTGTGTGCGCGGGCTTACAAGTGTCCAAAGCTTCATACGTTCATTCACCACCTGCCTGGTTTCTCTGATGAAAGGATGCCATGTTCATCAGAGGCTGTTTTGCCGGGAGATTTCAAGCGAATGACATTTCCTATAAGAAAATAATCCATGTTACTACGTTCCCACCACTCGTTCTGGCTGCCGACCCTACCCATCCTGTCCCCACCCCTACCCCACCCCGATCAAAAGGCGAAATGGCCAACAATCTAGCACCTGACTGAAGGCAGGTTCAAACGACAGCAAGAAAAGGAATTTGTTATGTACTCACTGTCAGTGCATGTTTCGAAGATTGTGAACGGACGGTGTAATTTTCACTTTGTTTAGGTTCAAACAACAGCAAGAAAAGGAATTTGAAATGTACCTATTGTCTGTGCATGTTTCGAAGATTGTGAACAGATGGTGTAATTTTCACTCATTTGTTTCCACCTCAGAAAACACGTTCTCATAGAAAACATTATTACATCATTCAGTGCGAACTAATTAGGTCTCAGCATCATCAGGGCCCAGTGACTGTCTGTAAAATAGTTTTACAACAGGCATCCTGGAACAGAAATCACGAAGAAAGCATCAACAGGCACCATCAGAACGCAGTACCTATCTGTCTGTAAAATAGTATTACAATGTATATTAAGGAACAGAAATGCGAAGAAAGCATCAATAGGTATAATCGGAGACCAGAGCCTATTTGTCTGTAGAATAGTATTACATTACCTGTCTCTCTGTAAAATAGTCTTACAACATATATTTTGGAATACAGGTCACGAAGAAAGCACCAAAAGGTACCACCAGAACCCAGTACCTGTCGATACATTACGGAACAAAAGTCACGAGGAAAGCATCAATAGATCCCACCAGATCCCAATACCTATCTGTTGGCAAAATAGTATTATAACACAGTGTGATGTTAACAGGGGACATGCTCTCTCTCTCTCTCTCTCTCTCTCTCTCTCTCTCTCTCTCTCTCTCTCACACACACACACACACACACACACACACACACACACACACACACACACACACACACACACACACACGCTGCTCCTTAATTCTGAACCACAGGACTGTGCATGTTGTTACGACGGTAACTACTGTTGCCCATGGACGAACATTGGACCTTAAGGTATCCTGAGAGTCACAGGCTTCCAATCGCACTTAACTGTCCCACAATCGGTGAGACAACATGTCCCCCCGGTTCACAGGATGCAAACACCTCCAACCTTCAACACGCCCAGGCTTAACAGAAGACTGCTCAGCCAGCCGTTCTTCCACAACACGTGTCAACACAATCAACGTGTCCAAGGGTCGACAGGCCCGGTGGTTCTCCCCCTCCAGCCTCCAAAGTCAGAAAAACACCAAAACATGTCGCTCCATCAATCAGGAAGGTTATTCAGCTTAAATCCAGTCACAAGCTTTAAGATTCAGGGGGATACTCGGAGTCGCTCTCTATCCACCCCGGCATCTGACAGTCGTGCACTTTGACCTCAGCGACGTTCCGACCATGTTACGAGGTAAATGTGACTCCTTATTTCTTGGGGACTTTTAAGCTATGGTTATGAGGTTAGGACTTAGTCTAAGCGCGTTTACCATAGGACTGGGCTTGGTTCAAAGAGACTCTGCAGTATAGAAAGAAAAATAAATTGAATGCATGTGGATTCGATTCTGGTGTTTCTGTTCCAGATTAACCGAGATCTGCCCTTCTCTCTCTGCTCTCTATCTACCTTACTACCTGAACCACTGTTGTCATATCCTCAGCATCCCTAAACAACTAAAAACACCAAACTACTGGTGTGATAATTACAACAAACACCAGGGAACAGCGGTCACGGCGGAAGCGTCAACAGGTAAGGTACCATCAGAGCCCAGAACCTGTCTGTCTGTTTGCGGGCGGCATCCCAGAGGTACGAAGAAAGCAGCCGTGGACCCTGTTGGTACCGAGACCTTCTGGTGAGTGTGGGTCCGTGGTGGTTCTAGTCGGAATGCAACCCATTAGCTTAATGCTCATTGTTTGGGACCTGGTTTCCAGTTGACAACACTCACCTGAGGTAGGAAGACACAGTCCTGCACCTGCAAGTATTAAGACAAGAACAGCAACCTTCACCTTTAACTTTTCTCAGTTAAGAGAACAATCTAAATGCTCACGAAGATTCTTTCGAAAGATTGTGAACTAACACACACACACAAAAAGGAAAAAAAAAGCGATCGAACCCTCTTTGTCCCTCCCTCCCTTCCGTCCCCCCCCCCCCCCCCCCCCCGTCTCTCTCTCTCTCTCTCTCTCTCTCTCTCTCTCTCTCTCTCTCTGTCATGCTCACACATACACACACATGTTCACACGCGCGCGCGCACACACACACACACACACACACACTCACACACACACACACACACACACACACACACACACACACACACACACACACACACACACACACACACACACACCACACACACACACAACACACACACACACACACCACACACACACACAAGTTTGTCCTTTAACACACGCAGTAAAAGCTCGTTTTCAAACATCCTGACGCTAATCGTGCTGTGGAATGGTAGAATGAAAAAAAATGGATGGTGTTTGCTTGTGTATGTTTGCTATAAAGAAATATGCTTATTTGTTTGTTTGTTTTTAATGGACATACATTAGACAGACTGGGCCGCTCGTCTTTAAAAGGTTTGGTTGGTGAACACGGAGCTCTGTGTGTGTGTGTGTGTGTGTGTGTGTGTGTGTGTGTGTGTGTGTGTGTGCGTGTGTGTGTGTGTGTCTTGTGTGTTGTGTGTGTGTGTGTCTTGTGTGTGTGTGTGTGTGTGTGTGTGTGTGTGTGTGTGTGTGTGTGTGTGTGTGTGTGCGTGTGTGTGTGCACGCGCGCGCGCGCGCGCGCGCTCACGCGTTCCGAAGTGGTGAGAGATCCCAGCCTGGGGCCCGAGGTTGTCCAGTGCACAGCTTTCACTGCTCCAGTGCAGTCAGCAGTCAACACTAGGCACTGAAAGGGCTGCCTCGCCCCCCACCCCACCCCCCCCCCCCACCCCCACCCCCACCCCACCACCCCCACCTCCACCTCAGTGCAGGCGGACAGACTGGCCAAGGAAGGGGGAAAGCTGGAACAAAATAACACAGAGGTCTCCTACCCTGAGGAGAAGACATTCATTAGAACACGCTACAGGAGAAAATGGAAACAGCAACACCCAAACTCCAACCAGGCTGACTGCTATACTACCACCTAAGCAGTGAAAATCAAGTGCTACTGTTCAGACTAAGGACTGGACATAACAGACTGAATGCACACAGGTACAAAAAAAAGTACAAGAGGCCGAAATAGACACCGAGCACAATACCACAGGACTGTCACCTCCATGCTACTGCCAGGCAGGACACAGTGTCGGAGCCAGTGGCTCTGAGGACCAAGCTCTACAGGGACCTGGCGGACCTTCGGAGGACAGCCAACTTCGTGCTGGCAACTGGCATCACCATCTGAGTGTGTTCGAGAAGAAGACGTGCAGTCACAAAGCAGCTGTCGGTCAATACTTATAGGCACTGAAAGGGCTGTCACACCCACCCCCACCCCCTCCCCCCACAGTGCAGCCACAACACAGTTATTTCACAGGAACAACATTACGTTTCTGAGTCTCCTTTTTTTATTTATTTTGTTGTTGTTGTTCGACATAAATGAGTGATAACACTTGAGTGTGACAGTCCATACGTTTCTGTATCTTAACTTTGGAAGAGAGAGAGAGAGAGAGAAGAGAGAGAGAGAGAGAGAGAGAGAGATGGTTCGGAAGGTGCACATATTTCCGGCAAAAGAATGTTTTAGGTGAGACAAAATCTCTTTGTGTGTCACTAACAAAGAAATTTCCAGCAAAACACATTTTCTATCCTATCAGAGTTAAGAAGAACAAGAAGAACAAGGAGAAGACTTTTTTTTCTGACGAACATATTCACCCTCCTTTCTTTCTACACACGTGAACTTGCGAACACGCGCTCGTTTATGCAGAGAGAGAGAGAGGAGGGGAAGGGAAGGCGGAAGGGGAGAGAGAGGGGGGAGGGGGGAGGGAGAGAGAGAAGGTAATAAATGTAGAAGCATGCAGAATGAGGCTTAAAATGAGAGAGGGAGAGAGAGAGGGGGGGGGAGAGGGGAGAGGGAGAGAGAGGGGAGAGAGAGAGAGAGAGAGAGAGTCAGAGTCAATTAAAAGAAGCAAATCTATACTTTTTTCCCCAGTTAGAGACCTATTACAGACCAGGAATTGATTTGTTAAACAAACCATCAATGCAGTGCAGCCCCAGAGACAGCGGAGCATTCCCAGCTTGGCCCAAAGTGGAAACCTGGCCTGCCAACTCACCAATGAGTGCAAAACCATACTGACCACTGGAGGGTCTTCACCATACAGCAGCCTCCGTCACTACCTCCAGGATTCCGACCTAAGTAAACGAAGAAGACCATCATTGTGATACTGAGAACCGGGCACTCCAGACTATGACATAACATCTCTGCAATACTCCACCCTGGCGGGTCTGCAATTAATCCATGCAGCCCCAATGACGGTGGAACAGTCCCAACAACACCAAAAGAAGAATCCTGGCCTGCCAACACACTGATGAATGCAAAACCTTATTGACCACTGGAGGGCCTTCACCATACAGAAGCCCTTGCCAGTACCTCCACCATTCCTGCCTAAGGGAACGGAGAAGAATCTCTTCCTACACTACCGTTGATCTCATATGATCATCACCCATCAGTGACTGATTAATGATAATAATTTTTACCCCTCTTTGTGTGTGTGTGTGTGTGTGTGTGTGTGTGTGTGTGTGTGTGTGTGTGTGTGTGTGTGTGTGTGTATGAATATGTG
>CM065748.1:14524417-14574417 GCA_033310375.1 Conus canariensis
AACAGTAAGTAAAAATAGGTGAATTTACTTTGGATTAAACAATCTTTAACAAAGGAATACTCCATACTATCTGCAACCTTAAAAAAAAAATTGGCGCTGTATACATATTATTAAAATTCTGTAAGTGTTGTTGATATTTTGTCATGATTTTGTTGTAGAAGATGCTCTTTATCAAATTAATGTATGACGGTTTACATACATATATCCTTCTAACTAAAATATGCAGTTTATCATCACCAACTCCATAAGCATCCAATAAACAAGCATTAAAAAAAGGCAGTTAGAGTAGTAAACTCTTTTTTTTTTCTTTTAATTCAACTATATGAAAAACAGCGTGTGTACCAACTGTTGGCTCTATTCACACGTGGGGAAAAAAATTAACCGACAGATGAGATTTCATTTTGAAATAAAAACAAAATCCGCAAGCCCAGCGTTTTTTAAGCGCCGGCTACCGCGTCGCCTATCTCACAAAATAAATGACTTTAAATAGAAATACTGCACAAACCTTTTTTTTTTTTTTCTAAAGAAGAAGGATGCTAGCGGTGTGGGAAGTTAGAGTAAGGGTGGTTTTGGTTTTTCTGTATGTGCTGATTTCGTTTTATCGCATTATTGTTGGCATATAGAATGTGCCAGTCAAAAAACGCATTTCTTTTCTACTGTGTTCTTTTGATTTCGTTACAATATATGTACTTACACGTTATAATTTGAATTTTTTTTAATCGTACTCAAAGATAACGATATATTTCACTATAAAAATATTGCTAAATTTTGCTTAGTAAACATTTTGTTTGCATGTTTTTTTTTCAACATAAACGTATGTATTAAAAGATGGTTTTTTTTTATTATTATTATTTAACTGTGTTAAAGTAAGTATTTGAAAACAACCGAATAATAAGACAAACAAAGCTTGTAGATAGGGGAACTAACTCTTTGTTCTTCTAAAACAACGTATACACGTTCTTCCCCACTCCCCCCCCCCCCCCCCCCCCCCACACACACACAAATACCTGATGACACAATATGAGGGTGAAGACACACTCACTCCAACTCGTGCATTCGTGGCACACAAACGCTTGTACAAATCAACGCATGCACACACATAAAACTCGGTCATGGGGAGACGACTGAACGAACGATCCTCGTTTTCGTTCAACAGTGAGACAGAAAGCTTGGTGAATCCCAGGAGACGGCAAACTGAACCAACTTGAACTTGAACGTGTAGGTGTTAGAGGCCATAAGGGGCCTGTTCATCGTACTAATATATAATATCTAGGTCAAAAACTCTGCATGCGTGGGAGGAAGAGAGTCGCAGACTGAGACTATCTAGGTCGATAAACATTCTGGATTGTATTTTGTCGGCAGTTCCTGCTCATAAGTGTCTAACAGTGATTTGAAGATGTTGACTGTTATTGTAGGGGGTGTTACTACAGTCAGGAAGACCATTCCAAACATCAATCACTCGAAGAGAGAAGTAATTTCCCCTGATGTTTATGGAGTTTGTGATGAACTTTGATAGTAACGATCCTGGCTACATTCTCACGGGACAGGGAGTAAGGGCGGAGGGTGTAATAATAGATGCTGTGGCAGACTACTGGCAGTGTAAGGTAAGTGTAACATATTTAATGTACGAAACTCTGGAACACAACTCTCACTGAACTGTATGCAGTAGCAGCAGCAGCAGCACCGTGTGAAAGGACAGCTACGTTCCGATCTGGCCACAAACATTTGATGCTGTTGTTGTTGTTTTTTGTTTGTTGTTGTTGTTTTTATTAGAAGGATGCTAGCAGTGTGGGAGGCTAAACTAAAGGTGGTTTTGGTTTTTCCTGTATATGCTGATTTCGTTTTATTGTTAAGGACAGATAACCTACACACGAGGCCTAGTTACACATCAAACAAAGTATTCGGGCAAAGGTATAGCCGACCGTATTATTGTTGGCACGTAGACTGTGCCAGTCAAATAAATCAGTTCTTTCTAATTCATTGTGTCGATATTTAGTAAACATTTTTATTTACACATTTCAATTTGAATTTTTTTTTTAATCGTACCCAAACAGTACGATATATTTCACTATAAAAATATTGCTGGGTTTTGCTTATCAGACAATTTTTGTTTGCATATTTTCTTTTTCCAACATTAACGTATGTATAGAAAATGTTTCTTTTATTATTTAAAAGGTATTAATGTAAATATGTTGAAAACAACGAATAATAAAACAAACAGCATGTGGATAGGGGAACTAACTCTTTGTTCTTCTAAAACAACGTATACACAACGTTCTTCCCCCCCCCCCCCCCCCCCCCCCCACCACACACACACACTGTAATAAGTTGTCGTCGTACACATGACAGGAATCAGTTCAAACTCATAAGCATTTAATACTTTTTCATATTACGAGCTAGAAGGCTTGAAGCCATACCATTGGCCGTTGGCTGGATTCAGAAAAGAGCAATGCGCATGCGTGAACATTATAGTCATTGTCTATATGAGTGGTAGCTGTGCAACATCGCATACGTACTGTATGTACTATAGAATTGAATACTATTACATCCCTCTTTTCATAATAAACATAAGATTTTTATACTCTGGATGTGACTCAGAAATTGGATAATTCTGGCAATTATATTTTGCAGATTTATGTGCAATTATATATACTGCACATGTTTTTATGGGCATATTAAAAATTGAAATATTCTGACAATTACAGTCAATGGATTTAGACATTTTTTTCAATTGTTTTTTTAAAATGTCTATATGTGTGTACTACCATAAATATCTCTGTGTTCAATGAAATAGCCAGTTCAAGTGATTTGTGAATGACTGATTGTCTTGGACAGACTAGAGGTCCAATCTGCTGGGTTGCTTCACAATGCGTCCAGTGCGGGTGGTGTATTTGTTAAGTGTGTGTGAGTGTGGTGGTTTGGAGTTGATTGTTTGCTGTTGATGGTTTGCTGTCCCGTGGTCTCCATGGCCCGGTGCCTCAATCATGGCTGGTGGTACTGCGGCTGGCGTTCCAGTGTCCTGGTCTGCATTGTCCTCGTCATCAGCCCATCTGACCAGTGTTCTGTGTGGAGGGTTGATCTGCATTAGGTGTCTCCTGTTGCGGCGGTACGTGGTCCCGTTTGGAGTTTGGACCATGTATGACCTAGGTCCGCTGGCTTCGTTGAGAACAGTCGCTGGTATCCATCTTCCCGTTTCTTCTTTCTTCATCAGGATGTGCTGACCCTTTTGAAGTGTTGCAAGATCATGAGCGTGTCTGTCATGGTATTTCTTCTGTGAAGTCTGGCGTCGCTCCAGGTTCTTTTTGATGTTTCTTGGATCAGGAAGGGAGTTGGGGATTTTGGATGGGAGGTTAGTTTTGGGTTTCTGGGAGTATAGCATTTCAGCAGGAGAGGGCAAATTATGATCAATGGGGTTAGATCTGAAACATAGCAGTGCCATGCAGGGGTCAGAGTGGCTTTCTTTTGCTTTGCTGAGAATGTTTTTCACTGTTTGTACATTTCGCTCAGCAAATCCATTGGACTGAGGGTATCTGGGGAACTGGTTGCATGCACAAAATCCCATTCTTTCGTGAATCTTTGAAATTCAGCTGATGTGTATTGGGAACCATTATCAGTGACTAACTTTTCTGGGATTCCCTGCTCTCCAAACAGCTGTTTCATGTATGTCACGACTCCTGATGTTATAGATTGTCCAGCACTGGCTATCTTGCGGACGAAAGGCATTTTTGAGTAGTAGTCCGCAACCAGAATGAAGTCACTGCCATCAAACGTGACGATATCTGATGCTAGGACTTGCCATGGTCTGGACGGAATTTCATGCTGGATCATAGATTCTGCAGGTTGGTTGTTCTGGTGTGCTTGGCATGTTGTACATCTCTGGACAGTTTCTTCGATGTCTCGGTTTATGCCATGCCAGAAAATGTATGACTTGGCAAGTAGTCTTGTCTTCTCAATGCCTTGGTGTCCAGAGTGCAGATTTTGGAGAACGTATGATCTCATTGTTTTAGGAATCATAACTTTTCTCCTCTCAGAAGGATTCCATCTTCAATGGTGAGCTCGTCTTTGTATGACCAATGGTGCCTGATGGATTTTGACATTTTTCTTGCTTGGTTTGGCCATCCATTGATGATGAATTGTCCGAGTGTTGTCAGTTCATCATCATTTTCTGTTTCTTCTTTCAGTTGCTGGAGCTTGCTTGCAGAAAACTGAACTGCATATATAGATTGCTCCAGATCAATCTGATCATCAGGTGTGGGATTCAGCCTTGACAGTGCGTCTGCGAGTACCATCTCTTTTCCTGGCCTTTATTGAATGTTCATGTCATACGGTTGAAGACGCAACATCATTCTTTGTAGGCGAGGTGGGGTGTTGGCAAGGCTTTTCTTTTGAATCTGTTCCAATGGCTTGTGATCAGACTCGACAATGAAGTACTTCCCAAACACATATGTGTGAAAACGCTCACACCCGAAGACAACTGCTAGAAGCTCTCTTTCGATATTTGCATATCGTTGTTCAGTTTCAGTGAGAGCTTTACTGGCAAAAGCGATCGGCTTGCCATCCTGGACCAGTGCTGCTCCCAGTCCTATTTTTGAAGCGTCGACTTGAATGACTGCTGGTTTCTTGACATCAAAGTATCTGAGTGATACATCTTTGCATATCAATTTCTTCACTCTCTCGAATGCTTGCTGAAGTGAGGGATTCCACTCCCAGTGGACATCTTTCTTTGTCAGGTTCCTCAGTGGTGCTGTCTGGTCTGCCAGTTTGGGAATGAATGGTGCCATGTATTGGACCATTCCGAGGAATTGTTGCAGTTCTGTGATATTCTTTGGTGATGGTATGTTCTGTATTCCTGTACATTTTTCTGGATCTGGATGAACACCATTCTTGTCATAGACCATTCCAAAGAATTTCACCTCTGGGCGCTTGATATAACACTTTTCAGTGTTGAATACCAGGCCGCTCCTCTTGGCAACTTCCATAAGGTGATGAAGATTGGAGTCATGTTCTTTGTCATCTTGCCATAGACGACAACATCATCAGTGATTCCAAGACTGCCAGGGCACTGACCCAGTATTTCGTCCATTCTTTGTTGGAAGATATCCTGTGAGACGTTGACACCGAATGGTAGTCTTTTGAAACGGTATCTCCCGCATGGACTGTTGAAAGTAGTCATGTTGCTTGATTCTTCATCTAGTCTGACTGACCAATAGCCATGTCTTGCATCTAATTTGCTGAATACTGTGGCTCCGCTGAAACGATTGGTGATCTCTTCCACAGTTGGAGTTCTGTGGTGAGTTCTTTTGATGCACCTGTTCAGGTCTTTGGAGTCTAGGCATACTCCAAGTTTTCCACTAGATTTCCGGCTGAATGCTGGGGAATTCACCCAATCTGTTGGTTCACTGACAGGTTCTATCACATCAAGGTTTTGCATCTTTTCAAGTTCCTCCTTGATCTCTGGAACAAGTTGAATAGGATATTTTCTGGGTGGATGGATGACTGGCTTTGCTGTCTCTGTCAAAGTGATGTGGAATTCTCCTGGGAATTCTCCGATACCATCAAATCTGTCAGGATAGAGATTGTAGAGCTGTTTTTCGTCTACAATCACAGGCATGTTCTGACTGTCTGTTGTAGCCGTGATGGGACAGTGTAGTGTCACAAGTTCAAGACTTCTGCTAGTGGGAAGTCCAATCATAGCAGATCCATCTTCATCTGTGATGAAAAATTCTGCCTGTTGCCATTCTGAATCCTGGTATTGGCATGCTAAACTGATGGTGCCATACTGTTTGATGGTGGTGCCGTTGTAGGCAATCAGAGTGGTCCTTTTCTTAGTAGTAGCTCCAATTTTGGGAAATCCTTTTGCATCCAAATTACCAGGATACATTCTGCGATAGATTCTGAGTGGTAAGATGTTCCCTTGGGCTCCTGTATCAATTTTTGCTTTTAGTTTGGCAGGTTGATCACTGCTGAGTTTAATGTTGATGTTTGCAAAAACTTCACTACGTTGATCAGTGTCATCTATGGTAGATATGCTGATCGGTTCAAACTGTAGGTTGTCAAAATTTTCTGCCAGAGTTTCTTCTCCATCCTCTTGAGCTGTGATATCATAATCACGTGTATATCTGTCTCTGTTTCGCCTGTTCTGGCTCTGTTGTCTTGATGGTCTTCTTCTGTAGTCAGAGAATTGTGCGGGGTTTAGAGGTTTACTCTTGTGCGTGCTCCTGCACATTTTGCTCCAGTGACCTTTTTTGCTGCATGTTCTGCATGTTGATCCATATGCAGGACAGTTTCGTGGTGTATGGCTTCCACCACAGTTTCCACAGTTCTTGTGGTATTGATGTTGTTGACAAGATTTAACTGCATCAACTGAAGAGGCTGTAGAGTTCAGCTTGCTCATCTGCATCATGTGAGCTATACTGGCTTCATGCATTCTGCATATGTCCTTGGCTTCTTCGAGAGTAAGTTTTTCATCTTTGGACAACAATTTTTGTTGGGCCTCTGGGTATTTAACTCCAGCGATGAGCTGCTCTATCAAATATTCTTCTGCTGCTTTGGGTGTTGCCATTCTGCATTTTTGAATCTTGGTCTGACATCTGGTGACAAAGTCATCAACAGTTTCATCAACTTGTTGGTGAAATCTTCGCAATTCCAGTCGGTGAATACGGAAGTTTTCTTTATGGCCACCAGTTTCAAATTTTTCCCACATGTTCTTAGGATCTTTGACTTGATCATCAGTAAGTTCCCAAGTGTTAAACTTTCGTAGACCTTCTTGCCCTGCCCATAGCAGAATGTGAGTGTATTGCTTGTCTGTTGGAATACCTTTTGCCAAGAAGAATAAATCTGACATTTGCTTGAATTCGGCCAAAGCTGTCATTCTATCTGGATTGTTCCAATCCATTTGCGGATGCGGTAGCCCTTCTGTCATGTTGTTGAGTACAGTAATAACGTTGCGTACGACGGCGTTAACGATAACAAAAGTAGACGGTTAATAAACGTTCGTCACATCGATGGTTGAAGCTTTCCGTTCAAACGATCGTGTCCCGCCGAACGATGAATTAAAATAATTATCAAAAACGTCAGAAAAGTCTTTAACAATCGCTGCTACTAGTTCGTAGGCTGGTAATCCGGCGATAAAATGCGGATACGGTGTCGACGGTGATCGTCGATTTCAATGGTATGGCGGATCGAACGAAGTAGCGAGTACATCAGCATGTAAACAATGACGAAAAAATGGACTTATCTGACCATTTGGATGCTGTCGGGTGTCGCAGATCCTCTCGCTGCCACCACGTAATATGTTGTCGTCGTACACATGACAGGAATCAGTTCAAACTCATAAATATGTTGTCGTCGTACACATGACAGGAATCAGTTCAAACTCATAAGCATTTAATACTTTTTTCATATTACAAGCTAGAAGGCTTGAAGCCATACCATTGGCCGTTGGCTGGATTCAGAAAAGAGCAATGCGCATGCGTGAACATTATAGTCATTGTCTATATGAGTGGTAGTTGTGCAACATCGCATACGTACTGTATGTACTATAGAATTGAATACTATTACACACACACACACAAATACCTGATGACACAATATGAGGGTGAAGACACACTCACTCCAACTCGTGTATTCGTGGCACACAAACGCTTGTACAAATCAATGCATGCACACACATAAAACTAGGTCATGGGGAGACGACTGAACAAACGATCCTCGTTTTCGTTCAACAGTGAGACAGTGAGAGCAAAAGCTTGGTGAATCCCAGGAGATGGTAAACTGAACCAACTTGAACTTGAACGTGTAGGTGTCAGAGGCCATAAGAGGCCTGTTCATCGTTCTAATATATAATATCTAGGTAAAAAAAAAAAACTCTGCATGCGTGGAAGGAAGCGAGTTGCAGACTGAGACTATCTAGGTCGATAAACATTCTGGATTGTATTTTGTCGGCAGTTCCTGCTAATGAGTGTCTAACAGTGATTTGAAGATGTTGACCGTTATTGTAGGGGCTGTTACTACAGAGTCAGGAAGACCATTGCAAACATCAATCACTCGAAGAGAGAAATAATTTCCCCTGATGTTCATGGAGTCTGTGATGAACTTTGAATAGTAACGATCCTGGCTACATTCTCACGGGACAGGGAGTAAGGGAGGAGGAGGTAATAACAGACGTTGTGGCAAACTACTGGCAGTGTAAGGTAAGTGTAACATATTTAATGTACGAAACTCTGGTACGCAACTCTCACTGAACTGTATGCAGAAGCTCCGTGTGAAAGGACAGCTACGTTCCGATCTGGCTACGAACATTAGATGCTTTGTTGCTTAAAAAAAAAAAATTAATTAAAAAAAAAAAAAAGAAATTTTTTTAAAGGGCCGATGATAGCCCTTGAAAGACTCTTTACGGTCGACTGTGCATTAAAAAAAGTGAAACTGAAACAAATCTTAAATAAATGTTAGCGAACCGCCAAGACAGTATTGATCTTACTACAACTATCCTAACATCCCCATCTCCACTAAGACTGTTGCCACAGCAACCATGCTGTTTAAGAATCCTCTAACCCACTCTCCTTTCTCCCATACTACAACTGCTATTGCCTTATTATCACCAAAAGTGGTAGTTATCCTGTCTTAATTTATTATTTCAATATTTTGACCTTTATTAGTATTCCTATCAGTAATATAATTATCAATATTACAACCTTGACTCACACATTATCTCCCTTCCAACAGCCTCGTTTTCATTCAACGCCTACCTTGCGCTGAAGAGATCAAGCTAAGTGACAAACTCGTTCATTTTCATTGTCCTATTTGTTTGTGGCTTACCTGAAGAAGACCTAAGAGGTCGAAACGCGTTGTGTTTTGTCTTGTGACTCGTTTGTCCACGTTTGTCTTGGCGGTTCGCTAACATTTATTTAAGATTTGTTTAGATTTCCGCCCGCAGTCGTCTCACTTTGCAACTAGATCGAAACTAAAACAGGCAAACCTCCACTTTTTTCACAATGTCCCGGAGAACACAGGGGAGCAAGTTGGACGTCCACAAGTATAATATCATTCTGGTCCACGAATGTGGGCGTGGGTTCGTATCCCATTTCTGACACCATCTAATGTTCGTAGCCAGATCGGAACGTAGCTGTCCTTTCACACGGAGCTGCTGCATTCAGTTCAGTGAGAGTTGCGTACAGAGTTTCGTACATTAAATATGTTACAGCAAGGTAATGTTGCTTGTAGCCCAGCCGACCGCAAACGGCCATATCAGGGCTTTCACCGCGTTGACGTCAACTCATAAGTCATCACAAAAAAAAAAAAAAGTAAAACCAACATTCACACATCTCTTTAAAACACACCTTCTAAAAACGCAGCAGAAACTTCTGTAAAATCTTATATTAGATGAAAGATGTTAATCTCTTTCAGAAATTCAAAGATCACGTCAGGTGGGACACCACTGAACAAAGTTTTCAGGGAGTCTGCTGTAAAGTGCTTATGTCTCACTCATGCAAGTCCCAACACTGTAAAAGGAATATGTCTCACTGTGAGTGGAACATGACATAGAATACACCACGGAGCTTCTTCACCTTTTAAAAGATAAGGATGGGTGTAAAACGAGTAGGCAAACGGCAAAAGACTGTTTCATCTTTACGGTCACCTTGGGAATATGTTAAAAACTCTTTCAGGTTGGGGCTGATTTTTTTTACAATTTGTTATCTGTCTGCAAGTTCCATTCCTCTTGCCAGAGGTTTTTGACATAAGCCTGTGTCTTGGGTTTCAGGTCAGTGTGCTAGTAATGTGCATTGATGGCTGACATCGCAAGGTGTTTACAGGAAAGTACTGCTCCACCCAGGAAAATAAACGAAACAAAACAAACAAGAATGGATCAGTGTTCAAGCAAACGAACAGCAGCCAGACGTCGTCATCGCAGTTCGATAACGGTCATTCCCACGTTGTTGTTTTGTTTGTTTGTTTGTTTGTTTTGTTTTGTTTTTTGTTGTTTTTTTTTCTCCCTTGCCACCACAACTGGACGCCATCAACACGATAGCCAGTCCACAGCTCAAACTGAAGGGTCATAGGGCAGCTGTCCTGTTGAAGTCAATGCATGTGTGTGTGTTTGTGTCGAACAGCATTTTTTTTTTACGGTCATTCAGCTTTTGATATTGAGTAAGAGTATCCAAGATAAAATGACCTTTCCACTTTCGGGTGAGGGATTTTCAAAACTAGCACCCACTTTTCCATTTTCATGATTATCTGTGGAAACTTTCACAGCGTGAGTATCGGTCCGAGAACATGCAACCTCGCAAATGATGCTAGATAATTGGGGCCTACATTGGAATTAAATAGTGTGTAAGATGCATTCTTTACAGGTTCAAAATGTTGCGCATGCATTCAAATGCTCCGGATGTGTATGATGCCAAGGTGTAAAGGGAAGACACTTTGCGACTTCTCTTTAAAAAATGGGTGTCTGATGTCACTCTCAGTTCCTCGTGCTGATAATTATCGACAGCACAGGCTCTCACCATTTGTTTTTCACACGCTAATTTCCTGTATACGTCTACAGGTGAACTATACTATGCACAAAAAGAAACGCATATTTTTATTTCAGTCATTTCATGCGTCATTTTAACATCAGTTGGATTGTCACGAAACTGTCACAACATTTGTCAAAAGCCCTAGTCTCTCACTGGGTTGCTGTGAAACATGTATTGAGATACCTAAAAGGCACAATAGACTATGAGTTAGTCTACAGGAAAAGTGCTGAAGGCTTATCACTGACAGGCTACAGTGAAGCCGATTGGGCGTCATCCTCAGAAGACAGATGCAGCACTACTGGGTATGGTTTCACTCTATCCAAGACAGGTCCTCTCATTTCCTGGACGGTTAGGAAACAACCAACTGTGGCTCTGTCCACTTGTGAAGCTGAGTACATTGCACTTGCAGCTACTGTACAGGAAGGCTTGTATCTCATCCAGTCACTGAAGGACATTGACAAAAAGAACAGTTATGGCCCTGTTTTGATTTTGGAAGACAATCAGGGCACAATCGTTTTAGCAAACAATCCTGTCAACAGACAAAGATCCAAGCACATTGACATTTGCTATCATTTTGTTAGAGATGTTCTGGACAAGAAGAAAATTGAATTATTGTCCTACTTTTGAAATGCTTGCAGATGTCATGACCAAGCCTGCTACCAAATTCCAGTTGCATAAATTCAGAAATCTGATTTTTGGTTAAACGTCTGTTGAGAAGGTTATGCTGTTAAGGTTTTAAATCTTGATGAATTATTAGTCTTAGTCAATTACAGACGTTACAAATGTTATGGATTATGATATGATTATTGCGATCAAGTGGGAGTGTTGAGCAGACAATGTTTGTGATCTCAGGACTATGTCCCCCTGTCTACCGGAATAAAATACCTGTGGCGCCCTCTTCGTTATCTTGGGCAACCGGTAGAGAAAAAGCACTGAATGGTTGTGCCGAGTTTACACAGTGAGATTGTGTTTCCTCCTGTGTGTTTTCCCCCATTATGACTTCTCCACTTTCAAGAAAAAGTCACAAACAAACAAATTATAACGACTACTACAAAGACTGCAATGCCAAAAACAAACAAACAAACAAAAACAAAACAAAACAAATACCAACAACCAAACAATCGACTAACAAATTAGCTACATACGGGGACATTGTGTATACATGCCACATGTAGAGATGCCTATGGAGCGAAACTACCCAAAGAGAAAACACCTCCAAAGAAATCCAGACGCCAAGAAGAGATGGACAAGATCAGGGTCCAAAAGAAAAACCTCAAGAAGCAAATGAAGACCGCACTGCTAGCTGAGCAATGGCAGAAGCGGCAGAGAGGTGTTCGAGCTGAATCTGGTCAAGGAGGAACAAAAGTGAACTTCTTAAGGCTTAAATTTCCTACAAATATCAGCTGTCCCGGTGGCTCAGTGGTTAGAGTGCGAGCCATTAAGTGGAAAATGAGCATGTCCAGAGGGTCATGGGTTCGAATCCCAGTCATGGCACGTCCCAAGATGGAAAAAAAAAGGGGCAGCAGAGGGACATCCGGAGTCATGAACCGGGTGTGGCCCAACCCCCTAGAGTGTCAGGAGATAGGGGCCGAAACACTTGCTCGAAGGGGGCTTCTCTTCTGAGGACTCTCTGCTGCCACGCTCTCCACGAGTTTCTTTCTACTGATGCATGGGAATAGGCCGGAGGACGTCCGGGAAAGACCGGAGGACACTGGGAAAGACCAGAACCAAGGGCTCTGTGGGCTGGCTCCCCACTTTGCCTTCAACATGTGGCTACTAAGTACAAAAGGAAAAGATGCTCCCAGGATTCACCGAAAGGGGGAGAGAATGATGAACCCATCGGTGCTCAACCAATCATGACCGTAAATCCCAAACGAACTATGAACATGGACCAATGTGACGTCAACGTAAATTATGACGTCAACTTGAAATGACATAAGAACATGATGAAAATAATAAAAATCTTGACGGAAGAGGAGAGCAAGAACTAACGGCCGAGGCTTTGGTGTCCAGCCTACTTTATTTTGTTTTAATCGTCGTTTTCTCCGTAGTGTTACTATGTGGAGAGGCTGACTTTCAAGTCAGTAGTACGTTGATGTTCACTGTGTATGTGCGATACTTCTGATGACGGTACCAGCGAAATATGTACCAGGAAATTTATTTGTTATAGAAATGTTGTGAATGCTGTGTCGCCGAGAGTGACTTAAAACTCCTGCAAGAATATTTATGTGCTCTAATTGTACCACCTCATGTGTGTCGGTGGGCTGAATTTATTGATGTGAACATTGTAATATCAATACACGGAAAAGCTAATTAATTTTTGTTTTAGATCAACAATACGTGGAATCGAAGGTTATTGTGTTCTATGGGACTTTGCTGAAATCGAGTTCTCCGGGGATTCAATATTGGTTGCTGTGCCTTGTGAATCTGCAGTTCTTCTATGGTTTACTGTGCTTTATGAATCTGCGGTTCTTCTTCTATGGATTGCTGTGCTTTATGAATCTGCGGTTCTTCTGTGGATTACTGTGCTTTATGAATCAGCGGTTCTTCTTCTGTGGATTGCTGTGCTTTGTGAATCTGCGGTTCTTCTGCTATGGATTACTGTGCCTTGTGAATTTGCGGTTCTTCTTCTGATAGTTTGACGTGATTTATTATGTGCTTGTTGTGTGGAGACCCTGTTTCTTCTTCTTCATCGCTTGTGTTTGTGAACGGCTGTGCTTATCATGTGGGGACCTTGGTTATCCTTATTTGTCTTCTTTTAGTGTTGTAGACTGTGGCTTGGGTACTGTGGAACCGAGTGTGTTGACTGCATATGTGAGACACTGTGGACGGCGCCGGCAAGATCTGTGAGTGATATCAAGATATGTAATATGACATGCTGATACCTGATGATTGAAGTTCCTATGTATTGATATCTTGATCTATATGCTATGTAGTGACATGTATTGATTTGTACCAATTCACATGAATGTATGTTTGATGGTTCAGGCAGCATAATTATAAAGAAAAAAAAATCTAACTCGTGTGTTGCCTGGCTATCCATGTGCGTTTGGTGTGGGTGTGCGTAGGGAATAATTATTACACGCATCCAAACTTTTGAGAGCGAGAGTCAGACAGCAAAACACGCACCGCACACCATCCGTAACAACCAAATGGAATATCCATGTGTCTGTGGAAAGCGTTTTGCTTCCACCCGTGGCACCTCGAGCTATCTTTCAAGTTCGTCGGCTAGAAAACCGCATAGAATTTTGTTTTGTTTTGTTTTGCGAAATGTACTTGGATAACATAAGATTAACATTTAGTCTAGAACCACCAAACCTGTCTAAATTCATGATCAGTAGAACGCAAAAAGTTGGCGAATTATTAATGAAGCCGAAAACGTCTTTTTACCGGTTGTTTTCATCGCGAGTTATATCCCTTTAACATGGCTGAAGAGTGTCTTGTTCATTGTATTTTCTTCTTCTTCCGTTGTACGACCAACATCATTTTGCTGATGGTTTTGTCGTATTTGGGGAGATTGCCGAAGATTGCGCTGTTGTGAGGATTTGTTGAAAAAAAACAAAAAAAAAAGGGGGGGGGGGGGGGGTTGGGGGTAATGGGGAAGGGGTGGGTGGGTGGTTGTTTCAGGTTCTTAAGATGGTAGGCCAGCCTGGACTTGAAGCAGTCCAGTGACTCAGCTGTCACAACCTCCTGAGGCAACTTGTTCCATTCTGGTATGGTCCTTGGAAAGAACGTCATTGCCTGTACCGCGTCGTGCATGTTGGAATGTCGTAGCTCTGGTCATTGTTGATCCTCGAGCTCAGCCAGCTGTCAGATGGTTTGGGCAGGTACGTGGAGTTGATGGAGATGAGTCCGTGATGGAATTTATAAAACATCTCCAAGCGGGCTTTCTTACGACGCTGTTGTAGGGAAGGCCAATTAAGAGAGTCAAGGATGGAGTCGACGCATGATGTTTGGCGGTGGCGATTTGACACCCATCTTGCTGCTCTTCGTTGGATCTTCTCGAGGGCCTCAATCTTGTTTGCAGTGTAGGGATCCCAGATGGTGGCTGCGTACTCAAGAAGCGGGCGAACAAGGGCTTTATACGCAGTTTCCTTTGTTTTCTTGTTGCCGATCTTGAGGTTGCGCCGGACAAAGCCTAGGGTCTTGCTGGCTTTCTTCGTGATGGAGTCAATGTGAGATTCCCACTGCATATTGTCCTGGATGTTGACACCAAGATATTTAGTGGTGTTGACGTTTTCGATATTCTGGCCATGTAGCTCATACACAGGGGCAGTCTTGTTCCGCTTCTGAGAAACTCTCAGCGTTGAGCACTTCTGTGGATGGAACTCCATAGACCACTTCTCCTCCCAGGTGGTAAGGGAGTGTAGGTCTTCTTGCAGCACTCTCTCATCTTTTTTCTTCGTGATGGTCTTGCTGCACATGGTATCGTCGGCAAATAGGCGGACTTTCGACTTGATGCCATCAGGAAGGTCATTTATATATAGAAGAAAAAGACTCGGCCCCAGGACCGAGCCTTGAGGGACACCGGATTCTACAGGTAGAAAATCAGATCTTGTTCCCTCCACCACCACAGCCTGCTGTCTGTCCGCAAGGAAGTCCTTAATCCAGGCATTGGTGTGGCCTACGATGCCGTAACGACGTAGTTTGTGGACCAGTAGGGTATGGCTAACTTGGCCAAAGGCCTTTGAGAAGTCAAGGACGATAGTGTCCTCCTGGTTTCCCTTCTCGATCTCTCTGGTCGCTTCGTCCACATACCCTAGGAGTTGAGTCTCACATGACCGTCCGCGTCGAAAGCCGTGCTGCTCTGGACAGAGAATCTCATTGTTCTCAAAATGGGACATGATGTGGCTGGTGATGATATGTTCCATCAGCTTGCAGGCTATGCAGGTGAGGGAGATGGGACGGTAGTTGGCTGCGTTATATCTTTCTCCCTTCTTGAAGACAGGTGTGATGTTGGCATGTTTCCAGTCCTGCGGCAGGGTACCAGAGGAGTATGAAATGCGGTAAAGCAGGGTGAGGGCTGGAGTGATCTCCTCTGCAACCATCTTCAAAAGTCTGGGGGTAATGCCATCTGGGCCACAGGCTTTATTTGGGTCAAGGTTGAGCAGAAGTTTCTTTACGCCATCTTCCGTGATGTTGATGTCATCGCATGCTGGGTAGTCTGGAAGTTTTGGTCCAGGGGGGCACCGCTGTTCAAACTCCTCAGCTGTAATGGTGTCTTTGTTGCGAAGGTGAAATTTCTACCTATTTAGAACAACTTTCTGACATTCGATGGAATAAAACTATACGATTATGTCACCTGTGGACGGTCTTAGATGGAGAAGAACAGGTGATTGCTCAAAAGCTTCTGGATTTCGACTCGAAGCTAGAAAATGCATAGTACCACCCCCAGTGTATGCGGTTCAATACAGCTAACGCAGAACAGAGCAAGCACATAATTATGCGTTTTCAGAAGGGCAAAGCTACTGGTACAGTTTCACCAAGAAAGAACGTGAGACCACAACGATAGAAAAATGGAGGAGGAACAAGTTCCAACGTTTTGCCATTCATCAGCATTTTATGCAAGAAGACCAAGTGGAAGTGCAACACAGCCACAGGAACATGGTGTCCAGAAAAACATTGTCAAGTAAATATTTAGCATTTTTGTTATGACAGTAAGAACTATAAATTTTGATGTGGTGTCAAGCATCACATAGTGAATGACAAACATGTCTTGAGCAAACAAATATCGTGCTGACATCAGAGAGAACTTCAGTAAACAAGGGGATGTTGCTGATTCGGACTGACAAATTTATCAGAGAGAGAGAGAGAGAAAGGAGGGTGGTCCTTGATGCCCAGTTTCACAAACTGCTTACAATTCTAACCTATCCCAACCATTCTCTACCACCACCCTCCACTTCCCTCCCCTTCTCACCCCGTCTGGCATCCCATTTCAAGTCAAAAACACTTTATTATCTCCATCATAGTCCATGACATGACATGTGTGTGTCTGTGTGTGGATAAGTGTGTGTGTGTGTGTGTGTGTGTGAGTGTGTGTGTGTGTGTGTGTGTGTGTGTGTGTGTGTGTGTGTGTGTGTGTGAAAGACTGAAGGAGTGAGGTAGTGTGTCTCTGTCATTTGTTCTCATTTGCATATCCCCACCCTTTTCCCCATCCCTTCACCTAAAGACAAATTGGCATAAAAACAATGTGCGCTGCAGACTGTCAGCTGCTGTGCTGAGTAGCCACTGAATGCGTTTTGCCATGGTCATTGAGTATACTTGTGAGAGTGTGCTAGTCCTCGGGTCCCAGTCAGACAACTGACAAAGATATTGCTTGTTGCTTAATTAATACATGTTTGTCCTTTATATTCGAATCAAAACAAACCAGTATAACTGTACCAAAATGCAATTTAAGGCTTATTACTGAGTGCACACTAATTTATGTAAAAAAATAATAATACTAATGATGATGATAACAATAATAATAATATTTAATAATAAACATTGATCATCAAAAACAAATGTTATAAAGCATGAATTCTGCATTTAAAAATCTGTGCAATGTGCAGAATCAAGAAAAACGAAATTTTGGTGATTTGATGTGTAGCTTTATTTTCTAGAAATGAAAGATGTGACGTGACCGACATAAGGACAATCAGCATAAATTTTAGTGTTATGTGTGTGATTTATATACATGTAGCATAGGTAAGTTTTTACTTTTGATGGGAGTGTGAATATAAAAATTTCACTTTTATTCATATACATGTAAGCAATGATCATTTTTTGTTGAAAATGTATGGCTCAAATGGCCCACTAGTGTGACCAACTTCTATGGGCCATTTCCAAATTTTATGGGTCATTCTAAAACGGAACCAAACAGATGAAAAAGCACACAACAACTGAAAACACACACACACACACACACACACACACACACACACTCCAAAACGAGGCTCTGGGGTAGACGAAAGATTGCTTCTGATTGGGCAGACCAGACCGCCTGTTTGTAGTCTCATCCAATGACATTTTACGTCACATTAGCTGTCGCTGGGTAGCAGACGAATTTTGTTGGGGAGTCAACAGACTGTGAGCGCACAGCGCTCTGTGTCGAAACTTTATGACGATGCGTCGATCGGCGCACAGTTTAAGATTTTTATGGGTCATTTTTTTTTATTTATGCGCCAATGGCGCAAGGCGCGGACATAAAATGATCACTGTGTAAGGGAGTGGGTATTTAAATGCATAGAAGTTTTTACTTTTGATGGGAGTGTGAATATAAAAATTTCACTTTTATTCATATACATGTAAGGGAGTGGGTATTTAAATGCATAGTTGTGGATCCTAATTGGTTAAAAGAATAAAACATTACGAGTGTGTGTGTGTGTGTGTGTGTGTGTGTGTGTGTGTGTGTGTGTGTGTGTGTGTGGTTTGTGTGTGTGTGTGTGTGGTTTGTGTGTGTGTGTGTGTGTGTGTGTGTGTGCATCTGTGTGTGTGTCTCTGTGTCTGTGTATATAAATATGCATAAGTAATATGTAATCAGTTTAACTGATACCAACAGGGAGGCCCTTCAGCAGAAGGATTCTATGATGCCGTTGTCAGTCTTCAGAGAGCCGATGTCCTCAGTGATATACAGTACAGACCAGACTTGCTAGCTGTGGAGACAAAGTAAGTTCACATACTCGCCCCATTTTCACACTGAAGACCTCTCTCTCTTGCGCGCTTGCTGGGCCGCTCTGTGTGTGTGTGTGTGTGTGTGTGTGTGTGTGTGTGTGTGTTTGTTGCTGTTGTTCATGTTTTTTTTTTAGAAGTGTATGACAGGTGTCATTGTATGTGCATGACTGTGCACCTGAGTGGTGTGCTCAAGAGACTTAACAGATGCAGAAAGAAATTAATGTTCATAGATCTATCTTTGTTTGAAGAACTTTAAATACCAAAGAGCAAGTTAGACCTACTTTCTCATTTGGGATTTTTTTTTCTCTCTGATCTAAATTCCCTTTTGGTCATAATGTTTGATCAGTTTTCTTTCATATTCACTCATCCAGTCACCATTCTCCTCCTAGTCTTACATTCTTTTTGTACCTTCACTCTCAAGCTACTTTTTTTCAGTGGAACGTCACTATAGTGCAGTTCTTTTTTTCCATTCATGGTATGCTAATCTCAATCCACTTTCTTCCTTCCCTCATTTTACTTTGGTGCCAGTATCACTGCCTTTTGAGAGTTACCGATTGCTGTGATTGTTTTTGTTATTGTATTTATTAAGTGATTGTTTTTGTTATTGTATTTATTAAGTGATGATGATAATGGGGATGATGATGGTGACTGTGGTTATGTTGTTATTATTTATTTTGTTTTAAGAATTCACTAGTATATTTTATATATTTCAAACCCTTTTCTATTATTCTCCCTCCCTGTTCTCCCTGTCACCTCCCTCTCCTTTTGCCCCCTTCCCTCCCTCCCTTCCTCTCCCCGAGCCTCTTGTCGTAGTTTTAATATCAGTCTTCATTGATGTCACAGGTATCACTACTCCTGCTGCAAAAGTCTGATGCATACAGCATCCAAGGGAACAGTGAAGGCCAAAACTGATTGTGATGGTTCATCGGAGTCAACTTCTACCCTGTGTTCACCTCGCCAGCTGCAGAAATCATTTGACTCATTCTGTATAATGTTATAGTGGACAGTCATCTATGCAAAAATAGAATGTGAACATAATTAAGTGAATAATTGTGCTATGCTTGACTTGAACTGTATAGAATGTGGGCTGATTTCAATGGAAGTGTATATGCACATAAGGATTGCGTCAGTTCAGTTAAGGGATATAATTCTTTTTCAGAATCAGGTAAGTTGAAAACTATTTTCTATGTTCTTTATTGCCTTTTTTGTGCCTGTTATGAACCAATGCCTCAGAACTTACATTATTTTATTACCTGAGGTGTCTGAAAGTTGGTTTGGAGTATGTCATATGACTTTTTTCAGATTTTGCTTGTTTAAAAAATACTTGTCTTTTTGACTGAAAGTACCACTTTTAAATGCATATTTCTCGCAAACTAGATCGAGTTCAAACTAGTATGTAAAAAAAAATATACACAACTGACCCTCTTTCCAAATCAATCAAAAAATTTCAATGCTAGGTACCTAGCTGACACTTTATTTTTCTAGGCTTTTTTTTTGTGGTGTGGTCCCTGGACTAGTAGGTCCATGCCCACTCTGCGCCCATGTGGTGCGGGGGGGGGAGAGGGGGGAGGGGGGTCCCACCCTCCCCCAGCAAAGGGGGAGCCCTGCTAGACATGCAGGCCACTGGGTAGTTCGCAAAGTGCCTCGCCACTTCGAGAGCCGTCCCCCGGCAACACTGGCTAGTCCCATGGTCACTCGTGGTGCGAAGAAGGAAATCAGTGCCGCCCTGTGTGTGCGTGTGTGTGTGCATGCAATCAGGTTTTATGCACAAGGGTGCATGCAATAAAGTTTTATGGATAAAATCAATATTAAATCATTGCAAGTTTCTGACAAAGCGTAAATAATGTCTTGAACATTATGACAGAAAGACAAATGGAGATTTTCTGTTTAAACTGTTACGCTGTTCTGTACAGTTTGATTGTCACATTCATATGTTTAACAAATACTCTTGACAGATGGAAGATGAATCTTTCTGTACAAAGTAGAACTTGTGAAATAACAGTAATTGTGAAATTATCTCCCTTTGATGTGTGTGTGTGTGTGTGTGTGTGTGTGTGTGTGTGTGTCCATTATGAACTTTTTCTCTAGGCATACAAGAGTTTGTATATTACGTTTTGGAAGGCTGTAGATATTAAATAATTGCTAGTTTCTGACAAAGCGTGAATGTCTTGAACACTATGACATAAAGATGAAAGGACTTAAAAAAAATATATATCAAGCTGTTCTGTATGTTATGATTGTCTCATTCATATCAAAAATACTCTTGATAAATGGGAAATAAATAAATCTTCCTGTACAAGGTAGTTGTGGAATTACAGTAATTGTGAAATTACCTCCCTTCAGTGTGTGTGTGTGTGGAATTATAGTAGTTGTGAAATTACCTCCCTTCAGTGTGTGTGTGTGTGTGTGTGTGTGTGTGTGTGTGCACGACTTCCAGTACAACTGTTGAAAAGTTATTGATTTTGTTTAAGAAGTCCATTGATAACGGAAGTTAATATAGTTTTGTCGCTTCCTCAGTTTATACGACTCCATTTTTCTCCGCTTCTGTCTGGGAGTCTTTTTCTGACTGGTAAGTTTGTGTCTCACACACACACAGACAGAGAGAGTGAGAGAGAGAGAGAGAGAGAGAGAGAGAGAATGTTTCATGAAGAGCAGTGATAGTGAATGTAAGTATGCATGCAATGGTGTGTCAAGATCAGTCTTTCTAAAGATGCATCCTCCCAACTTCCATGTAAAAGAATCTAGGCAAACTGAGATCTAGCAACCAGCCAGTAAAATATGGGGAATATCTTAATATCTGGCTCTCTGTAAGCCCCTCCCCTCCCTCTCCCACAAACATATGTACACAAGCAAACAAGCACACACACACACACACACACACACACACACACACACACACACACACACACACACACACCATAGCTGTGTTTTATTCTTTTTATTTGACAATTAAGCAAAATGGAACAAACAGCGGAAAGTAATAATGACGTTTAAAACATTCACCTCCAGAACTTACTGCTAACAAATTAACATGAAATGGCCCCCAGCTTCTGTTTTTTCCTTTACTCCTCCTTTTTCTCTTCTCCGTTCATTGTGTATTTTTCGCCATTTTTCATTTCGCTACTTTTTTCCTCTTCTTTCTCTGCCATGATTCCTACTTTTTGTCGATTTGTTTATCCTCCCCTTTTTTTTTGGGTCATACTTATTTTCTTACAACCCCGACTATCTGTAATTACACAGGTGGTTTTAAATCACTGATAAAGAATTCTTATTAAAATGTACACCTTGCTTTCGTGAAAGCCCATATATGACTTTTATGTTAAAATGACGGCTTCGACTGCATGGATCCCCATGACTCCCTACAGACCTAGACCAGGAGCTATGGGTCCTTAAGAGCTTCTGGTTGATGAGATGCTACTTTCACCATGCTTGCCAGGTGAAGACCTGGCACCAAAGATTGCCAGGCAGCTGAATTCAGACCGTTATGTATCAGAGGCTCCAGGCCAAGGATCCATTTAGAGGGCTAAAGAAGATGAGAGATAAGGGGGGAACACACACACACACACACACACACACACACACACACACACACACACACACACACACACACACATCACAAAGGCCATGATAAACCTACTCATTTTAAAATAGCCCCCCAACCTACTCATTTTAAAATAGCCCCCCAACCCAGCCCTACCCCTTGATGTAGAACTTGCAATACATATTTGTTTCATCCTGTTATCTGTTAACTATGTTGGGTAGATAGCGCCATCACATTCTCATGTGCAATAATTTTTCTATAATAAATGGCCTGGGAATGCCTGCAGATCAGAACAGTATGTGGTGCAAGCGTCATGATCAGCTCTGAAGGCTATGCTCCTCAGTGGTATACTCAAACTCTGTGGTTCTAAATAGTAAATTTTGCAGTGTGTGAGCCATGTATTTGTGCCTGCTCTGGCACCAAAAAGCTGTGCTGCAGGCCTGACACTTTCACACTGAAGAACACAGAACTAATTCCCAAAAAAATCAGTGTTTGTGGACTTAAGTGATAACTTTGTCACTGCAGCGGGCACATATGATGGAAAATGAATATTGTTTTGCCAGTTAAAAAAAAACAACATTTAAATGTACACTTAGAGAAGGTGTATCTGTTATTTCAACAGAAATGGCTTGTTCTGAAAGGGATCGATCTCACAGGCAGTCTTGTCACATGATTCAGATTTGTTAACAGTAAGTTCCAGTGCTAGGAGTGACTCGCTCGCAGGCAGGCATCAAGCAACATGCAAGGTGAAGATGTCAAATCACTGAGGTAAAGCCTTAGCAATAAGAAGAAATACGCCAATCATATGTTGAGCTTCAGGTTACAGCACACAGATGTTTGTACAATTTATAGAAGAAAAAAAACAACAACAACAAAAACTATCAACGCCTTTATCCTTTATAAGCTATGACCCAAAATATAGATCACATACACATGGACACAAATAAATCATTATGTATAAAATTATGTCTAAGCACAGTAGAATGTGCATGACCCATAGCAATCTCAAAACAACTTTTGTGGTAGCTTTTTACTTCCATCCATTTATTTTTTTTTCATACGACATATTCTTGCATACATTTTGAAAACAAAAATCCTTGATCAATATTACAAAGATTGAAGGCCAACTTGCCATTAGAGTAGGTAAAGGCACAAGAATGGAAAATCTGTAACTAGTTGCGGCATTCTGAAACATCAAGAATGAAAAACTATGTCTGGTCTGATGTCATCCTGACAAACCTGTAAACCACATCACTGCATTTATGATAAATGATATAATTAATAAGGCCAATAAGGTGTGACTGATCAAAAGAACTTTCTTTTGTTTGAAAAGAAATACGTTTTGGCTTTATGAAGCACTTGTAAGACCACATCTGAAATCTGGGGTAATATTGTTTAGAACCCATTTTTTTTAAAGGTAATCGACTGCAGTTAAAAAAAATAGTCCAGAAAAGACAACATAAGCCGAAAAAATGTGTGCAGTAATGTGAGTTGCTTAGAAAAACAATACAGAAACTGAATTCGTATTCACTGAAAGAAAGAAGATGAAAGGGTGATTTAAAATAGGCTTGCAAATATTTACTTTGTTGGATGACTTTCAGTTTGACAAAATACCAGCTCTGACCACGTACAATAAACTCTGAACTTTGATGACACTTTCCAAAACATTCAAAAACTAACTCGACAAAAGTTTTCAATCAGTTACAGGGTGGCAAAAATTTAGAATTCACCTGAGTGAACGTAAGAAGTACAAAGCAGAAGCAAGAACAAATCTTCTGTACAGAGATAAACCAGAAAAAAAATTATCATACACACTTTATTTTCACTGTTAGTGAAAACATCTGAAGTATATGGATATGGCACAGGCCATGCACTACAGTACTGAATGAGCAAGGAAACCACTGGAAACAACAATAGGATGTACAAGACCGGCGGACTGATGGTAAGGTAATCAGCCACCTAGGTCCTCATCATCTGTGAGTTAGTTACACACTGTCACGCCATTCTTTCCCAGTCTGCCTGTCCATCTCTTGGTCCACAGCCTAATCAGTCACAAGAAATGAAGGATTCCGACGTCTACCCTGATCTAAACCATCACATCTCTTCCACTGATACAGCTAAGGTAAGTGGGCGTGCCGTCAACAAATCTCTGTTTCTTGAGCAAACCATAAAAGCAACGACAGAGCAATGACAAGATCAGTGTTACAATGCACGCACGCATGCACACACAAAACGTACACACAACCTCAGTTGAAATCGAACAAAATAGGAACAAAACTCATCACCACTTAAATTGCTTTGAAAACCACTGCAAAAGACACTCACCAAAATGTATGTTGGAAGGATAGAGAGAGAGAAGAAAAAAATGGAAGTACAAGCTCTACGCTCATTCACCTCTGATATGAAGAAGAATCTGTTCCATTCATCCAGTAAACATACGACATACAAAGCTTCTGAAAAACAACAAACAATCACAGTGAACTTCACCATTGGACAACACCACCAGTGTCTGCAGCCGGCATTATTATTTGTAACACTTTCTGCTATCTATGATAAAGCTACATTCTAGTAAAACTTTCTACTGTCCAATACTAAAGTTACATTCCAGTAAAACTGTCTGCAGTCCACAGCTAAAGTTACATTCTAGTAAAACTGTCTGCAGTCCACAGCTAAAGTTACATTCTAGTAAAACTGTCTGCAGTCCAGTGCTAAAGTTACATTCTAATAAAACTGTCTGCAGTCCAGTGCTAAAGTTACATTCTAATAAAACTGTCTGCAGTCCAGTGATAATGCATGGGTGAAATCAGAAAAAAAAGAAAAGCAGGAGTCCTGGGGGTCCAGGGGGCCATCCAAGGCCCTCTGGCAGGGTCAAGGGGCACAGCCCCTTGTCAGGGGTCAGGGACAAAGCCCCCTGAAGCTGAAGGGATTTTACACTTTAGGTAAGTAAAATCTGGGCATTTGGATAAGTAAAACCTGGGCATTTGGACATACCTTACCTCCTTTTTATCGTGCAGTCCACAAGACCATCATTCAAACTGACGTTAATGTTAATGACCAGTATGCAGTGGAGTTCACTTCATTCAAGAAACCAGGGGCTGCAACATTTTTTGTTGACTGTAATTTGTATTTACCACTTCTGAAACTTACGAAGACAGCCTGCCGTTTGAACACAAGAACTAAACTGTGGTGACCAGAATCTGTAAATCTGTGTTAGGAGAACTCCCTTGTATGGAAAACTAGGTGATATTGTTTATTTCAGCGGAAAGTTCAGTCTGCAACCCTGTATCTCAGGAGGAAGGGGTGGGAGTGGCATGTGGGTGGGGTGAAGGTTATTTGTGCAACAGGTATGTGACTTGGCTCATAGATGAAAACTGTGATGCTATGATACATGGATTTAAACCTTGAACCCCACACATGTATTCTTCAAGAGTCCAGGCAAATTTCAATAAATTTATTAGGAAAATGAAGATTATTAAATTATGGGGACAAGGTAATTTCTAGTGGAAGCAAAAATAAGAAGTCATGTGAAATGTATAGATTTTTGTTTACTTTTCTGAGATAACAAGCTTAAGGAAATACCAATCTCCTGATCATCATAAATCAGGTGTGAAAAATGAGTTGCAAGATCAGAGGGTATGACTGTTTAGCTCAAACAAATCATGAGGAAATCCGTTACATAAAAGAATGTTTTAAAAAAATAGGTTGAACAACATCTGTTCATTTTGCCTACTAAAATAACCAATTGGTACTTCATCACACAATAAAGAACCAGGAATCACAAATTGCCAATTCAAGGTGGCATTTCAGCTCGCATTCACTGACAAGATAAAAGCGCAATGAATATACTTTTATTTGTAGTTAGAATAATTCTTGTTTTCCTTTATATTTTTTTTCTCTCTCTCTTCTTTTTTTTTCTTTCGTGAGCAAATAGCTACAGCAGATCTGTTTACTAATTGATTTCATCAAATTTTGTTCCCATGACTGGCAATAATACGACGAATATGACAAACATTAAAAATGAAAAAAAGTGGAAAAATTGTTAACTGCACTTACGGATTCTAATCGTAGGAGGGGAAATTTGACTAATGAGCAGTAATTTTTGCTAACTTCAGTGCACAAAATGATGTCAGGCAGCGTCAAATTTTTGACAACATGTCAAGAAACATTATAAAAAAAAATCAGTGAGAGAGTATGAGTCTGTGCCACAGCATGCTGATGAATCAGGCTTGAAAGTAATATGTGAAAATGAAACATGTTTGAAAACTGGCATCAATTGCAGATGATCTTCATTAGGCTCAACAAATGGTATCGTGACTATTGCTGAAGCAGTATTTGCACAAGCTCTCAGCAAAATGACAAAGGAATGATCACTTTGGAAAAGAAAAACCTGGACTGGATGGAGTAACCAGTACGCAGGTTTACCAAAACATTTGGGGAAAAAATCGACCTGTACTTTTCCTGATTTCAGGATCTCCGGGCAAACAGCCAGGTTGAATTCTTTTCAGACATGTGGTTTCATCATGCAACAGGCGCAGCCAGATAAAAAAAAAAAAAACATGATGTAATCCACAAAATGCAACAGGTGCAGCCTAGAAAAACATATAATCTGACAAAATGTTACAGGTACAGTTTAGAAAAACATCATATAATCTGACAAAATATTACAGGTACAGTCTAGAAAAACATCATATAATCTGACAAGATGTTGCAGGTATAGTCTAGAAAAACATCATATAATCTGACAAAATATTACATGTACAGTCTAGAAAAACATCATATAATCTGACAAAATTTGACAGGTACAGCCTAGAAAACACTGAATAATCCAAAAACACAATACAGGTAGGACAAAAAATCACACAGTCCAACAAAATGTTAAGGATTCAGAGTGGTAGAACACACATCCAACAGTATGCCACTGGTGAAGCCTAGAAAACGTTATTCAGCCCAACCAACATAACATTGCAAGTTCAGCTCAGGAGATCATTATATCAACAGGTGCAGGCCAGAAAAAACATTACATGATCCAACAAAGTTCAACTGGCACAGCCAAAAAAAAAGAGAATTATATGATCCAACAAAATGCAACAAGCGCAGCCAGAAAACATTATAATACAAAAGAAATGCTACAGTCGCAGCCCAGAGAAAAATATTGTATAATCTAACAAAATGCAACAGGTGTAGCCCAGAAAAGTATCATAATACAAAAAAAAACATTCAACAGTCGCACCCCAGAAAAAAAAAAATTGATTATATAATCCAACAAAATGCAACAGGCGTAGGCCAGAAAAACATACAATCAAAAAAGAAAAAAAAAACCGCAAGTTGCAGCCCAGAAACAAACAACATTATATAATCCAACAAAATGCAACAGGCACAGCCTAGAAAAGACATGTAATCTGACAAAATGTTACAGCACAGCTAAAAAAAATTACATAATCTGACAAACTGTTACAGAAAGTCTAGAAAAACATCGCATAATCTGACAAAATGTTGCAGGAACACTCTAGAAAAACGTTACATAATCTGACAAAATGTTACAGGTACAGCTTAGAAAAACATAGTATAATATAACAAAATTACAGGTACACTCTAGAAAAAAAAATCTGACAAAATGTTACAGGTACAGTCTAAAAAAAAAACAAACTTTATATACTCCGACAAAATGTTACAGGTACAGTATGAAAAACATCATATGATCTAACAAAACATTACAGGTCCAGCCTAGAAAACACTGAATAATCCAAAAACAAAATACAGGTTGAGCTTAGTAAAAAAAAATCACATAGTGCAACAAAATGTAACTGATTCAGAGTGGTGGAACACACATCCAACAATATGCCACTGGTGAAACCCAGAAAACATTATGCAGCCCAACCAACATAATGTTGCAGGTTCACCTCAGGAGATCATTATAATTCCAACTAAATGCCTCAGGTTGAGTCTGGTAAAATGTTATGCAGTCCAACAAAATGCTACAAGCACAGACTATTTCAACATTGCCTAGTCCAGCAAAATGCTCGAGGCGTAGTCAAACAGAACATTATGCAGGTCAGTAACATGTTTCAAGCGCAGTCCAGTCAAAGCAGTCTAACATCAGAGTATATGGTTTGTTTGTTTTTTTATCAACTAAATCTTATGTACCCTTTGGGGATATTACCCCAATGGTGTTCATTCTGACGTCCACCAAACATCCACCCCCAGTCACAGGGCACCGTCAACATCCCTTTGTCATGAGGCAACCTACCAAGGAAGACACTTTGATTCTACAGTTCTGGTGGTGTTGAGTAGTATTAGCTCTGATCCAACATGTGCAGAAAAACGCCAACTGTCCTGTAGTAACAGACTCCATGTACTCACTGCCACCAAAGGGCTTGTAACTAACTCAAAACAGGCCCAACCGTGGAGGGAAGTCGAATCTGATTTCCTATTGTTTACGTCACCACTGGAGAAGGGCTTGACTGAACCACAGAATTTGAGCCTTTTTATTTACAAGGATGGTAAAAATAATTCCATGCAGTTCCAGTTTGATCTGAATATATGACACAGACAGGGTTGTACTCTGTGCCTCTATGCAGTTTCATAAAATGTCACGGATGCATTCTCAGCATATATCATGCTGTCAAATAGAATGTAACAGGTGCAGTCTAGTAATAATTATTTCAAACCAAGAAAATTGTACAGATCATTCCAGTAATACATTACACAATCCAATACAATGGTCTTGATGCTTTCTTTCTAATAATTTATAATAAAGGAAGTCATCTATTTTCATGTAAGCCTTGAAATTTTCCATTTATTGAAACATTTATACTTCGCATTTGCAAGGCAATGACTTTTTGAATTCATATGTACTGGAAGTTTGCCTAGTGGAAAAACAAACAAACAAAAATAAAGTGATTTTTTTTTCACCTCATATATTTCAGTACACCTGTTTCACTCCTTGAAGATCTTGCGATTCCCGACATCTCCTCTGAAACAGAGATACAAAAGAAACTGGTAATCATAACAACAATTTAAAACATCAAAAATTAAAATGGAAAGTTCTCTCTGTCACATAGTGAGTTCCTTTAATGGTACACTGGGAAGTAAGGTGCGATGTATGTGGTAATGAGTGGTGGGCTGGAGGTAGTGGAGGGGGGGCGCGCAAGGGGTAGGATGGTGGTAGCAGGAAGTGTAAAAGGAAAGGGTGGGGGGGGGGGGGGGGATGCAGATTAAGAAGAGGTGCCATTCAAGTGTATCAAATCAAAAGCGCTATCATACACAAACACATACTCTCTTTTTCTCTCTCTCACACACACACCATATCCATTCTCTCTCTCACTCATTCACTGATTTACACACACACATACACACACACACACACTACAAATATGCACACACACTGTCACGCACATGGTCTCTCTCTCTCTCTCTCTCTGTCTCTCTCTTACACACACACACACACACACACACACACACACACACACACACACACTCACACACACACATACACACTCACTCACACAGTCGAAAGCACACTTTGTCACAGCCACATATACATCATCACCAGAATCATAATCACCATCATCCCCCCCCCCCCCCCCCTCTCAAATATTCACACACACACACACACACACACACTGTCATGCTCAAATATTCTCTCTCTCCCTCTCTCTCTCTCTCTCTCACACACACACACACACACACACCACATTCTCGGTCTGCCTCTCTCACTCACACACACACACTTACATGCATACACACACACGAGATAAGAGATAAGATAATGTTGCTTATAGCCCAGCCGACCGCAAAGGGCCACATCAGGGCTGTCCACACACACACACACACACACACACACACACACACACACACACACACACACACAGAGTCAAACACACATGTTCTCTTTCATAGGTACTCTGAAACACACATATGCACGCAATTGTATACACGATTACTCTCTCTCTCTCTCTCTCTCTCTCTCTCTCTCTCTCTCTCTCTCTCTCTCCTCTCTCTCACAGGCACACACACTGTCACAAGTATACATTCTCTCTCTCAACACATTAAAAACAAGCACACACACACACACACACACACACACACACACACACCATACATAAACACACACTGTCACAAGTACAAATTCTCCCCCCCCCCTCCCTCCCCACAGCAAAACAAGCAAGCCAACACACTAAGAGCAATGATTAAACATGTCTCACTCTTACCTTACTGAATCATACATCTATTTGAAGGGGCAGTCACTTTGGCCTGAGGAGCCTGGTTCCCATGCTTACCGATGGTGCTGTACACCGACCTCTCCCCCACCTCAGCCATACAAAGGCTCTCGTATAGTTCTGTGTTTTAAAAAAATCAAACATCTACCAACCAACCAACCAAGCAAGCAAAAAGCCACCTAACCAACCAATTAATCTGTCTTGTCAGTTGGTTTTTTGATCGGTCAAAAATAAGCCGACCAGACATGAAGCAGCACACTGGCATACCTTTAAATATTTGGGGGAAGGGAGGGGGGGGGGGGGATCCTAACCAGGTGAAGACACCTGTAAACAGTAAATATATAACAATGACAATAATAATAATAATAAACCAACAGTAATAATAATATTAATAATAATAATGAGAATCATAACGATAACAACAACAATGATGACAAAATACTAATAACAATAATAACAATAATGATAACAATAACAACCACCACCACAACAACAACAATAATAAGTGAACAATAATTATAGCTAACAGCAGAAGGGCATTCAGGACAGCACCGACCTGTGCCATGAACTCCGGTCAAACAGATCTTTGTTCACCTCTTTGCGGAACCGCACTAAAATTTGACTGATTCAGACTTGAACCACATGTAATCTTTTCACCAAGTTCTGTGCACATTGGTCTTACAAAGAAACCAACTGACGCAGATGGAAATGAGACCTTCTTGGCGGACAAAATTTAAAAAAAAGAAAACAATAACACACCTTCAATAAACGGTCATGGACAAATGTGAAAATGCTGGAGCATTTCACTGATCTCTGCTACTGGCAGAGTCTGGGCTTGTTGATAACTTCAGGTCTGATTGAAGTTGATAACTTCAGGTCTGATTGAAGTTTTGTCTCTGTACTGCTTCTTCCCTTCCAACTTCACATTTGCTTAAACATTTGTTTTTGTACAGCTTTCTCAGTTCTATCTCACATCCGATTAAATAGTTGTCATTGTATAACTTTCTCAGTTTCATCTTCACATTTGATTGAGCATTTGTCTTTGTACAGCTTCTTGAGTTCTAACTTCACATAATTTGCTTAAACATTCTTTTTTTCTTTTTTTTTTCTTTTTTTTTTTTTTTTTTTGCTGTCCCATCTTCTGTGCCAACTCAGTGGCACTGCACCCACGCAACTCATTCCGACTCCCCTGTCCACAGCCACAGCCTGACCTGTCCCACCACAGTCCTGGCACTGGCAAACCACAGGGAGCAGTCACTGTCAAGTCGTCTTAAGGGCAAACCACCGGAGGAGACACTGCACTGCTGCAGTCACCTTGGTGGTGTTCAGTGGTGCCTGTTCCAATCTAATATATGCAGAACGCCACCTGCTAAGCCCCCTACTCATGACAATAATTGCTTAGTAATGGGTCCAGCCTGAGTGAGCCCTCCCTCGGGGAGGGGGGGGGGGGGGAAATGCCACCACATCCATCCAACGACAGCCCCCGTGAACTTGCCATTACCGGTGACCTCAACGGAATCATACCAAGGCCACAAGACATGAAGAGGTCATCGAGACTGAGGTCAGCACGAGAGCAGGCTATGAAGGGCCGCAGAATCTGAGACTTTCTTTTTTTCAATGCTGATCGATGAGAATGAGGATGATGAAGATGATGCTATGCATTTTCATTCCAGTCTGAAACTGCATGACAGAGCCATACTCTACGCTTACTTTCATGATATATCCCAGCATCAACCAGGCCTGAGAATTACAGACACCTGCAGTGTTGGTCAGGAAATATGAGCAACACTCTCAGAGACGCATCCATCTTGTAGATAAAACTCGACTGTGCGGTCCCAGTCTTGACAATTCAGCCCGTAGCAAACTCATCACTGGGCAGGAGCTGGTCGGAGCAGAAAAATCCCACAATGGGTATTGAACCTACGACCTCCCAGCCGGGAGTCCGCGACACTAACCACTTCACCATGAAGGATGGTTTGTTTAAACATTTGTCTTTGTACAGCTTCTTCAGTTCTAGCTTCACATTTGATTCAACATTTACCTTTGTACAGCTTCTTCAGTTATCAGTGTTTTTTTTTTCTTTTTATTATTCTCAAATTTAACAAGAAAGTGCCGAATCTGACCAGTTGTGGATGCTTTATTTTGAGGCTAGATGTAGAACTGAAAAGTACATTCTTTACAAAAACTGTGAACAGTTGACGTTTGTAGAGAAATAGCGGTTGTATAAAATGTTTCCTAAGCTGTGTGACTGTTTTACACTTATATGGTGTAATTTTCCCATCTGCCATTATGAAAGAAGCTATATGTAACTGTTGTGGTTTTTTTCTCCATCTATTTTCCCCTCAAAACTGTTTTCATTCATTACTCATGCTTTTCCCCTTCCCCTTGTTTCCCTTCTCTATTCTTCTTCTTCTTCTTCTTCTTCTCTCTCTCTTTCTCTCTTTGTTCCATATTTCTTTTTGAGCACTGTTTAAAAAGCATACATATTTGAGAACCAATGTATTCTAAATTATCTGTAATGGTACCTGAATCTGCTTTTCGGAGAAAAAAAAATTGGAAGAGAAAGACATGTATGAGAATGACAATACTGATAATAATGATATCAGATCACGTTATAACAACATGAAAAACAATAATGATGATGATATGACCACTGCTGCTAATGGTTAGTTATATTTATTGCACACATCCTGCTCAGCCTATGTGTGCAGAGACCTTGCGTCACTACATAAATCTGGGTGGCTGCATGTTTTTGTGGTGGTGTCGGTGATGCTTCCCTCCCCAAAAAAGTTTCGCATTGAAGAAGACTGCAGCACTTCAATGTGTAATGACTCATCTGTATGAGCTGGCAAGTTCTCGGAAATTCTCCCTGCTAGGCCTAAATGAAGTCGTACTTCAGTTCGGCAACATGGCTAATCAGCACGCATCAACTCACACGGCAGCGACGTCGATCTTGGTACATTGTCGCATAGTATCTGCATCCGACCTGTCCATGTTCGTGGAGTTCGTCAATTTATACCCATTTTCAGCGGCCTTTCACATGGTTTTCGCCGATTTGTAGTACGCTATCGAGCACTTCTCAAGAACTCCATCTTACAGTCGTCTTACAGTCGCTATTGCTACCACCGTCTTTTCACTTTTCAGCGTGTGGACAGACAGTCACTGGTTACACGCCACAATTAGGATTTTGTTACATGCTATAATCCATGTGGACATTTTGAGGTGTAGCATAATGTAGCGCCAAAAATCGAAATTAAACTGATGATATATCAGAAGAACACCCCACCCCCTCCCCCAGTCAATTAACTTGTTTTGAGGGATTTCAGGTGATGAAATCATTCACAATCTAGAAATACATGAGCTGCCCCTTACCTTATGTCACATTTCAGACCTTGGCGCTGCAGTGATACACAGATGCTGCACACACAGGTGAGCTCAGCAGAAGTGCACCTCTCTTGAGAAGTGTTCACTGACGGTCAGGTAAACAAGCCGACGAACTCTGGTAGTACGATGCCCATGCTCGAAGATGGCGGACTGGCTTACTTATGGTTAATTCAGAAACTAGGTCGTGCTCAATGTGTTACTGACACTAGTGATAGACCAGTGCTAGAGCCTCTTGTTTATTGAAGAGAGACTCGCCTTAGCACTGCGACAAAACAGCCGTAGACGGTTACAATGGCAAGGACGGCTTTGACAGTAGATTCGAGACTCAAACACTGACAGAGTGAATGACTCAACTACACCTAAAGACCTAAACTAAGGCAAAATGTGCTTGTGACTTATTACCTGGGTGTAATTTACACGCAATTTTACTGGCATCAGGTAGAATCAATATTCTCTTCATTCAGCTTACCTGTACTTTACACAGACCACACCAAGTTGTCACATTTCACAGAAGAGCATGCAGAACTTACATGATTTTTAAATATCACCTAACATGGAACTGGTACCACGTAGTTATATTTCACAATTGTATATACAGAACTCGCCTGCACGTTTCACAAGTCATGTTACTGATATGGAACCAGCACTCTAAATACAGAGATTACGTTTATGTTCTACAGGCTATGGTCTTTATACCATAGATTTTATCTATATGCTCTCACGTCATGCAGCTGGTATTAAGCAGTGTCAACATTCTACCCACAAAGCATGCCTGTGTAGATATACGCTTTGGTACTGATACCAAGCAATCACCTTTCACAACTCTGTACATGTAGAGTTTATCTGTACATTCTGTACGCCAAGGTGCCAGTGACAGAAGATATCAACACTCCTACAAAGTTTACCTGGACGTCCCACACGCTGAGGCACTGGCTCCAGGTAGTACTCATCTGAATCTGGTGGTCTAGTTGGATAAAAAGGAACATTGTTCACTCAGTTTGTCATGCCTCTGTGTATTAGTCTGTTTTCCACATCCACCACCCTTCCCATCCCAACCTCCCCCCCCTCCCCCCCCCCCCTCCTCTCTTTCTGTCTCTCTCTGCCACTCACAACTACTTTGGGTGACATTAACACGTATTAATCTATTGCTGAATTATAGGCATACACATTACTCAATTACTGACTTCGAACGAAGGAGATAGGTACACATATTAATCTTCTACCGATCTTTTAGGGAGACAGATACATATATAAGTAAACTGCTGACAAACTAGGGGGGATAAGTACACACAATAATTAACTGCTCAGTTCTTCCAAGAGAAGTACATATCTTATTTAATCAGCTGCTGAGATCTTCATAGGAAGATAAGTGCATACATTAGTCAGCTGCTAAGTTCTTCCCCATGGAGATAAGTACATATCTTAATCAGCTGCTGAGTTCTTCCAAGGGAGATAAGTAGGCCTACGTACATTAATCGGCTGCTAAGTTCTTCCTTGGGAGATAAGTACATACATCAATCAACTACTATGTTCTTCCTTGGGAGATAAATACATACATTAATCTACTGCTTAGGTCTTCCGAGGGAGATAAGTACATACCTTACTATACCGTCGAGTTTTGTTCTGGAAGATAGATAGATTAACACCCATCAATCTATTGATAATTTCTACTCACAGAAAGGTACAAACATCACGTATACTCACTGTGGCTTGGGGCCAGAGGCATCAGGTGAGCCTGGACAGAAATAACACATAGATTGCATTAGCAACATTAGAGACAGACAAGACTGACCTTTTACATTCAACAACACCCTAGAAAGACATAACAGTTATTACAGGCAGGCACACTTGATTGATCATCACTAATCAGCAATATCTGGCGAGACAAAACTTGTTCCAACTGAAATCAAGAGGCAGAATGGAGCAACAAGTGTAGGCTGATGGAAGCCAACTTTACTGACAGGGTGAACGACACTCACGAGACAGAACGCAGCTTCACGGCTGTGCTGCCTGAACTAACCCAGTGACACAGTAGTTCAAGAAAGTTTTGGCTAATTGATCTGAAGTATTGAGACAGAATAGACCTCTTGTAAACTTTGCTGGTGGAACTAAACCAGGATTCCAGTGGTTGAACTAAACCAGGATTCCAGTAGTTCAACTATAGTTCTGTGTTGTGTCCGGCAACAAAACGAACGGCGGTGAAAATCTTCCGTCACGACAGATTTTTACCCGTCACCAGGCCTGGCGCGGAGCTTCGGCCTAGCCTACCCTGTGCACGACAACCAAGTTGGCATACCACGGTGATTGTCTAATCACAATAAGCTAGGCCTAACGAACGACAGAAAGACAGGCTAGCCTAGTTGTATTAGCCTAGGCCTAGGCCTGACGCAATATTTTTTGAATACCTTTAAGGGTTAGGCTAATTCGCGTCATTTTCCACTAGCTACAAAGTTGCAGCCTTACTCGTGACGTATCTTCATGAGTATTTTGAGGCACCGTACTGAGTGGAATGCGGCAAATGCATTCTTTACAGTGTGTATGTGTGTGTGTGTGTGTGTGTGTGTGTGTGTGTGTGTGTGTGTGTGTGTTGTGTGTTGGCAATGCAGTCCTGGAGGACAATGCTTGATGCGCCAAGTGAGGTTTCTCCTAGGGTTGTGAACAGCGCCTAGTGTGGCTGTGCAACCCAGTTCTAGAGTGACAGTCTCTGTTGCAGTTGGCGCAGACGAAGCAGGACGACTGGGAAGAAGCAGAGGCTGCTCGCTGTTTGCGGCGTGCTCGTTTCTCTGCTGCCTGCTGGGTTCTCTCCTCCTCCACCTGTCTGATTCCTCTCTGCACCATTTGACGCCAGCAGTCACGGTCGTCGGCAGCTGTTTCCCAGGCATCAGGGTCAATGTTGCACACTTTCATGTCACGTTTGCACACATCCTTGAACCTGAGAGTGGGGCGTCCTGTGCGTCTGGTACCAGTGGCAAGTTGGCCGTAGACTAGGTCCTTGGCAATACGCCGATCTTCCATGCGCCTTACGTGCCTGAGCCAGCGTAGACGTCTCTGACTCAGCAAGGCGAACATGCTTGGGATTCCAGCCCTGGCCAGGATGTTGCTGTGCGGTACTCGGTCCTGCCATGTGATGCCCAGAATGCGTTTGAGGCAGCGCATGTGGAAGGTGTTCAGACGGCGTTCCTGCCTCGCCTAGGTGGTCCATGTCTCGCTGCCGTTCAGGAGAGTGCTGAGGACGAAGGCCTGGTAGACACGCATCTTGGTATTCTCTGTGAGCTTCTTGTTGTCCCATACCCTTTTGGACAGCTTGGCCAAGGTTGCTGCGGCTTTTCCTATCTGCCGGTTGATCTCTATGTCGAGTGATAGGCTGGTAGAGATGGTCGACCCAAGGTATGTGAAGTCCTCTGTCACTTCCAGGGTGTAGTCGTTGATGCTGATAGAGGGTGCGTGGCTTGCATCCTGTGTGCTAACGTTGTTCTTCTTCAGACTGATCGTGAGTCCAAATTCTTTGCATGCATCAGCGAACCTGTCCATGAGTTTCTGCAGGGCTTCTTCAGTGTGTGAGGCAAGCGCTGCATCGTCAGCAAAGAGCATCTCTCTGGCGAGGATCTGGGACACCTTAGTTTTGGCTCTCAAGCAGGCGAGGTTGAACAGCTTTCCATCAGAGCGTGTGTGCAGGTAGATTCCATCTTGCGAGGAGCTGAAGGCGTACTTCAAAAGCATAGAGAAAAAGATGCCGAAAAGTGTCGGCGCGAGCACACAGCCCTGTTTTACTCCGCTTGTGATGGAGAAGGGTTCTGAGCAAGACCCGTCGTACATAGCTGTGCTCTTCATGTCCTCGTGGAAGGAAACCACCATGCTGCGCAGCTGAAGAGCACAGCCGATCTTCTCCAGGAGACGGAAGAGGCCTTTTCTGCTGACAAGGTCGAAAGCCTTTGTTAGATCGATGAATGCCAGATACTGTGGCTTGCCCTGCTCTCTGCACTTCTCCTGAACCTGGCGCACTGAGAAAATCATGTCAGTAGTTGACCGGCCTGCCCTGAAGCCGCACTGGGACACTGGGTACACTCGAGCAGCCAGTGTCTGGAGCCTGGTGAGGAGAATGCGAGTGAATACCTTCCCGACTATGCTCAGGAGCGATATCCCTCTGTAGTTGTTGCAGTCGCTGCGGTCGCCTTTGTTCTTATAGAGAGTCACAATGGAGGCATCACGCATGTCTTTGGGGACTGCACCTTCCCTCCAGCACAGACAAAGCAGGTCGTAAAGGAGCTGCAGCAGCGCTGACTCCCCACCCTTGATCACTTCAGGTGGAATGCCGTCACTTTCTGGTGCTTTTCCACTGGGGAGCATGTCGATGGCTTTGCTGAGTTCCTCAAGCGTGGGCACCTGGTCCAGTTCTTCCATCACAGGCAAGTCATCGATGGCGTCAAGGGCAGCGTCAGTGACTACCGTTTCCCTGGAGTAGAGCTCTGAGTATTGTTTGACCCATCGCTTCATCTGTTGATCATGGTTGGTGATTGTCGTGCCTGTTGAAGACTTCAGAAGAGCAGTTTTCTTCACTTCTGGTCCAACTGCCTTCTTGATCCCATCAAACATACCACGAATATTTCCGCAGTCGGCTGAACGCTGGATGTCATCGCACAGTTGCAGCCAGTAGTCACTGGCACATCGTCTTGCGACCCTCTGTGTGTTGCTCCGTGCAGTTCTTAATGCTGCGAGCGTCTTCTCACTGGGGGATTTCTTGTATGCCAGAAGAGCGTTATGCTTGGCTTCAATGACCAGCTCCATTTCAGAGAGGTTGGCATCAAACCAGTCCTGGTTCTTCCTTACACTCTTGCTGAAGGCTGAGATGGCGGCATCGTAGACAGCATCTCTGATGGTGTTCCACCTTGCTGTGGCATCCTGTTCTGGCAAGTCTTGGAGTGTCTCTTCGACGGCAGCTACAAATTCCTGTCTGCGATCAGAGTCTCCTGTTCTTGCAACGTTAATGCAGGGATGACCTTTTACTTTGGAGCGGTGCACTTGCGTGGCTGTATCCTCACTTTGCTGCACACGAGGGTGTGATCAGTGTCGCAGTTGGCGCTGTGGTAGCTTCTCGTTGCCAGGACAGTGTTCACAGCTGAGCGTCTCATGACCACAAGGTCCAGTTGGTGCCAGCGATGAGACCTTGGGTGTTTCCAGGACACTTTGTGTTGGTGCTTGGACTGGAAAAAGGTGTTGATGATGCAAAGGTTGTGGTATGAGCACAGCTCCAGCAACCTCTGTCCATTGTCGTTCAACTTTCCGACGCCGTGATGACCGATGCAAGATGGCCACGACTGGTGATCAGATCCAACCCGGGCGTTGAAGTCGCCAAGAAGGAACAGCGGCTCCAATTTCGGTACCCTGCCAACCTGGGTGTCAAGCTCATTGTAGAAATGGTCCTTGATGTCTTCTGAACTATCAGAGTAGGAGCATAAATGCTGAAGATGTTGACAAATCCTGCAGCTGTAGCCAAGGGGATTGACAGGATACGATCTGTGCCACCTGTTGGAGGTTCCACTGGTGCCAGAGGGCTGTTCTTTACTGCAAAGCCAACTCCATGTATTCGTGGTTCATTGGGTTCTTTCCCTTTCCAGAAAAACGTGTAGTTTTCTTCCCTGAGAGAGCCACTAGAGGGTAGCCTGGTTTCTTGGAGGGCCGCAATGCTCACGTTGAGTCTTGTAAGCTCCCTGCCTATGATAGCAGTCTTTCTGGAGTCTTTTACCCGTGCAAGGTCGTCTGAGATTCCTGGGCACATGGTTCACACATTCCAGCTTGCAAAACGAAGTGCTGGAAACTTCTTTGATTTTCTTGAATTACCTGGTGCGATGTTTCCGTCTGCTTGTCATGCCTAAACATTTGAACTCCAAGCACCCATTGAAGCAGGCAGACGTTGGCGAGTCAGCACCTTACTGGCTGGGGACTGCCCAGCTTGAGGCGGGCGGTAGCTGACCAATGGGACACGATGATCCCTCCCATCGTCGGAGACAACCCGTGGCGTCCTACTCTACGCCAATCGAGTGTGGACTTATAACCCGTAACTGCCGTCTCCTGTGTTGGTTCTTCGCTGAAGCAGTGAAGCTGGAGTGACCTCTCCAGGGCGCAAGCCTGGGCGAGAAATATGGAGATGCTGTGTTGCCCATGCATCAGTATCCCACTCTCGACCTCGCCAGTGGGCTCCAAAGCAGTGCGGGGCACGACGTTTGACACTGGTCTGGCTGCAGGAGCTGCCGGAAAGAAGTCAGAAGTTGACTTCCAACCGCCTTAGGGGCTCCACTCAGGATTTTCTCTCTGGGTTTACTCCCATAGCCTTTCCTTCTCCCGAGGGTGTCCACAAGGCAGCAGAGCCATCATCCAATGGCCGGGGCACGGATGCTGGATGCTGGGGCGTCCATGGGCCCAGGGTCTTCGCGCTCCCAGTCTGTCCAGCACTCCTAGGCACTTCGTGGGTTTAGCATCGGACTTGTTCCTTGTCCTAGATGAGTGGCCTCCCAAGGCTGCCGGGTCCCATCCACCCGGGTTTTGGAATAAGAGATTTCCTTCTCCCAGGCAAATTCACAAGCAGGGTTGCAGGCTCAGCCTGCCCGCCCAGTTATACCGCCGGGTACTCGGTCACGTCCCTGTTCCCACAAAGCTTGCTGTGTCTTGGCGCGACTAAACTCTAGTTAACAGAATAGAGCTTTAGGCTTGCTTTTGCTGGTGGTGGTGGGCGGTAGTAGTGGTGGTGGTGGTGGTGGTGGTGGGGTATTGTGTGTGTGTGTGTGTGTGTGTGTGTGTGTGTGTGTGTGTGTGTGTTGTGGAGAGAGAGAGAGAGAGAGAGAGAGAGAGAGAGAGAGAGGACCACCTTGTTGTGACGATTGCGTTTAATCGGACGCGCATTGTTTTGACACGCCCCATTGTTTGGACGTCGACAGAACGCGATGCTTGCAATTCCTGCTTTCCCCTGCTACCGAACATGTCACGTGACCAAAAAGAACTTTCTACAGTTGATGTGTCATAACAACGCAAACTTCGGAGGTAAATGTGTGTATTACCAGCTCACGCTGTTGGTCCCAATAACGTCTGCAGCGTTTCTCTTCAAAATGGAGAGCTACTCACCTGTAAGCTTACTGTTGTTTATTCCAATACACTTCTAGCCTCATCATTATTTCATTTCACATCCGAAGCCATGTCCGAACAATGGAGAGGTCGAGTCAAAAGAATGTGGTACTCACTTTCCAAATGTGTCCTCCGTGTAAAACTTAAAATCAACGTCAGAACAGTTCTAGTAACACTACATAATTTGTAATTGTTGAGTGTAGGCAAGCGTGTTCTTTGCACTCAGTTTTGCAAGGATAACACCACTCTGTGTCTACCAATTGGTCGTATTCTCTCCAAATTAATGATGACTGGCAAACTACTGACCAATTATGTCACAATAATGATGGTTCGAACAAACGGTCACAACGAGACATAAACACGCATGCGTGTGTGTGTGTGTGTGTGTGTGTGTGTGTGTGTGTGTGTGTGTGTGTGTGCGTGTGTGTGTGTGTGTGTGTGTGTGTGGACTTGACTTCTGAAGAGAGAGCAAAGTTTCTACATTATGCTGGTTGAAGTAAACTCTACTGACGGATTAGAATTTAGAGTCAAGGCCGTACTGGATTAAGTCGACTGGAGGTTTCCGTTTACGCCGTGGTGACACATAAACTATTTTCTTTTTTCTTGTTTTTTTTTTTTTTTCTTGTTTCTTTGTTTGTTTATTGTGGCGATTGATATGAAATTTCTACAGCGTTCTATGAAACATCGACACAACCATGCGTTGTTTTTGTTTGTTTTTTCCCTACAAAATGTAATGATGTCGCGCTTCGATTCCCGATAAAATAGCCAGTGTCTGTACAGAAATGTGTTCCTTTGTCTGAAATAATATGTATTTTCGAAGGTGAACACACACACACACACACACACACACACACGCGCGCGCGCGCGCGCGCGCGCGTGCACGATCAAGGAGCGAGACAGACAGAGACAGTAGCCTGTCCCATCCTCTCTCTCTCTCTCTCTCTCTCTCTCTCTCTCTCTCTCTCTGTATTTCTCTCCCTCTCTGTCTCTCTCTCTATCTGTGTGTCTGTCTCTGTCTCTCTCTCTCTGTCTCTCTGTCCCACCCTCTCTCTCTTTCTCTCTCTTGCTCGCTCACTCTCTTTCTCTGTCTGTCTGTCTGTCTGTCTGTCTGTCTGTCTGTCTGTCTGTCTCCCTCTCTCTCTCTCTCTCTCTCTCTCTCTCTCTCTCTCTCTCTCTCTCTCTCTCTCTCTCTCACCCCAAATCAGCATGACATACCAGCAGCGCGCGATAGTTTCCGCCACACCCAGATGATGAAAATGATGAGGACGATGACCACGAGCACCAGCAGAGCCATGGTGGTGCCGACAGCGGTCCACAAGGATGACAGCTCGGGGCCCTCTGAACAAGCTGCATCGACGACATTGTCTGGCAGGGAGGACATAAGGTAAGGTAAGGTAATGTTGCTTATAGCCCAGCCGACCGCAAAGGGCCATATCAGGGCTGTCACCGCGTTGAAGTCAACTCACAAGTCATTCATTCACACAACTCTTTAAAATACATCTTCTAAAAACCCATCCGAAATTTGGTTCCAAATCTTTCCACTATAAAATATCAGATCCGATGAAAAATAATGATCTCTTTCAACAACTCAAAGATCGCATCAGGTAGGAAAACTCTAATTCTGTAGCGTCAGCGGGAAAAAAAAAAAAAAGTAACGAACCTGTCCAGCTGTGAGCCATTCATGTTTGGCTGCACACAAATTGCTGTGACCTTGACTCAGTTACCTGGACTCAGGGTGACCTTGACTCAGTGCCAGTTACCTGGGGGAGTGCCGCTCCCTGCAGAGGACCGTGAAGTTGTCGTTTCTGAGCTCGGTGGGGTCGGTGAGGTGGGGATGGTAGTGGTGACTGGGAGAAAAAAAAAGAATCAGGTGTTCTAGGTGGGAGGACAACGAAGAAGACAGGAATTATTTCCTTACAACGGAAAGAAAAGTGAAGAGAGAGAGAGAGAGAGAGAGAGAGAGAGAGAGAGAGAGAGAGAGAGAGAAAGGGGGTGGAGAGAGACGGGGGAGAGGGGTGCGGGGAAGGGAGAGAATCGGGACGGAGGTGGGGGCGAGGAGGAGAGAAGAGTGAAGGTGAAGGGAAGGCGACCTCTACTTATGGCTTCCTGTTGTCAGCCGTCTGCGCTGTGGTCGACCTTTCCGACTGTGAGGGTCTGTTTCATTGTGCTCCGGATCCGTCTCCTAGGTTTGGAAACTTCGCCCTTTGCACTGACTATCTTTCAGAGTTTGGACGATGAATTTCTGTCTCATCTCAAGCGGATTTTTCTTCGTTATCAGACCACGTAAACAACAGAGCGAATATGTTATTAATTTGTTTTCATCCCGGAGTCCTCGGTAGAAGAATGAATGTCCTATGAAGTTCACAAAACTGCTAAAACCTGTGCAAGCTCGGCCAAGTGAAAAAGAGCATGCCTGACAGAACTGTGTTTCCATGGTTCCCTGCCAGCACACAGGGACACCGCGGAGTGGTGTGGAGCCGCAGCAGAGAGGTGGACCTTTCGTGCTTGACGGCCTGAGTGTCAGCATTCCCATGGAGAACTCAGCTCAGAGCATGGACATCCTGTTGTTTGTACCCACTTCAAAGAGCATGATATAAGTGTCTCTGGTGGACATTAAGAGCAGAGAATCACAGAATCTATTGTCAATACATTTGAAGAGACAGTGTTGACTGTTCAGGAGCGTGTAGAACTGCCAGGAAAATGTTGTGATAGCAGCGCTGCCTTTGGAGAAGTATGGAACTCTATGTAGTAAATGCTTAGGAATTCTTAGGAACAGGGCACTTACCCCAAATAAAAGCAATTGCAGTGGCTCAGCATCGGTGACACATTACCAGTATGTGACATTCAATAGCAGTGGAATGCTAACATGAGGCGGGATTCTTGTGATCTTGCCCCTTTCAAGCAAGATTGCCTTCTACCTGGACAGTTAAGTCTGATGGGTGTAAAAATGGCTCATTCAATGTTGTGTGTGGGGGGGGGGGGGGGGGGGGGGGGGGGTGCAATGGTACCAGAGCAGGAGGGACCTGGATCAACCCCACATCAGATTCGCACACTGACTACAACTAGTGGAAGTTAGCACAGTTTCCGCTTCACTTCCTCTGCTCTCTTACACTCAATGCACTCATCAAGCCTTTGACATGACAACTGTACTACAGTATATGCACACATCAAGCCTTTGACATGACAACTGTACTACAGTATATGCACACATCAAGCCTTTTACGTGACAACTGTACTACAGTATATGCACACATCAAGCCTTTTACGTGACAACTGTACTACAGTATATGCACACATCAAGCCTTTTACATGACAACTGTACTACAGTATATGCACACATCAAGCCTTTTACGTGACAACTGTACTACAGTATATGCACACATCAAGCCTTTTACGTGACAACTGTACTACAGTATATGCACACATCAAGCCTTTTACATGACAACTGTACTACAGTGGCAAGTATAAATCAGATGGGCAGGACACATGGAATGTGTTATTCTCTCAGAATGGTCATCTGGTTGTGGTGTATGAAACAGTCACCAGTGACTTACAGAGAGACCAAAACAATCATCCACAACCAATACTAAAACCAGTGGAAGAGAAGGCTGGGTGCAGACAGTGGTGTTGATCCAGTCCATCAGCTTCAGGGATACCAGCAAACAATCCTCTTCAGACTGAGAACTGGCCACTGCCAACTGCTGAGCTCCTCCGCCGAATTAAGACTGTCCATACAGAGGAATGTCCGTGCGGCACTGGATCTCTGACCACAAATCACATCCTTCAACACTGTCCAGCCTATAATGTTCTACGGCGTCAAACTTGGCCAGAGGGCACAAAGCTGCAAATGCAGCTTTGGGGCAGCCGTCAAGACCTTAAGAAGACCGTGGGATTCATTGTGGTGACAGGATTGAAGATATGACACCGCCAATTAAAATCGACCGCAGAAGAAGAAGAAGAAGAAGGAGAGTCCGAAAAGCCCAGAGAACGAGCCCCTAACACTCCAGACAACAGAGCGCGGAGGCTGCCGGTCAAGCACTCCAGGAATGTGGCCTTTCTTGCAAAACTGCAGACATGATAATGTCCTCTTGGATGACGGAAAGATGTAAGCCACATAGCAGTATGCATTACGGATGGATTCACTACTGTGATCAAAGTTTTAAAAAAAGTCTATTCAAACCAACCCGAATTCCTCAGCTTAGTGTGGGAGAAAGGGAGAGGCTATTGCTCCCACAACCTAGGACACAGCGCTGTGTCTGTTGTTTCAGGAGAAGGAAACAACTGACTCATATCCCTTCATGTAAATTCTCAAAAGGTGTGCACACTGGGCGCCCCGCGCCGCCCAAAGTACTGTGACAGGATGATTGAACTGCACTGCATTCCGCACTAACATAGACTCCTTCCGAATAACTTCCACAGTAAAAAAAAAAAAAAAGAGAGAGAGAGAGAGAGAGAGGAGAGAGAGAGAGAGAGGAGAGACAATACTAAAGGCTGTTAGTGTCTGGAAATAGAGCGCAAATTGTCTGGATCATAAAATGTGAGAAATATGACTGTGTTTGAATAAGCAATTAGATGCAGAAATGGGGACTTGCTGATCGCGGAAAGAGAGAGAGAGAGAGAGAGAGGGGGGGGGGAGACAGACAGACGGACGGACGGACGGACGGACATACAATCAGACAGACAGAGACAGAGAGACACAGACAGACAGACAGACAGACAGATAGACAGACTGAGTGAGATAACTGACTTCCTCCATGAACGGTATGGGGTTGTGATGAGCAGAGCTTCATTCTGTCCAGATATTACAAGGAAGTAGTGTTATGTATCAGTCCCCTGTGTGAGTTCCTTCTTTTGACAGTCAGTTGTGCTAAACATGAACTTTACAGCAGATCTTACTTTGTTTACGGAATAATATAGGCTATGGGAAGTTTAACATTTATATTCAATATAAGAATACCAACCGTGTAAAAATATCAAAATAATGAATAAATACATACATCATTGAAAAAAGAAAGAAAGAAAGAAATGAATAATTATTAATTAAAAAAAAAAAGATAAATAAACAAGTAACCTAAGTTTTGTGACAGAGACAGTGTGTTAGAAATGACCAGGTAGTTTTCGTTGTGCTTTATGACTTCGTCTCAGCTAAAAAGAGCAAAGATCGACTTACTTGCAGACCGCACAAACTTAAGGTCGTATTTTTGTGTCAAAAATGGAAGGGGAGGTGGTTATGCCTCACAACAGGAAGCCTCTGGTAGTTCCAGCCAGAGTGAATTACTGAACTGACCGAAAAACCACAAAAGATTCGATACCTTGGCTTTGTTTTAACTCTGGCTTTTGTTTTAACTCGAATCAAAGCCGATGAAGATGCATTCTTTAAAACCACTGTATAGATATAAGGGCATCTGAATTGCAAAACTGCCTAATGAGCGACATAACAAGTATTTCTGTTTTGCTAATTTACACATTGCCATAATGTCCTGAATAAACATTATGGCGTTGGAGTATTTTCAATCAGCACAAATTATTCACCCAGCCTATCTACATTCTGAATTAAGATGAACTAGGCGACTTTACAAAGATTTTCCTAGACTAGAACATTGTTTTAATTGCAAGTTTTGCAGCACACTTCATGATGCTGGGGACGTTACAATTGAAACAAATTTATAATCATAGGCATATGTAATTTTTTTGGCCAGGAATGTGAAGATTTTGCTTTTGATAAATTTTTTTTAAAAAACCATAAGCCCGTGAAATGTTTCGGCCATGGAATGTGAAGACTTTGCTGTTGACAAGAATGGAAAACCACAGATCTGTGTAATTCTTTGGCCATGGAATGTTTGAGCTTTGTTATTGACAAGAATGGAAAACCATAGGTCTATGTAATTTTTTACTAAGGAATGTTGGAGCTTTGTTACTGGCAAGAATGGAAAACCATTGGTCCCTGTAATTCTTTGGCCATGGAATGTTGGAGCTTTGTTTTTGGCAAGAATAGAAAACCATAGGCCAATGTAATTTTTGGCCATGGAATGTTGGAGCTTTGTTACTGGCAAGAATGGAAAATCATAGGTCCTTGTAATTCTTGGTCCTTGGATGGTTTACTTTACATTGAATCGAGCCCTTTTTTTTAGCAAATCATACTTAAAAGAAAAAAAAAACTTACGAACAAATTACAACATAAGGACTACAAAACGCATATAAAATGTAATAAGACAATAAGAACAACAAGAAAACATAAACATCCTCCTCCTCCTCCTCCTCCTCCTCCTCCTCATCATCATCATCATCATCATCATCATCATCATCACTATGCTACTAATGTGATTAACACCCCTGTTATTACCACTACTACCACCACCATCACCACCAATACTGCCACTGATGATCATAAAATGATAATAACACCAGTCCCTTAACAAGCATCATACAAGTTTCTTTTTCTATTTACAGACACAGTAAGCACAGTAACAACCACAAAGGACAAATACAAAAGCAAAAATCGTTGAATAAATCAAACAAAATGAGAGGGAAAGAGAAAAACAAATGAATCAATCAACCAGAGAAAACAAAGCAACTGGTCTTTGCCACATCATAAGGAAGCCTTGAAAAATGAATGCATCAGTTTAATAAAGAAGAATATGGGAGCCATCGTGTAACACACTTTGCGAACGATATTGAAGACGTGCAGCATGCTTTTCCATTTCATATTTAGCTTTCAAATGCACAATGAAAACTTGAAGTAATGGTGAATCCTTGTCGTATTTACACTTATAGTTACAGACTCTGGCGTGCATTTGATCGAAAATTATTGTCACAATCAAGTAGAACAGTATTTTCATTCAGCAGTAGATTCATAGGGTCGCATTTTCTATTTACTGTATTTTGAAATCCTTGCCAGAAAGTTTGTACATGATGGCAGTGCAAAAATGTATGTGGAATGTTTTCTCTTTCTCCCGTACAAAAAGAACATCTTTCTGAATTTTCTATGCCCATGTTTAGCAAAACAGTATTGGTTGCCAGTATTTTAATAATGATTCTAACCTGGAACCATCTAAACTTAATATCTTTTGTTTGTGGGATTTTCTTAAAAGTTTTAGCCCACCTAACATACTTCTGTAATCTTTCATTCCATTCTTGCGGAAAGTTGGCTCTAGACTGTCTTGATTCAGTGAATCGTAATAAAGTGAGGCAGCCCTTGAAACTGAACGTATTACAGTTATCAGCATGTTAAATTCACCTTATTCACAACGTTTTCTTTCTACTCCAGCTTCTGTTGAATGCTTTTTCATAGCAGTAATGTAACTGTTGTATGCCACAAAGTCTGTATTGATGTGAAATTCATTAACAAAGGATTGGAAACAAAAACAAAATCACCATTTTCATCTAAAAAAAAAAAGATTTCCTTATGCGGAAAACACCATTTCTGATCCAATTTTTTATTTAATCCTCAGATTAGTATTAATAAAATAAAGCCTCAAGCCAAATCATTGTCAGACTGTCCAAATGGCCGCTTGACTGAGATTTGCCAGTTGAAAAGTGAGCTTTCAAATCGGGTCAGGCGGCCCTTCCGGCTGAAGAAGGCCTTGCAAGTCCTGCAGAGAGTGAAGAAGTGCTGGGCAGATAGCCAAGGGACAGCTGGTTCCACGCCCTCAGTTCACACTTCAGATTATCTAGCGGGGCAGTGTGATGCATGCGACTGTTCCTGTTGTTGTTCACAAGTGTCCAGAGCTGTTCAACAGGGCTGAGATGGAGTGACAGTGCTGGTCACGGCGGGAGCGGAGAGGACTGCTGTCGCTGCCACTGTTCTGGCAGTGTCACGGCAGGAGCGGAGAGGACTGCTGTCACTGCCACTGTTCTGGCAGTGTCACGGCAGGAGCGGAGAGGACTGCTGTCGCTGCCACTGTTCTGGCAGTGTCACGGGAGGAGCGGAGAGGACTGCTGTCGCTGCCACTGTTCTGGCAGTGTCACGGCAGGAGCGGAGAGGACTGCTGTCACTGCCACTGTTCTGGCAGTGTCACGGCAGGAGCGGAGAGGACTGCTGTCGCTGCCACTGTTCTGGCAGTGTCACGGCAGGAGCGGAGAGGACTGCTGTCACTGCCACTGTTCTGGCAGTGTCACGGCAGGAGCGGAGAGGACTGCTGTCGCTGCCACTGTTCTGGCAGTGTCACGGGAGGAGCGGAGAGGACTGCTGTCACTGCCACTGTTCTGGCAGTGTCACGGGAGGACTGCAGAATGGAGGCTTGGTCTGTCCGGAGGACGTACCGTCTCGTGGAAAATCATTGTTGAAGAGGTAGGTGGGGATGGTCTTGTTGCACCTGAGAGGTAGGTGGGGATGGTCTTGTTGCACCTGAATGTACTTCTTTGAGTTAACTGTCCCTTCCACAATTCTGTCAACTTGTTTCCATCTTCTCTGAAATCCTTACTTCAGTTTTCCACGGTCACAAATACACGGAGAAATTCCCAGGACATTAATTGATTGAGGCGCTGATATCTGCTTTTGTTTCAGCCAGATTGCATGCTATTAAATTTCACCTCTCGGGTGATTTCACCACCGGTAGTAACGAGAAACTGACAACAGAAGGGGATGGGGGGGGGGGGGGGGGGATCAGGTGGAGAACAGTTCACTGATCACCACCAACCATGCTGAGTTTGACAGTGATCTGTCACCAGGCTGCTCATCAGAATCAATACGCTGCGTTCTCTCCAAATTCAGGTATTTTGATAAGAGTTCAACGAAGATGAAGAAGAACGCAAATCAACGGAAGAAGACACAAAAACAAAAACAAAAAAGAAACGAAAAAAGAAAGAATGTACGCCTGACAACAGAGCAGTGTCAAGGCACGAACATACAAACTCAACCACGCACAACGCGCACCGACATGCGGAAGCTCGGGTTTGTACTATTTGCATTCCCCTACCCCCGGTGGCGAGGTAGCCCGATGGATAAAGCGTAGTTTTCTACATTCAAGGAGCCTAGGGTCAAATCCCCGCATGAGAAAGGAGAATAGAAACCCTCTCCATATACTCCTAATGACACTTCAGATCAACATACCGTATGAATGAACATGTATTGAAAAAGAAAGGGAGGTGTGGGAGGGTGGGGGTTAAGTGGCAGGGGTGTTATATTCTATTCCATTCTCCTTGGAAAAGCAGACCGTCATGTGTCGGTGGGATGGATCGCGTGCTCGCCGCGCACGCACGCACGCACGCACGCACGCACGCACGCACACACACACAGATATATATATATATATATATATATATATATATATATATACATACATATATATATAAGATAGATACACACACACACACACACACACACACACACACACACATATATATATATATATATATATGTATGTATATGTATACATAGAGAGACAGACAGACTGATAGACACACAAACGGGCAGACAGACGGACAGACAGACAAAGAGACAGACACACAGGCAGACAGAAAGACAGACAGATAGATAGACAGATAGACAGACAGATGGATGGATGAATGGATCGATGGGTAGATAGATAGATAGATAGATAGATAGATAGATAGATAGATAGATAGATAGAT
>CM065748.1:14581917-14721917 GCA_033310375.1 Conus canariensis
TACTCAGGTACTCTTCTTTGAAATCTCACTGGCCGTCAGCCTCAAACAAAGTTGGTGTGCGCCCGATGTAAACAGCCAAATGAAGATCTAGGTCGGCAGGCAGAAAGTTTGTCATCAAGCAGCCTTTTCTGATTAACCACTACAACAATACCACGGTAAACACCAACAAATGTACAGATCAGAGTGTGAACATATATATCGTGCATCAATTCGTTTATCGACAAAAAAAGCATTGTTGTTACGTATTTGCCTACAATGGGAATCTCCGCATTCAGCAAACTTGGGAGCCGGAATAGCTCAGTTGGTAGAGCGCCTGACTCGTAATCTTGGTGATCCTGGGGTTGCGGGTTCGAATCTCTGCCGGGGCGTTTCGGTACAGGGGGATTTTTCCCTCGGAGTTAACATTAGTTCTGACTCCATTTCCCATACAGTCCTTCGAATGAGACTATAAACCGAGGTTCCGTGTGTGAACGCACGCATAATACCTTGCACACACGTAAAATCCCATCACCAACTTTCGGAAGAGTAGGCCAGTTTGGCCGTTGGTGTGGATGACACGTTACACACAGCATGCACCCTGCGTAAGAAATGGAAAGAATGAAGGAAGTAAAGAAACTGAGTGAACGATATTGAACGATATTGACTGGATGACACGGGAAACGACTGAATGAAGCGCCAGCTGGCAGCTCTTCAGTCGGCACTACCCAGGTAGGCAGCCCGTTGTGTAAGCGAGTGTCGATTGTAAAGCGCTTAGAGCTTGGTCTCTAGCCGAGAATAGGCGCTATATAAGTATTCATTATTATTATTATTATTAACTTGGCAGTTCCACTAAGCATTGATGGTCCTTATTTGCCTACTACGGGAATCTCCGCATTCAGCAAAACTAGCAGCTCCACTAAGCATTGATGGTCCTTATTTGCCTACTGTAGGAATCCCCGCACTCAGCAAACCTGGCAGCTATGCTGGTTGATGAGCCTTGACAGCGTCAACACAACCATGAGCTGCTGGCCGAAAGCCGTGCCCCTTGCGGAACGCCTCTTGCTCTCTGTGGCCACTACCATCTGCAGTGCCCCTGGCGGAACGCCTCTCGCTCTCTGTGGCCACTACCATCTGCCGTGCCCCTAGCGGAACGCCTCCTGCTCTCTGTGGCCACTACCATCTGCCGTGCCCCTGGCAGAACGCCTCTTGCTCTCTGTGCCCACTACCGTCTGCCGTGCCCCTAGTGGAACGCCTCTTGCTCTCTGTGCCCACTACCGTCTGCCGTGCCCCTGGCGGAACGCCTCTTGCTCTCTGTGGCCACTACCGTCTGCCGTGCCCCTGGCGGAACGCCTCTTGCTCTCTGTGGCCACTACCATCTGCCGTGCCCCTGGTGGAACGCCTCTTGCTCTCTGTGCCCACTACCATCTGCCGTGCCCCTGGCAGAACGCCTCTCGTTCACTGTGGCTGATTTTTGTGGACTGCTATAATCATCTGTCGTGCCCCTGGTGGAACGCCTCTCGCTCACTGTGGCTGATTTTTGTGGACTGCTATAATCATCTGTCGTGCCCCTGGTGGAACGCCTCTCGCTCACTGTGGCTGATTTTTGCTGGACTACCACAACCATCAGCTGTGCCTGGCCACCAGTTTTTGCCACGTATCCGCTTTGACAGATTTGACCACCTGGCTGCAGCCCGGTGCTGTCGGCTGAATTGTACTCTCACAGGCATAAAAACACGAAAGGTCGACATCAGGACTGATTCGACCTCAAATTCCACACAAGATAAAGTGACGCTTGCTCAAAACAAAATGAACAAAATTCCAGTTCGGCCAGAGAAAAAGAAAAGGAATGTCTAGCAGCGGCAGTTTAATGTCAGGTCAATTAACGTTAAGTAGAAAAAAAATCTTTCTTTGTTTTCTTATTTGATGATTTCATCTTCTTTTTTTTTTGCACAGTACATTTGTGGTTATTGATGACATATCCATTTAAACAGTGCGTACTTATGTATCTGTGTATGCAGGAAGATACACAAATGTAGACAAATGTGCATGCGTTTTTTTTTCTTTTTCTTGTATATAGTTTGTTTGGTGCATTTGTTCGGTGCATATGACCGATATTGATAGAATGTGTTATATAGAACAGCCACAGTTCTCAGTGTTGAAGCCAGGCCTTATGACATAAGTCGTTCACAGAACCTGTCATCCTGTCATCGCTGGGTTCTATCCTTCAGACGCCGTAATCTCCAGACGGTATTCCCCCAGGGGTTCATTGCATTGACGACATCAAAACAAGGGAGATAAACAGACAAGCTGACACACAGAGCAACATACAAACTGACAGACAGAATGTTTTCCATGCACATGCACACAGATACATGGAACTGTACTCACAGAGTACGTTGAAATACACTGTGGTGGTGAAGGCGAATCCAGGACGTCTTATATCAACTATCCACGTTCTATGAGGCTGACGAGTAAACGTGTCCTTTCCATAGCATGATATTCCCTCCTCCTTCTTCTCACAGCCACAGTTCTCAGTGTTGAAGCCAAGCCTTATCACACACAGCACGTTGTCAGAACCTGTCATCTTTGGGTTGTGTACATCAAACGCCCTAATTTCTAGACGGTATTCCCCCAGGGTTCCATTGCAGCGATTGACGACCTCAAAGCGTACCTCTGTCAGTGAGCTGTTGGCGTCTAGTGTCACATCTTTTGTCGGGAATCTGATGTTAACAATGCCTGGCATGTGGGATGAAGAAAAAATAATGTAAATTTCAGAACAAAAAACAACAAACAGAATTTAAAAAAAAACACCCAGGCTGGCTCAAGAAATAGTTTGCGTCAGTCATGACTATGGCTAATGAATTCTCTCTCTCTCTCTCTCTCTCTCTCTCTCTGATAAAGGCCCTACACACACACACACACACACACACACACACACACACATATGTATGTATGTATATATATATATAGAAGAGAGTAGAGAGAGAGAGAGAGAGAGAGAGAGAGAGAACCACATGATGAAAAGCAAACAAGCAGTATTTTTTTCCAACGTTTCTGTGCTGGGCCTTCCTCAGGGATTTCTTTATGTTGTGACATGTCCACACAATCTTTAGCTCTGCCTTTCTCTGATTGTCACTCCAACAATTAAAGCTTTATGTTGGTACTACTGACATGTCCAAACAATCCTTAGCTCTGCCTTTCTCTGATTGTCACTCCAACAATTAAAGCTTTATTTTGGTACTACTGACATGTCCAAACAATCCTTAGCTCTGCCTTTCTCTGATTGTCACTCCAACAATTAAAGCTTTATTTTGGTACTACTGACATGTCCAAACAATCCTTAGCTCTGCCTTTCTCTAATTGTCACTCCGACAATTAAAGCTTTATTTTGGTACTACTGACATGTCCAAACAATCCTTAGCTCTGCCTTTCTCTGATTGTCACTCCAACAATTACAGCTGGCTGGCACATGACCTTAAAAGAGAAAATCAGCCAGGAAACAAAAGTGATCCAATATTAAACACTGCACCCGTATAAGATCTCACCACCAATCCCAGAGAGAGAGAGAGAGAGAGAGAGAGAGAGAGAGAGAGAGAGAGAGAGAGAGAGAGAGAGAGAGAGAGAGAGAGAGAGAGAGATACACACACAAACACACAGGTTTGGACGGATTTGAAAGTGAAGGTTACGAAAGTCAGTCATTGGCATGTCATCCTGTTCAGCGACGCTACAACAACTCAAAGCTCAAAAGAAAGGGGGAGGAGGGGGGAGGCAAAGGAGCTGGGAGAGAGAGAGAGAGAGAGGAGAGAGAGAGAGGGGGGGGGCGGGGCAGTCCCACTGAGTTTGGGTTCGCTGTTTTCCTGCGCCTATCACCCGCTAGACCTGCATTTGACTGTCTATCTCTGTGTTGAGGTATGGCGACTTACAGACCTGCATTTGACTGTCTGCCTCTGTGTTGAGGTATGGCGACTTACAGACCTAGGATTTAACTGTCTGTCTCTGTGTTGAGGTATGGCGACTTACAGACCTGCATTTGACTGTCTGTCTCTGTGTTGAGGTATGGCGACTTACAGCGATTGCGATCGGCGCTGACTGCGAAGGCCCAGACAGTGAGGCAGAAGACGGAGCAGACGACTCTCATTCTGGTGGCCATGGCGATCCTCGCCTCCTCCGCGATCAGTCTGGGGGCCTGTCTGATAGGAAGACAGGGAGAATTTTTTTTTTTCCTTTTATATCTTTGTTTGTTTGTTTCAGTTTATACCACATTGCAGTTTGATTACTAAATGCTTAGCTGCTTAGCCCACTAGCAAATGTGTATTCTTGTTTCTGTTACATATGAAGCGACTGTCTAAAACGAGGAAGAGCAGAGAGATGAAGAGCAAACAGAGTAACAGTGACAACATCTCAGATTTACAAAGTCAGAAAGAAAATTTTTTAAAGCGAAACGTGGACACTTAAGGTTCCGGTTTGAAAGGAAATGAACGAATTTTCACACACACACAGACACAGACACACACACACACACACACATGCTCGCACGCACGCACACACGCACGCACGCACGCACGCACGCACGCACGCACGCACGCACACACACACACACACACACACACACACACACACACACAACCACAACATTTCGTGTGGGTTGGGCTACGCTATTGGACACACTATACTGGCCAATCAAAGGATAAGAATTTGCTTCATCTTCTATAAGCAAGGCTTCATCTACTTTGCATGCTATAACTTTGGATGTGAGAAGGGGAGGGGATCGTTTCTGTAATCTTAGCAGGAGTTAATAAATGCATGCCTATCATCAGTAACCAATAATCTTAGCAGGAGTTAATAAATGCATGCCTATCATCAGTAACCAATAATCATAGCAGGAGTTAATAAATGCATGCCTGTCATCAGTAACCAATAATCTTAGCAGGAGTTAATAAATGCATGCCTATCATCAGTAACCAATAATCTCAACTTCCATGAGGATGGCTAGTTTGGCATCTCCTCAATCTTAAAATCGTTACAAAATGATTCTTGACAGCTGATCTTCTTTTTCCAAAAGATAAGAACTATCTTTGAGGATGTTCTGAAGATTTTCAATAAATTTAAAAAGAAAAGAACATAAATCGTCAAAGTTTCGGTCGTATACCGTCTTCGGGACTGATGACATCAAAATTAATTTAATGAAAGACAAATAAATACGTATAGATTGTGACATATGAATTCACGTGAACGGACGAATACATGTTTAAAGAGGTGTGTGTGTGTGTGTGTGTGTGTGTGTGTGTGTGTGTGTGTGTGTGTGTGTGTGTGTGTGTGTTACACTGAAAATTCAATGGACTTAAGCATTGCTCTACTTTGTTCGTTCCTATGTTTCAGGTAATTGTCAAAACCTTGCGACACGCGATTACTTTCATTAATTTTTTTTTTTTTATGGACCCACGTACTCCTTTGTCAGTATGAAATAGAGATATACTTCCATTAGCTTAGAGCATGCCCTCCACAAGTAGGTACATGGTGAGAGATCTATTATGGACTTGTAAATCTCGTGCTGATACCACCTTCTCTTGTGACTTCTTTTCTTTCTGCGTACGCAGGCTGATACTTCTGTGGACACTCCCCGAATAGACAGGCAAGGATTAATCTCATCCTATCCCGCCATTAAGGCAGCCATACTCCAACTTCGGGGAGAGAGTGCATGCTATATGTAACGTGTCGTCCACATCAGCGGCCGAGCTAGCCTTCTCTTCCGAAAGTTGGTGATGGCATTTTACGTGTGCGCAAGATGTTATGCGTGCGTTCACGGAACCTCGGTTTACAGTGTCATTCGAAGGACTGTATGGGAAATGGAGTCAGAACCAATGTTAACACCGAGGGAAAAATCCCCCGGTACAGAAACGGGCCAGTGGAGATTCGAACCTGCAACCCCGGGATCACGGAGATTACGAGTCCGGCGCTCTACCACTGACCTATTCCTATGATAATGATGACGACGACAACAACAACAATTACTACTACTACTACTATTACTACTACTACTCACAATGATAACAATAATTATGATAACAAAGGACGAAGAAGAAGGTGGATAATAGTAACAATCATCGTTAAGATAGGAATCATCATCGTCGTCATCATCATCATCATCATCATCATCATCATCATCATCATCATCATAAGAAGGAGACGGAGGAGAAAAAGAAGAAGAGAACAACAACAACAACGACAACAACAACAACAATGACAACAGCAACAACAACGACGACGACGATGACGATGATGATGATGACGACGACGATGATGATGATGATTGTCATTTTACAGTCGTCGTTGTTGTTGTTGTAGTTGCTGCTGCTGATGCTGTTCTTGTTGTTGTTGTTGTTCATTGCAATGACACACAAAATGGAAAAGACAGATAAAATCTTTAAAGAAAATATGTAAATGTAATAAACTACTACTCGCAATGATATTACTGATAACATAATAGTAATAATACAGTAAAAATAAAGAAAAATAATGATGATAATAATGATACAGAAAATGAAAAAGATAGTAAGATAAAATGCAAGAAATATACAAATGCACGGGAAATCAAAAGTATATCGTCAAAATGCAATAATAAATGGGACACAAAACCGTTCATGCACGATGACCGGAAACAGTGCTTTTGACATACGCAGAAGATACTTGATGGAGGACTGCAATAGTTTGAGAACAAAATGCTACGCGGGTTTTTATACGCAAATGTTGTCTGAAAGGAGACTGCGACTGTTGAAAATGATAATTGTAGTGTTTGTAACATATACAAAGAGAGCGTTGAAGATATATTTTGGAGATGACACCATATTCAATTATTTTTGTAATGCAGACATTAGTTTAATGGGGGAAAAGAGATGTGTGAGCGCTTTAAACGCGAGTTTTACAGAATGATTTGTACAAATCGGTCATGGAGACATGATTATTAGCAATATCACCTTTCCTTTTTGTAATGTTACCAGCGAAACATTACATATACGTTAGAAAAATAAACAAGCGCCTGTCGCAAATACCAACATTCTTGAACAAACTAAAATTTAGATAACAAAATTAATCGCATATCCAAAATTAGATCATAAAAGATTTTACACCAGACTGTTGGCAGACAGACCATTAACGGCTACTGTTTCATAGGGTTACTTTTGTCTTTGACAGCAACTTCCTTCATCATATTCAGATCTGCGAGATGAAGAGTGCGAACGATCACATAATTGTACCTTATGTAGAGGCCCGACCACAAGATTGAGCCATATGTAGTTTTGTGGAAAGAAAGAACCATCTCTGTCAGCATGATTATATGACTCACATCCAACCTCCCACCGCCCTTCCTTCTCTCTCTCTCTCTCTCTCTCTCTCTCTCTCTCTCTCTCTCTCTCTCTCTCTCTCTCTTAGATACCATGTACCAGTAACTTCTCAGCACAATAAATTGAGACTGACATCAGAGTCTAAACAACTGTGCATTTTGTTTTTGTTTTAATGCAGGCCGCAGAGGGTTTTTTCTTCATATCCCACTAAACGATAATTGTAACAGAAACAGTCCTTATATGCTTCTATTGCTTAATCCGCAAGCGTTCATGAAAAATCCACTTTCATATCACTGATACGAACATGCACATTGTCCTGATTAACCAAATGCATCAACTAATCCAAACTGAAACTCGCTAGATATTTTTGCTACAAAAGAGACTTACTTTTCAAACCTCTTAATTGTGTAAGTAATCGCAAGTCCTTATTGTGATAAACAACATATTTCGTCATTGATAGAGACAAAACATAGAGGTCGATGGACATCACATATTACAGTGTGACATGAATACTGCGCCCGCGCGCGCACACACACACACACACACACACACCCCATTCACACACAAGCAAGCGCGCCCGCGCTTCCATGCACACTTTCATATCACTATTCTCGCTCGCTCTCCATCTCTCTCTCTCTCTCTCTCTCTCACATACACACACACACACACACACACACACACATGCGCGCGCGCGCGCTCGCGCGCGCGCATTCTCTCTCTCTCTCATATCACTATGACTTCTCGTCGCCACTTCTTGTTGTCGTTCTTACTGTTGTCGTCGTCGTCGTCGTTCTTGTCGTTTGGTTCCAACACTCAAGGCACACACATATACACACACACCGACATATAGGTGGCGCTGTCTATCAGTGATCAACAACGCTGCAGCAGCATCGGTTAATGAGGAAGTGACCTCAAGCACTTGGATTGCTGCACTGATGAAGTTTCCGCCAGTTCACTGGCATTAGCCGGAGGGAGGATGCACCAAAACAATGACCGCCTGCTGAAGTACTTCCGGACCAGGACGGTGAACCAATGAAATAATCGTCTGCTGAAGTACTTCCGGGTCAGGATGGTGCACCAATGAAATAATCGTCTGCTGAAGTACTTCCGGGTCCAACAGGCGAGTAGCGCTCAAGATCCGCGCGAGAACGATCAAATCTTGAATACGATTCTTAGCATTGTATGGAATTGTAGTGTAGTAGTTAGTGTAGTGTAGTGTAGTGTAGTGTAGTGTAGTGTAGTGTAGTGTAGTGTAGTGTAGTGTATGGTATTATGTTGCATTGCCTTGTATTGTATTGCATTGCATTTTACTGTTTTTCAACATTGTATTGTAGTCTTGTGTGCATTGCCTTGTATTGTAGTATTGTATTGAATAGTATGTATTCCATTGCATTGCGTTGTATTGTATTTGTGGTATTACGTTGGATTACATTGTATTGCATTGTTTTGAGTTGCATTGGCATCATTGCACTGCACTGCATTGTAGTATTGTATTGTATTGTAATGTATTGTATTGTGTTGTAGTGCATCGTTTGCATTGCATTATATTGTATCGTGGTGTAGTTTTGTAGCATATTGCCGTTGGATTGCATCGTATTGCATTGCATTGTATTGCATTGTAGTGCATTACATTGCAGAATTACATTACATTACATTGCATTGTATATGTATTGTATTGCATTGTATTGTATTGAATTATAGTGCATTACATTGCATTGCATTGTATTGCAATCAATTGCATTGCATTGTATTGCATTGTGTTACGTTGCCTTTTGATGTATTATTGCATTGTATGAAATTGCATTGCATTGCATTATAATGTAGTGTTGCATTGCATTATGGTGTAGTATTGTATTGCATGACTCGCATGGCATTGTATTGCATTGTGTTGCATTGCATGGTATTATAATGTAGTATTGCATTGCATTGCATGGTATTGTATTACATTGCATTGCATTATAATGTGGTATTGTATTGTAATGTATTGTGATGTATTGCATCGTTTGCATTGCGTTATATTGTATCGTAGTGTAGTTTTGTATCATATTGCTGTTGGATTGCATCGTATTGCATTGCATTGCATTGCATTGTAGTATTGCATTACATTGCATTGCATTATAGTGCATTACATTGCATTGTATTGCATTCAATTGCATTGCATTGTATTGCACTGCGTTGCATTGTATTACGTTGCCTTATGATGTATTATTGCATTGTATGAAACTGCATTGCAGTGCATTGCATTACATTATAATGTAGTGTTGCATTGCATGGCATGTATTGTATGGTATTGCGTTGTATGGCATTGCATTGCATTGTAATGTAGTATTGCATTGCATTATGGTGTAGTATTGTATTGCATTATGGTGTAGCATTGTATTGCATGACTCGCATGGCATTGTATTGCATTGTGTTGCATTGCATGGTATTATAATGTAGCACTGCATCGCATGGCATTGTATTACATTGCATTGCATTATAGTGTGGTATTGCATCGCATTGCAGTATAATGTGGTATTGCATTGCATTGTAATGTCGTATTGCATTGCATGGTGTTGCATTGCATTGCACTGTATTGTACTGCATTGCATTGCATTATATTGTAGTATGGCATTGCATTGCACTGCACCATAATATTGTGTTGTGTTGTGTTGTGATGCGTTGTTGCGTTGCGTTGCGTTGCGTTGCGTTGCGTTGCGTAGCGTAGCGTAGCGTTGCGTTGCATTGCATGGCATTGCATTGCATATTGTCGCAGTGCACAGTGCTCAATGAATACGATGCACGGAATATCCAAGTTGCCTTCACTGTGTTCCACAGTTCTAACTGGAATGTGCTGAAGTGTCTACACACGACCTCGCCTGCAGACGTCCCAATATTGGTTGAAGCAATGTCACCCACCTTCCGGTGCTTCTGCAAGTGGCGGCGCGTTGATATCCTTGTTCACCCGCTTGCCGTCAGTCTGCAAAGGAATCCCAAAGGTTCTTCCCAGTTCTAAACATCCTCTTCCGTGCTCATCCTCAAGCGTGCGCGCACATGGCCTATACCCACGAGCCCCCACACACGCACACACACATGCACGTGCTCCACTATACACATACATACACACATACACGCACGCACGCACGCACACACACATACGCACGCACGCACACATGCACGCACACACACGCACTCACACATGCACACTCACACACACGCGCGCGCACGCACACACACACACACACACATATACGCGCGCGCGCGCGCGCACTTACGCACGCAAACGCATGCACACAGTCAACGGGTCTACATAATTATCTTCCAACAATATCTGGGCAAAACGGAAAACACTTGAAACACCGGACACAAAACCATATGACAGCTGAAGGACTCGTAATTGCCTAGTGTGTATGTATACATATGTCCGTGTGTGTGTGTGTGTGTGTGTGTGTGTGTGTGTGTGTGTGTGTGTGTGTGTGTGTGTGTGCGCGCGCGTGCGCGACTGTATCTATTTTTGTATAGGTGAGTGCATGTGTGTATACGTATGGAAATGTGTGTGTGTGTGTGTGTGTGTGTGTGTGTGTGTGTGTGTGTGTGTGTGTGTGTTGTGTGTGCGTGCGTGCGTGCATGCGTGTGTGTGTGTCAGTGTTTGCGCGCGCGCGCGTGTGTGTGTGTGTGTGTGTACGTATGGAAACGTATGTGTGTGTGTGTGTGTGTGTGTGTGTAAATGCTTGGATGCGTGGGTGCGTGCGCGTATGTGCGTGCGTGCGTGCGTGCATGTGTGTGCGTGCGTGGGTGTGGGGAGTGGTGCGTGCGTGCGTGCGTGTGTTTGTGTGTGTGTGTGTGTGTGTGTGTGTGTGTGTGTGTGTGTGTGTGTGTGTGTGCTAGTATATGAGTGTGTATGAGTGTATGGTGGTCGTGCTGGTGGTGATGGTTGTGTGCGTGCGTGCGTGCGTGCGTGCGTGCGTGCGTGCGTGCGCGCGCGCGCGCGTGTGTGTGTGTGTGTGTGTGTGTGTGTGTGTGTGTGTGTGTGCGTGTGTCTGTGGCAGGTGAAGACTAAAGACGACGCGACGACACTGCGACTGTCAGTAGGGGTAGCGACTCGCAAGCGACGACAGAACGATGCAGTGACGTCTCTGTCCACAAGGAAGTAACCATTTCCTACACACACACACACACACCCCCCCTCAAAAAACAAAACAAAACTGTGTTTCAGCCCGATCATTCTGAAGTAGCACTCTGCTACTTTTGAGGCACCAGCCTCCACTTCCAAGAGCTGTGGTTCTGTTACTGCACAGCAACAAGGGTCTCACGATGCGCAAGATCGACGACACGAAGGGTCTCACGACGCGCAGGAACGACGCTGACGCTGCAGGTCGTTGTCAACACCGGCGGTGGTTCTGACTAGGCAGGACCAGCGCAGGGCGCAGCTGGCGAACAGGACTCTAGGTCTGGAACCCAAAGTGACGACTTCTCTCGCAGAAGAGGCGCTGCCTCAGCTGGCTTATCGGGGTCAATACTGGCATGCACCAGCCTCTCGCACACCCGGCACGGTGGAGAATGGGGACACACAACAGGCCCCGGACCTGGTACCCTGTAAACCTGAATGTTGAACTGACGACTGTGTTGTTCTGGATCATTTAATTCTCTCTTCAGCACACAGTCTTCCTTCTTGTGCTGATCCATCTGTCCATGCAGTTCTACGTTCTCTGCTTTCAGTCTTGCGATTGTCTGCACTTAGGCTATCTCTTTCGGCTTTCAAATTCAAATATGTCACTTTCTAACTTGTCCATTCTCATGTCCTGCTTGGCGGCTATTCTATCCATTCCACCTCTCAGTTCTTTTATGTCTTCTTTAGTCTCTTAATTTACAAGACTCAGTTTAATTTCGCCAAGACTGTCTTATAGTCATATCTCCTTCACTGCCAACACTGGCTGTTCTGTGTTTCTGTCTTGTTTTTCCTTGTCTTTCTCTGAATTAGGACTGACACAGCTATCACTAGCAGACGAAGCTGATGATGGCTTTCTTTCGTTTGAGCCCCCTGACAAATATCTGGAGACAGTGCTTGACATCCCTCTGAAAAACTCCCTGCCTGTAAAGCTTCATTGTTTTACTCACATACACGAACAACACACCACATTTTGTCACTTCTTTGAAATCACTTCACATGAAACATGGCTGCTGGTTTCGTCCTTTGAATTGCAAAAATTTCAATATTCAAAACTTTTCACCATCGACACATACTGCTGTCGAAACCCACTCTGCACACTGTTTGCCATTGCACGGAGCTTTCCACCACCCTAAATTCTGAATTCAGGTTTAAAAAGAGAAGGGAGATAGAATGGAAGAAACACATCCTCTCTGTCCGTGAAGGCTGGTCAAAATCTACGAATGATTTCTGACCAGTGAGGGTCTTCTTCCATTTTGTAAACCTATTTGCTAGCTAAAAGACTTCCGTACATATCACATACAAATGATTTCTGACTAGTACGGATCATCTTCTGTTTCCTAAAACTATTTGTCGGTGCAAAAGTCTATGCATGCATCACATACAAAAGATTTCTGACCAGTATGGATCATCTTGTCTCTTCAGGTCACCTGCATGTGTCAACCTCCTACTTCACACACTACATGCATCGTGGGTCATCTTATGTTTCTTCAGGCTACCTTTCTGTGTAAAAGTTTTGCTACACACATCACATGGAAATGGTTTCTGACCAGTATGGATCATCTTATGTCTGTTCAAGTCACCTGCCCGTGTAAAAGTCTTACTACACACATCACATGAAATTGACTTTGCACCCATATGAATCATCTTGTGGGCCTTTAAACTAACTTCCCATGTGAAAGTCTTACTGCACAAATCACATGCGAATGATTTCTGATCATTATGGGTGATTTTATGTCTCTTCAAGTCATTTGCCCATGTAAAAGTCTTCTTACATACATCACATGCAAATGATTTCTGACCACTATGGATCATCTTATGTTTTTTCAAGCTACCTGCCTGTGTAAAAGTTTTACTGCACACATCACATAAAAATGATTTCTGACCAGTATGGATCACCTTGTGCGTCTTCAGATTACTTGCCTGAGTAAAAGTCTTACTACAAATGTCACATGCGAATGATTTCTGACCAGTATGGATCAGCTTGTGCGTCTTCAGGCTACTTGACGTTGTGAAAGTTTTACTACACACGTCACAAGCAAACGATATCTGACCACTATGGATCATCTTGTGTGTCTTCAGATTATTTGCCCATCTGAAAGTCTTACTGCACACATCACATGCAAATGGTTCCTGACCAGTATGAGTCATTTTATGTCTGTTCAAGTCACCCGCTCGTGTAAAAGTCTTCCTGCACACATCACATGCGGATGAATTTTTACCGGTATGGATCATCTTGTGTGCCTTTAAGTTACCTGCCCATCCAAAAGTCTTGCCACACACATCACATACAAATGATTTCTGACCAGTATGGATCATCTTGTGTATCTTTAGATTACATGCCCATCTAAAAGTCTTACTGCATACATCACAAGCAAATGGTTTCCGATCAGTGTGGGTAATCTTGTGTATCTTCAGATCACCTGCCCATCTGAAAGTCTTACTACACACATCACATGCAAATGATTTTTGACCTGAATGGATCGTCTTATGCATCTTCAGGCTACTTGCATATCTAAAAGTCTTGCTGCACACATCACATGTATATGGTTTCTGATCAGTGTGCATCATTTTGTGTGTCTTCAGGCTACCTGCCCATGTAAAAGCCTTGCTGCATACATCACAACTGTATAATTTCTGATTAGCGTGGATAATTTTGTGCGCCTTCCAGCTACTTGCCCACATAAAAGTCTTACCGCATACATCACAGCTATATGATTTCTGATCAGTATGGATCATCCTGTGTGTCTTCAGGTTACCTGCCTGTGAAAAAGTCCTAGAGCACATATCACAAGGAAATGTCTGACCAGTATGGGTTATCTTGTGTCTCCTCAAGCTGCTTGCCTGGGTGAAGTTCTTACCACACACATCACAGCTGTACGGTTTTTCATCAGTATGGATCACCTTGTGTGCCTTCAGGTTACGTGACCATGCAAAAGCCTTACCGCACACATCACAGCTGTATGATTTCTGATCAGTATGGATCATCTTGTGTGCTTTCAGGTTACCTGCCCATGTGAAAGTCTTGCCACACACATCACAGCTATATGATTTCTGATCAGTATGGATCAGCTGATGTCTCTTCAGGTTAGATGCCCATGTGAAAGTCTTACTGCACACATCACAGCTGTATGATATATTATCATCATGTATAATCTTGTGTGCCTTCAGGCTCTGTGCCCATGTAAAAGTTTTACCACACACATCACAGCTGTATGGTTCCTGACCAGTATGGGTCAGCTTGTGTGTCTTCAGGGTACTTGCATGCGAAAAAATCTTCGTGCACACATCACATGCAAATTTCTGGCCAGTATGGATAACCTTGTGCATCCTCAAGCTGCTTGCCTGGGTGAAGTTCTTACCGCACACATCACAGCTGTATGGTTTCTGACCACTGGGTTTCACCTTCAGGTTTCCTACTTGTATCACAGTCTTATTGCACGCATCACCAGCACATGGTCTCTGACCTGACCTTGAGGCCTGACAGGTAGAAGTCAGTGGTTTCTGTATCAAAGAAACATCAGATTATCATTGTCAGCATCTTTTTATCAAGCAAGTTCACAACATTATTAGATGTGATCTATGTGATTTGGTGTAGCATTCCATTTAATGGCATATAAGTAACTGACTATCATTTATTTCGACTCTTGCACAATACACAAAGCCCAACCCAGTCTATCACATCAAACTATTTGCATTTACTTAAATCTATATTAATTTCAATGACAGTCTTAATATAAAACACAAACTGTCCTCCTAGTTTTTCCTTGCCTAATGCTCAAAATATATTACTTCTCTAGATAACATTGAGATCACAGTAAAAACTGTTTTGTACTGTGTCCAATGGTTGACAATGTATAATCTCCCACCCATGTTGCTGTTTATAATACAGATATTACCACTTGCTGTGTTTGACAGTGTCAGTGCATCTACTGTGAGGAATTTCTTTCTCAAGATTAGGATGTTTCTTTGCTTACATTAATACAGATAAATTGAACAATACCAGATATACACACTATGAAAATCAGTTTTATATATCTTACATGTGTGAGAGTGTGTGTTCGTGTGTATGCATGAATTGCATAGTAAAATCTGCATTTATAATTTGTTTTTTTTTCATGATACATATTTTGTGATGGCCACTGTGATGGTAAATATCTTGTGCATTGTAATGCATAATGCGTTGCAAGTACATATGCCAAAGTTATCATAACTGTCATGAGAAAAAAATTGAATAGTCCATCAAAAAACAAAACACACACACACACACACACACACACACACACACACACACACACACACACACACACATGTAGTGTACCACTTGCTCCCATGATGAGATAAATGCACACCTGTAACTCCAAATAGATGCTACTTTCAACGCCAAATCACTTAAATGCTAACACAAAGCACATTGAACACCCCTACTAAAAGAATGTTCCAAGCATGCCAACCATATCCTGCACCTGACACTGCACACCTCAGTAACAGCCGTTGAAATGAATAAATATTTATTCAAGACTGGCATAGACTTTCTGATCTTGAATGTACTTATACAGTCAATAAGATATAAGCAACTTGTCTGTTCATACTTCGTTTTCATTGTCTTGAATGTTATTTGTCTTGCCTGAAGAAGACCAAATAGGACGAAATGCATTGTGTCTGTTTCGTAGTTTGTTTATTGTTTTGTTTGGCGGCGCAGTAATTCTGTCTTTGCTCTTGTTTCAGTTTCTGCCTGCAGTCACCTCACTTTGAAATCAGAGAAAATGAAGACAGTAAAGAAGGAGAGAAAGGAGATGCCTGAAACATAGATAATATGAAGTAAACAGTGAGTAGTGGTAGTGCATCTGTGGAGAATACTGCAGCCCTGTGCTGCAGGGGTGGATAGGTACATGCTATTTTTGGATGTTAAGTGGGATGAGGGTCCCCAGTTTGACAATAAGATGAGATTCCTGCATGGTGCCCTCCAAGTTGTCACTCTGTATTGGCCAAAACACCAGGATGCTGTGTCGGGGATGGCTGAAATGCAGAGCAACTGGTTTGGGATGGTGATGGCAGATAATGGCCAGGTGTTCAGAAATGTGTGCATCATGTATGTGGTATGTTTTATCTATCTTACCACACAATTCACAGTGGTTAGCATACACAGTGCTGTGGCTCTAACAGGAGAATGTACCTTTAATTCTGAATGAGCCTTTGGGGCCATGTATGACTGGTGGCTTGGTAACAGGCAGGAAAAGATACCAAGTGACTAAGGTTTGGTGACTGTGTTCAGTTTGGAGTGCACAAGAAAGTCTTTGAGGTTTGTGTTGCGCCTGAAATAGTGAAAGGAATCATAGGTTTGGTCTCACGGGCAGCTTTAATGATCTGCTGTGTGCCAGTTGGACCTGAGGATCCTGCAGATCAAATGTGTGTGACTAAGGGGAGGCAACTGGTGGGTCTGTCCATCTCTTTTGAAGCTGGGCTTCCAGGGCAGAGGATCTGGATACAGCTGCAGTGCAACTACAGCATTTCTGCCTGCAGTCACACCCCCCCCCCCCCCCCTCCCCCCCTCTTCCCCGCCCCTTGAAACCAACTTTCCTTGAGTTAATTTGAATCAGTGTCAGGTTGAATGAGTCTTCATCTTCACTTCTCCCCACGGATGCCTAATGTGATACTTGTTAATGTTATACAGGTCACTCCACTTGATCAAGTGACAAGGTAAATTTGTTTATACAGCTGTTACATGGGTCATTCCAATTAATAATGACATGGTAAAGCAGTTGATGTACTTGTTACACGGTCAATTTAGTTGATGAATAACAAGGGAAGCAAATGATAGATCTGTTACACAGGCCAGCCTAGTAGTTGATAAATGGTAAAGAGGTGGACATACCTGTTATATATGCCAGCTTCGCCAACAATAACATGAGAAAGCAGAGAACACAGTTGTCACATAAGTCAATACAGCTGATGGTAACATGCTAAAGCAGCTGACATACCTGTTACATCAGTCAAGGTGATGGTAACATGGTGAAACAGCTGACATACCTGTTACATCAGTCAAGGTGATGATAACATGGTAAACCCGTTGACATACTTGTTATGTACATCAAGTCAAGTCAATGATTATAGCCCAGCCAACTACAGGGGCCATATTAGAGCTGCTAGCCAGTTAAAGAAAGGACTACATACAAGTTTTAAAATCCTAAGACCTGACCAGAACAACTTTTGAACTGGAAAGCCAAGTTTAACACCAAGTATATCACAAACCGCATCTAACTCAGATCAAAGAAAACAATGATTTCTCTTAAAAAACAAAAACAAAGAAACCTCACATCAGGTGGATTATCCTGGTGCAGTGTTTCCACAGCATCTGCAGTAATATATGTCTTTAATCCTATGCATCCAAACACTTCAAAAAAAGAAAAAACACTTTTTTGTGGGGATGTCTCCTTGTCTGTTTGTGTGCTCTGTGTTGGCATTGCTGCTAGGAGGTTAGGAGTGATTCAATGTTTACATTTGAAAGGGAAGAGTAGGATTCCTAAAATAATGGAGATAGTATTTCACCAACCTGTTCATCAGCTGCTGGTCTGTCCCTGTCCTCTGTGCCTGTGATGGATTCAGATCTGACAGAATCACATGTCACTGTCATCATGACGTCTGGTGCTGCTTCAGTGTGTACATCACTGATGATGTGTGATGTGACTGGTTCAGTCTTGATGACATCACTGATGGTGTCTGCTGTGACTAGTTCTGTCTTGATGACATCACTCATGGTGTCTGCTGTGACTAGTTCTGTCTTGATGACATCACTCATGGTGTCTGCTGTGACTGGTTCAGTCTTGATGACATCACTGATGGTGTCTGCTGTGACTAGTTCTGTCTTGATGACATCACTGATGGTGTCTGCTGTGACTAGTTCTGTCTTGATGACATCACTCATGGTGTCTGCTGTGACTAGTTCTGTCTTGATGACACTGTTGACGGTGTTTGTTGAGGGTGGTTCAGTTTTAACACCACTGTGTCCAGGTTCAGCACTGAGATCACTTTTGGCAGCATAATCAAGTGATACGTAATTCCAGTGTGTCATCTCAGTGTGTTGACAATTCACTGCATTCCAGGCACCCACTGGTGTAGAGGAGACGTCCACACAAATCCGAGACTGATGATCGATGTCAGCCTTCCCTCCCCTGCTGTCCATTGACCGGAACTGGTGAAATGGATCCCTTGTCACACCAGGATCAACTGGTTCACCTGGACAACTAGAATTTCCTTGTCTGTCTGGTTCAGACTTTGTGAGGGTAGCTGACGGATTCTGACTGGTCATGTTATGAAGTGTGTTGACTGATAATGTATGATTCATCTCAGACCACTCACGCGTGGATTCTGCAACAGAAAGTCAGTTTCTTTCTTGAGGTAATATGTCCACTAACAAAAATATGAGCATAAGTTTCTTTACTGAGGTAGTATGCCTACTTACAAAAATACTAACACGAGTTTCTTTATTGTAGTAGTACGCCTACTAACAAAAATACTAACATAAGTTTCTTTATTGAGGTAGTTTGCCAACTAGCAAAATAATAACATAAGTTTCTTTACTGAGGTAGTTTGCCTCCTAACAAAAATACTAACATAAGTTTCTTTAGTGAGATAGTATGCCTATTAGCAAAAATACTAGCATGAGTTTCTTTATTGAAGTAGTATGCCTACTAATAAAAAATACTAACGTATGTCTCTTTATTGAGGTAGTACGCCTACTAACAAAAACACCAACAGAAGTTTTGTTGTTTTTTATTGAGGTAGTATGCCTACTAACAAAAATACTAACAAAAGTAACTTCATTGAGGTAGGATGCCTATTAACAAAAATACTCACATAAGTATCTTTACTGAGGTAGTAAGCATACTAACAAAAATACTAACAAAGGTATCTTCACTGAGGTAGGATGCCTATTAACAAAAATACATAAGTATCTTTATTGAGGTAGTAAGCATACTAACAAAAATACTAACAAAAGTATCTTCATTGAGGTAGGATGCCTATTAACAAAAATACTCACATAAGTATCTTTATTGAGGTAGGATGCCTACTAACAAAAATAACATTCCAGAATCCAAGACCATCATTATGGGGATTCCGGGAAGGGAAATGGAGCAGCAGGGTCAGGTACCAAGAACTCTGATGACATGCTAAAGAGGGGAACTCAGAGTAAATGACAGATATATCTAAAGAGGCCCCTGATACTGATGAAAAAGATCTTGACAAAAGTGACTGCTGTAAAGAGGGCTTATGATGCATTCCGCTGAATCAGTAAGGTTCCCATGATACATCATGAGTAATACTATGTCTTTGTAGCAAAAGGAATGCAGACACGCATCATGATCCGTCCACCACAATCATGCAGCTCCTTCGCACACTGAATGTTCTTCTCAATCACAGTATAGGTCTATAGTTGTGATGTTCATCTCGCCACCTGCTGCCATTGGCAAGCACGGTCATACTCAGTTGTGCATACACTGCCGCAGAAAGCTTCAGGCCAGCGACAGGTAAAACTCTGCAGTGACTGAATATTTTCAACTATTTGTATAGTCCACTTGTCACCTGATGAAGCTAAAATCTAGCCAAAGCCATGCATCACCATAATCATCAGTACGATTGTTTTAACACCAACAAAACAAGGTATACAAATACCACCAGTTTCATTTTTATTTAAAAAATGGTAGAAAAACTGAGACCATTTTGAGTCCTCAGAGATTCTGTAACAAACAGTGCCTGATCAATCAGTAGGCACCACACTCTTCTGTCTCAGCAATATACCATGCTTTCAACTCTCAATCCCAAGTGAGGCAGTTGGATTTCTTCTGTGAGAACAGAAAGGCTGAGTCTGCCTCTGATTTCAAGTTTCAGTCAATAGTAATTTACTGGTGCTTTGCACTAGTGCGAATTGTTATAAATTACATATGATGAGAAGCTGAGATTTCATTTCTCTGTAAAGTTATGGCACATTTTAACTATTCACACAAAATGAAAGCATCAGTGTTACTTGACAGTCAAAACTGGCTTGTGAAAATAACGACATCATACAATGTTACTCTTTAATATGGAAAGGCCAGACTTCTTAAAAATCTTAGACACATGCTAATACCCTACAAATCAATAATTTTCATTCCTGCAGATGCTACATTTAAATCAAAATTCAGATACAAAAGTTGTGCTGTTCTTTGTAAAGTAAGTTGGACCATTTCAAGGTCTATTCAAATGTAAAGTATGGTCTCCACATGTTTCAGATTAACCTATTATCAGAACTGTACTAAAACAGTAATTAATATATAAAATTATACAAAAAGTCTAAAACTCATGTACTGAAGGTTACTGACACAAACAACATATATCAATGGCCAAATCAAAATAATGTAGCACTAAAATCTATTTTCAGCTGGTCAGTGACACTGTCCATTGGTTGGTAGTTTTCATTCTAAATTAGTAAATAAATCTGAAACCAAGCACTGAAAAATAAGTCTACTGGAAAATCCAAAACAAGTATATGAAATTTTTTAATGGACTTGTCCTTCTGTTTTACAATGGTGTTAATCATGATGGTCAGACATCATTTCATGAGTAGATATCAGTCTGCACCTCTGCTTGTGATTCAAAATAACTGTTGTTTATTTCTATACATTCATAAAATTTCTAACAACATGACCAGTGCAACAATGTGTTCTTCCCTTTTTCACTGTTTCAAACGAGTCTTCATTTGACTTCCATTTCATGATGGATTTGATACACTTCTGCCACAAACTTTGACAGTCTGTATGTGATAGAGCTTAACCACATGACCACACTGTTTCAGAACCAGACAGAGATCAGTAGGGAACACCGTAAGAACCTGAAAGAGGAAGTAGACAGGACACATCCTTCACAGAAGTCCAAACAATATTGTATGATGTGCTGGACTGCACTTCTCTGGTACAATGAAAAAGAGACAGCCAGTAACAACATGGCAAAAGTCCCTGCAAAATGAGTTGAAAACTGCCACAGTGTCCTGAATGGGGGTGGTGTGGGGATGAGGAGCAGGGATGGGCAGGCAATGGGGAAGGAGGCGGCAGGGGCAAATGGGCAGCCTAAGTCCAATCACAATGAAGGTTTGCAGTCAAGACTCTATGCTCCAGTGAGGATGAGGTGGACCAACTTAAGACAAACACTTTCACAAAAATCAGTTTACTTCTGCAAAAAAATTCATGACAAAATACATCTTGATTTCATCACTATTCATGAAGTGGACCAACTTATGACAAACACTTTCACAAAAATCAGTTTACTTCTGCACAAAACTCATGACAAAATACATCATTAATTTCATCAATTTTTATAATGAGGACAAACTTAAGACAAACACGTTCACAAAAATCAATTCATTTCTGCACAAAACTCATGACAAAATACATCTTTTATTTCATCACTATTTCACTTCTATGTTTCTGTTAAATTCCTGCTGCTGTTGATCCTCATAAATTTTGGCCTCGGCCATTTTGCCTGACTGAAGCTTGTTCCTTCATGCAGTCATCAAACAAAATTCACTTTTCCTCTTAATCCAGTCAACTTCATATTACAACTGTTTGCAGTCATTGCAGATTCCAGTGTCAAAGGTGACTAAAGTGTGTTAGATGTACACAACTTGTGCTTCTCATTTAAATTAAAGTACTAAAACAGTACAAACTTACAGAAATCCTGGATTAGAGCTCACACAAAACTAGTCAAATCTGGGTCCAAACACACAAATTATTCAAAATACAAGGTACTAAGAGGGATGCGTGTCAGTAACATCTTAAATCTCTGAGGAGAGAATGGTAGATATTCAACACAATGTATAACTAAGAATACATTTAACATTACCTCCAAACTATGAAGAAAAAGAATGTAGACATCCATCACAAAATGTACAATCAAGGACACGGTTAACATGATCAAACACTGAAGACTGACAAGGCAGACATCCAACATACAATGTATGATCAGTTACCAACATCTAGTATGGGACTGACATTCTATAGCTGCTCTACTTGACCTGTACTTTATATCATTACCAACAATGCCACAATGGGAACTCTTGCATAAAAAAGTGTTGACAAAGACAGTGGAAATTTCAAAACATACAATAAGACCATCATCCAATCCTTTGTTGGTAATTTAAGAACTGTCAATTTCATTTGAGTGCTGCATTACATCTAACAATAAAACAGATAGCTGAATGTTCACCGTGGAATGATTCACACCACCTTTTTTGTCACACTTTAGAGGTTACCAGCATCTTAAAATGTACCAGATTTCAATGGCTATGTTTCAGCTTGAGATTTGTTGTCTTATCAGTTATCAATAACTTTCCATTTGCTTTCCACCATCACATGTCATAGGGCAGACTTACATTTCCCTTCTGCCAGATGCCAATATATCATATGAATATGAAACATGAAACTTTGAACAAAAGCATTTTGAAGAGCTTTTGTTTAAATTTATTTTTATGACCTCCCCAATGCACCTCCTGACTGTGGGTCATTAAGCACTTGTTTTGTTGATACCTTGCCATCTTCAAACTTTTCTTCGTAGTTCATGTTTTCAAGTCCAGTGCATTCACTTTTTCAAATATTTTCTTATTTGTTGGTATAAATGCATTGCTATAATCTAATGCAGTGGTGATCTTCAGTGAACTGTGTGTGTTAATTGCTTAGTCACGGGGCCAGCTTGAGTAAGCTCTCCCTCCGGAGGGCGCCACCATGTCAGTCCAATGACAGCCCTCCGTAGCCCCCATGAATCTGCCGATACCGGTGACCCCGACGGAATCAAACGAAGGCCTTAGACGCAGAGAGTATATCGAAACTGAGGTCACCATGACAGCAGGGCATGAAGGGCCACAGAATTTGAAACTTTTTTTGTGTTTGTTTTTTGTATGTTGGTCAATGAGAATGAGGATGATGAAGATGATACTAGGGACAAGTTTCCATTCCAGTCTGAGACTGCATGGCAGGACTGTATTCTAAGCTTACTTTCATAATACATCTTGGCATCAACCAGGCCCGAGAAATACAGACACCTGCAGTGTTGGTCAGGAAATTTGAGCAACACTCTCAGAGACGCATCCATTTAGTGGATGGAACTCGACTGCGTGGTCCCTGTCTTCCCCGCTGACCCCGCAGCAGCTGGTCTGGCTTCAACACCTTGATCTTAAAACATGGCATCATTATATTTTAGTACAAAGGGAACATTCCACAGAGTGTGTTGTCATATCTTGCCATTAACTGTGCACAGCTGGGAATCTTCCACAAAATGCTGAGGAAGAAAACAGTGACACTGACCTGAACACTGCTCCCGTGTTGTCCATGGTGGTTCTGGTTCTTCAGCGACATCTATCTCAATCTTCATGTCTGTCGTCACCAGCTGATCGGGGAACGCCATGGGGTCACAAGGACTGCAGACACATAGGCACATGAATGACACACGCCCCACCTCCCCTCCTCTTCCTGGTCATCACACCAAGTCCTGCCCCAATATCTCTTTCTTACACACATATGCACACAGAGAGAGAGAGAGGAGAGAGAGAGAGAGAGAGAGAGAGAGGGAGAGAGAGTTTCCTGATGAGGACACTTTCTGTCCTTACATTTCTCTAGATGTAGCCGGGTGCTAACAGTACATAATAAACACCTAGCATACAACCCTAGCAGTATATACAGACTGCTGGTTTTACTGACGATGTGTTCCTGAGCTTCTGAAATATAAATGAACATGTCAAATGAAATTAAGATTTAAATGAAAACATAAAAGCAGCTGAAACCAATTCCTTCACATGAAAAAAACAAAAGAAAACAAAACCAGTTGGTCCACAACATTTTCCTTACTCATCTCTGTCACAAGGGGTGGTTGTAGCCTGTCATAATCTGGTTGAACTTTATTGACATCTGCCCTAAACTTCAAGAAGACAGCTGGCTTGGATGTTGGACTCTAAATAAATACATAAAATGGAGACTGATTTGCAAGAAACATATACTATGCAAAGCACTTGCATGTAACCACAAAATGACCAACAGAAACAATCTCAAACAGACAGTCTTTAGTTAGTAAGGGGAAGTTATCTCTTACTTGACAATGTGTACAATTAAAATTTAAATCAAAGAAATGAAAAGGAAAGGCCTGCTAAACTTTTCGCTTTGAAATTATAAAGTATACAATTAAGCTACTTAATGAGAAGGTTAAACCACTTCCCTTTGAAATAATTCACTACCACTGGTAAGACATTTTCATCCACACAGGTGGATTTCAGTGTGCAGTGACCATTTAGTGGCAATCCTGTGTCTGTGGTTGAATCAAACTGAGTTCAATGATCCAACAAGCTGTAGTAACGAGGCATTCACACACGTAAATTGGATTGAATGCAACCGATAATTGCAGTGATGTGCCACCAAATTTAGAAGTCATGTGACTATTCCAAGATCTCATGAAGATATCTTGAGCATACTTACATACTGTACATGACTGTGATCGAAAAACTCTACGGCCCGATAACAACAGTGAAGATGAATTGGAATTGATCTGTGTTATACCACAGCAAGGATGGATGAAAAAGAAAGAAATCACAAAAGCGATCAAACCAGCTGGGGACTAGCAACCACTCTACATTTCAATTTTTGTTTCTGGTCAGTTTGCAATGAATGAAGACTGTGCTGCTGCTACTGTGCTGCCGATGAGTTTGTCTAATCAGAAGGGGATTTTTTTTTCTTTTTTCTATTTTTTAAATGCTGATCGATGAGAATGAGGATGGTGAAGATGCTATGGATTTCCATTTTTGTCTGAGACTGCTTGACAGGGCTGTATTCTATGCTTCCTTTCATAATATATCCCAGCATGAACCAGGCCTGAGAGATACAGACACCTGCTGTGTTGGTCAGGAAATTTGAAAAACACTCTTAGAGGCGCATCCATTAAGTGGATAAAACTCAACTGTGTGGTCCCAGCCTTCCCAACTAAGCCTGTAGCAAACTCAATTCTGGGTAGGAGCCGTCGAGGAAGAAAAATCCCACATGACTCTAACAGGAATTGAACCCACAACCTCCCAGCCGGGAGTCCACGACGCTAACCACTTAGCCACTTAATGTGTAAGATTGTTTGTTTTGTGGTGTGACATGCATGTATACTTTTATTTGTATGTAGATGTATTTATACTTGACTGTATGCCTCTGCACATACTCAGGGATGCATAATTATGTGCACAGACACATTCCTGTATGATCTGAGCAGTCATTGTGTGCCATCTTCATTAAAATTATCACTGTAAGGCTAGATAGTGTACAAGCTGTTCATGTATTGTGTATGCATGTGCCTCTGCATTTTCATCCTTCTTGTTTCTAACGAACACATTTGATTTTCTGATAATGAAGTGTTTTCAAATTTTATACTCAGTTTTATGCTGATTATAATTAACACTGCTATTATCTATTCCTCTTTTTTTTTAAATCATTTTTCTTCAAACTGCAAGATGTATCTGCATGCTTTTGTGTTTATATATATACATACAGATATATATATATATATATATATATATATATATATATATATAAACACTTTTTCTTTAATTCAGGCATGTAGATGTGTACATACTCAAGCAAGCATCGATGTGTGTGTGTGTGTGTGTGTGTGTGTGTGTGTGTGTGTGTGTGTGTGTGTGTATGTGTGTGTGTGTGTGAGTACTGGCAAATTCATGTGTAGAAATGTTCTGAACAGTGAACATGTGTATTCATTTATACAACAATTTGTCGTATTGTGCTGTACTACTGTCTGCACATACCTCTGCATATTTTATACTCTATGTGTGTGATTGTGTGTGTGTGTGTGTGTGTGTGTGTGTGTGTGTGTGTGTGTGTGTGTGTGTGTGTGTGTGTGTATGTGTGTGCGCGCACACATTTGGTTTCAGTAAATGAAGTGTTTGCTAGATTTCTTTCATTCAGCTGTAAGTTGGTTGTATATAACATGTGGTTGGCATTATTTATTTACTTTTTATTTCTATTCATTTTTTCTTAATGCATTCAACACCTAAGGAATGTTTGTTATTGAATATTGCCATAACATTCTTTCTTTAACTAGCTATTATTGTTCTTTTCTACATCTTGTTATTGTTTGTTGCTATTTGTTATACTTATAGGTGTACAGATCTGTTATTTTTTGACATTTCTGCCAATTTAGTTACTATTCACTTTGCTTAATAATGTATAGTTCTTTTAAACTGTTGCACACTGACAACTGAAATGTTGCGTCACCTGGCCAAATCCTATTTCAACAATTTCTAGTTAACCATGTCCAAGTCTAAATCACATTTCCTGTCTGCGTTAGAAAAACAAAGGGGATGCTGTGGTTACTGAAGTTAGCAAACAGCATGCTGCATAACTTTTAGAAAAACAAATTGTAGCGGAATCAGCAGTTGAATCCCAACCATCCATTGTGGAGCTTAATTCAACAGTTTGTGGCAAGTGAGAATCTGATGTTGAATCTGCTTCAGTGCCAGATGTTTTCCTCAGTTTTATGTTTAGGTTATAGCATGGTGGAAACATGGATTAGGGATTTATAAATGGGGTTAATCATTTTTCAATCATGGAGTACAAATAGTATGCATGGTATTTTCATATGCACTGTGAACAAGAAATGTGATAACGAATACTTTCACTTTCACTTCTACCCAGGATGAAAGATAATCAACACCTGTGATTCTCATCAAGTTTGGAATAATCTTCAGAAATGCACTTAAAATCTATTTCACATTTCCCCACTGTATTTTATTCCATTATGCTGATAATCTGGATTGAGATGTTTGACACTCTTACACACATACTTAGAGAGTGGGAGAGAGAGGGAGAAGGGTGGGGGTAAGAGGATGGGGGGAGGGGAAGGTGGAGACAGAGAGAAAGCAAGAGCGCATAACCAAGGAAAAAGATTTTCTAGTGTCAGATTAAAACATTTGAGAGTCTATTGACATCTCCATAACGATAAACTGGGGTAAAATGAGAAAGAATACATAGGTCAAACAGAATTTAACAGATTTTTTTTTTACATTTGTCATTTGAAAATTTAAAATAAGAAAGAAAAAAGTGTGTTCTGACTTCCAAAGACAAAACATTAGAACAGACCACTGTACACTCCTGTAATGACTATCACAGCTCTCAAGTCCATCTCAGCTACTTTGTAGAAGGAAATTATCAGTGATTTTTTTTAAGCTGATATACAAACAAAATGAAAATCAGGATTAACAGACTCCTAAGCTTTTTTTGTTTATTGTAATTTGTATTGACACCTGTCTTCCTTTCAATCTATGGGAGTACAAGAGCAGGTATGCATACATGTGCATGAAATAAAATAATTTGTAACATAATCACAACACACACACACACACACACACACAATATATATATATATATATATATATATATATATATATTATTCATTTATTCTATATATGTTACATCCTAGTATGTAACATAATGTCTGTCAATCAAAAATATGTACGATTGTTTGTTTGTCACTTATGTCAGTTATAATATGTAAGGCTGTGTGACATTACAGTTAAACAAGAAAAGCATGTTAATGACAATACACAGAGACATGACCCTGGGATTGTGAATAGCTATCTAGTAGCAGTGGCTCTCTTGTTTTGAGCACTCCCTGCTGAAATGTTTTTCTGGTATACCTGACACAATGGTGTCATTAGAGTAAACAGAACAATTTGTACAGCCTACACAATGCATGATTTGAAATTTCTCTTCTGGTTGCCAGACAAAACACATTCCATGGTAGTATGATTGTAACATGCAGAGCAGTCAACAATGCTTTATAACAAAAAAAAAAAAAAAAAAAGTACCTCAAGGTGAGTTGGCAATAGATTTGTAAATTTGCCCTTAGATGTCCTTTAACCAGTCAGTATTGATGATGAAAAATGAAACTGCATTATCACATACTATGCTCAGTGTGTACATACCCACCTCACTCAGTGCTTCTGTTTCTGTATAGCAGATGGTTCAGCATAATATTCACCAAGTCCATTAAGATATGAATGAATGAAATCTTTCAAAGTAAGTGTACATCCAAATATTATCCAATAAAATCTTTCATCAGGCACACCTGTATTAATTCTAGTTTCCTTATTTGTTCTGTTCCACAGGGTAAAGTCAACTCTGAGGGTATAACATTTTGTAACCAAAGAAGTAATACATAAAGCATATTCCCTACGGATGATCACCAATATGGAGGGTCATAAATATCTAAGCAAGAACACAACTCTTGATTAGCCTATCTTCTTCTGTGACTAGCATGACTGCTGATCTGATCATCACATGCTCCAGTTGTACCTGCCACTGCCTCTTGCTGTTTTTTCCTGATTAAGGTCTGCATATTTGACAAATTTTGTGCTCTCTCACCCTCTGTGTATGTGTGTGTGTGTGCGTATGTGTGCGTGTGTGCGCGCGTGCATGTGTGCACGCACACGTGTGCGTCTGTCCTACATAAAGGTTCTCTTTTTATTTTTTTAAGATTCAGAACGTCTGTATGTAGACTGCAGTAGTGCCTTTGGGTAAAATGCTTTTAAGTTAAAGTGCCCCTCCCTTATTTCCAAAGCAAAACATTTTTGGGCACTTTTCGATGACCTATGGAAACCCATAACCAGTGGGAAAACACTTTGCTGGATAAGCCGATCACTGTCAATGAGCAGATACTAGACCTTTTGCCTCCAGGGGCAAAAGGTCCACCCTATGTCCGTACCAAGTCAGCTTATTTCTCCATCTGGGGACATCGTCGTTTATCATAAGAAGGGAGAGGTGGGGGGGGGGGGGGGGTATTTGCGACTCGGAGAACGAGAGACAGACTGGAGAGCGAGTACCAGTGCCAGCAAAAGTAGTACGCCCTACAGAAGTAAAAGGATCGGTGAGGAGGGAGGGGGTGGGAACTGATCAACTAGGATGCGACAGGATGCCACCCTATGAATTTCGACCTCTAAATTCCAGTCGTAACTCAGCTTGAATCGACAATGTTTTGAGGAAAAGAAACTTAAGCGTAGTTAAAGAGAATAGCAAAACCGTGTATAACAATAACGGTCGGTTTTCGATGATGGTCACCAACGGAAGAAGAAAATGTAACTCACCGGAAACTGTCAACTATGGGTGAACACTCTGAAAATTCCATTATGGATGGAGAGAGGAAAAGAGAACTCTATGACCTCTAAATTTCAAGCACTGTTTTTTCTTCCTCCACCCCCCCCCCCCCCCCCCCCCCCCCCCCCCCCCTCAAAAAATAAAAACAAAAAACAAAAAAAGAAAAAGAAAAACAACGATGATTACGTTGGGGTACGGATTAAATTAAATTAGTATCTGTTTTGGGACTGGTTTAACTTTACCTAATCCTTACCCTAATCCGAGCCCTTACCTAAATAAAAAGAAGAAAATCGCAAATGATATGATTTTCTCCGTGCACGTGAGGTTTGTTCCACAGCTTCAGAATAGGTGTTAAACTGAACAGGATTCGCTGGAAAACAATAATACATTCAATTCAATTTAATTTCAATCAACTTTATTGTCCATCGGAAATTTTTCTTCTGCTCCACATCATTTCGCAAGTACATAAGACCTTACAAAGAGACATTATAAATCATTACAAAAAAGCGAGTGTTAGTACATGTATTTGTATATACATCAACACTCAAACACCCCTCCCTACCCCCATACATACACCTGCACACACACACACGCGCACCCCCCCCCCCCCCCCCCCCACACACACACACAAATCCACGCGCACGCGCGCATACACACATGAAATAAACATTAAATCCATAAGACATAAAACATTACATAGATTATAAAAACATACATAAAAACACAAACTCACCCGCACCAATGCCCAAACACTAAAACACAAACACATGCGTGCACACACCTACACACACCACACACACACACACACACACACACACACACACACACACACACACACACACACGCACGCGCACACACACACACACACACACACACACACACACACACACACACACACACACACACACACACACACACACACACACAGAGTCACAGTAAAAGCATAATATTGCAGACTGAATTGTTCATGTCTGAGAGACAAGGGTCATGGCAGTCGATCACAGGCTTTAGAGTTTAAAATGCTAATGGCACTTGGTATAAAGGACTTCTTGAAGACATTCTTCTGTGCTATGGGCATTCTGTAGCGTCTTCCTGAAGGAAGTTTTTCAAAGTGGCAGTGGAGTGGGTGTGAGGCATCAGAGGTAATATTCACAGACTTCCTGATTACAGAAACAGTATAGACTTCTCTGAGAGCAGATTGCTTTTTCCCTATAGCCTTACTTGCCTGATTGACAATTCTGGCGAGCTTTGCTTGCTCTTTCTCTGAAAGATTTCCAAACCAGACAGTAATGTTGAATGATATTAGACTTTGTATTAAACTTACATATACCTTTTCTAGTACATGTTGACTGACATTAAAACTACATAATTTTCTCAACAGAAATAACCTTTGATATGCTTTTTTGAAGATACTGTCAGTATGTTGACTAAAAGACAGCTTATGGTCAATGTGTATACCAAGATATTTGAATCACAACTGGTTGAAATGAACAATCGGATGTTGAAAAGTTTAATACAAGTTCTTTGATTTACCACAATTAAGTTGCAAGAAGCTGGAAGAGCACCAATCCTGTAGTTCTAAGATGTGACTGAAGTATGCTTGCTCATTTATTGAGCCTTCTTTAAACAAGAGACTTACAAGAGCCATATCATCGGCATATTTAAATAGGTTCAGAAGTGCACCCTGGATTTTCATTCCATTTGTGTAAATGAAAATAACAAAGGAGATAAAACACATCGTTGAGGAGCACCTGTGTTTAAGACAATTTCCTCTGACAAACAACCATTCATTAATACTCTTTGGGGTCGGTTTTCAAGAAAATTTCTGACCCACTTAATAACCCCCCCCCCCCCCCCCCCCCCCCCCCCCCCCCCCCCCCCCCCCCATGTACAGAAAAATCAAGAAGTCTATTAAGTAGAGTGTGAATTTGCATAGTGTTAAAAGCACTGCTAAAATCTACAAACAAGATTCTTACATAGGTCTCCTGCTTCTGGAGATGCTCTGCGACCGTATTTACCAGAGTTAGTTATATTAAATTTATTAATTTACCATCATTTCTTTTAAGGGTATGGGTTCAGGGTAATGGGTTGGCGTGGAGGGTGGAGGGGTAGAAGGAGGAGGAGAGGAGAGAGAGGAAGAGAGGAGAGAGGGAGGGTCAGGTGGAAGCAGCTAGAGGAAAATAAGGGATGAAAAATTGTATAAAAGGTTGCCAAAGCGGAGGAGGAGGGGGGGGGAGGGAGGGAACAGGGTTATTCTTTGTTCGTTTGGAAACATATCAAGTTTGACAATAAGTTGCACATCAATAGGAGAATAAATAAACAATGAATATGAACACCGCTTGTGGATATGGAAAGAAAGCAAACAAAATTCGTTTATCTGAAAATTTAATGGAATACAACACGCACGCATGCACGCATTTTCAGGAATATATAGGGCAAAAAAAAGTAGGGAAAGGAGTAACAGAATGCAACATACTTTATCACTGCTTATGTAATGTTATTGTTAAAACTGACATTTTTTTTCCCTAAGAAATATAGATTCAGAGCGGTTTGCCAATTCAGGCAATCAACTGGACAAGACCCATACCCTTTCCTAGTCCTAATCCAGTTTTCACCCTAATCCCAGCACAAAAAAAGTCGACTCTGGACAGGCAAAAAAACTTGTTCTGTTCAAAGTACAGAACTTACCATACCCATAGCTATCAGCGAAAGATTTCATGTCTCTACTTCCTTTTTTTTTTTTTTTCTTTCTTTCTTTGTTTCCCTGGTTAATCCTGTCACTCCTCATTCACTCTCCCCCCGTCCCCTCTCCCCCTAAACCCCTCCTTTCAAAATCCCTTCGTAGTAACTGAGATCGACTTGTTCACCTGCACTCTTTGTTTTGTCCCCCCCCCCCCCCCCCCCCCCCCCCCCCCCCCTCCAGATTGTGTGCAGATTATCACTATAGGTTAGTTGACACAGTGTCCAACGACTGCTACAAGAAAATATGAAAGGTCACCATTTGGACTAGAGCCTAAGTCCAATGCGGCGCCAGTGGTGCTACTGTGGGGAAAAGCTGCCATACCACAGGTGTTGTGGATAGTTGAATTAAGGATTCTCTCCGGAACCTGCCCTTGACAAAGGTGGCTAGAAAATCCAGGGGTACATGGGTACATAGCAATGATAATATTGTGCTGGGTGCATGCAGCTGGTCTTTGCTGAAGATTTTGACAACGGGCTTGCGATGACCTCTGGAGACTGGCTGGGTGGTAAGTTGTGTCACTGGTCTTCTTCCTGAAGTGTGGACGCGCTGGTGGAGGGATGGAGGTGGGGGGGGGGGGAGTCTGTGTGTTGGCTTCTTCCACAGGACTGAGTATCAGTGCCAGGTGTTGCCCCAGATTTCTAACTAATGCACTAACTCCCCTGTCCAAAGGATGAATTCTGTCTCTCATGTATTTGGTGATGTTGGTTTTGAGGGGTTCACGACAGAGGAAAAGTATGTTGTCTTGGTCCTGTAGCTGTGAGAAATTATGAGCGTTACATAATTCTAGTCTTTACTGTAAGTTCCAAGGTTGCAATTGGAGCCACTTTGCTCACAGTGACCCCAATGAACAACAGAATGAGCAGACCCACCAAGAGCTGGTTGAAAAGAGGCAGCTTCATCCACCAGTCAATACGCCTTGAAAGACAAAGCCCAGTCTTGATGGAACACGAAGCAAAGCCTATCCCGGCAAATGTCACCCACCCATCTTGGAAGAGGCAGGTGTTCCCAACAGTCGTCACCAGCATTCCTGGAGTGGAGAAGAGAGGAATACAGTCAGACACCCAAAGGAAGGCCCTGGCCATGGAGTATATCTGCAACCAGTACCCCCAGGAAGACTGGACCCATGTCTTCACAGATGGTTCCGCCACAGAAGCAACGAGGGATGGTGGAGCTGGAATCTTCCTCCGATACAATGACGGAGATGAAGAAATTGCAATTCCAACAGGAAAATACTCCACCAACTTCCGAGCTGAGCGAGAAGCCCTCTGTGAGGCAGCCACAACAGTCTTGCAGAACTCCACAAGAACAAAAGGGCAGGTGGTGGTGTTCTCTGACACTCTCTCCGTGCTCCAAGCCCTCAAGAACTCCCGCTGCAAAGAACAGAACCATCTCACTTCAGCCCTTGTTGCCCTGAGTGCCAGAGTGGAGAAAGTGGTGATACAATGGGTACCAGCACACTGTGGCATCAGAGGCAACGAAAAAGCGGACATTCTGGCAAAAGACGGTGCACAGAAGGAGCAGGCCAACAACCTGGTGTCAAATGATGAAATTAGGACAATCATCAAGGCACAGCAAGGAATAAAATGGCGCCTCCTGCATCCCAAATACAACCCAGAAGACACATACCATTTGCTGGGACGACGGGAACAGGTCAAGATCTTCCGCCTGAAGACTGAACACAATCGCCTGCTCCACCACATGCACACAAAATTTGGCATTGGACAGAGTGGAGAGTGCCCTTGTGGTGAGGGACCAATGACAACTGACCACATCCTTCAAGTCTGTACGACGTATGCAGCATCCAGGAAAAATTACTGGCCAACAACGACAGCAGTGGAAACCAAGCTGTACGGCACCCTGGAGGAGCTGCGACGGACGGCAGCCTTCATCGAGGACACCGGGCTGCTCATCTAACGGGATGGCGAACGAGGAAGAAGAAGAAGAAGAAGAAGCTCACAGTGACCGATGTTCTAGGCAATTCGTTTTTTAGTTTGTTGAACAGAAGAAACTAGCAAGTCACTACTGCTTAATGGATCTCCCCCCCCCCCCCCCCCCCCCCTCCAAGTCGTTTTATTTCGATTCGGAGAAAACTGCAATAGGGAGGGGGTTTTTTTGAACGCTTAAGTCATTTTATTATGCTGAACAATTAAGTAGTGGGGAAAACAAGTGCAGGCTAACAATTCTTCAGTCGTTATAGTAATGACTTGGCAAAAATTTGAACTTTATAAAAAAAAAAAAAAAAACAAATGAAGATGAAGAAATCGGGGGAATATATTATAAATATGAGAAGCCCTTCGCTAGCTGCCTGAGGGAACCATCGTAATCCCTCTCAAAGGCACATTTATTCGTAATGCCTGCTCCTAGGCCTTTCGTCCGCTGGATCGGACTCATCAGGGAGACACGGCTGATTGTGTCTGTGCTCTTGGTGTCAAATAGAGACACACCACAGTCCATAATTCTGTGGTGTTCTCACCACCAAGGGTTCAAAAAAGAATCCAACAGCACCCTCAAAGCAGCCAGCGAAGGGTAGTAAAATGGAACAAAACAAAAGTGTGGAGAGGAAAAAAGTGGCTAAAAAACTAAAAGCATTATTCAAACAGTATAAAATGTAGGGGACAATCTTTGAGCCTATGCTTGAGGATCCATTCAAGGATGCAAGGGAGATCAAAAGATACGGAACAGTCTGAGTGGTCAGCTCTGCTGTTCAATAACCCAAGCATTCTGAGAGGCTAAGAATTGTACAGAACAACCTTTACTTGGATCTCCTAAGAGATGCAATCTCCCACTGACCAAACAATATAATGCTGAACAATTAAGTAGTGGGGGAAAACAAGTGCAGGCTAACAATTCTTCAGTCGTTATAGTAATGACTTGGCAAAGATTTGAACTTTATAAAAAAAATTAAAAACAAATGAAGATGAAGAAATCGGGGAATATATTATAAATATGAGAAGCCCTTCGCTAGCTGCCTGAGGGAACCATCGTAATCCCTCTCAAAGGCACATTTATTCGTAATGCCTGCTCCTAGGCCTTTCGTCCGCTGGATCGGACTCATCAGGAGACACGGCTGATTGTGTCTGTGCTCTTGGTGTCAAATAGAGACACACCACAGTCCATAATTCTGTGGTGTTCTCACCACCAAGGGTTCAAAAAAGAATCCAACAGCACCCTCAAAGCAGCCAGCGAAGGGTAGTAAAATGGAACAAAACAAAAGTGTGGAGAGGAAAAAAGTGGCTAAAAAACTAAAAGCATTATTCAAACAGTATAAAATGTAGGGGACAATCTTTGAGCCTATGCTTGAGGATCCATTCAAGGATGCAAGGGAGATCAAAAGATACGGAACAGTCTGAGTGGTCAGCTCTGCTGTTCAATAACCCAAGCATTCTGAGAGGCTAAGAATTGTACAGAACAACCTTTACTTGGATCTCCTAAGAGATGCAATCTCCCACTGACCAAACAATATAATGCTGAACAATTAAGTAGTGGGGGAAAACAAGTGCAGGCTAACAATTCTTCAGTCGTTATAGTAATGACTTGGCAAAGATTTGAACTTTATAAAAAAAATTAAAAACAAATGAAGATGAAGAAATCGGGGGAATATATTATAAATATGAGAAGCCCTTCGCTAGCTGCCTGAGGGAACCATCGTAATCCCTCTCAAAGGCACATTTATTCGTAATGCCTGCTCCTAGGCCTTTCGTCCGCTGGATCGGACTCATCAGGGAGACACGGCTGATTGTGTCTGTGCTCTTGGTGTCAAATAGAGACACACCACAGTCCATAATTCTGTGGTGTTCTCACCACCAAGGGTTCAAAAAAGAATCCAACAGCACCCTCAAAGCAGCCAGCGAAGGGTAGTAAAATGGAACAAAACAAAAGTGTGGAGAGGAAAAAAGTGGCTAAAAAACTAAAAGCATTATTCAAACAGTATAAAATGTAGTCATTTTATTCTGATTTGGAGAAAATTGCAACAGGGAGGTTATTTTCTTGAACGCTTTTGGCATAGGCCCTATATTATTTCCAGACATTCACGTCATGTATATCCTTTGGGTGATGGAGCAGAGCAACCCATCTTTCGGTATGCGTGTAATTTGAAAGCACTTCTTCTTGTAGAGGAGTGGGTTTTTTTTTTGTTGTTGCCAGACTTAAAAAAAACAACCGTGTTGATCTCCTGATCCACAGGGTCTTTATGTTGTGGGACAGACATGTGGGGTGGGGTGAGTTTTAAAGGGTCACTCTGTGTTTGTGCTATATTTCGGGGTCATGTAGCTGTCCGCTCACATGCGGACATTCAGTTGTTACAAACAGCCATCACCTGCTCGTGATCACCTGCCTGCTCCGATCACCTGCCTGCTCTGATCACCTGCCCAATCTGATCACCTGCCCATCACCTGCCTGCTCCGATCACCTGCCCATCATCTGCCCGCTCCAGTAACCTTCCCATCACTTGCCCACTCTAATCACCTGCCCATAACCTGCCTGCTCCGATCACCTGCCCATTACTTGCCTGTTCCGATCACCTGCCCGCTCTGATCACCTGCCCACTCCAATCACCTGCCCACTCTGATCACCTGCCAATCACCTGCCTGCATTGATTACCTGCCCGTCCAATCACCTGCCCACTCTGATCGCCTGCCCGCATTGATCACCTGCCCGTCCGATCACCTGCCCGCTGTGATCACCTGCCCATCACCTGCCCACTCCGATCACCTGCCCGGTCTGATCACCTGCCCACTCTGATCACCTGCCTGCTCCAATCACCTGCCTGCTCCAATCACCTGCCTGCTCCAATCATATGCCCATCACTGCCCGGTCCGATCACCTGCCCACTCTGATCACCTGCCTGCTCCAATCACCTGCCTGCTCCAATCACCTGCCAGCTCCAATCACCTGCCTGCTCCAATCATATGCCCATCACTGCCCGCTCCAATCACCTGCCCACTCCAATCACCTGCCCGCTCCAATCACCTGCCCCCACCAATCATCTGCCTGCTCCAATCACCTGCCCATCATTTGCCCCTCCTGACGTATCTTTTCAGCATTCTAGAAAGAGTTCGTAAAAGATAACAGGATAGACTTGCTGCTGTGTAGTCTCAGACTGAACCCTATTGGAGCCGGCTGCAAGGTACTGGGACTAGGCTAGGTGACACTTCTGCAGAACATCACGCTTTTGTGTTCTCATTGCTTTACATCACACATATCCTGAAGAAAATGAGGGAGAGACTCGCTGTATTATTGAGGACTGCCATGGCAAGAAAAAATTTGAGAAAGAACGGACTGGCAACAATGAACGGAGACAGAAATTTATTCATGAAGTTAGCCGTGCCCGCTCTGATCACCTGCCAGCGTATGTTCTCGATCAAGTTAATATTTTGATTGATAATGCCCTACAGATAAAAGAATTGTCACAAGTCTTCATAATTTTGTAATCGGAACATGCTGCCATTCGTAATTGGAATGTATTCTGGAACTGCTTGCTTCCATTTTATATGTAATACTCCCTCTGTCGCTACGTCCATATAAAAATACTTAGCTGCTCGTGTACACGAGGCTTAACGGGAAATGGCTGCCGAGAAAAGAGGATTGATCTGAGCATGCGCAAGGGAAAAAAAAAAATCAGCAAGTTGATTGTGGCTGCTCAACCCGAAGAAGAAGGCAAGAGGCCCTTTCAGGGGGGTTGTTGTCCGTATGGACTTTATTGTTTACGAGGCAGGGACAGCATATTGCTGCCGCTTATTGCATGAGTGAGCCACGGTATAGTATGTGTAATTGAAAGTATGTTGCACTCTGTTACTCCTTTCTCTACTCATTTTTGCTGAATATAATTATTCCTGAAAAGATGTGGGTCCGTGCGAGCGTGCTAATTGCGAACTGGCTGTGCCAGTCTGGATCTGGATCTGGATTGGTACGTCGCTGACATCCGTTTACTGGCATAGGCGCGACGGGGGGCAACGTGATGATACTATCGGCTTCTGGCTTTTGCCAGAGCCGACTTGAAGCTGTCGACTGACTTTTGGTGGACGATGTTATCGTCGAGGTGGTTCCACTCAGTTATTGTCTTTGGGAAGTATGAGTTACGGTACTGATCGGTGTGTGTTTCAGGAATGCAGTAGCACCTATCATTGTTTCGTACGTAGTTCTCCACTGGGTTTTGTGTCAGGTACGTACTGCTGTCTCTGGTGGAGCGGATGCGTCGTCCTGGTTTCTGAGGTGTGATGAAGTCACTCGGGGTGATCGCTGGCAACAGACCCTCAACCACCCTGTAAAAGAATCCTAGCCGTAGTTGAAGCCGCCGTTCTTGGAGTGTAGTGAGCTCATGTTTTCTTAGCAGACCCGTTATGAAGCCTGGCGTGGTGGAGCGGTAGTCCTTTGCTATGAAGCGCACTGCATTTCTTTGTACGCGCTCCAGCATGTTGATCTCTTGCAGCATGTGCGGGTCCCAAATGATTGCTGCATACTCCAGGACAGGGCGTACGAGTGCAAGGTAGGCATTTCATCGGCAGGAGGTAGGGCTGTGCCTGAGATTTCGCCGGAGAAATCCTAGTGTGCTAATGGCCTTCTTTGTGATGGAGGCGATGTGTTGAGACCACTTGAGGTTGTCAGCGAATTGGATGCCGAGGTATGGGTTATGAGAGACTTGCTGCAGGATGGTATTATTTAGGGAATAGAAGTAGGAGGAGGTGGAGGATTTTGCAATGTTCATGATGTAACATTTTGAAGCATTGAACCGCATGCCCCATTTGTCTGCCCACGACTCTAGTGACTTGAGGTCCTCTTGTAGAGTGTCGTGGTCATTAAAGTCGTTGATCTCCCTGTAAGTGAGGCAGTCATCTGCGAATAGTCTTGAATACAAGTTAATTTATATTTGTTCATATCTCCAGTTCTTGTTGCTGTGTAGATGTGTTCGGTACAGGGTATATGGGCAAGCGTTGAACATCCTCTTTTGGGGATGTTTCCTTGTATGTTCTGTGTGCTCTGTGCTGTCATGTCTGCTATGTGGTTCGGTGTGGGAAGCTGCATTCCTTTGGAGTTATGTTTTCTTGTGAGAGCAAGAGTTACCCTACTTATTTGTAGCAAATTGCTTTAAGTTTTGCGGTCATAGAGTTCTCTTTTCCACAGTTTCCGGTGAGTTTTCTCTTCAACTTCGCTTAAGTTTCACATCCTCAAAACATAGTCGATTCAAGCTGATTTACGATTGGAATTGGGGGCCGGAATAGCTCAGTTGGTAGAGCGCCAGACTCGTAATCTTGGGGTTGTGGGTTCGCATCCCCGCTGGGGCCGTTTCGGTACAGGGGCATTTTACCCTCGGAGTTAACATTGGTTCTGACACTATTCCCCATACAGTCCTTTAAATAAGACTTTTAACCGAGGTTCAGTGTGTGAACGCACGCACAACATCTTGCACACACGTAAAATCCCATTACCAACTTTCGGAAGAGTAGGCCAGTTTGGCCATTGGTTATCTTCTTCTTCTTCTTCCTAAAAAACTGGTTCACGCAAAAATGAGTAGGTCACCAGCGCGCATGTTAAAAAAAGGAAAGTGCGACTCGGCCTGTAGGCCCCTGGAGCAAAGTTTGGCTACAAGGGGTGCACATGATATTTAAAAAGTTAAAAGCAATGGCCAGGTTAAGGCCTAGGTAACTATACAATATCTGGGGAAGTTAAAATAGAAAAATTAGTCAATATGCAGATCTCAAGACTGTCATATCAATTTGATTTTAAATGAGACTGCATTTGTGGCAATCTTGATGGCACCCGGCAGTGAGTTCTACAGCCTTACAGAACTAGGATAAAATGAATGTAAATGGCTGTCAATATTTGATTCTTCTTCTTCCTTTGAGTGTCCACAATGAACAATTTGATTTTTCTGACACTTTTCAGGTTGGAACTCGCCAGGCGAAGAAGAAAAAAAAAAAAAAAGAATCAGAGCAGCAGTTGCACTCTTAACTGGAAGGTGTCAAAGTGGGGACGGCCACAGTCTCTGCTGGCAACTCATTCCAGTCTCTAATTGTTCTGGCAAAGAATGAGTTCTGCCGGTACTGTGTGCGGCACTGGATGGCAGAGTACTGTTGGTCATGTCCTCTTCTTTGGCGGACCAGAGCTGGATGTAGTTTGTTGTGGCTGACTGCGACCATGTTATTTCGAATCTTGTACAGCATTGTTAGACCTGCTATCTGCCGGCATCGCTGAAGGGAGGGCCATCCCAGTCGAGAAAGCATGTTATTCACACTTGCGGTGTTGTGGTAGCGGTTCAGTACGAAGCAAGCCACCCTTCTCTGTATTGCTTCCATTCTGTCCACATTCCTCTGTGTATGGGGGTCCCACACAGAGCTGGCATATTCCAAAAGGGGCCTGACAAATGTCAGGTAAGCCCTCTCAGCTCTGTGGGTGCAGCTTTCAAGTTCCGACGAAGGAATCCCAACATCCTGCTTGCTCTCAAAGTAATGGCATCAGTGTGAGAATCCCAGCTGATGCTCTTTTCAATGGTGACGCCGAGATACTTGACTGATGACACAGTAAACAGTAAACAAGTGGGGTAACTTTTGCTCCCATAAGAAAACCTAACACAGAGCAACTTTTATTCAAGACTGGCACAGCCTTTTAAACTTGAATAAAGTCAGACAAATACAAAGATGAACAATCTAATAGTGGGGGGAAAAAACGAGCGCAGGCCAACAACTCAACTGTCTGCATAGTAGACTTAGCAAAATTTGGACTTAAGGAGGGGGGGGGGGGGGGCAAAAGTTACCCCACTTGTTTACTGTTTATTGTTTACTGTTCCCTGCCTCATTTCATTTCCAATTTTGATGACACAGTGTCAAGTGTGTGTCCATGCAGCTTGTACTGGTAGTGAAGGGGTCACCAACTTCTGGTCACAGGAAGAACAGTACACTTCCCTGGGTGAAAAACTATGTCCCAGCTCTTCTCCCATTCTCCAAGGCGATGGAGGTCCTCTTGTAGCTGGTCTTGGTCTTGCTGGGATGTGACTACTCTATAAGCTGCAGTGTCGTCAGCGAACAGCCTACAAGGTGAAGTCAGGCTCTCAGGGAGATATATACAAGGAACAAGCAAGGTCCCAAAACTGATCCTTGTGGTACACCTGACTTCACACTCACATATTGTGATTGGGCTCCCTCCACTACAACTGCTTGACATCGGTTTGACAGAAATCCCTTGATCCAGCGGTTGACCTCACACCCGATGCCGTAGTGGTGAAGCATGGTATGGATGACACGTTACACATAGCATGCACCTTCCCCGAAATTGGTGTATGGCTGCCGTAATGGCGGGATAAACAATGGTCATACACACAAAAGTGTCAGAATAATTAACATGATGATTGTGGAAATTAAAAGAAAGAAGAAGAAGAAGAATCAAGAGGACAAAAATCTTGGGTTGCATCCTAGATTACCAGTTCCCACCCCATCCCTCCTCACCTATATCCTTTTACTTCTGTAGGGCATACTATTTTTGCTGGCACTGGTACTCCTACTCGCTCTCCGGTCTGTCTTTCGGCCTCCGAGTCACCACTGAGCATAATATGTAATAGTGCACTTTCTCTTTTCATCATCAGTATTGACTTTAAAAAAAAAAACATCTTGTGGCAAAATTACAACTCTGTTGCCAACTCACCTTGAGGTACTTGTTTTTATAGAATATTGTCGACTGCTTTGTGTGTTCCAATCATTGAACCTGGAATGTGTGTTGTTAGGCAACCAGAAGAGAAACTTGAGAAATCACACACAGTAAAGCCTGCACAAATTGGCCTTTTTACTCTAATGACATCATTGTAACTGTCGTGTTTACCTGAAAAATATTTCAGCAGAGAGTGCTCAAAACAAGACCATCACCATCACTGCCTCTAGACAGATACAGGCGATCACAGGGTCATGCCTAGAAGCTATGTGTTATTACTAATAGTAATACTATTATCTTCTTTTCTTTTCTTGTTTAACTGTAAATGTCACACAGTTTCACATATTTTGAACTGATGTTAGTGACAAACACACAATCTTATGCATGTGTAATTGACAAACATCTAGTATAAATACTATCATGTAACATACACAGAATTAATGAATATATGTATATATATATATATATATATATATATATGTTTGATAATGCACTATGCATGCCAGTTCTTGTACTCCAATCCTATGGAGTGAAAAGGAAGACAGATGTCAATACAATAAACAAAAAAAGCTGAGGACTCAGCTTATCCTGATTTTCATTTTGTCTCAGGCATTTATCTGCTTCTTTTTTTTTAATTTGCTGATAATTTCATTCTACAAAGTAGCTGAGATGGACTTGAGAGCTGTGATAGTCATTACAGGAGTGTATGGTGGTCTGTTCTAATGTTTTGTCTTTAGGAGAGTCAGAGCACACATTTTTTCTTTCTTATTTTATATTTTCAAGTGTCAAATGTAAAAAAAAATCTGTTGAATTTTGTTTGACCTATGTATTCTTTTTCATTTTACCCCATTTTATTGTTACGGAGATGTCAATAAACTCTCAAATGTTTTAATCTGACACTAGAAAATCTTTTTCTTTGGTTCTGCGCTCTTGCTCTCATTGTGTCTCCACTTCCCCACACCCCCACCTCCCATCCCCTCACCCCGACCCTTCTCCCTCTCTGTATGTATGTGTATATGAGTGTCAGACATCTCCATCCTAATTCTCAGCATAATTGAATAAAATACAGGGTGGAAATGTGAAATAAATTTTAAGTGCGTTTCTGAAGATTATTTCAAACTTTCAAAGAAAATCACAAGTGTTGAACATGATTATCTTTCATCCTGGGTAGAAGTGAAAGTGAAAATATTCTTTATCACATTTGTTGTTCACAGTACATATGAAAATACCATGCATACTATCTGTACTCCATGATTAGAAAATAATTAAACCCATTCTGTGATTCATAAATCCCAAAACCATCTTCCCACCATGCTATAACCTAAATATTCAAATGTTTCTTTGTACTTTTTGAAACCAGATGGATAACAGAAAAGAAACCAGATGGAAACAGAAAATAAAACTGAGGAAAACATCTGGCACTGCAGCAGATTCAACACCAGATTCTCACCAGCCACAAACTGTTGAATTAAGTTCCTCAATGAACGGTTGGGATTCAACTGCTGATTCCGCTACAATTTGTTTTTCTAAAGTTATGCAGCATGCTGTTTGCTAACTTCAGTAATCACAGCATCCCCTTTGTTTTTCTAACACAGACAGGAAATGTGATTTAGATTTAGACATGGCTAAATAGAAATTGTTAAAACAGGATTTGGTCAGATGATGCAAGATTTCAGTTGCTCAGTGTACAATAGTTTAAAAGAACTATACATAAGGAGATCTGTACACCAATAAGTATAACAAATAGCAACAAACAATAACAACATGTAGAAAAGAACAATAGTAGCTAATTAAAAAAATGTTATGGTAATCTTCAGTAACAAGCATTCCTTAGGTGTGGAATGCATAGGAACAAATGAATAGAAATAACAAATGAATGAATGATGCCAACACATGTTATATACAACCAACTTATAACTGAATGAAAGAAATCTTTACTGAAAAACAAATGCACACACACACACACACACACACACACACACACACACACACACACACACACACACACACACACACATAAAACATGCAGAGGTATGTGCGGACACAGTACAGCACAATGCAACAAATTGTTATATGAATGATTGCACATGTTCACTGTTCAAAACATTTCTACACATGAATTTGCCAGTACTCATACACATACATCCATGCTTGCTTGAGTATGTACACATTTACATGCCTGAGTTAAAAAAAAAAGTATATGTATAGAGAGGGAGAAAGAGAGATAACACAAAAGCATGCAGGTACATCTTGCAGTTTGAAGAAAAATGTATTAAAGAAAAAAGGAAATAAATAATATCAATGTTAATTATAATCGGCATGTAACTGAATGATTTAAAATGTGAAAACACTTCATTATCAGAAAATCAAATGTGTTCATAAGAAACAAGAAGGATAAATATTTAGAGGCACATGCATGTATAATACATGAACAACTTGTACACTGTCTAGCCTTACAGTGATAATTTTAATGAAGATGACACACAATGATTGCTCAAATCATACAGGAATGTGTCTGTGCATATACGCACAGTTATGTATCCCTGAGTATGTGCAGAGGCATACAGTCAAGTATAAATACATCTACATATAAATAAAAGTATAGATGTATGGCACACCACAAAAAAAAAAAAAAAAAAAAAAAAAAACCTACCAGCTGCCATGGGGAAGTGTTAACGTCGCGGACTCCCGGCTGGGAGGTCGTGAGTTCGATTCCCATCAGAGTCATGTGTGATTCTTCTTCCCTGAGCGGCACCTGCACAGAGCTTAGTTTGCTACAGGCTCAGTTGGGAAGGCTTGGACCACACAGTCAAGTTTCATCCACTTAATGGATGCGCCTCTGAGAGTGTTGTTCAAATTTCCTGACCAACACTGCAGGTGTCTGTATCTCTCGGGCCTGGTTGAAGCCGGTGTTAACAGCCCATTCTTACCCCCCCCCCCCCCCCCATCCCCCCCTGGAACTTACCCCGGGGTAAGTCTGGGCTAGCCTGCTTTTACCCCCGGGGTCATTCCAGGACTAGCTGGAACTTACCCCCCCTAGCTGGAACTGACCCCCCCCCCCCCCCCCCCCCAGTCATCTACATTGTACAAGGTACACAGGCACTCAGGAGACACTAATTAGCTGTAAAAATAGTTAAAATCTCTTATCTACATTAAAGTGACCAATGGTCAATGACACTGACCACTGGTTGTCTGCATTTCACAAGGTATACAAACACTCATGAGACACTAATAAACTGTAAAATAGTCGAAATATCTGATTTACGTCATAGTGACCAGCGGTCAGTGGCACTGATCACCAGTTGTCTGCATTGTACAGGGTACACAGGTACTCAGGAGACTATAATTAGCTGTGAAATAGTTAAAGTCCCCGATTCAGCTGATTTTATGTTTTCATTTAAATGTTAATTGCATTTGACATGGGCATTTGTATTTCAGAAACTCAGGAACACATTGCCGGTGAAACCAGCATTCTGTGTATACTACTAGGGTTGTATGCTAGGTGTTTATTGTGTACTGTTAGCACCCGGCTACATCTAGAGACATGTAAGGACAGAAAGTGTCCTCATCAGGAAACTCTCTCCCTCACTCTCTCTCTCTCTCTCTCTCTCTCTCTCTTCTCTCTCTCTCTCTGTCTCTCTGTAGTGTGTGAAAGAGAGATATTGAAGCAGGACTTGGTGGATGGCCAGGAGGAGGTGGGGGGGGGGGGGGGGGCGTGATGGATTGTGATTATGTAAAAAACAACAACAAACAAACATCAAATTATCATTCATGTGCCTATGTGTCTGCAGTCCTTGTGACCCCATGGCGTTCCCTTATCAGCCGGTGACGACGGACATGAAGATTGAGATAGATGTCGCTGAAGAACCAGAACTACCATGGACAACACGGGAGCAGTGTTCAGGTCAGTGTTACTGTTTCCTTCCTCAGCATTTTGTGGAAGATTCCCAGCTGTGCACAGTTAATGGCAAGATATGTAAACACACTCTGTGGAGTGTTCGCTTTGTACTAAAATATAATAATGCCATGTTTTAAGAACAGTATAATGATGAAATGTTTTAAGAACAAGGTGATGTCAAACCAGCTGCTACAGGCTCATTTGGGAAGACAGGGACCACACAGTCAAGTTCCTTCCACTAAATGGATGCGTCTCTGAGAGTGTTGCTCAAATTTCCTGACCAACACTGCAGGTGTCTGTATTTCTTGGGCCTGGTTGACGCCAAGATATGTTATGAAAGGAAGCATAGAATACAGCCCTGCCACGCAGTCTCAGACTGGAATGGAAATCCGTAGCATCATCTTCATCATGGCCCTTCATGCCCTGCTGTCATGGTGACCTCAGTTTCGATATACTCTCCATGTCTATGGCCTAGGTTTGATTTCATCGGGGTCACCGGTATCAGTAAATTCATGGGGGCTCCGGAGGGCTTTTATTGGACTGACTTGTGGCGCCCTGAGGAGGGAGAGCTCACTCAAGCTGGCCCGGTGACTAAGCAGTTAACACACACAGTTCACTGAAGATCACCATTGCATTAGATTATAGCAATATATTTATACCAACAAGTAAGAAAACATTTGAAACAGTTAATGCACTAGACTTGAAAACATGAATTTATGAAGAAGAAAAGTTTGAAGATGGCAAGGTATATAAAAAACACACTTTGCTTAATGACCTACATAAAGTAGGTGCTTTTGGGAGGTCATAAACATTAATTTAAACAAAAACTGTTCAAAATGCTTTTGTTCAAAGTTTTATGTTTCATATTCATATAATATGTTGGCATCTGGCTGAAGGGAACTGCAAGTGTGCCTATGACATGTAACATTGGAAAGCACACACTCTGCTGCAAAGAAATTTCAAATTGTAATAAAAGCTTGTTCATAAAGCAGTAAAGCATTCTTTTGTCATGTCTGTTACAGTTTATAAGAATCTCAGCCATACTCCAGAGATATTGTATATCATATACAAATAGAAAGTTCAGCGTTGATATATATATTATTGATAAGGCAACAAATCACAAGCTGAAACATACTCTTTGAAATCTGGTACATTTTAAGATGCTGGTAACCTCTAAGGTGTGACAAAAAAGGTGGTGTGAATCATTCCACAGCGAACATTCAGCTATCCATTTTATTGCTAGATGTAATGCAACACTCAAATTAAATTGATAGTTCTTAAATTGCCAACAAAGGATTGTAATAGTCTTATTGTGTCTTTTGAATTTTCCACTGTCCTTGTCAAGATTTTTTTATGCAAGAGTTCCCATTGTGTCATTGTTGGTAATAATATATAAAGTACAGGTCAAGGAGAGCAGCTATAGAATGTCAGTCCCATACTAGATGTTGGTAACTGATCGTACATTGTATGTTGGATGTCTGCCTTGTCAGTCTTCAGTGTTTGATCATGTTAACCGTGTCCTTGATTGTACATTTTGTGATGGATGTCTACATTCTTTTTCTTCATAGTTTGGAGGTAATGTTGAATCTATTCTCAGTTATTGTGTTGAATGTCTACTATGTCTGTCTTCAGAGATGTGAGATGTTACTGACATGCATCCCTCATAGTACCTTGTATTTTGAATAAATTTGTGTGTGTGGACCCAGATTTGACTGGTTTTGTGAGAGCTCTAACTCCAGGATTTATGTAAGTTTGTACTGTTTTAGTACTTGTATTTAAATGAGAAGCACAAGTTGTGTACATCTGACACACTTTAGTCACCTTTGACACTGGAATCTGCGATGACTGCGAACAATTTTAATGTGACGTTGACTGGATTAAGAGGAAAAGTGAATTTTGTTTGATGACTGCTCTAAAGGAACAAGCTTCAGTCAGGCAAAATGGCTGAGGCCAAAATTTATTGAGGATCAAAGGCAGCAGGAATTTAACAGAAATATAAAAGTGAAATAGTGATGAAATAAAAGATGTATTTTGTTATAAATTGATTTTTGTGAAAGTGTGTCTCTTAAGTTGGTCCACTTCATAGATAGTGATGAAATAAAAAAAAAAGTATTTTGTCTTGAGTTTTGTGCAGAAATAAATTGATTTTTGTGAAAGTGTTTGTCTTAAGTTGGTCTACTTCATAAATACTGATGAAATCAAGATGTATTTTGTCAAGAATTTTGTGCAGAAATAAATTGATTTTTGTGAAAGTGTTTGTCTTACGTTGGCCCTCCTCATCCTCACTGGAGCATAGAGCCTTCACTGCAAAGCTCCATTGTGATTGGACTTAGGCTGCCCATTTGCCCCTCCCCCCTCCTTCCCTGTTGCCCCCCCCCCCCCCCCCATCCCCTCCTCTCATCCCCACACCATCCCCATTCAGGACACTGTGGCAGTTTTCAACTCATTTTGCAGGGACTTTTGCCATGTTGTTACTGGCTGTCTCTTTTTCATTTTACATGAGAAGTGCAGTTTAGCACATCCTGCAATATCGCTTGGACTTCTGTGAAGGATGTGTCCTGTCTACTTCCTCTTTCAGGTTCTTACGGTGTTCCCTACTAATCTCTGGCTGGTTCTGAAACAGTGTGGTCATGGGGTTAAGCTCTGTCACATGCAGACTGTCAAAGTTTGTGGCAGAACCGTATCAAATCCATCATGAAATGGCTGTCAAATGAAGACTTGTTTGAAAACAGTGGAAAAGGGAAGAACATATTGTTGCACTGGTCGTGTTGTTAGAAATTTTATAAATATACAGGCCTTTTATGGCAATAAACAACAATTATTTTGAATCACAAGCAAAGGTGCAAATTGATATCTACTCGTGAAATGATGTCTGACCATCATGATTAACACCATTGTAAAACAGAAGGACAAATCCATTTAAAAATTTCAAAAAATTGTTTTGGATTTTCCAGTAGACTATATAAACTTATTTTTCAGTGTTTAGTTTCAGATTTATTTACTAATTTAGAATGAAAACTGCCAACTAATGGACAGTGTCATTGACCAGCAGAAAATAGATTTTAGTGCTACAGTATTTTGATCGAGCCATTGATATATGGTGTTTGTGTCAGTAACCTTCAGTACATGAGTTTTAGACTTTTTGTATAATTTTACGTATTGATTACTGTTTTAGTACAGTTCTGGAAATAGGTTAATCTGAAACATGCGGAGACCATATTTTACATTTGATGAATAGGCCTTGAAATTGTCCCAACTTACATTACAAAGAACAGCGCAACTGTTGTATCTTAACTTTAATCTAAATGTACCATTTGCAGGAATGAACATTATCTATTTGTAGGGTATTAGCATGTGTCCAAGATTTTTAAGAAGTCTGGCCCTCCCATATTAAAGAGTAACATTTTATGATATCGTTATTTTCACAAGCCAGTTTTGACTGTCAAGTAACACTGTTGCTTTCATTTTGTGTGAATAGTTAAACTTTGTCCATAACTTTACAGAGAAATAAAATCTCAGCTTCTCATCATATGTAATTTATAACAATTCGCAGTGGAGCAAAGCACCAGTAAATCACTATTGACTGAAACTTGAAATCAGAGGCAGACTCAGCCTTTCTGTTCTCACAGAAGAAATCCAACTGCCTCACTTGGGATTGAGAGTTGAAAGCATGATACATTACTGAGACAGAAGAGTTTGGTGCTGACTGATTGATCAGGCACTGTTTGTTACAGAATCTCTGAGGACTCAAAATGGTCTCAGTTTTTCTACCATTTTTTAAATGAAACTGGTGGTACATGTATAACTTGTTTCGTTGGTATTAAACAATCATGATGATGATTATGGTAATGCAGGGCTTTGGCTAGATTTTAGGTTTATCAAGCGACAAGTGGACTTTATAAATGATTTAAAATATTCAATCATTGCAGAGTTTTACCTGTTGCTGGCCTGAAGCTTTCTGCGGCAGTGTATGCACAACTGAGTATGACAGTGCTTGCCAATGGCAGCAGGTGGCTAGATGAACAACACAACTATAGACCTATACTGTGATTGAGAAGAACATTCAGTGTGCGAAGTAACTGCATGATTGGGGTGGACGGATCATGATGCGTGTCTGCATTCCTTTTGCTACAAAGTCATAGTATTACTCATGAGGTATCATGGGAACCTTACGGATTCTTTGGAATGCTCATAAGCCCTCTTTACATCAGTCACTTCTCTCAAGATCTTTTTTATCAATGTCGGAGGTCTATTCCGATATATCTGTCATCTACTCCCAGTTCTCCTCTTTAGCGTGTCATCAAAGTTCTTGGTACCTGACCCTGCTGCTCACTTCCACTCCTGTCCCTCCCTCCCGCCCCCCTTCTTTTGCTCTGTCTCCCTCTCTTTTGTATAAAATACTCTTTATCAGTCATCAAAGCATATAGACTTGTTGATACTCCACTGGGTTCTGAGGATGTTCCATATTTGGAATCCCTATGATGATCATCTTGGGTTATAGAATGTTAGTGTTTGTTAGTAGACATACTACCTGGATAAAAAACTTACTCTCACATTTTTGTTAGTGGGCATATTACCTCAAGAAAGAAACTGACTTTCTGTTGCAGAATCCACACATGAGTGGTCTGAGGTGAATCATACATTATCAGTCAACACACTTCTTACCACGACCAGTCAGAATCCATCAGCTGCCCTAACAAAGTCTGAACCAGACAGGCGAGGAAATTGTAGTTGTCCAGGTGAACCAGTTGATCCTGGTGTGACAAGTGATCTGATTGACCAGTTCCGGTCAGTAGACAGCAGGGGAGGGAAGGCTGACACCGATCATCAGTCTTGTATTTGTATGGATGTCTCCTCTACACCAGTGGGTGCCTGGAATACAGTGAATTGTCAACACACTGAGATGACACACTGGAATGATGTATCACTTGATTATGCTGCCAAAAGTGATCTCAGTGCTGAACCTGGACACAGTGGTGTTAAAACTGAACCACCCTCAACAAACTCCATCAACAGTGTCATCAAGACAGAACTAGTCACAGCAGACACCATGAGTGATGTCATCAAGACAGAACCAGTCACAGCAGACACCATCAGTGATGTCATCAAGACAGAACCAGTCACAGCAGACACCATGAGTGATGTCATCAAGACTGAACCAGTCACAGCAGACACCATCAGTAATGTCATCAAGACTGAACCAGTCACATCACATGTCATCAGTGATGTCATCAAGACTGAACCAGTCACATCACACATCATCAGTGATGTCATCAAGACTGAACCAGTCACATCACACATCATCAGTGATGTCATCAAGACTGAACCAGTCACATCAAACATCATCAAGACTGAATCAGTCACATCACACATCATCAGTGATGTCATCAGGACTGAACCAGTCACATCACACATCATCAGCGATGTCATCGGGACTGAATCAGTCACATCACACATCATCAGTGTTGTCATCAAGACTGAACCAGTCACATCACACATCATAAGTGATGTCATCAAGACTGAACCAATCCCATCACACACCATCAAGACTGAACCAGTCACATCACACATCATCGGTGATGTCATCAAGACAGAACCAGTCACATCATACATCATCAGTGATGTCATCAAGGCAGAACCAGTCACATCACACTTCATCGGTGATGTCATCAAGACAGAACCAGTCACATCACACATCATCAAGACAGAACCAGTCACATCACACACCATCAGTGATGTACACACTGAACCAGCACCAGACGTCATGATGGCAGTGACATGTGATTCTGTCAGATCTGAATCCATCACAGGCACAGAGGACAGGGACAGACCAGCAGCTGATGAACAGGTTGGTAAAATACATCTCCATTATTTTAGGAATACTACCCTTTCCTTTCAAATGTAAACATTGAATCACTCCTAACCTCTAGCAGCAATGGTAACACAGAGCACACAAACAAACAAGGAGACATCCCCCACAAAAGAAGTTTTTTTCTTTTTTTTTTCCTTTTTTTTTTGAAGTGTTTGGATGCATATGATCAACGACATACATTACTGCAGATGATATGAAAACATTGCACTGGATAATCCACCTGATGTGAGGTTTTTTTTGTTTGTTTTTAAGAGAAATCGGTATGCTTTCTTTGATCCGAGTTAGATGTGGTATGTAATATATTCTTGTTTAACTTGTCTTTTTAAGTTCAGACTTGTTCTGGTCAGGTCTTAGGATTTTAAAACTTGTTTGTAGTTCTCTCTTCAACTGGCTAGCAGCTCTAATATGGCCCCTGTGGTTGGCTGGGCTATAATCATTGACTTGACTTCACCTGTATAACAAGTATGTCAGCTGCTTTAGCATGTTACCATCAGCTTGACTGATGTAACATAACAAGTATGTCATCTGCTTTGCCATGTTACCATCAGCTTGACTGATGTAACAAGTATGTCAGCTGCTTTAGCGTGTTACCATCAGCTTGACTGATGTAACAAGTATGTCAGCTGCTTTAGCATGCTACATCAGCTTGACTGATGTAACAAGTATGTCAGCTGCTTTGCCATGTTACCATCAGCATGACTGATGTAACAAGTATGTCAGCTGTTTTACCATGTTACCATCAGCTTGACTGATGCAACAAGTATGTCAGCTGTTTTGCCATGTTACCATCAGCTTGACTGATGTAACAAGTATGTCAGCTGCTTCACCATTTTACCATCAGCTTGACTGATGTAACAAGTATGTCAGCTGTTTTGCCATGTTACCATCAGCTTGACTGATGTAACAAGTATGTCAGCTGCTTCACCATTTTACCATCAGCTTGACTGATGTAACAAGTATGTCAGCTGTTTTGCCATGTTACCATCACCTTGACACTGTGGTGGGGAGGGTTCTTTCTTTTTTAGACTATTTAGTTTTTCTCTCATGACAGTTATGATAACTTTGGCACATGTACTTGCAACACATTATGCATTACAATGCAGAAGATATTTACCATTATTGTGGCTGTGCACAAAATATGTATCACGAAAAAACCCCAACTACAAATGCAGATATGACTATGTAACACATGCATACACACGAGCACACACTCTCACATGAGTAAGATATATATATATATATATATATATATATATATATATTCATGGTGTGTATATCTGGCATTGTTCAATTTATCTTTCTTGGTGTAAACAAAGAAACATCCTAAATGCAGATATGACTATGTAACACATGCATACACACAAGCACACACTCTCACATGAGTAAGATATATATATATATATATATATATAATATATATATATATATATTTATATATTCATGGTGTGTATATCTGGCATTGTTCAATTTATCTTTCTTGGTGTAAACAAAGAAACATCCTAATCTTGAGAAAGAAATTCCTCATAGTATATGCACTGACACTGGCAAACACAGCAAGTGGTACTGTGTGTACTATGAACAGCAACATGGGGGGAGATTATGCAGTGACAACCATTGGACACAGTACAAATCAGTTTTTAACCATGATCTCAATGTGATCCAGAGAAGTAATGTATCTTGAGCATTAGGCAAGGAAAAACTAGGAGGATCGGGCATTGTGGGGAAGAGTTTGTGTTTCATATCAAGACTGTCATTGAAATTAATACAGATTTCAGTAAATGAATAAATGCAAATAGTTTGATGTGATAGACTGGGTTGGGCTTTGTGTATTGTGCAAGAGTCGAAATAAATGATAGTCATTTACTTATATGCCATTAAATGGAATGCTACACCAAATCACATAGGTCACATCTAATAATGTTATAAACTTGCTTGATAAAAAGATGCTGATGATGATAACCTGATGTTTCTTTGATACAGAAACCACTGACTTCTACCTGTCAAGCCTCAAGGTCAGGTCAGAGACCATGTGCTGGTGATGCGTGCAATAAGACTGTGGCACACAAGATTATACATGCTGATAATAGATCATACAGCTGTGATGTGTGTGGTAAGACTTTCACATCGGCCTTTAACCTGAAGAGACATAAGCTGATCCATACTGATCAGAAATCATACATCTGTGATGTGTGCGGTAAGACTTTCACATGGGCACATGGCCTGCAGGCACACAAGATTATACATGCTGACAATAGACCATACAACTGTGATCTGTACGGTAAGACTTTTACATGGGCACATGGCCTGCAGGCACTCAAGATTATACATGCTGACAATAGACCATACAGCTGTGATGTGTGCGGTAAGACTTTCAAATGCGCAGTTTACCTAAAGACACACAAGATGATCCATACTGATCAGAAACCATACGTCTGTGATGTGTGCGGTAAGACTTTCAAACGGTCATCTATCCTGACGAAACACAAGATGATCCATACTAATCAGAAATCATACAGCTGTGATGTGTGTGGTAAGACTTTCAAACGGTCATCTATACTGACGAAACACAAGATGATCCATACTAATCAGAAATCATACAGCTGTGATGTGTGCGGTAAGACTTTCAAATGCGCAGTTTACTTGAAGACACACAAGATGATCCATACTGATCAGAAATCATACATCTGTGATGTGTGTGGTAAGGCTTTTACAGGGGCAGGTTACCTGAAGAAACACAAGATGCTCCACACTGACCAGAAATCATACAGCTGTGATGTGTGCAGTAAAACTTTCACATGGGCACATGTCCTGAAGAAACACAAGATGATCCATACTGATCAGAAATCACATAGCTGTGATGTGTGCGGTAAGACTTTCAAACAGCCATCTACCCTGAAGACACACAAGATGATCCATACTGATCAAAAAACATACAGCTGTGATGTGTGCAGTAAGAACTTTAGATTGGCAAACACCTTGAGGAGACACAAGATGATCCATACTGGCCAGAAATTTGAATGTGATATGTGCACAAAGATTTTTTCGCATGCAAGTACCCTGAAGACACACAAGCTGACCCATTCTGGTCAGGAACCATACAGCTGTGATGTGTGTGGTAAAACTTTTACATGGGCACAGAGCCTGAGGGCACACAAGGTTGTACATGCTGATAATAGATCATACAGCTGTGATGTGTGTGGCAAGACTTTCAAATGCGCAGTTTACCTGAAGAAACACAAGATGATCCATACTGATCAGAAATCATACAGCTGTGATGTGTGCGGTAAAACTTTTACATGGGCTAAGAGCCTGAGGGCACACAAGATTATACATGCTGACAACAGATCATATAGCTGTGATGTGTGCAGTATTTTAGGCTTTCACAAGGTCAGATGCCCTGAAGGCACACAAGATGATCCATACTGATAAAAACCATATTGCTGTGATGTGTGCGGTAAGACTTTCACAAGGTCATATCACCTGAAGACACACAAGATGATCCATACTGATCAAAAACCACACAGCTGTGATGTGTGCGGTAATACTTTCACAAGGTCAGATCACCTGAAGATACACAAGATGATCCATACTGATTAAAAGCCATACAGCTGTGATGTGTGCAGTAAGACTTTCATATGGGCAGTTTACCTGAAGACACACAAGATGATCCATACTGATCAGAAAGCATACAGCTGTGATGTGTGCGGTAAGGTTTTCGTGTCATCAAGTTACCTGAAGGCACACAAGTTGATCCATACTGATCAAAAACCATACAGATAACCCATACTGGTCAGACATTTGGTTGGGGGGGGGGGGGGGGGGGGGGGTGACAGACAACTGTGTCCAAGACTGTGTGAACATTTTCAGCCCCATCACCGCACATTTTTTCTCAGAGAGGCTCGGGAGTCAGGTGCTTGCTGACAGGCGCAGGCTGAAACAGAGAAAGAGGTTGCAGGCAAGGAGACCCAATATCACCTTATTTATTTGTTATATACTTGCTTGTGAAATAAGAGATGACAGAGATATAAAAGGTATTAAAATGGCTGACACAGAATTTAAGATTTGTCAGTTTGCAGATCATACATCTTTTACATTGGAAGGTGAGAGAAACTCTTATGAAAAGCTGTTCCAAAGGCTTAATAAATTTGAAAATTTATCAGAATTGAAACTGAATCATTCAAAAACATTCAATGTGTGGTTAGGTAGCAAGAAAAACTCCTTGGATATATATTTTGCAAATGAAAATATGGAATGGAATCCTCTTAGATTTGAAATATTATGGCTCTGGTTTACTATTGGTATCAGAAGAGTCACAGATTATATGAAAGACAAGTTATTAGAGGTAAAACATGTGTTCAAAATATGATTGCAAAGGACTGTTACACCATTAGGTAGAGTGGCAGAACTTGAATCTCTAATTTTATCAGAACTCACCTATCTCTGGATACTGTTTCCAAATCCTCCAGACACTCAGATCGAACAAATACAGAGAATGTGTCTTAACTTTGTACGGGATGAAAAAACAGATGAAATCCAGAGAAAGCACTCTGTGCTCAATATTGAAGAAGGAGGCATTGGCATTCCTGAGATTAAGACATACACCGAGGCATTGAAATTAGCTTGGCTGAGAAAGGTCATTGTTCAAACCCCAAAGGGGATTCATATAACAAGACTTTTATGTCCAGAAGTTGATTTACTACAAAGTCATGGACCCAAATGCTTTGAACCTGGCAAATCCAACCATTTTTGGACAAACATTTTCTCAGCGTATGTAAAATTTTGTAGACAAATTGAACAAAAGGACGGACAGGAGCTATTGGCTGAACCAGTTTTTTTTGTAATGAACGATTTAAGATTGCAAATAAAGTCTTATTATGAAGACTGGGCACAGAGGAATATTGTATTCATCAAAGACCTTGTAGACAGCAATGGAGAATTCTTAACTTACAGAGCTTTCTCGCACAAGATTGATACCAAAGTAAATTTCTTAGAACACATGAGTTGTTTACAAACAATTAAACAGTATAAAAGAACAAGACAAATTGGCATTAATGATAATGTAGGTGAGTCCTGTACAAAGGCAATATGTTCGATAGTTTGTGTATGCAAAGGAACTAAAAGGTAACATAACATCCTACTTAAAAAACCAGAAATTCTAAATATCAAGCCTTCTGTGCATTGGGAAGAAAGTCTGAATAAACCAGTTGATTGGAAAGAAGTTTTTTTTTTTTTTTTAAAGTTAAAAGAATACAGGAAATAAAACGAGAATGGTTTCAACTTAGAATACGTCACAGAATTTTAGTGACATATACTGTCTTAAAGAAAATGGGAACAGTTAACAGTGACATGCAATTTTTGTAACCAGGAAAAGGACACCATCCAACGCTACCTATATAACTGTGACTTTTCTCGTTCCTTTTGGATGGAGCGACAACTAATTCTGAGAGAAAAATGTGCAGCTTGTCACAGGCTGTCATTTCACATCAAACTGATTCTCTTTGGCATTGAACTTGGCAACACAAAAACAGATGAAATTCTTGACCTAATAATTCTATTGGGAAAATTCTACGTATGTAAATGCAGAATGAACAAAACAAGACCCTCAGTACAAAAATTCTTGAAAGAATTGAGATTAAGATATCAAATCCAAAAATATACTCATAATCTGAATATGAAATACTTTGAATTTGAGCAAAAATGGTGTCAGAATACAAATTCATTAGAACATTGAATAAGGGTATTTATGATCCCGAGTCACAGAGATAAAGAGGAAGAATCTCAAAGTGTCGGATTCTTTGTTTTGAAAAAGAAGAGGAAGAAAAGGAGAAAGGAACATTACATATCATACTTAGAAAAAAATGAAAACAACAAAGAAAAAAAACTTACTTAGAAGAAAAGGCAGCATTAGGTCTTCTTCATATCAGGAACAGGGTGAGATTCAATATAAAACTAAGGTTGGTTTTAAGGCTGTACTGAAATCATGTCAAGATGTGGATCAGGGTTGGTCAATAAAGTAAAATCAAATAAGCATGGATTAAAGTGGCATTCTGACAAAAACGAAAGACAGGTTTCAGCTTTAGCTGAAGGTCAAGTTGAGGATGTTTAGTGCTGAAGTCACCTCAAGGTCGAACCAATATTGTGTGAAGGTCTCAGGTGTCAAGACCTGTTGTGGTGCAGGTCTAGTATTAACAAAGGAGCACTCCGCTGAACAGATCTCTTTGGATTGATTGTATTGTATTGTACTGTATTGTATTGTGCCGTATTGCATTGTAATCTATGTCCTTAACGTTATATCAGAAAGAAAGTTACGTGCTGACGAGCTTAGTTGAAACTCTATTGCGCTTGATTTGCTTTTTTGATTCGATGCTTGTTTTTCTTCCGTTTTGTTTTGTGTGTCAGGTGTTCATGGGCGCGACTTATGGAGATGCTGCTGATGTGTTGACCTTGTGCACTGTCCTCTTTTTGCACACCTGTAAGCTCCAGTTGTTTTTGCACACCTGTATACTCAAATTGTTTTCAGATTTTTTTTAAAATGTGAAAAAAAAAAAAAAGAAATGTGCACGTAATACATGCGGTGAAACTTTTACACTGGCAAGATAGCTTTAGGAAACACCAGATGATCCCTACTGCTTAGCAATCAGTTGCATGTGATATTTCATCGTGTGCAGTAAGACTTTAATGCAGACAGATAATCTGAAAGCTTTAGGAAACACCAGATGATCCCTAAGTACTGCTTAGCAATCAGTTGCACGTGATATTTCATTGTGTGCAGTAAGACTTTTATGCAGACAGATAGTCTGAAGCCTCTTAAGATTATTCAATATCCTGGTTTTCTTGGATTTCTGTGTTAGTCATTTCCTCTCTTCTGTTACTCTCTTTGAACGCCATTAGTTCCACTTCACTGTTGTCCTCTGTCTTTCTAACTTTCTTGGTCATTCATCTGTTTTTTTTCACCATTGTTGCTCATTCATCTGTACTTATTCTGCCTTTGTTACCCCTTCATCTGTACATATTATGTCTGTTACTCCTTCATCTGTACATTGTGCCTTTGTTACTTATTCATCTATTCTGCCTTTGTTAGTCATTCATTTGTACATGTATTTCTCCTGTAAACATTATAGCATGCTTGCTTTGTTGTTGCAGTTTATCAGCTGAGTTGTGGAAGTGTACACATTGTCCACAGTAGACACTAGCTGCGCATTCTCCAGTGTCTGCTTGCCAGCTTGGCCTTTCGTGTAATTATGTTGCACTGTCAGGTTTATAATTAGTGTTTAATTACTTTTTTAGAATTACGGTTAATGAATGGAGAGGAATGTCTGGTGCTCTCTGCACAGTGTAGTTGTGTATTAGCCCTAAGGACATTGGTAGATAAATTGTGCCTTCAGTTGAACGATATTCGCTGCGCAAAAATTCCGCCAGGACTGACGATCAAGCAAGAGAGCATACAACACACCTGTTTACCTATATGATTTCTCTGTGTTTTGTACCCACGTTTGGCGAAATTACGATAAATACAATGAACTAAAAAGAAAAAAAAATGTAAACATAGATCTGATTGCAAAGTGAGGTAACTGCAGGCAGAAATCTAAACAAATTTGAAATGTTAGTGATAACGCACCGCCAAAAAACGTAGTCAAACAAATCGTAAGACAGAACATGACATGTTTTGACCTCTGAGGTCTTCCTCAGGCATTTTCGTTGTCCTGAGTGTTTTGTATCTTGCCTGAAGAAGACCTGAGAGGTTGAAACGCATCGTGTTTTGTCTTGTGATTCATTTCTGTATGTTTTTTGGCGGTGCGTTATCACTAACATTTCAAATTTGTTTAGATTTCCGCCTGTATTCTGGACAAAATGGAAGGAAGAAAAAACATCACAGAAAACCTGTGTATATTTTCCATTTCCCCCTTTACCTCAAAATCAAATCACCACTACCTTCATTATCCTTTTCACCTACCCACACTCACACACACACAGAGTGAGGGAGAGCAAAAACAATTAAGTTCATTGATAAATAGTTCTGCCAGGTGGAACGGTGGACTTTTGTTCTCATCTGTCTCTGTCTGTCTGTCTCTCACCTCTCTCTCTCACACAAACACACACACACACACACACACACACACACACACACAGAGTCACTCACTAACACACACCACACACACACACGCACACACACACACACACACACACTTACTTTCCCTTTTCCCCTGCCAGGAATACTGCAGGAAGCATGCAATGGTTCAAAGCAGTGGGTCGCGCTCTCGCACACAGCAAGTCACATGGGGCTGTGAAGGTTGCTCAGTGTCGTGCAGATGTGTTATTGGCTCGTCGAATGAAGAGCCAGCAACATTGTCCATTTACATCGATGGTGCTATTTAATGATGGGAGGCTTGCATAGTTTAATGTCAATTTGACTCAAACGTATTAGCAATTTACTCAGATCCGGAGTTTGTACAAAGAAAGCTAGCTTAAAACCAAAAGGGGTATTACAGATACACTAATTTTGTGTTGGTGATTGCACGTTGCAGAAGGTTCCCATTATGATCTGTGCTAAAAATTTGAGTAGCAATGTCACACACACACACACACACACACACACACACACACACACACACATAGGGGGGCAGGGGGATTGACTGCCTTCATAGTCTGATTGGTTGTTGAGGCTCATAAGCTGCTTCTCAATGATGGACAACATTTCTGATAATCGTTGTCACCAAGATAGCAAAACAAAGAGACAGGATTTAAAAAAAAAAAAAAAAAAAAAAAGAGAAAAAAAGAAGTACAAGAAGAAAAAAGAAAACAACAGAACCTGATCCCAGTTAAAAACTTTGGGCAAAAGACAGGGTAAAGAAGAGGATTTTGAAGACTCCTCACATGCTGCTCATGAGGAAGTGTTTGGCAATATCATCCATGCCCAGAGAAAAATAAACAAACTATGGTTTACAGCACTTGGTCCCCGCTTCAGTGAAACAGAAGCCCACATCATGCTGTTCAAATGACTCAACTGAGTGTTTATTACTTTTGATGTACAGATGCCAGAATTTGCTGACATGGTCTAAATCACATCTTTTTAAGACTCCTGAAATTTCATTTGAATACTTTTAATGACTCTACAGTTACATTTTTATGTGTGTCACAGTACGTGAGTATCCACCAAGCATGGTAAAGGTTTTAAGTTGGAAGTGGGGGGGGGGGGGGGGGGGGGGGGGGGGGGGGGGCAGACGATGGCTAAGAGGGAAATGTAAGGGAAAAAAAACAACATTCATGGCTTGGTTTTAGCTAAACAGTTTTCTGCCATTTGAAGATTAGGTAGAACAAAAGTGCAGACAATGGCATGTTACCACATGTCACAAACCTTTACACTTGTGACCAGCCAAATTGTATGCAGAGGCAATTAACAAACCCCATGGAAACTAGAAACACCCCAACACACACTCACACACACACACACACACACACACACACACACACACACACACACACGTGCGGGCACATGCACGCAGACACAATTGTACTCATTTGCAACAAACAGAGCAACAACGATAACAAAACAGACATTTGTAAGCACTCGCATGTAATCGATATTAAAGCAAGAGTGAGTTCAAAACAAAATGAACTGTTTCCACACTCAGTCTGTCATGAAAACAAACAGACCATCTTTGTACAAGACATCTTGCTGAAGTATGCTTTGGAGATAGGATTGTGCTTCATGTTTTGGAGATAGGATTGTGCTTCATGTGTTCCTCTGTCATTTAGATGTCATAAAAGGGATGTAACGTATATATTCTCGATCAAGTTATTATTTTGACTAACAATGTCCTATAGATAAGAGAACTATAGGATTGTGCTTCATGTTTTGGAGATAGGATTGTGCTTCATGTGTTCCTCTGTCATTTAGATGTCATAAAAGGGATGTAACGTATATATTCTCGATCAAGTTATTATTTTGACTAATAATGTCCTATAGATAAGAGAACTGTCACAAGTCTTCATAATTTTGTAGAGTAATCGGAACATGCCGCCATTCGTAATTGGAATGTATTCTGCAACTGCTTGCTTCCATTTTATAATTATGTAATACTCCCTCTGTCGCTACGTCCATATCTCCTGACTCTTCCCCATCCCTCCCTTCACAGCCCCCCCCCCCCCCCACCAGCCAAGCAACCCCCTCCAGGCAACACCCTCCCCTCTCTCTCTCTCTCTCTCTCTGGTTGGTATTTCACCTCTAAGCTCTGTCTCAAAATTTATGATCATTGTCCCACTATACCAGATGTTAATGAATATCATGCTAAGTTTCTGAATATGTGCAGGCATGCAACAGAGACAGAAAGAGAAAGTGTGTGTGTGTGTGTGTGTGTGTGTGTGTGTGTGTGTGTGTGTGTTGCTCATGCGCACGTGCACGCATACTCACAAACATATGCACTTTGATTCTCGTTTCCATATTGGTACATTTGATGTGATTTTGCTTCTTTGCATACAAGTAATTTGGAATTAGCCTACTTGTGTTCTTGTCATGATTTGGGATTTAAAGGTGAATTTACTGAAAATCCACAGCTGCTTCCCTTCTTTGACTTCATTTGGAGAAGTTATCTCAGCATTAAATTATTCCTATTACCACTATCCTCTGTTAATTTTCCCTCGCACACTTTTATTTTTCAAGATTAAATAGAAAGCAGCCCTGTTACGTGAATCCTTTGCTATTCAAGGCTGTGGTCTCTAAAGCAAAGTGAAAACACCAGCCACATTTCCATTGGTAACATTAAACAGATTTTGAATACTTCATTTCACGGTGTGGTTTTGAAAGAACCTTTATGTACACCATCTGTATTAAGTCTTTATATTTTGTTTATATATGTGTATTTTGACAACTGAATCCATATAGATATTCCATTGAGTTTGAAAGAATTCATTGAGCTGAATGACGCTTTTGAGCCTTTTTTTTTTATTGCTTGTCATTAAGATACTCTCATGTAATGACTGTAACTCATTGTGTGAATAAAGAGCCTTTTGGGGAAAAAAAAAATTAGAACGTAAATATTGTACTATGATACTGCACATATATCTGAACTGTGTCTGATAAGTTTGCGTTGTGCATGAATTTGCTTGTGGGTTAAAGAAATGCTATTAAATTGAATTGAAATCTTTCTTTATCTGTTTCTATGGTGCATTTCACAAGTATGATGGAGACTTAGGTTCAGCTGTTGTGTTTGCAGCTTTTGTACGACTCTCTCTCTCTCTCTCTCTCTCTTCCTCTCTCTCTCTCTCTCAACCATTCCTCAGTATTCGTTACACTACAGGGTCGATCATGTACTTCACAAAGATACTTTAACACACCCTCCCCACCCCCACTCCCCTTGTAAAATCGAAGAATGAACAGAATGATTTGATTATTAATTATATAATTGATCAATTAATGATATGATTAATTAACTAGTTGATTGATTGTGTGATAAATTGATAATGATTAATTAACTAGTTGATTGATTGAACAGTTTAGGGAGAAATCTCAGGAACATTCCCAGTGGCCTCCGTGAGTGAAACTGGCATCAGCACGGCTAACTTCTTGAATTAATTTCTGTCTCCATTCGTTGTTGCCAGTCCGTTCTTTCTCAAGTTTTTTCTTGCCTTGGCAGCCCACAATAATACAGAGAGTCTCTCCCTCATGTTCAGAAGGACATGTGTGATGTAAAGCAATGAGAACACAAAAGCGCGATGTTCTGCAAAAGAATCACCTTGTCCCAGTACCATTAGAGGCCGGTTCCAATAGGGTTCAGTCTGAGACTCAACAGCACCAAGTGTATCCCCTTATCTTTTACAAACTCTTTCTACAATACTGAAAAGATACATCAGGAGCGGGGCAAATGATGGGCAGGTGATTGGAGCGGGCAGGTGATTAGAGCGGGCAGCTGATTGGAGTGGGCAGGTGTTCGAGCAGGCAGGTGATGGGTAGGTGATTGGAGTGGGCAGGTGATAGGCAGGCATTGGGCAGGTGATCGGAGCGGGCAGGTGATTGGAGCAGGCAGTGATGACCAGGTGATTGGAGCGGGCAGGTGATAGGCAGGTGATCAGAGTGGGCAGGTGATCACCAGCAAGTGATGGCTGTTTGTAACAATTGAATGTCCGCGTGTGAGCAGACAGCTACATGACCCCGAAATACAGCACAAACACAGAGTGACCCATCAAAACTCATCCCCACCCCACACGTCTGTCCCACAACATAAAGACCATGTTCTGTATACTGATATACTTTAAATCCCACCACCTGAACCAGCAGATCAAAATTTTTCTGACATATCATTGGCAAAGAATGCCAGTGGAGACAGCCATGTTAGACACAAGAAATAAACGTCATCCAAGAAAAAAAAAAAAAAAAAAGACGCAACTACAAGTTCTAATTCTACTCTAAACAAAGTGGATCTGGAGATCAACACGATTTTTTTAAAAGTCTGGCTTAAAAAAAAAAAAAAACACTTCTCTACAAGGAGAAGTGCTTTCAATGTACGCACATACTGAAAGATGGGTCGTTCTTCTCCATCACCCAAAGGACACATATTGTAATGACCGTAAGCGTACAGAGAAGACTCGAAGAGGTTCACCAGTTCATGACGGTTGTTTACCTCGTCCACCAGTAACCAAGCAACTGCGCGCATGCGTCAGTAAGGGACATAACTCTATACATATGACGTGAATGTCTGGAAATAATATAGGCCTAAACCGTTCAAGAAAATAATCTCCCTTTTGCAGTTTTCTCCAAATCGGAATAAAATGACTTGTAGAGGGAGGGGTGGGGGTGGGGATCGAAAAAGCAGTGGTGACTCTAAAATGTGTGAAAGTATCAGTAATAAATTGTTGAGTTCGAGTCCGTGAAAGTTGGTCACTTTGACATCTCGGCGTCCGTTGGTTTCCCCCCAGGGGATGTCACTCTCCGTTCCACAAAAGGAAGTCACTGTTCATTCACTTAATGTTCTTATCACACAAATGCGGAATTGACTAATATTGAATGTTACAGTGACTGGCTGGTTTCTTCTGTTCAAGAAACCAAATCCAAATTAGGTCTAGTTGCAAAGTGAGATGACTGCAGGCAGAAATCTAAACAAATCTGAAATAAATGTTTGCGAACCACCCAAAAAAGTGGACAAACGTATCACACGACAAAATACGATGCGTTTCGACCTCTTAAGCCTTCTTCATGCAAGATACAAAACAATTAGGACAACGAAAATGAACCAGCAATCACTTATCTTCAATCACTTCAGTGCAAGATAGGCGTTGAATCGACGCATGTCTTGTGATACGTTTGTCCACTTTTTTGGGCGGTTCGCTAACATTTATTTAAGATTTGTTCAAATCCAAATTGCCTAGAACATCAGTCATTGTGAGCAAAGTGGCTCCAATTGCAACCTCAAAACTTACAGTAGACTAAAATTATTTAACGCACATAATTTCTCACAGCTACATGACCAAGACCACATAATTTTCCTCTGTCATGAACCCCTCATGGAGAAGTGAAGTTCTAAGTAGCCTAAAGAAAAAATACTTGTAAATAAAAGAATTTTCGAAGTTATAGAGCCCTCAGCCATTCCAAGAGAAGATAACTCTCGAAGAAAACGAATGACGTCAAACGCTCTCCACTCGTAGATCAGAAATAAAATATGTTTCCATCGAAGATAGATAAATATAAGTTGCATCGAAGCAAGCGTAGATTTAAATTGTTTTTATTTTGAACATGAATTCTTGAAATTGTACATCAATCAAAAGAGAAAACAATTGTTTGGAATATTAATTTTTGTTTCGTTACAGTTGCTAAGGTTTAGTTAATCATGTGATTTAATCACATGATTTATTTCTTTACATTTTGTTTTGAGAACGAGGGAACTTAAATCATCAGAAACTTGATTAAGTTTCTTTTAATAGTTGTTTGTTAGAATTATATTGTTATGTTGAGTTTATCGATAGTTTGTTATGGCATTATTTTTGCTTCAATGCTATGTTGTCAGGAAGTCTAAGTCGTGTTGATCGTTAGATCTAACTACGTATTGACGATGAACATGTATAAAAGGAGAGCGTGTGTGTGTGAAGAGAGTTCCTTGCTGCTATGCAATTTCTGCTGCAAAGCAACCCCTGTTGATAGACAAATTTTACCACAAGGACTTTTGATGATCGTCAATAAAAGAGAAGATCAACATCAACTTTGGACCTGGTCTAAGGTTGCTTGTCTGGCTGACATGACCGCTGGCTGCTTGCTGTCTCTGCTGCCTCTTGCTCATCTTGTTGCTGCAAAGATACTACGATCCACAATACCCAACAGATTTGGTCTGCATGATTAATCTGTGTGAAGCGGCAGGCACAAAGATTCGACTGAGAGTCCTGACTTGATTTGTGCCCTGCATATGCCCCTGCCCTAAGACCACTTTGCCACACCCTCAAAACTAACATCACCAAATACATGAAGAGACAGCATTCACCCTTCAGATAGGGGAGTTAGTGTGTTAGCTGGAAATCTGGGGCAACACCTGGCACTGATACCCAGTCCTATGGAAGAAGCCAACACACACACCCCACCAGCGCATCCACACTTCAGGAAGAAGACCTGTGACACAACTTACCACCCAGCCAGTCTCCAGAGGTCATCACAAGCCCGTTGTCAAAATCTTCAGCAAAGACCAGCTGCATGCACCCTGCATAATATTATCATTGCTATGAACGCTGGAATTTTAGCCATCTTTATCAAGGGCAGGTTCCGGAGTGAATCCTTAATTTAACTATCCACAACACCTGTGGTATGGGAGCTTTTCCACACAGGAGCACCACTGGCACCGCACTGAACTTAGGCTCTAGTCCAGATGGTGAGCTTTCATATTTTTTTGTAGCAGTCGTTGGACACTGTCAACTAACCTATAGTGATAATCTGCGCACAATCTGAGGGGGAAGGGGGGGGGGGGTGGTGGTGGTGGTGGTGGAACAAAGAGTGCAGATGAACAAGTCGATCTCAGTTACTGCAAAGGGATTTTAAAAGAAGGGGTTTTGGAGGAGAGGGGCAGTGTGAGTGAATGAGGAGTGACAGGATTAACCTGGGGGGAAAGAAAGATAAAAGAAAAAAAAAAAATGAAAGAAACAAAGGAAAGAAAGAAATTGGGCAAGTTGATACATCAAATCTTTCATTCATAGCTATGGGAATGGTAAGTTCTGTATTTTGAACAGAACAAGTTGTTTTTGCCTGTCCGGAGTCGACTTTCTTGTGCTGGGATTAGGGTGAGAACTGGATTAGGGCTGGGAAAGGGGATGAGTCTTGTCTAGTTGATTGCCTGAATTGGCAAACCGCTCTGAATCTATATTTCTTGAGAGGAAAAAAAATGTCAGTTTTAATAACAGCATTATGTAAGCAGTAATAAAGTATGTTTCATTCTGTTATTCCTTTCTCTACTCTTTTTTGCCCAATATATATCCTGAAAATGCGTGTGTGTGTCTATTCCATTAAATTTTGAGAGAAATTAATTTTGTTTGCTTTCTTTCCTTACCCACAAGCGCTGTTCGTATCCATTATTCATTCATTTATTTGTTTATTCTCTTATTGATGTGCAATTCATTGTCAAACTTAATACGTACATTTCCAAACGATCCTCCCTCACCCCTCCCGTCCTCTCTCTCCTATCCCCTCCTTCTACCCCCCACCCTCCACGCCAACCCATTACCCTCAACCCATACCCCTAAAAAAATGATGATAAAGTAACGAAATAAGATAAAACATAATAAAATAAAATAACATAAAATGAAATTAAAATAAAATCACCACAAAAAATGTTTTGTGAACGTGGGAAATGTGCACCTTGCCAAGCTTGAACTGAATGTGCACCGCTGTGCTGTGAAACATTAGAATTATATTTTTCTTTTTGCTTTGCCGTGTTGTTGTTTTCTAGCCTCTTGTGTACACCTGTGCTGAGCATTGTTCTCACGTCGATTACTAGGCCCAGAATTGAACCTCTGATTTCAGTTAATATCAGAAATAGTACGGTGATAAGAAATTGTTTTAACAAAAGGGTAGACATAGAGGAGTTAAATCATGGCTCTTAAGCCTTATCCTACTATCGGGAGATATGAGCTCAATCCTGGTCCGTCCACCAAAGTAAAATATCCATGCAGAGTCTGCAATTTGCGAGTCACATGGAAACATAAAGCAGTTGCCTGTGACGTTTGCAATACATGGTATCACACCAATGTATGTTATTAAATTCAGCTTGTTTATGAAGTATTATGTAATAGTGACATATCTTGGACGTGTTTTACCTGCGGGCTTCCAAACTTTAGTTCGAGACTTTTTGAAGATTCTATTGAAGATTGTAGTTCAGAAAGCAACCGTTTTGGCCTTATTTCACCAGACCGATTCCCCAAAGAAAACTCCTTGAAATTTTGTCCTAAGTTTGCATCCACCCCTGATTCTAAAACTGATAAAATCCCTAATCATAAAGTGCAACTCAGCTTCAAATCATCAAAGGAAAAAGACAAACTTAAATGCATAGTTGTAAACTTTCGATCACTTATCAAGAAAAAGGAAGAACTCAGTAATTTAGTCACGGAAAAAAAAAAACAAATTGATGTCGTAATTGGAACAGAAACTTGGCTAGAAACTGGAACATCCAGCAGTGAGCTTCTGATGGAGGATTTTGATATTTATAGAAAGGACAGACTTGGAAAAAGAGGTGGGGGAGTCTTGATGCCATTCGGAAGAACCTAGCCAGTGAGTTTTTACATCAAGACAAAAATAGTGAAAGCATATTTTGTAGGATTAATTTTAAGAATAAGAGACCTGTCATTGTTGGATCAGTATACAAGACCTCCAGACTCAGATGAAAACGTATGTTCGTCTATTTGCAAAGACATTTCTGACATTGTTTTGGCCAATAGGAAGGCAATATTATGGATTGGTGGAGACTTCAACGTACCTGATATCAACTGGCGTTGAAGATGCCATACTTGGTAATCATATAATAAAAACATTAATTCTCAGTTTTTGATAACACCAAAGACCTTGGATTAGTGCAGTCAGTTGAAACACTAACACGTGGCATTGCATTCTTGGATTTACTTTTTACCAATTGTCCAGGCGCTCAGGAATGAATTGCAGGCCTGGGTGATCATGACATAATTCTCTTACAGAGCAACTTTCAACCTTTTCGAAGAAAACCCCCTAAACGTACCATCAGACTCTGGAACCAAGCAGACTTACCAAAATTACGCAGGATACTCATGATTTCAGTTGTCTTTTTTTTTTTTTTTTTTATTTTTTGAGTCTCATAGTGCTAAAGATAATGTCAATGACCTTTGGAAGTGCATAAAAACTAACTTGGAATTTATTATGGATGACAACATACCAACTAAAATAACTTAAAGCAAGAACCACCAGCCATGGATTACTACAAACAACCAAACGTTTGTTGAGAAGGAAACATTGGTTCTTCAAGAAATTGAAACTACACCCTAATTCAGAAAGATTACTGATTAGGTATAAACATATTGAGAGAAGGTGTCAGAGCGAATGTAAGCTTGCCCACTCCAATTATGTTAATTCGATGATTTCAGAAGGTGATCATCAAAACAAGAAATTATGGTCTTACATAAGGAGTACGAGACAGGACAATATTGGGATTCCAGACCTGAGAAATAATCAGAATAATCTAATACAGGACACTGAAGGAAAAGCAAACTTACTAAACAATCAGTTTTGTTCGGTTTTCTCAAATCCCAAGCCTCTAATTAATGTTAGACGAAAGGATCATGATAGACTCCCTGAAATGCAAAATATCAAAGTAAGCAAAGTGTGAGTATTAAGTTACTGACCAACATCAATGAAAATAAAGCTACTGGTCCTGATGGCATTCCTGGCAAGCTCTTAAAATTATGTGCCACTGAATGACTGAGGTATACCAACTACTTTTCCAAGCTTCACTGGACCAGGGAGTAATACCTGATGAGTGGCGAGATGCTAGCATTGTCCCTTTATTCAAAAAGAGTGACAAAACAAAAGCAGAGAACTATAGACCTGTATCTCTTACATCCATATCAGCGAAATTACTTGAACATACAATACATAGTAGCATAATGGACCATCTTGACAAATATGACTTCTTAAATAACGCCCAGCATGGTTTTAGGCAGCGAAGGAGTTGTGAGACTCAATTTATAACAACTCTCAATGATTTCAATAACTGTCTTAACAACAGACGTAAATAGATACAATTTTATTAGACTTTTCTAAAGCCTTTGATAAGGTTGACCATGAGGGCCTGCTACTTAAATTAGAACACGTCGGCATTGGCAGTTCCTTGTTAAAATGGTCTAGATCATTCCTCGTTGGAGAACGCAGAAAGTTATTGTGGAAGGGTCGTCATCCCATTGTAAACCAGTCTTGTCAGGTGTACCACAGGGAACTGTTCTGGGGCCCTTTTTTTTTTTAGGTTTTATAAATGACATAAGTAGAAATCTCTCCCCTGGAACTACTACAAGGCTTTTTGCAGATACAGCTTAGTGTATAGAACAATGAGAAGTAAGAATGATACACGCATTCTACAAGAAGATCTAAACGCTTTACAAGAGTGGGAAAGAACTTGGAAAATGGAATTTCATCCCCAGAAGTGCCAAGTGTTGCGTATATGTAATAAACGCTCACCAACTAGATCAGAATACTCTATTCACAATACTATTCTTAAAGAAACCAATGCTGCAAAATATTTGGGCGTGATTATAGATAGTCGTCTCAAATGGAAAGAACATTACAATTTAGTATGTAAGAAAGCAAACAACATCTTAGCTTTCTTATACAGGAACATCAACGACTGCCCCCAAAAGGTTAAGGACGACTGCTATAAAACACTGGTTAGACCAGTACCTGGAATATGGTTGCTCAGTCTGGGATCCTTACGATCTAAAGGACATTGATAACCTCGAAAAGATTCAGAAGAAAGCAGCACGGTTCGTAACAGGGAACCATATCAGAGAGAAAGGGAATACTAGGAAGAACATGAGGAAATTAGAATGGAAACCCTTAGAAGAGAGCAGAGCCTTTATTAAAATTAATACCTTCTTCAAAGGCAGAGCTAAACTAATTGATACCCCAATGGAACAACTAGTATTTCACAAAAGTAGCACCAGGAGTGGCAGTCAATCTTATGCCATACCTGCATCAAATATTGACAGCCATTTACATTCGTTTTATCCTAGTTCTGTAAGGCTGTGGAACTCACTGCCAGGTGCCATCAAGATTGCCACAAATTCAGTCTCTTTTAAAAATCAAATTGATAAGACGATCTTGAGATCTGCATATTGATTGACTTTTCTATTTAACTTCCCCATATATTTTATGGTTACCTAGGCCCTAACCTGGCCATTGCTTTTAACCTTTTTAAAAACATCATGTGCGACCCCTTGTTGCCAAATTTTGCTCCATGGGCCAACAGGCTGAGTCGCGTTTTCTTTCTTTTTTTTTTTTAGCATGCGCGCTGGTGACCTACTCATTTTGAGTGCACCAGCTTTTAAGGAAGAAGAAGAAGAATCCTGTTCAGTTTAATGCCTAATCTGAAACTGTGGAACAAACCTCACGTGCACGGAGAAAATTCTTCTTCTTCTTCTGTTAACGACCAACATCATTAGCTGATGACTCTGTCGTATACTTTGGGGTTTGCGAAAGTTTGCGCTGTATTTGTCAGACATAATGATATCAATTGCGATTTCATTCCTTTATTTACGAAATGGCTCGGATTAGGATAAGGATTAGGTAAAGTTAAACCAATTCCCAAACAGATACTGATTTAATTTAATCGTGTGAGGGGGGGGGGGGGGGGGGGGGGGGGGGGGGGGGGGGGGGAGAGAAAAAATATTGCTTGAAGTTTGAGGTCATAGAGTTATCTTTTCCTCTTCCTTCCATAATTAAAAAAATGCTCACCCATTGTCGACAGTTTCCGGTGAGTTTGCTATTCTCTTTAACTACGCTTAAGTTTCTTTTCCTCAAAACATGGTCGATTCAAGATGATTTACGATTGGAATCTAGAGGACGAATATTTTAGGGTGGCATCCTAGTTTGCCAGTTCCCACCCCCTTCCTCCTCACCGATCTTTATATAGTGAACTCCTGATATAGTAAACGCCGGAAATAGTAAACAATTGCTTATAGTAAACGTTTATCTTGGTCCCGGTCCCAAGCCTTCTTAGTCTCTGTTAATTTTAGCCAGATATAGTAAACATCGGAAATAATAAACATCCTTTACAGTAAACTCATTTTCAAGTCCCTGAAGCTTCCCACCGCCGGCTATAGTAAACTTTTTATGAGAGTTACTTCCCTTTGACATGCTGTTATAGTGAACTCCGCAAATAGTAAATGCCGTAATAGTAAACAACTGCTTACAGTAAACGTTTTTCTTGGTCCTGGACCCAAGTTTTCTCTTTGACAAAACAATGGCGCACAAACGTGTGACTCTGTCACTGAAAAGAAAAATAGATTTAATCAAACTAGTTGAAGAAAACAACAAGAAGCAAAGCGAGTTAGCCCTTGAGTTTGGAATTTCTAAAGCAACAGTCAGTGTGATTGTGAAAAATAGGGAAAGTTTGAAGGAAAATTTTATAAGGTGCAATTCAAAACGCAAACATGACAGACGTGCAACGCAGCCCGAGATTGAGAATGCCCTTTGGACTGGTTCAAGAAAACAAGGGCGAACAGCATGCCTGTCTCCAGCACTATTTTGAAATCAAAAGCCGAACAGTTTGCCAAAGATCTGGGCTTGACAGAGTGGTGGTGTTCTGAAGGTTGGATCAGGCGCTTCAACATACACCACAACATTTCATACAGAAAAGTAAGTGGAGAAAGGAACAGTGTAGATGAATCAATCACAGATCATTGGGTTAGTGATGTCCTGTTGCCCACTCTCAAAAACTATGAGAAAAAAGATATCTTCAACATGGATGAAAGTGGATTATTCTGGCGCATGCTGCCAGATCGCACACTTGCGTTTAGAAGAACAAGAAGTGTACACGTGTGTGTCATTCACTCATTTCTCTCTCTCTCTCTTCTCTCCTCTCCTCCTCCCCCTCCTCTCTCTCTCTCTCTGTCATCATTCCATTTTTTTTTTTTACTGGTTATGTGTGAACTTATTATTTGCTCTGTATGGGTGTTTGCGCTGTGTGTGCGTCTCGGTGTATTAGTCATTGTGTGTGTCTTTTTCAGTGTATGTCCTGTGTGCATGTGCACATTATTATGTGTGTATGTAAGTGTGTATATCCATGTGTTTGCAAACTTGTGTGTGTGTGTGTGTGGGGTGGTGTGTGTGTGTGTGTGTGTGTGTGTGTGTGTGTGTGTGTGTTGTTTAATGTGTTGTTTTTTTCTTTATTTATTTCTAAGGACAGCCATTTTCATCTTTCTGAACGGAAGTGCGCACCACCCGCAAGTATATGACAGACGGGCACTCAGTTTGAGGCCAATCCATTCGGAAATTAAATATTAATACGGTTTATCTTCACAGGAGACAGGTGTCTTATGGTTACTGTTTATTGCTCACTCTGTTGTCTCCTTTATCATTTTCTGTTCATAAATCAGTTTTTTTTAATGTCCTCTCCTCTCCAAAGGTACAGTATGGGTGCCCACATGATGAAATAAACAGTTACACACTCAACCATGATCTCCATATTTACTGAGTTTGGTACATTGTACTGATGACGGTAGATTATTAACTTACTCGAAAAAAAAAAAATTAGGATAACATGCATTAAGTTTGAATTCATGTGAAACATTGTGGGATCTCATCTGCTTATTTCTTGCATTGACAAGCAGCAAGTGTATCATGACAATAATGGCACTCCTATGATGTTACTGACTAGAGAAGTGCAGGGAATAGAACCAGAACTTCTACATTCTCTTTGTTGGCCTGATAAAAGCTTTTGATACTCTCAGTAGTGACAGTTTGTGGGTTATGTAGTCCTACTGTCTAAACTCATTTGCCCACCGAAGTTTATCAGGATCATAATGATCCTTCATATGAAGTCTCACTTAGTGGAAAACGACGTGACTGACCCCTTCCCAGTGTACAATGGAGTGAAACAAGGATGTGCCCTGGCACTGACTTTGTTCAGCATTATGTTCACCAGAACGTAATTGTTCTCTGTACTCTCCTGTACCGATGCACCCCACTTCAGGTCTGGGAAGCGCTCATTGTCACAGGTCAATGTGCCAGGTGAATGGCTGTCCAAAAGGTAAGCGTTTGCAGGAACTGGATCAGATTTTTCCGCTGCCATCACAATAAGGATCATGCCAGTGGTTGTAGTGACATGTCAGGTGTTTCAGTGATTCACTGTATCTATAAATGAAACCAATTTACAATCTAAGAAGAAAAAAAAAGTTCCCTCTTTTCAGTTAAAGTGTAGTAAGTTATAACAACAACAACAACCAGAAAGTTCTTTTGAACGATAATCGGTTATAGTAAACTCATCCCTCAAAAGTTTATTATGCGGCGGTCGGTTATAGTAAACTCAGGCTCCAAAAGTTTATTATAAACGATAATCGGTTATAGTGAACACAGCCACAAGCAGTTTATTATAAACGATGTCACCTATAGTAAACCTCCGGTTATAGTAAACGGGTCAGTGGGTCCCAAGGGGGTTTACTATATCCGGAGTTCACTGTACTGTAGTGACGCGCGGATGCCGTGCGCATAAGCACTCGGTCACAGCCGGAACCGGAAAGTATGCCTCGCTTGAAAGGAACTCACTCGCCAGCAGACGACGGAGCAATACTTCTTCTTTTTCTTCTTTCTTTAAACATCCGCCATCATCATTTTGATGGTTCTGATGCGTGTAAAAAAAAAAAATAAAGAAAAAGAAAATAGAGAAGACACAGACGATTTCCCACCCCCGACGGATCGACACCTAAAGCTGCCAGTCCCAACGACAGTACGAACGGTAGTCGACCAAACAAGTGTCATCTGGCCTTTACACCATTGCGGACGCCTGGCCTCAGCTCCCCGGTCACAGTACCCGAGTCAAGAGGCCTCCCGCTACCACAACTACCCAGAGCGTGGACTGCAGCCAGTTCCAGTGTGGGGTAGCTTCACCATTCATTGACAGACCGGACGTGGCCACAACCTCAGTGCCTTCCACTTTCACATCTGCTGACCCTCCGAAGTAGCTGAACGTGTTGAGCCTTTCCGGACGAGGTCGCAGACTGACAACACCCAATCGGCGTTCCAGTTCCTGTAGGGCGAGTTGCACTGTGTGTGTGTGTGTGTGTGTGTGTGTGTGTGTGTGCGTGTGCGTGCATGAGTATTAGGGAAAGTCACAAGGGAAAGTCTTAGCTGCATGACACATTCAAGCATCCCATGAAAGTGTAGGGTAAACACTTTAATACTTCTGTAGGGCGTACAACATTTGCTGGCACTGGTACTCCCTCTCCAGTCGCAAATACTTCCCCCCTCTCATCTCCCATTTTTTATGATGAACGATGATGTCCCCAGATGGAGAAATTAGCTGACCAAGTATGAACATACGGTGGACTTTTTGCCCAGAAAAAGGTCCCTTATCTGCTCATGGACAGTGATCGGCTTATCCAGCCAAGTATTTTCCTACTAGTTGTGGGTTTCCATAGGTCATCAAAAAGTCAGCCATGCCCCAAAAATCTTAAATAAATGTTAGCGAACCACCCAGAGAACGTGGACAAACGAGTCACAAGATGAAACACAACGCGTTTCGACCTTTTAGGTCTTCATCGGGTGAGACATAAACGAATAAAACAACGAAAATTCACTTAGCTTTGATCGCTTCAGATCACTTCACAGGGTTCAGCGCAAGGAAGAAGGCGTTGAATTCACGTTCTCTGGGCGGTTCGCTAACATTTATTTAAGATTTTAGATTTCCACCTGCAGTCGTCTCGCTTTGCAACTATGCCGAAAAATGTTTTGCTTTGGAAATGAAGGAGGGGCACTTTTTTTTTTTTTCATTCTTTTATTTATTTATTTTATTTTTTTTTTTTAAATTTTTTGCTGTCCCAACCTCTGCGCCACCTCAGAGGCAGTACACCCACGCCGCTCATTCCGACACCCCGTCCACAGCCACAGCCCGGTCGGCTCCACCGCAGCCCCGGCACCGGCAATCCGCAGGGGAGCAGTCAATGTCAAGTCGTCAAGAGGCAACCCACCGGAGGAGACACTGCACTGCTGCCGAGTCACTTCGGTGGTGTTCAGTGGCGCCTGTTCTGATCTAACATACGCAGGACACCACCTACTAAGCCCCCTACTGACGACAATAATTGCTTAGTCGCGGAGCCGGCGTGAGTGAGCTCTCCCTCCGGAGGGCGCCACCACGTCCGTCCAACGACAGCCCCCATGGACTTTTCATTCTTTTATTTCAGTCTTTCCGACTTTCCTGCATCCCCCCCCCCCCCCCCCCCCCCCCCTTCCTGTCTATTCGTTTCCATTTTTTTCTTCTTTTTTTTTTAATTTCATTTACTTTTTTTTTTTTTTTTTCGTGGCATCAGTCGATGGAGCACCTAAGGCGGTGATTTTTTTTGTTTCTCTCCTATGGCCGAAATCCACCTCTTCATTTTTTTGGTGCTTCACACCGTCCTCTTCATCTGCCCCCCAAAAATAAAACAAAACAAAAAAAAAACATAAGCAATTTCCAATACTAACTTTTTTTTTCTTTCATAAATCCCTAATCCATCTTCCAACCCTGCTATAACCTAAACATAAAACTGAGGAAAGCATCTGGCACTGCAGCAGATTCAACACCAGATTGTTTTTCTAAAAGGTATGTAGCATGCTGTTTGCTAACTTCAGTAACCACAGCATCCCCTTTGTTTTTCTAATGCAGACAGGAAATGTGATATAGATTTAGACAAGGTTAAATAGAAATCGTTGAAATAGGATTCGGCCAGGTGACGCAGCATTTCAGTTGCTCAGTGTGCAACATTTTAAAAGAACTATACATAATTAAGGGAAGTGAATAGTAACTAAATTAGCAGAAATGTCAAAAAGTAACAGATCTGTACACCTATAACAAATAACAACAAACAATAACAACATGTAGAAAAGAACAAGAGTAACTAGTTGAAAAAAAAAATGTTATGGTAATATTCACTAACATAGTAACAAACATTCCTTAGGTGTTGAATGCATAGGAAAAAATGAATAGAAATAAAAAGTAAACAAATAATGCCAACACATGTTTTATACAACCAGCTTATAACCTGAATGAAAGAAATCTAGCAAACACTTCATTTACTGAAACCAAATGTGTGTATGTGCAGACATAGTACAGCACAATACAACAAATTGTTGTTTTTGTGTGTGTGTGTTAAACATTTTTTTTTTATTTCTCCATAATAAGCATCCAATTTTTCAGTTTGAATTTCAAACCAAAGTTATGAAGATTTTTTTTTTTTTTTTTTTTTTTGTACATATGCAAATTATACAAAAACAGACTCCACATTTTCACTCACTCATATCCCCCCCCCCCCCCCCCCCCCCCCCCCCCCCCCCCTTTTCAGGCTTCACAGATGTCTGTAAACATATCACTAATATCTTGCCTTTCAGGCTTTATAGATGTTTGTTAACTTATTAATATCTTGCAATTTTTATCTAAGACTTTTTACCATAGAGTTTATCTCTTTTATAGATAGTTTAAATATTTTGTAGATGGACAATATTCACTGCTTGTTCTCTTTGTGTGACACAGTGAAATAAACTGATCTAAAATATGTCTTTGACAGCACACTTTCAAAGAATAAGCCCTTATATCTGCTGATAATGCTGATATTGGTTAAAATATATACTATTCAAAAGTAAAGAAATTTTATACATGTAGCACAATTCCAAAGAAGAATGCTGCTAACACTCCTCCAGTATAATAACTCAAAGAAACCATTGAGGAAAGGAGAGCAACTGAACAACGGCAACACACAAAACAGGCTGATACAAGAACGCTTGCAACACAACAAATGATATCAATGAATACACACGTTCACTGTTCAAAACACTTCTACTCATGAATTTGCCAGTACTCACACACACACATCCATGCTTGCTTGAGTATGTACACATTTACATGCCTGAGTTTAAAAAAGTATATATGTTGTTATTATATATATATATATATATTCAAAGTAGAATTTTTTGTTGCCCGCACCGCACCACATCCAAACAATGAGAACAGGCAGACTAAAAATATACAAGGTAAACACAAGTTCTGCATTTTCTCCACACAAGGATAGATTTTAAAATCAAACATTAAAACTCGAGCTTTCGCCCACAGGCTTCATCAGGAGAATGTGACCAGCTGGAAAACAGAGTCAAAGAAAAAACAGTTCAGTGTTGAGCATACATTCACTTCCTTCTCTAGATATCTTACATATCATTCATGTGCAAAGCAAAAACACAAACTCAATGCAAGAAGAGAAAGTGGTTAAAGAGGGTAAGAGACGAGGTGTTGGGGGGGGGGGGGGGGGGGGGGGGGGGGGGGGGGGGGGGGGGGGGGGGGGGGGGGGGGGGGGGGGGGGGGGGGGGGGGGGGGGGGGGGCGAGAGGGAGGGAAAAGAGGTTGGTGGTGGTGGAACAATTGGTAGAAAAGTGAAAGGATGGGAAGCTGGAGGAGAAGGGGGGGGGGGGGGGGGGGAACAGACAGAGAGAAAGAAGGGAGAAAGGGGGGAAGGAGAAAGAGAGAGAGAGAGGTAGAGAAAGATCGACAGAGAAAGAGGGAGGGAGAGAAAGAGGGAGGGAAAGAGAGAGAGAGAAAGAGAGAGGGAGGGGGGAACAGAATAATTAAAGAAATGTGTGAAGAACTAGGTGTTCTTGCAAATGGGAGATAAATTGGGGAAAAAAAAAAGGGGGGGGGGGGGGGGGGAATAAATGGAGGAGCAAAGTAGTAAGGAAAAGGAAGCTATTGTACAACTTACATCAAGCATGAATTTCTACTAGTGAACAACATTATACCATAACCAGTACTTATACTATTAGTACACAAGACAGGCTTTTTAGCACTAAAAACACATCAATAAAATCAAACAAGTTCGCTTATGAATTATTCAAAAAACGATATAACAGACTTCCTTACTTCTTTGCTCCTCCATCCCCCCTCCCCCCCCCCCCCCCCTCCCCCCCCCCCCCCCCCCCACCCCTTTTTTTTTTTTTTTTTTCCAATTCAATTCATCTCCCATTTGCAAAAACACCTAGTTCTTCACACATTTCTTTAATTATTCTGTTCCCTCTCCCTCTCTCTCTCTCTTTCCCTCCCTCTTTCTCTCCCTCCCCTCTCTCTCTGTCGCTCTTTCTCTCCCTCTCTCTTTCTCCTTCCCCCCTTTCTCCCTCTTTCTCTCTGTCTCTGTTTTTCTTTGTGACTCTCCTTTCTCTCTCTTTCTCTCTCTCCCCTCTCTTTTCTCCCTCTCTTCTCTCTCTCTTCTCTCTCCTCTCCTCTCTTCTCCTCTCTCTCTCTCTTTTTTTTTTCTCTGTCTGTGATCTTGTCTTTATCTTGGTGTCTCTCTCTCCCTCACTCTCTAGTCTCTCTCTCTCTCTCTCTCTTTTTCTTCCCCCCCCCTCTCTTTTCTTCCTTCCATCCCCCCTCTCCCTTCCATCCCTAGATCACACACACCCCTCCCCCTCACCCCCCTCCTCCAGCTTCCCATCCTTTCATTTTTCTACCAATTGTTCCACGACTACCACCACCAACCCCTTTTCCCTCCCTCTTGCCCCCCCCCCCCCCCCCCCCCCCTCCCCCCCTTTACCCTCTTTAACCACTTTTCCTTTCTTCTTGCATTGAGTTTGTGTTTTTGCTTTGCACGTGAATGATATGTAAGATATCTAGTGGAGGAAGTGAATATATGCTCAACACTGAACTGTTTTTTCCTTGACTCTGCTTTCCAACTGGTCACATTCTCCTGATGAAGCATGTGGGTGAAAGCTCGAGTTTTAATGTTTGATTTTATCCTTGTGTGGAGAAAATGCAGAACTTGTTTTTACCTTGTAAATATATATATATAAACACAAAAATCATGCAGGTGCATCTTGCAGTTTGAAGAAAAATGAATTAAAAATAAGGGGAAATAGATGATATCAATGTTAATTATAATCGGCACGTAACTGAATCATTTAAAATTTGAAAACACTTCATTATCAGAAAATAAAATGTGTTCGTAAGAAACAAGAAGGATAAAAATGCAGAGGCACATGTGTCACACACCCATGTTTGTGCACATACACACTTGCATTCACAAACACAGTATGCTTACTTCGTACGCAACACGCAATCACTCCATTCACCCAAAGGAGCACTATCACAATTGAATTAAGTTTTCTATAAAACACTCCCTTTACTCAATAAAGAAAAGGGTCTTAATTCTTCTTTTCACTTCACTGCATTTTCCAACAATTATTTCTTCTCTTTACAAGATAATTCTCCACATACAAACAATAATACAATATTCAATGTTTTTATCAAAAATCAAACACACTCACGCACATGTTACACTATCAGTTCTTTTTATATTAAATAGTAGCAGTAAAGACAAGTCATCTTCTTGACTTGTCGAGGAGCTTTCGTGCACTTGGATGTACCACCTCTGGACCACCACAGCCTGGACCCTCACTAGGCTGGTACACCTCAAGCCTGGAACACCACTGGACGCTGAGGGATTCTGTAACAAAACCCTAGGTCCAGGGTTAACCTCTAAAAATGAATTTTATTTATTTTTTTCTCTTTCTCTCTTATTGTTCATAGCTCCTTTTTAACTCCTTTCACATTCACTCCAAAATCTATATACAGAATACTCACATGAGTCTTGTTCCGCCAACCTATTCCTACCTACAGTTGGGGTACAGAAAGAAATCTTTATACAACAATATTTTATTTATTTATTTTTCAGTTCTTTTCTTTTCACGTTCAGCGTTCATCTTTCTCTTTTTCCCAAATAGCGCAATATCATCAAATCTTTATAATTATCAGACTTCTGTTATCATTACAATTGCACCTTTACTGTAATTGCTTTAACCAGTTTACAACCCCAACTGGTACTCACCTTCTAGGGAATAAGTGACAAGCCTACCCGAGTAGACTTCCGGTCTACATCTACACTCTATACTTGAGTGAAATTTGCCACGCCAGGCATATTACACCCACCAAGGGTTAAGCACACCCAAACCTGGGTTGCATCGGACAAACCAGTCCAGTCATATAGCACACCCAACCCAGGGTTGCATAGGACAATCCTAGTCCTATCTATGTTAAAACCCAACGAGGGTTACAATCAGACATCCTCTTATGTCTGTGTCCAGAGCTCCTCTGAAGTAACAGTAATCTTCCACCCTTCCTCACATTGGGTGAACACACTTCACAATCCACTCAGTGTCCAACTCTTCCATCACTGGCGGTTGCACTCCATGAATACAAAAAAGCATCAAAACCGTAGGTTCCATTCCACAATTGCAAAAATTACAAAATCTCTTAACACTCTTTTCTTTGACATGAAACTTTTCCATTCACATAACACTTTTCTCATTCACATGGCAACATGCATACACAATACACGAACAACTTGTACACTATCTAGCCTTACAGTGATAATTTTAATGAAGATGACACACAATGACTGCTCAGATCATACAGGAATGTGTCTGTGCACATACACACAATTATGCAGCCCTGAGTATGTGCAGAGGCATACAGTCAAGTAGAAATACATCTACATATAAATAAAAGTATACAGGCATGTCGCTCCACCAAAACAAACAAACAAAAAAAACACCTACCAGGCGCTGTGGTGAAGTGGTTAGCGTCCCGGCCCTGTCATGCAGTCTCAGACCAAAATGGAAATCTGTAGCATCATCATCATCATCCTCATTCTCATCGATCAGCATTTGAAAAAAATAAAATAAAATAAAAACCACCTGATTTGACCAACTCACTTGGCAGCACAGTAGCAGCAACACAGTCTTCATTCATCACAAACTGACCAGAAACAAGAATTGAAATGTAGAGTGGTTGCTAGTCCCCAGCTGGTTTGATGAATTTTGTGATTTCTTTCTTTTTTGTCCATCCTTGCTGTGGTGTAACACAGATCAAAATCAAATATATTTCACTATTGTTGTCAGGCCGGAGAGTTTTTTGATCACAGTCATGTACTGTATAAATGATCTGCCATGGAGAGGAATTACGATGGTTCCCTAATGCAGCTAGTGAAGGGTTTTCACATTTGTAATACATTTTCTCAATTTCATGTTCCCATTTTCTTCATCTTCAGACCCCACCCCCAATTTTTTTTTCTTTTTTTTTTAGTTCAAATCTTTGCCAAGTCATTAGTAAAATGACGGAAGAATTGTTAGCCTATGCTTGTTTTCCCCCACAACTTAATTGTTCAGAGTCATGTACTGTGTGTAAATATACTCAAGATTTCTTCATGAGATCCTGGAATAGTCACATGACTTCTTAATTTAGTGGCACATCTTCACTGCAGTCGTCAGTTGCATTCAATAGGTTTAACTGTATGAACACCTTGTCACTACAGCTTGTTAGAGTGATCATTGAACTCAGTTTGATTCGACCACAGACACAGGATTGCCACTAAATGGACACTGCACATTGAAATTCATCTGTGTGGATGAAAATGTCTTACCAGTGGCAGTGAATTATTTCAAAGGGACGTAATTCAACCTTCTCATTAAGTAGCGTAATTGTATACTTTATAATTTCAAAGGGAAACAGTTTAGCAGCCCTTCCCTTTTCATTTCTTTGATTTAAATTTTAATTGTACACATTGTCAAGTAAGAGATAACTTCATCTTGCTAAATAAAGACTGTGTGTTTGAGATTGTTTCTGCAGGTCATTGTGCGGTTACATGCAAGTGCTTTGCATAGTATATATTTCTTGCAAATCAGTCTATATTGTATGTATGTATATTTAGAGTCCAACATCCAAGCCAGCTGTCTTGAAGTTTAGGGTAGATGTTAATAAAGTTCAACCAGATTATGACAGGCTACAACCACCCTTTGTGACAGTGATCACTAAGGAAAATATTGTGGACCAACTGGTTTGATTTGGTTTTGTTTTGAATTTGAAGGAATTGGTTTCAGCTGCTTTTATGTTTTCATATAAATCTTAATTTCATTTGACATGTTCATTCGTATTTCAGAAGCTCAGGAACATGTTGCTGGTGAAACCAGCATTCTGTGTATACTGCTAGGGTTGTATCTTAGGTGTTTATTAGAGAAATGTAAGGACAGAAAGTGTCCTCATCAGGAAACTTTCTCCCTCACTCTCTCTCTGTCTCTCTCTCTCTCTCTCTCTCTCTCTCTCTCTGCGTGTGTGCGTAAGAGAGAGATATTGGGGCGGGAGTTGGTGGGAAGGCTGGGAAGAGAGGCAGGGGAGGGGGTGGGGTGGCAGGTGATGGATTGAGATTATGTACATGAAACCCACTATTGAATGTGTCATTTATGTGCCTATGTGTCTACAGTCCTTGTGACCCCATGGCGTTACCCGATCTGCCGGAGACAACAGACATGAAGATTGAGATAGATGTCGCTGAAGAACCCAAACCACCATGGACAACACGGGAGCAGTGTTCAGGTTAGTGTTACTGTTTCCTTCCTCAGCATTTTGTGGAAAATTCCCAGCTGTGCACAATTAATGGCAAGATATGACAACACACTCTGTGGAGTGTTCCCTCTGTACTGACATATAATAATGCCATGTTGTAAGAACAAGACTATGATGCCAAACTAGCTGCTACGGGCTCAGTTGGGAAGACAGGGACCACACAGTTGAGTTTCATCCACTAAATGGATGCGTCTATGAGAGTGTTGCTCAAATTTTCTGACCAACACTGCAGGTGTCTGTATTTCTGGGGCCTGGTTGATACATCATGAAAGTAAGCGTAGAGTACAGCCCTGCCACGCAGTCACGGACTGGAATGGAAATCTGTAGCATCATCTTTATCATCCTCATTCTCATCATTGACCAACATAAAAAAAAAAATAAAAAAAAATCTAATTCTGTTGCCCTTCATGCCCTGTTATCATGGTGACCTCAGTTTCAATATACTCTCCGCGTCTATGGCCTAGGTTTGATTTCGTCACGGTCACAGGTATCGGCAATTTCATGGGGGCTACGGAGGGCTGTCACTGGACTGACATGATGGCGCCCTCCGGAGGGAGAGCTCACTCAAGCTGGCCCGTGACTAAGCAATTAACACACTCAGTTCACTGAAGATCACCATTGCATGACATTATAGCAATACATTTATACCAACAAATAAGAAAGCATGTGAAAAAGTGAATGCACTGGACTTGAAAACATGAATTTATGAAGAAAAGTTTGAAGATGGCAAGGTATCAACAAAACAAGTGCTTAATGACCCACAGTCAGGAGATGGTTTGGAGAGGTAATAAAAATAAATTAAAACAACAGCTCTTCAAAATGCTTTTGTTTAAAGTTTCATGTTTCGTATTCGTATGATATATTAGCATCTGGCAGAAGGGAAATGCAAGTCTGCCCTATGACATGTGGTGGTGGAAAGCACACATCCTGCTGCAAAGAAATTTCAGATTGTAATAAAAGCTTGTTCATAATGCAGTAAAACATTCTTTTTTCATGTCTGTTACAGTTTATAAAAGTCTCGGCAGTACTCCACAGATGTTGTATATCATATTCAAATGGAAAGTTCAGCTTTGATATGTGAAGAGAATCCAGTAATGCAGGGCAGCAACTTTCATTTAGAAAGAAATATATGTGTGTATATATACATAATATATTATTGATAAGGCAACAAATCACAAGCTGAAACATAAACATTGTAATGAGGTACATTTTGAGATGCTGGTAACCTCTAACATGTGACAGAAAAGATGGTATGAATCATTCCACAGCAAACATTCAGCTATCCATTTTATCCTTAGTTGTAATGCAACACTCAAATTGATAGCTCTGTCACATGCAGACTGTCAAAGTTTGTGGCAGAGCTGTATCAAATCCATCATAAAATGGCTATCAAATGAAGACTCATTTGAAAACTGAAAATGGGAGGAACACATTGTTGCACTGGTCATGTTGTTAGAAATTTTATAAATGTATAGGCCTTTTATGGCAATAAACAACAATTATTTTGAATCACAAGCAGAGGTGCAGATTGATATCTACTCATGAAATGATGTCTGACCATCATGGTTAACACCATTGTAAAACAGAAGGACAAGTCCTTTTAAAAGTTTCAAAAAATTGTTTTGGATTTTCCGGTAGATTATTATATACTTATTTTTCAGTGTTTGGTTTCAGATTTATTTACTAATTTAGAATGAAAACTGCCAACTAATGGACAGTGTCACCGACTGTCTGAAAATAGATTTTAGTGCTACATTATTTTGATTTGGCCATTGATATATGTTGTTTGTGTCAGTAACCTTCAGTACATGAGTTTTAGACTTTTTGTATAAGTTTATGTATTAATTACTGTTTTAGTACAGTTCTGGTAATAGGTTAATCTGAAACATGCAGAGACCATACTTTTACATTTGAATAGGCCTTGAAATTGTCCCAACTTACTTTACAAAGAACAGCGCAACTTTTGTATCTGAATTTTAATTTATATGTAGTATTTGCAGGAATGAAAATTATTGATTTGTAGGCTATTAGCATGTCCAAGATTTTTAAGGAGTCTGACCTTTCCATATCAAGGAGTAACATTGTATCAGTCAGTCATTCCCTTGACCGCTGGGGTCGTTGGGGGGACGTGATGAGGCAGCCGCCATTTCTCTCCAGGCTCTTCTGTTGGTGGCTGTCTTGAGGAGATCTGGCATGGTCATTTTGGTCCAGTCCTTTATGTTGTCGGACCAGCTCTTTCTCTGCCGTCCTCGTCTGCGCCCTCCTTCAACGGTACCTTGAAGGATGGTTTTGGAGAGGGTGTTGTGACGAATGACGTGGCCAAACCATGCCATCTTCGTCGTTTGACGGTTGCCAGAAGTGGTTCATGGGGCCCAACTAGGTTAGTGACCAGGTTCCGCACATAATCATTGGTCTTGTGTTCTTTGTAGGAGATGCGGAGTAGTTTCCTCAGGCACCTGGTCTCAAACGCCTGGATTCTTCTTTCTGTTTCGGCCAGCAGTGTCCATGTCTCGCAACCATATAAGAGGATCGAGACCACTAGTGACTTGTAGAGCCGGAATTTTGTGTGGAAATTGATGTTGCTCTTCCACACTCTGTTCAGTCTGGCCATCGCTGCTGATGCGGAGTTGATCCTGATTCGGATTTCTGCTGTGCAGGTGCCATCTTTGGACAGGGTTGCTCCCAAGTACCTGAAGCTGGTCACTTCTTCCAGGGGCTCACCATTCATGAATGGTGAGCCCCAACATTGTATAATATCGTTATTTCCACATGCCAGTTTTGACTGTCAAGTAAACAATGTTGCTTTCATTTTGTTTGAATAGTTAAAATGTGTCCATAATTTTATAGAGAAATGAAATCTCAGCTTCTTATCATATGTAATTTATAACAATTTGCAGTAGGGCAAAGCACCAGTAAATCACCATTGACTGAAACTTGAAATCAGAGGCAGACTCAGCCCTTCAGTTCTCACGGAAGAAATCCAGCTGCCTCACTTGGGATTGAGAGTTGAAAGCATGATACATTGCTGAGACAGAAGAGTGTGGTGCTGACTGATTGATCAGGCACTGTTTGTTACAGAATCTCTGAGGACTCAAAATGGTCTCAGTTTTTCTACCATTTTTTAAATGAAACTGGTGGTATTTGTATACCTTGTTTTGTTGGTATTAAACAATTGTACTGATGATTATGGTAATGCATGGCTTTGGCTAGATTTTAGCTTCATCAGGCGACAAGTGGACTATATGAATAGTTGAAAATATTCAATCACTGCAGAGTTTTATTAATTGCTGGCCTGAAGCTTTCTGCAGCAGTGTATGCACTACTTCTGAGTATGACCGTGCTTGCCAATAGCCGCAGGTGGCTATGTGAAAAACAAAACTATAGACCTGTACTGTGATTGAGAAGAACATTCAGTGTGTGAAGCAGCTGCATGATTGTGGTGGGAAGGTCATGACTTGTGCCTGCTTTCCCTTTGCTACAAAGTCATAATATTACTCATGATGTGTCATGCGATCCTTACTGATTCTTTGGAATGCAGCATAAGCCCTCTTTACGTTAGTCACTTCTCTCAAGATCTTTTTCATCAATGTCGGGGGCCTATTCATATATATATCTGTCATTTACTCCGAGTTCTCTTTAGCATGTCATCAAAGTGCTTGGTACCTGACCCTGCTGCTCCACTTCCACTCCTGTCCCCCCCCCCCCCCCCCCCCCACACCCCTTCTTTGCTCTGTCTCCCTCTCTTTTGTATAAAATACTCTATCAGTCATCAAAGCATATAGACTTGTTGATGATACTCCACTGGGTTCTGAGGGTGTTCCATATTTGGAATCCCTATGATGATGGTCTTGGGTTCTGGAAAGTTAGTGTTTGTTAGTAGACATACTACCTCGATAAAGAAACTTACACTCATATTTTTGTTTGTGGGCATGTAACCTCAAGAAAGAAACTAACTTTCTGTTGCAGAATCCACACATGAGTGGTCTGAGATGAATCAACCATTATCAGTCAACACGCTTCATAACACAACCAGTCAGAATCCATCAGCTACCCTCACAAAGTCTGAACCAGGCAGACAACGAAATTCTGGTTGTCCAGGTGAACCAGTTGATCCTGGTGTGACAAGGGATCCATTTCACCAGTTCCAGTCAATGGACAGCAGGGGAGGGAAGGCTGACACTGATCATCGGTGTCGATTTGTGTGGATGTCTCCTCTACACCAGTGGGTGCCAGGTATGCAGTAAATTGTCAACATACTGAGATGACACACTGGAATGACGTATCACTTGATTATGCTGCCAAAAGTGATCTCAATGCTGAACCTGGACACAGTGGTGTTAAAATTGAACTACCCTCAACTAACACCATCAACAGTGTCATCAAGACAGAACTAGTCACAGCAGACACCATGAGTGATGTCATCAAGACAGAACTAGTCACAGCAGACACCATCAGTGATATCATCAAGACTGAACCAGTCACAGCAGACACCATGAGTGATGTCATCAAGACAGAACTAGTCACAGCAGACACCATGAGTGATGTCATCAAGACAGAACTAGTCACAGCAGACACCATGAGTGATGTTATCAAGACAGAACCAGTCACAGCAGACACCATCAGTGATGTCACCAACACAGAACCAGTCACAGCAGACACCATCAGTGATGTCACCAACATAGAACCAGTCACAGCAGACACGATCAGTGATGTCATCAACACAGAACCAGTCACAGCAGACACCATCAATGATGTCATCAAGACAGAACCAGTCACAGTAGACACCATCAGTGATGTCATCAAGACAGAACCAGTCACAGCAGACACCATCAGTGATGTCATCAAGACAGAACCAGTCACAGCAGACACCATCAGTGATGTCATCAAGACAGAACCAGTCACAGCAGACACCATCAGTGATGTCATCAAGACAGAACCAGTCACAGCAGACACCATCAATGATGTCGTCAAGACAGAACTAGTCACAGCAGACACCATCAGTGATGTCATCAAGACAGAACCAGTCACAGCAGACACCATCAATGATGTCATCAAGATAGAACCAGTCACAGAAGACACCATGAGTGATGTCAAAACAGAACCAGTCACAGCAGACACCATCAGTGATGTCATCAAGACTGAACCAGTCACTTCAAACATCGTCAGTGATGTCATCGGTATAGAACTTGCCACATCACACATCAGTGATGTCATCCAGACTGAACCAGTCACATCACACATCATCGGTGATGTCATAAGTACAGAACCTGCCACATCACACATGATCAGTGATGTACACACTGAAGCAGCACCAGACGTCATTATGACAGTGACATGTGATTCTGTCAGATCTGAATCCATCACAGGCACAGAGGACAGGGACAGACCAGCAGCTGATGAACAGGTTGGTAAAATACTATCTCCATTAATTTAGGAATCCTACTCTTTCCTTTCAAATGTAAACATTGAACCACTTCTTACTTCCTAGTCCTAGCAGCAATGCCAACACAGAGCACACAAACAAACAAGGAGACATCCCCCACAAAAAAGGTTTTTTTTTTGTTTTTTGTTTTGTTGAAGTGTCTGGATGCATATGATCAATGACAAACATTACTGCAGATGATATGAAAACATTGCACCAGGATAATCCACCTGATATGAGTTTTTTTTGTTTGCTTTTAAGAGAAATCGTTATGTTTTCTTTGATCTGAGTTAGATGCGGTTTGTGATATACTTCGTTTCAAACTTGTCTTTTAAGTTCAAAACTTGTTCTGGTCAGGTCTTAGGATTTTAAAACTTGTATGTAGTCCTTTCTTTAATTGGTTAGCAGCTCTAATATGGCCGCTGTGGTTGGCTGGGCTATAATCACTGACTTGACTTCACCTGTATAACAAGTATGTCAGCTGCTTTACCATGTTACCATCAGCATGACTGATGTAACAAGTATGTCAGCTGCTTTAGCATGTTACCATCAGCTTGACTGATGTAACAAGTATGTCAGCTGCTTTACCATGTTACCATCAGCATTGACTGATGTAACAAGTATGTCAGCTGCTTTACCATGTTACCATCAGCATGACTGATGTAACAAGTATGTCAGCTGCTTTACCATGTTACCATCAGCATGACTGATGTAACAAGTATGCCAGCTGCTTTACCATGTTACCATCAGCTTGACTGATGTAACAAGTATGTCAGCTGCTTTACCATGTTACCATCAGCTTGACTGATGTAACAAGTATGTCAGCTGCTTTAGCATGTTACCATTAGCTTGACTGATGTAACAAGTATGTCAGCTGCTTTACCGTGTTATCATCACCTTGACTGATGTAACAAGTATGTCAGCTGTTTACCATGTTACCATCAGCATGACTGATGTATCAAGTATGTCAGCTGCTTTACAAAGTTACCATCAGCTTGACTGATTAACAAGTATGTCAGCTGCTTTACCATGTTATCATCACCTTGACTGATGTAATAAGTATGTCAGCTGCTTATCACCTTGACTGATGTAACAAGTATGTCAGCTGCTTTACAATGTTACCATCAGCTTCGACTGATGCAAAAAGTATGTCAGCTGCTTTGCCATGTTACCATCACTTGACTGATGTAACAAGTATGTCAGCTGCTTTGCCAGTTACCATCAGCTCGACTGATGCAAAAAGTATGTCAGCTGCTTTGCCATGTTACCATCAGCTTGACTGATGTAACAAGTATGTCAGCTGCTTTACCATGTTACCATCAGCTTGACTGATGTAACAAGTATGTCAGCTGCTTTAACCATGCTACCATCAGCTGCACTGATTACACGAAACTATATCCACCACTTTCCTATGTTATTGTTGGCGGAGCTGGCATACGAACAGGTATGTCACCGCTTTACCATGTTATCAACTACAAGGCTGGCCTACATAACAGATTTGTCATTTGCTTCCCTTGTTATCAACTAAATTGACCGGTAACAAGTACGTCAACTGCTTTACCATGTCATTATTAACTGGAATGACCCATGTAACAACTGTATAAACCAATTTACCTTGTCACTTAATCAACTGGAGTGACCTGTATAAAAAGTATCACATTAGTCATCCGTGGGGAGAGGTGAAGATGACAACTCATTCAACCTGACGCTGATTCAAATTAACTCAAGGAAAGATGGCTTTCAGGGGGCGGGAGGGGTGTGTGTGTGTGTGTGTGTGTGTGTGTGTGTGTGTGTGTGTGTGTGTGTGTGAGGGAGAGGAGGGGAGGGGAGGTGACCGCAGGCAGTTTAATGCTGTAGTTGCACTGCAGCTGTATCCAGATCCTCTGCCCTGGAAGCCCAGCTTCAAAAGAGATGGACAGACCCACCAGTTGCCTCCCCTTAGACCCACACACGTTTTTCATCTGCAGGATCCTCAGGTCCAACTGGCACACAGATCATTAAACCTGCCCTTGAGACCAAACCTATGATTCCTTTCACTATTTCAGGTGCAACAAAGACTTTCTTATGCTCTCCAAACTGAACAAAATCACCAAACCTAGTCACCAGGTATCTTTTCCTGCTCAAAAATTCAAATGCAAAGTCTGTTGTCTGACCAAGCCACCAGTCATACATGGCCTCAAAGGCTCATTCAAAATTAAACGTACGTTCTCCTGTCAGAGCTACTCCATAGTGTATGCTAATCACTGTGAATTGTATGGAAAGATCTATACCACACACATGATGTACACATTTCTGATCACCTGGCCAACATCAGCCATCACCATCCCAAACCAGTTGCCCTGCATTTCAGCCATTCCCGACACAACATCAGTCAGATCCTGGTGTTTTGGCCAATACAGAGTGACAGCTTTGAGGGCATTATGCAGGAATCCCATCTTATTGTCAAACTGGGGACCCTCAGCCCGCTTGACATCCAAAAATAGCATGTACCTATCCACCCCTGCAGCACAGGGCTGCAGTATTCTCCACAGATGCACTGCCACACTACTCACTGTTTACTTCATATTATCTATGTTTCAGGCTTTCCCTTTTCTCTTCTTTACTGTCTTCATTTTCTCTGATTTCAAAGTGAGGTGACTGCAGGCAGAAATTGAAACAAGAGCAAAGACATAATTACTGCACCGCCAAACAAAACAATAAACAAACTACGAAACAGACACAATGCATTTTGTCCTATTTGGTCTTCTTCAGGCAAGACAAATAACATTCAAGACAATGAAAACGAATTATGAACAGACAGTCACTTATATCTGACTGACTGTTTATGTACATGACTCAAGATCAAAAAGTCTATGCCAGTTTTGAATAAATATTTATTCATTTCTCCGGCTGTTACTGAGGTGTGCAGTGTCAGGTGCAGGATATGGTTAGCATGCTTGGAACATTCTTTTACTTTTAGTAGGGGTGTTCAGTGTGCTTTGTGTTAGCATTTAAGTGATTTGGCGTTGAAAGTAAAACTTATTTGGAGTTACAGGTGTGCATTTATCTCATCATGGGAGCAAGTGTTACACTAAATGTGTGTGCGTGTGTGTGTGTGCACATGGTGTTCTTTTTTTTTTTAGACAAATTAATTTTTCTCTCATGAAGGTTATGATAACTTTGGCATATGTACTTGCAACACATTATGCATTACAATGCACAAGATATTTACCGTAATTGTGGTCATGCACAAAATATGTATCATGAACCCCCCCCAAAAAAAACAAACAAAAAAAACTGAATGCAGATATGACGATGTAACACACGCATACACACAAACACACACTCTCACACGTGTAAGATATATAAAACTGATTTTCATAGTGTGTATATCTGGCTTGTTCGATTTATCTTTCTTGATGTAAACAAATAAACATCCTAATCTTGAGACGGATATTCCTCACAGTATATGCACTTACACTGTCAAACACAGAAAGCGGTAATATCTGTATTATAAACAGCAGCATGGGTGGGAGATTATACAATGTCAAACATTAGACGCAGTACAAATCAGTTTTTACTGTGATTCATTGTTATCTAGAGAAGCAATATATCTTGAGCATTAGGCAAGGAAAAACTAGGAGGACAGGGCATTGTGGGGAAGAGTTTGTGTTTCATATTAAGGCTGTCACTGAAATTGATACAGATTTCAATAAATGAATAAACGCTAATAGTTTGATGTAATAGACTGGGTTGGGCTTTGTGTATTGTGCAAGAGTCGAAATAAATGATAGTCAGTAACTTATATGCCATTGAATGGAATGCTACACCAAATCACATAGGTCACATCTAATAATGTTGTAAACTTGCTTGATAAAAAGATGCTGATGATGATAACCTGATGTTTCTTTGATACAGAAACCACTGACTTCTACCTGTCAAGCCTCAAGGTCAGGTCAGAGACCATGTGCTGGTGATGCGTGCAATAAGACTGTGATACAAGTAAGAAGTCTGAAGGTGAAACCCAGTGGTCATAAATCATACAGCTGTGATGTGTGCAGCAAGGTTTTCAAATGGGCATCTATCCTGAAGAAACACAAGATGGTCCATTCTGATAAAAAACCATACAGCTGTGATGTGTGCGGTAAGACTTTCACAAGGGCAGGTGACCTGAAGACACACAAGATGATCCATACTGATCAAAAACCATACAGCTGTAATGGGTGTGGTAAGACTTTCACAAGGGCAGGTGACCTGAAGAGACACAATATGATCCATACTGATCAAAAACCATACAGCTGTGATGTGTGCGGTAAGACTTCCAGAAGGGCAGATGACTTGAAGGCACACAAGAGGATCCATACTGATCAAAAAACGTACAGCTGTGATGTGTGTGGCAAGAACTTTACACAGGCACTCGTCTTGAGGAGACACAAGATGAGGCATACTGGTCAGCGATTCCCTTGTGATATGTGCTTTAGGACGTTTTCAGAGTCTGGTGACCTGAAGAGACACAAGATGATCCATACTGATCAAAAACCATACAGCTGTGATGTGTGCGGTAAAAACTTTAAACAGGCAAGCAGCTTGAGGAGACACAAGATAACCCATACTGGTAAGACATTTCCTTGTGATATATGCTCTAGGACTTTTTCACAGGCAGGTAACCTGAAGACACACAGGATGATCCATACTGATCAGAAACCATACAGCTGTGATGTATGCGGTAAGACTTTCAAAATGGCAAGTGACCTGAAGGGACACAAGAGGATCCATACTGATCAAAAACCATACAGCTGTAATGGGTGCGGTAAGGCTTTCATAAGGGCATTTGACCTGAAGAGACACAGGATGATCCATACTGATCAAAAACCATACAGCTGTGATGCGTGCGGTAAGACTTTCAGAAAGGCATTTGACCTGAAGGCACACAAAGTGATCCATACTGATCAAAAACCATACAGCTGTGATGTGTGCGGTAAGAACTTTACAAGTGCAAACAGCTTGAGGAGACACAAGATGATCCATACTGGTAAGACATTTTCTTGTGATACGTGCTGTAGGACTTTTTCACAGGCACGTAACCTGAAGACTCACAAATTGATCCATACTGATCGGAAATCATATAGCTGTGATGTATGCAGTAAGGCTTTCGCAAGGGCAGGTGACCTGAAGGCACACAAGGTGATCCATGCTGATCAAAAACAATACTGCTGTGATGTGTGCGGTAAAACTTTCACAAGGGCAGGTGATCTGAAGAGACACAGTGTGATCCATGCTGATCAAAAACCATACAGCTGTGATGTGTGCAGTGAGACTTTCACAAGGGCAGGTGGCCTGAAGAGACACAAGATGATCCATACTGATCAAAAACCATACAGCTGTGATGTGTGCGGTAAGACTTCCAGAAGAGCAGATGACTTGAAGGCACACAAGAGGATCCATACTGATCAAAAACCGTACAGCTGTGATGTGTGTGGTAAGAACTTTACACAGGCACTCGTCTTGAGGAGACACAAGATAAGGCATACTGGTCAGACATTTCCTTGTGATGTATGCTTTAGGACGTTTTCAGAATCGGGTAACCTGAAGAGACACAAGATGAGTCATACTGATCAAAAACCGTACAGCTGTGATGTGTGCGGTAAAAACTTTAAACAGGCAAGCAGCTTGAGGAGACACAAGATAACCCATACTGGTCAGACATTTCCTTGTGATATTTGCTCTAGGACTTTTTCACAGGCAGGTAACCTGAAGACACACAGGATGATCCATACTGATCAGAAACCATACAGCTGTGATGTATGCGGTAAGACTTTCACAATGCCAAGTGACCTGAAGGCACACAAGATGAACTGTACTGATCAAAAACCATACAGCTGTGATGTGTGCGGTAAGACTTTCACAAGGGCAGGTAGCCTGAAGAGACACAAGATGATCCATACTGATCAAAAACCATACAGCTGTAATTGGTGTTTTAAGACTTTCACAAGGGCAGGTGATCTGAAGAGGCACAAGATGATCCATACTGATCAAAAACCATACAGCTGTGATGTGTGCGGTAAGACTTCCAGAAGGGCAGATGACCTGAAGGCACACAAGAGGATCCATACTGATCAAAACCGACAGCTGTGATGTGTGCGGTAAGAACTTTACACAGGCACTCGTCTTGAGGAGACACAAGATGAGGCATACTGGTCAGACATTTCCTTGTGATGTATGCTTTAGGACGTTTTCAGAGTCGGGTAACCTGAAGAGACACAAGATGATCCATACTGATCAAAAACCATACAGCTGTGATATGTGCAGTAAAAACTTTACAGATTCAAGCAGATTGAGGAGACACAAGATAACCCATACTGATCAGACATTTCCTTGTGATACATGCTCTAGGACATTTTCAGAGTCAGGTAACCTGAAGAGACACAAGATGATCCATACTGACCAGAAACCATACAGCTGTGATGTATGCCATAAGACTTTCAAAATGGCAAGTGACCTGAAGGCACACAAGATGAACCATACTGATAAAAAAAACTATACAGCTGTAATGGGTGTGGTAAGACTTTCACATGGGCATTTGGCATGAAGAGACACAGGATGATCCATACTGATCAAAAACCATACAGCTGTGATGTGTGCGGTAAGAACTTTACAAGGGCAAACAGCTTGAGGAGACACAAGATGATCCATACTGGTCAGACATTTCCTTGTGATATGTGCTGTAGGACGTTTTCAGAGTCAGGTAACCTGAAAAGACACAAGATGATTCATACTGATCAGAAACCATACAGCTGTGATGTATGCGGTGAGACTTTCACAATGGCAAGTGACCTGAAGGCACACAAAATGAACCGTACTGATAAAAAAACATACAGCTGTGATGTGTGCACTAAGACTTTCACAAGGGCAGGTAGCCTGAAGAGACACAAGATGATCCATACTGATCAAAAACCATACAGCTGTGATGTGTGCAATGAGACTTTCACAAGGGCAGGTGACCTGAAGAGACACAAGAGGATCCATACTGATCAAAAACCATACAGCTGTGATGTGTGCAATGAGACTTTCACAAGGGCAGGTGGCCTGAAGAGACACAAGAGGATCCATACTGATCAAAAACCATACAGCTGTGATGTGTGCGGTAAGACTTCCAGAAGGGCAGATGACCTGAAGGCACACAAGAGGATCCATACTGATCAAATACCGTACAGCTGTGATGTGTGCGGTAAGAACTTTACACAGGCACCCGTCTTGAGGAGACAAAAGATAACCCATACTGGTCAGAGATTTCCTTGTGATATGTGCTCTAGGACTTTTTCACAGGCAGGTCACCTGAAGACATGCAAATTTATCCATACTGATCAGAAATAATATTACTGTGATGTGCGCAGTAAGACTTTTATGTGGGTAAATAGCTGGAAGGCGCACAAAATTATCCATGCCAATCAGAAATTATACAGCTGTGATGTATGCAGTCAGGCTTTTACATAGGCAGGTAGCCTGATCCACACTGGTCAGAAACCATTTACATGTAATGTGTGCAGTAGGACTTTTAGATATGCAAGTATCCTGAAGATGCATAAGACGATCCATTCAGGTCAGAAAGCATTTGCATGTGATGTGTGTAGTAAGACTTTTAGATGGGCAGGTGATCTGAAAATACACAAGATTACCCACACTTGTTGGAAACCATTTGCTTGTGACATAGGCAGTAAGACTTTCAGATGGGCATGTAAGCTAAAGATACACAAGATGATCCATACTGGTCAGAAATCATTTGTATGTGATATGTGTGCCAAGACTTTTGGATGGGCAGGTAACTTAAAGGTGCACAAGATGACCCATACCAGTAAAAAATCATCTGCAAGTGATGTGTGTAGGAAGACTTTTACACGAGCGGGCGACTTGAACAGAATTATGTTAGATAAATTAGTCGCCTCCATTAAGTGCCAAAAGGAGTTTTGGGAGACAATGCGCAAAATTCAGAAAAGAGGAATTCACCCCCAAAATAATATCAGTCTGGAAAATTGGTTTCATCATTTTAAGAAATTGCTTGAAAGAAATAATGACATTGACAACAATATGGCAAGGAGATAAGAGTGATAACGACGACGACAATTATAGTAAATTAAATCGCCCTATGTTGAAAGAAGAGATTATTTTTGCTTTAAGTAAACTGAAAAATCGAAAAGCTGCGGGTCCAGATGGGATCATTGGTGAAATGATAAAAAATGCATGCAAATCCGATGTGGTGATGAACTTTTTCATAACATTTCTGAATACTCTGTTTGATAACGGTGTGTTTCCTAAAAGTTGGGCCGAATCTATTGTTCTCCCATTATATAAAAAGATGATGTTAACAATCCAGACAACTACAGAGGGATCTTGCTGTGCAACATCGGCAGTAAATTATTTAGTGCTGTTATTAATAGAAGACTTCAAGAATGGGTCGAAGAGAATAATATTACAGGCGAATTTCAAGCTGGATTTAAATGAAATTGTTCGACTATAGATCATATGTTTACTTTGATGGCCTTTGTTCAAAAACAGTTTTGTCTAAATCGAAAAATATATGTAGATTTTATTGATTTTGAAAAAGCATTTGACTCTGTCAACAAGAGTGTTTTGTGGCCAATTTTGGTGAAGCATGGAATCCGAGGTAAATTACATAAATGTATTTTGAGCATGTATGACACTGGGAAAGCGAGTGAGATGCGGATCATCTCTAACAGACTACATAAACTGTACATTTGGAGTTAAACAAGGGGATGTCTGTAGTCCCATTCTTTTTTCTATGTTTATCAATGAATTAACTTTAGAAGTAATACATAATGGTAAGCACGGAGCTCAGTTAGTAAATGATGCATTGAAGATTTTCATCCTCCTCATAGCTTACGACGTTATATTAATGTCAGAAACGATAGTTGGTCTCCAAAATCAATTGAATAGTTTAGAAAGAGCCTCTGCGTCACTCCACTTGAAAGTAAACATGGCAAAAAGTAATATCATAGTGTTTAGGAAAGGTGGACATCTCGCTGCACAGGAAAAATGGATGTACAATGGAATGCCTATTCCAGTCGTGAATGTATAGTACTTGGGTATATTTTTGTTCAACACGTTTTAAGTTTCGGTTCTGCTTTACCTTGTAAATAGAGCTGAACGTTGCTTACTTTGCATTCTAAAGAAACTGCGTATGCTTAATAATGAGTCTCTTACACTGTTTTTAAAGTTGTTTGATTCTCAAATTCAACCTGTAGTACAATACGGAGCTGAGTTATGGGGTCATGATACTGCTTTTATACACATTGAAAAGATTCATTTAAATGCATTGAAAAGGTTTCTCGGTGTTTCAATAGTTCGTATTGCCACATGATGTAGTTTATGGGGAGACCAATAGGTATCCAATTCATTTACTTTCTGTAGTAAGGTGCATTCGTTACTGGCTAAAAATAACCCGGATGGCCCCTAATAGACTACCACATAAAGCATTTAAAATGTTAGTACAGCTAGATGCTAGAGGTAAGAGTAATTGGGCCTCCAAAGTGAGGTTAAAACTGAACGAATTTGGGTTTGGCTTTGTGTGGGAGAATCAAGGTGTAGATGACATAAATAGTTTTATTTGTATGTTTGGCAAAGGTTAATTGACTGTAACTGGCAGAGGTGGAATTCTAATATCGAAGACAGTCGCCGATTTGATGTTTACAGAGTGTTAAATCCTGCACACTGTATTCCAAAGTACTTATCAATGCAAATTAACAGACATATTAAATATATTGTCACCAAATTTAGATTTGGTGTCTTGGATATCTGTGTACATTCTAACCGTTAATGCCTTTTAATGATCGTAATTTTACATGTCTGCTCTGTCATGAAGATGATGAAAATGAAGTTCATTTTGCTCTATCTTGTCCTGTACTACAAGTTACCAGACAGCAATTAATCCCACTTAAGTATCTAAGAAAACCTTGTTTCTACAAACTCATAATGTTAATGGCATCATCGAATGAAAACATTACCAAACAGTTCGCTTTTGTATTTGTATAAAGCTTTCAGAATGCGAAATGATGTGTTAAGATAACAAATGTTAAGTTTGTCAAATTGAATTTGCATTGATGAATTACGCGATTTGTCATTTGTTTACCCCCTTCTAAGGGGCTATGGCCTTTACGAATAAACATCTGCATCTGTCTCTCACCTATCTCTCTCTCTCTCTCTCTCCTCACACACACACACACACACTCTCTTCTCTCTCTCTCACACACACACACACACACACACACACACACACACACACACTTTCCCTTTTCCCCTGCCCTGAATAGTGCAAGAAGCATGCAATGGTTCAAAGCAGTGGGTCTCGCTCTCGCACACGCAAGTCACATGGGTCTGTGAAGGTTGCTCAGTGTTGTGCAGATGTGTCATTGCTCGTCGAATGAAGAGCCAACAACATTGTCAAATTACATAGATGGTGCTGTTTAATGATGAGGAGGCTTGCATAGTTTTATGTCATTTTGACTCAAATTGATTAACAATGTACTCAGATCCAGAGTTTGTACAAAGAAAGCTAGCTTAAAACCAAAAGGGGATTGAACATCATGTGTACTTGTGTGCAGATGTACTAATTTGTGTTGGTGATCGCGCGTTGCAGAAGGTTTCCATTATGATCTGTGCTAAAAAATTTGAGTGGTAATTTCATACACACACACACACACACGCACACGCACACACAAACACACACACAGGGGGGCGGGGGGATTGACTGCCTTCATAGTCTGATTGGTTGTTCAGGCTCATAAGCTGCTTCTCAATGGACGGCATTTCTGATAACCGTTCTCACCAAGATAGCAAAACAGACAGTCAGGATTTTAAAAAAAAGAGGAAAAGAAAAAAAAAAAAAAAGAAAAAAAAAGACAGAGCGAAAAAAGAGAAAAAGTACAAGAAGAAAAAAAACAACTAAACCTGATCCCAATTAAAACTTTGGGCAAAAGACAGGGTAAAAAAGAGGATTTTGAAGACTCCTCACATGCTGCTCATGAGGAAGTGTTTGGCAATCTCATCCATGCCCAGAGAACAATAGACAAACTATGGTTTACAGCAAGTGGACTTAGTCCCCGCTTCAGTGAAACCGAAGCCCACATTGTGCTGTTCAAATGACTCAACTGAGTGTTTATTTCTTTTGACGTACAGATGCCAGAATTTGCTGACATGGTCTAAATCACATCTTTGTAAGACTCCTGAAATTTAATTTGAATACTTTTAATGGTTCTACGGTTACATTTTTATGTGTGTCACAGTACTTGGGTATGCACCAAGGATGGTAAAGGTTTTAAGTTGGAAGGGGGGGGGGGGGGGTGTTGAGGGGGAGGGCAGACGATTGCTAAGAGGGAAATGTAAGAAAAATAAAAGAATAAAACAACATTCATAGTTTGGTTTTAGCTAAACAGTTTTCTGCCATTTGAAAATTAGGTAGAACAAAAGTGCAAACAATGGCATGTTACAACATGTCACAAACCTTTACACTTTTGACCAGCCAAACTGTATGCAGAGGCAATTAACAAACCCCACGGAAACTAGAAACACCCCCAACACGCACGCACGCATGCACACACAACTGTACTCATTTGCAACTAACAGAGCAACAACAATAACTAAACAGACATTTGTAAGCACTTGCAGAAACGTGCAGAGAAAAAGAGTTCAAACAAAATGAACTGTTTCCACACTCATTCTGTTATGAAAACAAACAGACCATCTTTGTACAAGACATCTTACTGAAGTATGCTTTGGGGATCTAGGATTGTGCTTCGTGTGTTCCTCTGTCGTTTAGGTATCATAAAAGGGATGTAACGTCTATATTCTCGATCAAGTTATTATTTTGACCAACAATGTCCTATCGATAAGAGAACTGTCACAAGTCTTCATAATTTTGTAGAGTAATCGGAACATGCCGCCATTCGTAATTGGAATGTATTCTGCAACTGCTTGCTTCCATTTCATATGTAATACTCCCTTTGTCGCTACGTCTATATCACCTCATTCTTCCTCACGCTTCCCTTCAGCCCCCCCCCCCCCCCCCTCCAAGCAACCCTCTCCAAGCAACACCCACTCCCCCCTCCCCCCCTCTCTCTCCCTCTCTCGGTTGGTATTTCACCTCTAAGCTTTGTCTCGAAATTTATCACTGCATATGATTTGTCGTGAATTTAACTTGTGTTCTCATAACTGATCATTGTCGCACCATACCAGATGTTAATGAATGTTATGCTAATTTTCTGAATATATGCAGGCATGCAACAGAGAGACAGAAAGAGAAAGTGCGCGTGCGTGTGTGTGTGTGTGTGTGTGTGTGTGTGTGTGTGTGTGTGTGTGCACGTGCACGCACAGTCACAAACATAGCAGTTTAATTCTCTTTTCCATATTGGTACATTTGATATAATTTTGCTTCTTTGCATACACGTAATTGGGAATTGGCCACTTGTGTTCTTGTCATGATTTAGGATTTAAAGGTGGATTTACTGAAAATCCACAGCTGCTTCCCTTCTTTGACTTCATTTGGAGAAGTTATCTCAGCGTTAAATTATTCCTATTTCCACTATTCTCTGTTAATTTTCCCTCGCATACTTTGACTTTTCAAGATTAAATAGAAAGCAGCTCTGTTACGTGAATCCTTTGCTATTCAAGGCTGTGATCTCTAAAGCAAAGTGGAAACACCAGCCACATTTCCACTGGTAACATTAAACAAATTTTAACTAATTCCTTTTCACGGTGTGGTTTTGAAAGAACCTTTATGTACATCATCTGTATTAAGTCTTTATATTTCGTTTATGTATGTATATTTCGACGACTGAATCCATATAAATACAGTAGAATCCGGTTATAAGAAAGTTGAGGGGGAATTTTTTTTTGTTTCTTATAACCGAGTTTACTTACAGCCGAGGTTTCTTATAATCGAGAGTTCTAAAAATGTTTTTTTAAAGTGTTTCTAATATCCGAGATTTTGTTTGTTTTTCCTTTGATTCTCTTTTTCTCTGCACGTTTCTGTAATTGTTAGTGTGTGTGTACGTCAGTGTTAAAGAGAGAGAGAGAGAGACAGACAGACAGAGATTGAGACACACACATACACAGAGACACGGAGAGAGACAGAGAGACAAAGAGTCACACAGAGAAGAGAGAGAGAGGAGAGAGAGAGAGAGAGAAAGAGAGAGAAGGCTCTTTGGTTTGATTTTGCAAGTAAACTTTGGCCTGTTACATAAAACGTCTAGTGCATTTTCTTTTTCTTATCACTTTCTCTCCCTCACACACACACACACACACACACACACACACACACACAACAACACTACACACACACACAACAGCATAAACACGATAGACGAGTAAAAATGCGACTAGGGAGAGCATAGATTTATTCTTGGAGCCATTGGCCGTCATGACATAGAGAAAGAGGGATCAACATTTTTGGGTGTGTATGATGTGGTGTGGAGAGGGAAAGAGAGAGAGAGAGAGAGGGGGGGGGGGGGAGATTTTTTAGAACGCAACGGTAAATAGTTAAAGTCAACATAATCGTAAGGAAATTTCCCAATATTAACAAATGCACCTATAAATAAACGAATCACCTATCATTCTCGGACGAGTCCTCAGTCCAAAACGTGTTTTAAACATAAACCATAACACGAATGCTAATTTGGAGCAATTCCTGCTCTGTAGAGTACACCATAACATAAAAAGCATCAGCTGGTCTTTCAGAAATGTTTGGTCTGCCTCTTTCTTAAACACCTTTGTCAGGCCACTAAGCAACTCGAACCACACGCTCAAAGTGTTGACAGAGATTCTGAAGGTACACCTTTTCCTGACGAACGGATGTTCCAGGTAACTGAAACAACGGTTGGTATGGAAGCCACGCCCTGTAGGTCTCCGTGCAAGCTGTGTATACTACAACAGGTGTTTGGAGCAGTGTTGCCGCTGCAATAACTTCCACATCCGATCCCCAGGAACGAGGCTGTAGAGTGTTTCCAGAGAGGTACTGACCTAGGTCTTGCCCAACCTAAGCAGTGAAAGTTTCATGACTGCGACACATGAAGTCAACAATTGCATCTCTTAGCTGTTCATGAAAATCCTGTGTGTCACACACCTCATGGCTAAGAGCCCTGTAAAGGCAGTTTCCATCACCCACAATTGCATTGACTTCAACGGGTATTCCCAGCTCTCTTCTGACCGGTCTTTCAGGCAGATCGAGAGGTTTTGGGAGACCCAGTCTCTTAGACTGCCGTTGTCGCCAAGAAGCATTGGTTGGTTCAAACTTTGCGGGGGCGCGAATTGAAACCTCATAAAGTCCATGTCTGGCCCTGGTTTTTTTCTCTCTTTGTCATTCTGTGCTTCTGTCTCCCTTTGCCTCCATCCTTTCTCTCGTTTTTTCTTCCCTTCATCCTCCTCGTTCGTCTGTCTATTCTCCCATCTAAACTCTTCTCTTGTCTCCCCATTCTTTTCCCCATCTGCTCTCGTCTGTTCATTCTGTCCCCCATCCCTTTCTCTTGTCCCCCCTTTCCTCCCTCCAGCTCTCTTTTCTGTTTCCCCTTTTCTTTCTCTATCCTCTGCTCTTGCCTCCCCGCTTTTCTTTTCTCTGTCATCGCTCTGTCTTTCTCTGTCATCGTCTTGTCTTTCTCTATCATCGTCTCCTGTTCTTTTCTCTATCATCGTCTGCTGTTCTTTTCTTACCTCTATCCTCTTCTCTTTGTTTTTCATTCTTTCCTCCATCCTCTGCTCTTGTCTCCCCTTTCTTTTCCCTGTCTCCTCCTCTTGTCTGCCCTTTGCTTTCTCCATTTTGTTCTCCTGCATCCCCTTTCTTCAATTCTTCCTCATCTTTTGTCCCCCCCCCCCCCCCCCCCCCCCCCTCCACTGTCTACTTTCTGCTCTGGTCTCCTCTTTTGTATGTCTTCTCTCAGGTGTGCTGCTTTTCAAGAAGAAATCATCGATTCTAGTTTGAGTTTTAGCACTTGTTACATGCTTTTCCAAATGATATTTGAACGCTTCAAATGATTTCATGACTGCTTCATTGCAGTCTAAGTGCAAACAGTAAGTTTGTAATTTTGTAATACATTCCAAAGCAGTTTTGCTTGAAACTCTTTTTCTTGTTCTGCACAGTTGTCATCTTCATCTGAGGCGTCTGTGCTGAACGTTTCTGGGGCATTTGATGTTGATGCAGCTGGCACAGTCGTGGCGCAGGATGCTGACCCCATTGTTGCAACACTGTCATCAACAGTGAAGTACTCTTCTGGTGGAATGTTGTATTCTTCAAATAGTCTCTTCAGAATGGGTTCCTGTGTCTCATGGTCACTATGGTCATGTTCTTCTGCGCAAGCTTCTGTGTCTTTGTCATGCCTGAAGCCTGCTTTGAGAAAGCAGTTGCTGATTGTCATTGGGGTCACCTCATCCCATGCCTGCTGCAGGGTACATACTGCATCCAAGAGGCTGAACTGGTAGTCTTTTGTTGTGCCTCCAGTGTTGATGTGAGCTACCAGCTTGAGAACCTTTCTCGTTCTGTATTTCACTTTCAAGTTCTGTTTGACACCAGCGTCACATGGTTGCAGCTTGGAAGTTGCACTGGGTGGAAGAAATAAGACGTCCGTTGCTCTTAACCCTGTGGGAATTTTGTGTGACGCACAATTGTCCAGAACTAGAGCTTTCTGATTCTGTCTTTGCATGATTCTGTCAAAGGAGAGCAGCCACGTTTGGAAAATTTCCCCAGTCATCTAAACCTTGCGACTGGCCTGGTACTCCACTGGCAGCTTTTTCACTCCCTTGAAACACCGTGGTCTCATGAACTTGCCGACTGTCAGAAGGGGTAATTTTTCACTACCATCCATGTTACAACAAAGCATGACAGTGATTCTGTCCTTGGACTTTTTTCCGCCGAGACACTGATCTCCCTTGAACGAAAATGTTTTGTCGGGGAGGAGCCTCCAAAACAGCGCTGTTTCGTCAAGATTGAACACATCCTTAGGCTCAAAGTTCTTCAGCATTGGTCTGAGAACATCCTCCATCCACTTGTCCGTAAAGGCTTCGTCCACAGCTCCTCTTTCGCCGCTCACTGATCTGAAGACGATATCATGTCTTTTCTTCCAACGGTGTAGCCAGCCATCACTACATTTCCACTCTTGTAGTCCAAGAGTTGCTGACAACTCCTCTGATTCCTCCTCAGATTCAGTAATTTGATCAAAATGTCCAATGATGCTTTTCAAAGGGCAGCTTTAACCCCGCCATCAGTTACAGTGTAAACTATCCTTCACGCGTGTGTGTGTGTGTGTGTGTGTGTGTGGCATGCCAGGACATGCTACCGCCGCCACTTCCAGAAATTGGACCAGTTCCATCTCCGTTGCTTTCGCAGCCTCCTGGACATAGACTGCGAAGACCGTGTCACGAACCAGGAAGTCCTCCGACGTGCTGATCTGCCCGGTATCGAGGCCCTGATCATGCAATCACAGTTGAGATGGTCAGGCCACGTGATGAGAATGGAAGACAGCCGTCTTCCAAAGCAGCTCTTCTGCTCCGAACTGGCCAATGGCAAAAGAAGACAGGGAGGCCAGACAAGCGCTACAAAGACTCACTCAAGCAATCCTTGCGCGTGTGTAACATCAGTCATTGGCTGGGAAGGTAATTGCTGCCAACCGCACTGCCTGGAGACAGGCAACAACCACAGGGGTCAAGGCCTTCAAGAAGCGACGCCAGGAGCAACTTGACGCCAAGCGTCAGGCCAGGAAGGACAGAAGAGTCAACCCAGCAGCTGCCGTAGCCTGCCCTGTGTGTGGACGGATCTGCGCATCGGAGTTCGGGTTGCAGCCTCACCAAAGGCGCCACTGACGTCATCGTCGCTTTGCGACGGACATCCATGATGTGTGTGTGTGTGTGTGCTTACAAATATACAAGTACATGTATATATTCTTGATGTTAACAAGAATGCATATAAATGTTACCATATGTTGTATCTGGGGACTGCATCAGAGACAATACTATATCGCATACTACAAAAGATTTATTTCAAGCCTTGTGTAGAGAATCGTCTTAAAATGCAGGTAGGAACTGTTTTATGATTTGTCATTGGAACAGAACATGAAAGCTTGAAAGTTTGAAAGATAGAGAGAGAGAGAGAGTGGTGTGTGTGTGTGTGTGTGTGTACGCGCGCACGCGCACCCACACAAGTATTTGCAAGCAGTATTTAACAGCACTCAGCGATATTCTGAATTGGAGTTAACAGGTACTCATAAGTTGTAGGCTGTTACATATTGATGCTCATCAAATGTGAAATGAACGAATGAATACGAACATAGCACGTGATTCCAGATCATTTATCAAGCTTCTCACATACGTGCACATGCACGAGAAACAAAGACAGAGAGAGAGAGAGAGAGGGAGGGAGTGATGGAGAGAGGGGGGAGAAAGAGTGTTTCTTAAGTAGAAGATCTATTTGCACAAAAATAGGCAGAGTCTATTTTTCTTTTAAAGACATTAACTTAGGAATTCCAAAAGGTTCCGTCATAGCACCTATCTTATTCAATATACTTATTCACGACCTTCCCAAGATCATATCCAATTATATACATGCAGTGCAATATGCTGATGATCTAGCCATTTGGTTGAATACCAGTATTAGAAAGCACACAAAAAAGAGAGCAATGAATTATGTTAAAAAAATACATCAGCTGGAAATACATAAAATCAACAATATATGACTCAAAACGGGCTTTCATTGTCTGGAGAAAAGCACAATTAGTTCTTTTCAATAACGGGAAAATCCTAAGTATTTGCCTCAGCCAGTGTTAAATGACAAAATATTAGAATATTCACGAAATGTAAAATTTCTGGGTTTGACCTGAACTTGTAAATTAAACTGGCAGTTGTACATTAAGAAATTGGTAAACGACATAAGACAAAGGCTAAATCTGCTAAAAATAATCAGTGCACACCCATGGGGTCAAGATAACAAAGCTCTGTTACATTTAGCTACAAGCTTAGTTCGATTGAAGCTTATTTACGGGCATGAGGTTTATTTCAATGCCCCAGAAACCGTGTTGAAGAAATTACAGTCAATAGATAGTAAAACTGTTATGGTAGCACTTGGTGTCCCCGTACACACGAATTCGTTAAATACCTATAAAGAAGCGAACTTATTACCACTGTCTGATCAACGAAAACTGGCAACTGCTAAATATGTCACCAGAAGCCTACACGTTTCAAATTCTGTCAAACCTGATATATTAATAAATTCTCAAAAGGACTATCCTAAAAGAGCTCAACACCTTACCTCTCTCCAGCCTGTTAGGGATTATACAAATGAAATATTTGAAAAGTGTAACATTGATATTGAAAGTATATCAGATGTGCCAATAGTTTCAAGCATACCTCATTGGGAGCATATCCAAGCTGAATTCGATATAGATTACACTGACAAGAAGAAGGTTGATAACATTAATATTCTGTCATGTGAAACACCTTGAAATCGCGTATCCACATCATCTGGAGATTTTTACAGATGGCTCGATTTTAGACTCATATGCAGGGTCCGGTTTTGTGATTCCATTGCTGAAGTTTCGTAGATCCTTTTCTCTATGGAAAGAGTTCTCCATATTTACGGCAGATCTGTATGCTATTCTTATGGCGTTGATTTCTATGTGTGACAATAACGCTGCTGTCTATAACATACTTTTTTGCGTTGATTCCAGGTCAGTTCTGTATAGCTTGCAAAACTGGGAATCAAAAATAAGAAAAGATTTACTTTCTGAAATAAGACATTACATACATATTATGTTGAAAGGAATTGGGGTATCGTTTTGCTGGATTCCATCACACTGTGGCATATCTGGTAATGAAACAGTAGATAAATTAGCTAGAGATGGTGCATTAAGAAAAACACCTGAGAGTAATTTAAAACTTGATGTTCAAGAAATTAATTCGTTTATTAGAAAAATGCATGAACGGTGAACACGTTCCAGAGAAGTAGGAAATCTGATCATGTCCACGATATTTGTCATCTTTGATATACAAGCTTCTACTCAATTCGTGGAAAACCAAGTTTTCCCAAAGTGTAGCATGTGATTGTTCAAATCTTCTGTCAGTGGACCATATTCTTTTTCATTGTTCAATATTAACTTCATTGTATTTTTTAAATCGAATGTGGATGTGACTGTACACGATTCTATCAAACAATAACCCACAAACCAGAAATTGTGCAAATAGCAAAAGTGCTTTCCATGCATCAAAGTAATAGATTTTTATAAACGCTCCCATTCCTCTTGCTCCCCCCCCCCCCCCCCCCCTTTTTTTTTTTTTTAAGTCTAATATCACCAAGTGTGAACAGACTCTAAATTAAAGAACTTGCTCACTCACTAAAAGGGGTATTGAACATCATGTGTACTTGTATACAGATATACTATATAATTTGTGTTGGTGATCGCGCGTTGCACAAGGTTCCCATTACGATCTGTGCTAAAAATTTAGAGTGGTAATTTCACACACACACACACAAACACACACGCACACGCAGGGGGGCAGGGGGATTGACTACCTTCATAGTCTGATTGGTTGTTCAGCTCATAAGCTGCTTCTCAATGGATGGCATTTCTGATAACCATTGTCACCAAGATAGCAAAACAAAGAGACAGTCAGGATTTAAGAAAAGGCTTATTTTGGAATGTAAGCTCAGTGTGGGAATACTGGGATGCACACACATGTAGAAGATGTGACAAGGTGGAGACTGTTGATAGGCCGGCAGCAGTCTGTCTCAAAACGTTACCTCAAAACTTGCAGTTCAACAGACGTGTTCCAAAGGCTTGCCTGGAGCTCGCTACAACCACAAAGACAGATTGCTTGGCTCATCAGGCCGTGTCAGATCAGTGGTGAGACTGTGAGCGTGAACATGACCGATTTCCTGTTCCTGCCCCATTCAGTAACTGCGAGGGGGAAAGAAGGGGGGGTGGGGTGGGGGGGGGGGGGGGAGTTCACTGTTCCAATGACACATTCAATATTATCTTAATTTCCCACCCAATCAAGGAATGGAATAACCCAAAATATCACGGGTGGGGGGTGGGGAGTCAGTGTTTTCTGCTTCTGAAGAAACTGATAGAGCTCCAACCCACTGACAACAGTACCTATCACATAAACCAGGATTGTAGTGTCCATGTTTGCATGAAGATGCCGCCCGTGATCTGTCGGGAAAATTTCTTTGTTTTTCTCGTTTCTTTCTTTCTATCGTTGCAGGAATTAGTCACACAGGTCACTGGCTTTATCTCTGAAAAATTTCATCCATGCACACGTTGATACATGTATATACACAAAGATTCAAGAGCACGCATGACTAATCCAAACCAGCTTTGTTGTTTTACTTTTATTCATATCAAATCGTTTATTCACACAGTTTGCCAGCAAGATTTGGGAAGTTCACATCACTTCAAATCAAGTATGTCTCCCTTGCACACATGCACACACACACACAACTGCACACCCATCATGCACACACTTGCTCACACACACACACACACACACACACACACACACACACACACATCGCACAACACTGAACCACACAAGTATGTCTCCCTTGCACACACGCACACAATTGCAGTTTGCACACCCATCATGCATACACACACACACACACACACACACACACAAACACATCGCACAACACTGAACCACACACACTCTTTCTAGCCGATTTGACATACCTCCCCTACCCCCACCCCCACACAATGACACACAGACATTTCATGCATGAATATTGTCTAGATGCACTGAACCAATCTACAGGGTCCTTCAAAGACAGATTTATGAAACTTCCAATCACCACTGCTTCATCAAAATGTATGGGTCATGTAGCACCCAGGTTGTCTGGACAGGTGTAACCCCTTGAACTGCTCTTTGAAGACCACGGGCCCTCGAGGATCCTCATTGTCTTCCATGTGTCATGAAAAGTGTTGTTCAACAAAGTTTAACATTGGTTCTGACTCCATTTCCCCCAAAGTCCTTTGACTGAGACTGTAAGCTAGGGTTCCACGTATGAATGCATGAATAACATCTTGTGCTCATGTAAAATCCATCACCAACTTTCGGAAGAGGCTGCTTTGTTGCTGGTATGGATGACGCGAATAGCACTGCAAGCATCTTCTGTGAAAAATTGAAGGAATGAGTGAAAACCTGAATGCCTGCTGTTCTGTAAATGAAACTGGTAATGATAAGCACTGGCAGACTGGTCTTCAGTCGGCTTTTCCATGGCCGGCAGTCCATTGTGAAAATGACAGCTTGGTTGTAAAGTGCTTTGAGCTTCGCCTCCAACAAAGGATAGTTTCAGTAAAGAGGCATCACTGCGAGCAGACTAGTCCATATGATAAACGCTACACCACATCCGCTAATGTTTGCAAACACACTATGCAAGATTTTAAGCTGATGGATAAATGAATTAACAACTAAGATGAGAGAATTGAAGAAGAGGGTCTCGTGGCTAGGACTTAGCAGATGTCTGACCTAGGCATTAGCCCAATGCCCTGGTCAGACCTTGAGTGCCTACCTAACATTGGCTGGGTTTTTGCTGTTGTTTTTTGTATACTTTTGTGTGTACTGAATGTATACATGTGTGTGTATGGATGTGTGGGTACAGACCCATGGTGTGCACATGCGCATGTGTGTGTGTGCGCATGCGTGCGCGCGCTTGTGTGTGTATGTGAGCGCGCACGTGTGTGTGTGTGCGTGTGCGTGTGTGTGCGTGCACGTGTATGTACGTGTGTGCACGTGTGTGCCTGCATGCATGTGCAGAGGTGCATGTGTGTGTGTGTGTGTGTAATTTGTGGGTCTGTGTGAGCATATAGATGTATGTGTACATGTATGTGTGTGTGTGTCTTTGTATGTGGGCATGTACACATGTGCATGTGTGTATCACTGTATGCATTTGTGCCAAGGATAGGTGCAATATACACATGTACTCAAGAAGAAGAAAAAGAAATGAGTTGGTTATGACAATGACCAAGTCACATGGTGAGACGACGCAAGACTGTGAGGCAGAGTAAAAAAAATTACTAAAGTACTGAAAACAAGGCTAATCACTCTTAAGAATTCTTTGAAATGATGGAAGAAAAAAGAGGAATGGCTGACAGGTAGCTGTACAACCAGTGTTCAGCACTTGGTCCTTTTTTTTTAACCCAAGTCCAGTGACAAGCATGCCTCCATGTTGGGCAGAGCCACCTTGGATGGAAGAACCGACACTAGAGATCTCACAATGCCTGACATATGAATATATATATATATATATAAATCAGGGTTTGTATGCTCCTTGAAACTCCTTGAATTCTGACAGCGAATTTCAAGATCTTGAAAACCTTTTAAAATCAATAAAATGTGGTTCTGTTGACCAAACCTCCTTGAAAACCTTTGAAAATCAAGCCATCAGCTCCCAAAAAATTTTAATGTGGCAAAAAGAAATGGCAGTTTGATTTTTTCTGTGTTGAGGCTAATGAAAAATTATTTTAAAACAAATTTTTACAAACATCGTCGCGAACCTGGATTGCCGTCCGCTATTTATCCAAGGGAGGTAATTTGTACCTTCATCAATTTTGATGAAGTTACAATTATCTCCCTTGGTTAAATAGACTACGATGTAAGCAACGTTTGTAAAAAAAATTTTTTTTAACTATTTTTTTTTTTCTTATTTTCCTCCAACCAGGCTCTTACACCCCATGCATAGTGTGTATGTTCTCTTACAAATGGGCATTTTTTTTTGCTGATTTTAGTGTTTTGGCATTTAATACAGAGTCTGGGTTTGTTAATGTTCTAATGTGTGGTGTACTGGCACAGTCACTCTGATAAAAACTGAAAAAAGAAATGGCAGTTTGATTTTTCTGTGTTCAGGTTGATGAAAAAAATTATTTAAAAACAAATTTTGTTGTTGTTTCCTTTGTACAAAAAAATTTGTTTTTAAATAATCTTTTTCATCAACCTGAACACAGAAAAATCAAACAGCCATTTCTTTTTTCAATTTTTACGTGAGTATTGTAGCCTTGAAATAAAAAAAAAAAAAAAACCACTCCTTGAAAACTCCTTGAATTTTGTTCTTGGGAGTCTGCATCCTGATAATAAACATTTATAAATTAAAAGACAAGCAGATCTAAGGTTTAAACAATCCACATGGGAGAGCTTAAACCTCACCTTCGTTCCATTTAATATCCACTTACCTTCACTAAGAATGAGATAAATGCTGTCTTACACTGCCGGTCAAAACAAAAATATTTTCAATTATACTCCACCATTATCTTTGGGTCCATGCACCAAGAACACCATCTGACTAGTAGGAGGATGTACCCCCTCACATTCTCACTCTACTTGCCTTCCAGTCTGCTTCCACCCCAAGAATAAATCATCATCAACAACAACAACAAAAATCTTAGCCTGTTGTGTTTCAGTTAGAGCTCTTGAATAGGAGCAAACCTCACAAACACTCATCTCCTTACATGGTTTGTGAATTAGAAGGTGCTGACATGTTTGAATGGAAGAAAGTTGCACAATCAGATGTGACTACCTTCAACAATCAAACTCTCTGTGCATCACTAATTCAGAAAGCAGACAAGATCCACAACTCAAAAGTAGACAACATCAGCCAGCAATAATCAGGTGACAATCAGTGAACTCCTATGTTGTCTCTCTGTTCAGACCAGCTCGTCGATTCCACAAATCTGTTTTGTGGCCCATGCACCTGAAAGTCACTGCTGAATACATTCACTCATCACTGATTCAGATAGCACTTGTTTCACATGAAAGAACCTTTTTCCTTTCTACATCAGCACACACATCCTACTCCACAAGTGCACATACCCCCCACCCTCTTACCCTCCCGCTCCCCCCCCCCCCCCCCCCCCACATTATTATTACGTGCCAGCATTCATACCTGACCAGTACTGATTCATACCTGACCAGTACTGACCATCTTATGTCTCCTCATGCTACTAGCTTGTACAAGTCTTCCTACACACATCACATACAAAGGTTATTTTTTTGACCGATATGGGTCATCTTGTGGGTTTTCAGGCTGCTTGCCCATGTAAAAGTCTTACCGCACACATCACATGCAAATGATTTCTGACCAGTGTGTATCATCTTATGTCTCTTCAAGGTACTTGCCCGTGTAAAAGGCTTACTACACACATCACATGCAAACGATTTCTGACCAGTATGGGTCATCTTGTGGGCCTTTAAGCTACTTGGCCATGTAAAAGTCTTACTGCACAAATCACATGCAAATGATATCTGACCCGCATGGATCATCTTGTGTGTCTTGAGATAGTATGCCTGTGCAAAAGTTTTACCACACTCATCACATGAAAATGCTTTCTGACCAGTATGGTTCATCTTGTGTGTCTTAAGGTCACATTCCCACATAAATGTCTTACTGCACACATCACATGCAAATGATTTCTGATCAAAATGGGTCATTTTATGTCTGTTCAGGTCACCTGCTCGTGTAAACGTCTTACTGCACACATCGCATGCAAATGATTTTTCGCCAGTATGGATCATCTTGTGTGTATTCAGGCTATACGCCCGTGTAAAAGTCTTGCTGCACACATCACATGAAAACGATTTCTCGCCAGTGTGGGTCATCTTGTGTCTCTTCAAGTCGCAAGCCCATGTAAACGTTTTACTGCAGACATCACATGAAAATGACTTCTCACTAGCATGGGTCCTCTTGTGTATCTTGAGGCTGCTTGCATGTCTAAAAGTCTTATTGCACACATCGCATGAAACTGGTTTCTGACCATTATGGATCATCCTGTGTGTCTTCAGATAACCTGTCCATGTGAATGTCTTACTGCACACATCACAGCTGTAGGATTTCAAACCAGTATGGATCATCTTGTGTCTCCTCAAGCTGCTTGCCTGGGTGAAGTTCTTACCGCACACATCACAGCTGTATGACTTTAGACCACTGGGTTTCACCTTCAGGTTTCTTACTGGTGTCACAGTCTTATTGCACGCGTCACCAGCACATTGTTTCTGGCCTGACCCTGATGCTTGATAGGTGGGATATGGCGCTCTGCCATCTTCCTGCATTAAAAAACAACATCATTTTATAATATTTATTGTCAACATATGATTACATCATCATTATAATAACTTTGTCATAAAGATCACCTCCATGAATATTGTTCTGCAATCTTATTTAACAGAAACAGATTAAAATACATACTTTTTTTCTGATGGGAAAGAAAGTAAAATAATTTTTTTTTAATTTTTATATTGAATGAATGCTTCCTGCAAGAACATGACCAGAAAAGCTGAATAAGTTCACTAAGTATGGGAAGACTTTTTTGTGTTCTGTTTTGTTTTGTTTTTTAAATCAGACTCCCTATTTGTCCAAATACACCGACCTGAATTTAAACACTTGTAAACCGTTGAATATGTGGCTCTGATGGGAATCGAACCCATGAGTTTCCAGTCCACAATACTCAATGCTAACCACAGCGCCTTTTTTTTTTCTTTCAATCAGTTCTTTTTTTTTCCATTAAATTTATGAAACACTGACAAGCACAATACAACAATAAATGAGTTGCTCCTTCACATGACTTTAGTATACATTTTGAACAGTTAAATGCAACATTCCTAAAAGAAAAGAAAATTCAAAAGTAATAACAATGAACATGAGCATGTTAACAAGGTTCTCTTCCACTGCCACAGTCACAACAACGAAACCCATGTTTCACTCAGAAAATTGCTTCGCGATAAAAGAAAACGAAAAAAAAAAAAAAAAAGGTCTTTTTCATACTAAACTTTCAAAACTGGCAAGAAGATTAAGAGCAGAAAAGGAGGAGAAGGGGGGGGGGGGGGGGGGGGGGGGCAGGGGTAGAGTGGGGAGGGGGGAGGCCATAAGTTCTGAAGTAATGGAAGGTACAAAATCTACAATAAAGAAGAAAGCAGCAAAACAGCTTTACAAACCTGTCCGTTGATGACATTTGTGAAGACTGGTTTAGTCTCATCATCGACAGTGTTTTCTGTGATTGGTTCACCCTTGATGACATCACTGACGGGGTCTGCTGTGGTTGCTTCAGTCTTGATGACATCACTGCTGCTGTTTGCTGTAGTCCTTTCAGTCCTGATGACATCACTGATAGTGTCTGCTGTGGTTGCTTCAGTCATGATGACATCACTGATGATGTCTGCTGCGGCTGATTTGGTTGTGATGTCATCACTAATGGTGTGTGCTGAGGCTGGTTCAGTTTTAACACCAGTATTAACAAATCCAATTTGAACACGACTTTTGGTGGTATTGTACCATGATTGAGTGTACACAGTGAGAGACCCGCCCTTCATCTTTGATGAGTCATTCCAAGGTTTCATCTCCCTGCGCTCCGAATTCACTGCGCTCCATGAATCCACTGATGTGGAGGAAACATCCACGTAGAAACAAAACTGACTTTTCACGTCAGCCTCTGCTTCCCTGTTGTCCACTGGCTGAATCTGGTGAGACGTATCACTTGTCACACTGGGATCAACTGACTCGGCTTTAATATCCTGACCGTGATCTGTTTGTCTGTCTGATCCGCACTTTGTGATGGCCACTGATGGATCCTGACTGCTCGTCTCTTGGAGCGCGTTGGCTGCAGTCTTGTGATTCACTTCAAACCACCTGTCCATGGATTCTGTAACAAAGAATCAGGCCCTTATTTGTAAATTCAAAGACGCGGTCACCAACTTTATCAACTGGCATAGCCCCAAACCAAACGAACAAACATGGAAAAACAACAAACAAACAAAAACAGAAGCATCGCAGATTGTGGGCTGGGTTCACTTCCCACCGGAGCCATTTACTTGTGGGATTTTTCTGCCCGAACCTATCCACCTTTAAGTTTATTATGCGCTAAAGTGGGAAGACTAGAGCCGCACGCTCGCGTTTCATCCACTAAATGGATGCATCTCAGAGAAAAGTTCTAACTTCCTGACCAACACTGATGGTGTCAGTGTCTCTCAGGTCTGGCTGATGCCTGGATATACCATGAAAATAACACAGTACTGCCTCATCATGCAACTTCTGACTAGAATGGAACTGCATACCATCATCTTTATCATCCTAATCCTCATCAAGCGATGTAAAAGGGGAAAAAGTCTCAAGTTCTGTGGCCTTTCCCACCCTACTTTACACCCTGCTCTCATGGTCACCCCACTTTTGATTTCATCTTCTTTTTTTTTTTTTCTCCTGACATTGGTGAGTTTGAGTTTAGGTCATCAGTATCAGCAGATTTTTCTTCTTTTTTTTTTTTCTTTTTGTTTTACAATATCAAATTCTAATCAAATAAATTGAGAAATTACAAATGAGCCAAAAGAAGACCGCGTGCAGAGATTTCAACACAACTGACACACATCTGTACGACACAATAATTATACACATACACAAAGTGGTTCTTATCACTTACAGTGATTTAAATGAAAACAAAAGATGAGAAAGGAGAAAACGTAAACGAAAGAAGCTGATCTACTTACAAACTGTTAACAATCAAATAAGCTTACAATACATCGTAAAACACACAACATATCATTAGAAATGGTGATAATCTTACATTTGAGTTGTGTGTGTGTGTGTGTGTGAGTGTGAGTGTGTGTGTGTGTGTGTGTGTGTGTGTGTGTGTGTGTGTGTGTGTGTGTGTGAGTGTGTGTGTGTGTGTGTGTGTGTGTGTGTGTGTGTGTGTGTGTGTGTGTGTGTTGTTTGTTTTTGTTTTTTGTATAAATTAAGAGAAGGAGGGAAAGAAACATACATCTCCCACTCTGGAGAGGGTTACCAATGCAGATAATGAGAGTTCAACTTCCGAGTGTTTGGGGCACGACAGGGTAATCAGCAGGTTCATGGGGACTATCGTTCGAGGGACGAGGCGCCCTCTCCAGAGGAGAATGCCGAGTCACACTGGCTCCACCACTAAGCAATCACTGCCATCAGCAGAGCACTTCAGAGGAGAATGCAGAGTCACACTGGCTCCACAACTAAGCAATCTCTGCCATCAGCAGAGGACTTCAGATGAGAATGCAGAGTCACACTGGCTCCACAACTAAGCAATCACTGCCATCAGCAGAGGACTTCAGAGGTACAGCAGAGTCACACTGGCTCCACAACTAAGCAATCTCTGCCATCAGCAGAGGACTTCAGAGGTACAGCAGAGTCACACTGGCTCCACAACTAAGCAATCACTGCCATCAGCAGAGCACTTCAGATGAGAATGCAGAGTCACACTGGCTCCACAACCAAGCAATCAATGCCATCAGCAGAGCACTTCAGAGGTACAGCAGAGTCACACTGGCTCCACAACTAAGCAATCTCTGCCATCAGCAGAGCACTTCAGAGGAGAATGCAGAGTCACACTGGCTCCACCACTAAGCAATCTCTGCCATCAGCAGAGGACTTCAGAGGTACAGCAGAGTCACACTGGCTCCACAACTAAGCAATCACTGCCATCAGCAGAGCACTTCAGAGGTACAGCAGAGTCACACTGGCTCCACAACTAAGCAATCTCTGCCATCAGCAGAGCACTTCAGAGGAGAATGCAGAGTCACACTGGCTCCACCACTAAGCAATCTCTGCCATCAGCAGAGGACTTCAGAGGTACAGCAGAGTCACACTGGCTCCACAACTAAGCAATCTCTGCCATCAGCGGAGAACTTCAGAGGAGAATGCAGTCACACTGGCTCCACAACTAAGCAATCACTGCCATCAGCAGAGCACTTCAGAGGTACAGCAGAGTCACACTGGCTCCACAACTAAGCAATCACTGCCATCAGCAGAGCACTTCTGAGGTACAGCAGAGTCACACTGGCTCCACAACTAAGCAGCGGTACAGCAGAGTCACACTGGCTCCACAACTAAGCAGTCTCTGACATCAGCAGAGGACTTCAGAGGTACAGCAGAGTCACACTGGCTTCACAACTAAGCAGTCTCTGCAATCAGCAGAGGACTTCAGAGGTACAGCAGAGTCACACTGGCTCCACAACTAAGCAATCTCTATCATGAGCAGAGGACTTCAGAGAAGAATGCAGAGTCACACTGGCTCCACAACTAAGCAATCACTGCCATCAGCAGAGGACTTCAGAGGTACAGCAGAGTCACACTGGCTCCACAACTAAGCAATCACTGCCATCAGCAGAGGACTTCAGAGGTACAGCAGAGTCACACTGGCTCCACAACTAAGCAATCTCTATCATGAGCAGAGGACTTCAGAGGTACAGCAGAGTCACACTGGCTCCACAACTAAGCAATCTCTATCATCAGCAGAGGACTCCAGAGGTACAGCAGAGTCACACTGGCTCCACAACTAAGCAATCTCTGCCATCAGCAGAGCACTTCAGAGGTACAGCAGAGTCACACTGGCTCCACAACTAAGCAATCACTGCCATCAGCAGAACACTTCAAATGAGAATGCAGAGTCACACTCACTCCACAACTAAGCAATCTCTGCCATCAGCAGAGCACTTCAGAGGTACTGCCCTGCATAGGCTGCATTAGAACAGGCACCTCTGAGCGCCACCAAAGTGACTCAACAGCAGTGCAGCGTCTCCTCTGGTGGGTTGCTTCATAGTGCTCAACAATAGCTCCCTATGGACCGCCCACAATGGGGCTGAGGCAGGTTAAGCCTGGGTGTGGCTGCGGACAAGACGCTGGGATGAGCAACTGGGGATAGAAAAAAAGAGAGAACAGATTTGAATACAATGGAAGATGACATGAAACACGACATTTCATTCGTTCTGTGTTAAAAGAATTGCAGATAAATATCAAGTTTAACACGCTAACATTCTGATAGTTCAACTCACTTCCGTACAATCATACACACCCAAAATAAGCCTATAGATACCATTAAATTTCCACAACACATAAAACACACAAACTCATATGCTGCATCTTGGACTGAAATATTTAAACTTCAAAAATGCACATGCGCGTACATATGCGTGCACACGCACGCACACGCACACACACACACACTCTTTCTCTCTCTCTCTCTCTCTCTTTGAGTCACACATCAATACTAAAACTTCCAAGCAGAAACCCTGCGACAGTTACAATATCACTGATGTGAATGTAATAAAACTTCCTCTCAAATTAGAAAGAATAGATCTAGATACAAAAATGATATTCTCAATGGCCAGTGCAAACATATAAATCTGTCAAACATAAATGAAGACAATATCTTAAATCTATATTTCTGGATCTGACATTGGTTAAACAGAAAACACACACACACACACACACACACACACACGCACACACACACACACACACACTTAAAAATTCCAGTTACAAATGAATATCCTGGAGTGAACCCACCGCTGCAAAGTGTTTACATTTATCACAAATAAACAAACAAATAGCAAAAAACGTGAGAAAAAAAAAATCAACAATTGACATGATGAATCATTAGCATACTGTGCACATCAAGAGCAAATCATTTCTGTGCTGAACAGTAACATTAGCAGCCTTTCTAAAGTGACCAAAAAGTTACTATATATAGTAATGGCTATGGTATGGATTCAATTCAAAGTCGGTCTGAAGGAAAGGAGGGGAAGGGGTATGAGGGATCAAAGAAGCAGATGGGGAAAGGGGGGGGGGGGGGGGGGGGGGAGGGCAGAGTGGCCGGGAACAGTGAGAGGCTGGGGGGGGTGGGGGGGGCAGCAGCAGAAGGGGAGACAAGTAGTGATCAAGAATTAAACTCAGCTGTGACTCTGTACATCAGGAATAACTTAACTTAAATGCGAAGTTGCCAATCCCATTATGGAATACCACCAGCAGTTTCCGCTAATTTCACTAGTTTTTCTTAACAATTTCAGCACTATACCAAACTACTGAAAGTAACACACACACACACACACACACACACACACACACACACACATGTACACACGTACGCGCGCACACACACACACACACACACACACACACACACACACACACACACACACACACATGCACGCACGCACGCACGCACGCACGCACACACGCACGCACACACACCCCTGAGGAACTTCCCTGTACAGTCAGCTGCTGACACTGAACATTCATCCAGAAAACTATAAAAAGTGATTATGTTTGAGTGGCACTAGAATATGCTGGCAAAAACAAAAAAAAAAACAAAAACAAAAACAAAAAAACAGACCAAAGCATTGCCATTGGATCAGTCCGAACTGAATATCTAAGTATCTAGGTGGTACAGTCACATTGCCATTGGATCAGTCTGAATTGAATATCTAAGTATCTAAGTGATACAGTCACACAATTCACTCCACAATGTTTCACTGAAAAATCACAACAAACTTAGCTCTGTTACTGTTAGTGGAACGGCCTAGTCTTCATAGCCATGATGAATGGATAGTTCATCCAAGACTCAGTTTGAGACTGTTGGTTTGACATCTTTGAACTGGGTTCCTCTCGTTTATCGCTACTTTTTTGTTCCTACATTTTTCTTGTGTGCGTTAAACAACAAAAGACATGTCTTTAATTCATGACTGGTGAACTAAAGGACCGTGCAACAGCAGTCTGATCCAGCTGTGCGTTCTTCAGAGTCAGCAATACAGGGAGCCTGTTCCAAGTGTTAAGAGCGTGGGCTGCTCTGTGCAGTGAAACCGACTCTCCAAAGTTCTATGCCTGTGGTAGTTTTCATAACTGCATAGCTCCACAGCGCACAATACATTCAGAGGTAAACTACATACAAGATGAACAACATTCAGGACAATGAAAATGAAGAGTCTTGGACACCCTTCTGACCTGGTTCATACAACCTCTTGACAGGAATGTGTATGACATGGGAAATGTTCCTGTGCAGTGGAATAACCCGTAATGTCCTCAGTTTCCTTGCCACGGAAACCCTGAAGGTCATGGAATCTCTACAGACGGTCCTGCTCTTGAGGATTTCAATGCGACAAAGCTGCTGTCAACTGGACTTTCCTTCTGAGAGATCATGTAAACTAAGATATGCTGACCGGTCAGTCAGTCTTGACCTGGTGTAAGGAGACTATTAAAGTGACCAGAGAACTCAGCTGAATGTTCTGAGCGAATAGTTTTAAAGTCATGAAAAAATTCTGAAGATCGTCTAGCTCTATGTGGATGTCCTGTTTGTGATACCGAAACTGGCTTGATTTACTAACAGAAAAAGCAGAGGAATATTGATGTGACAAGACTACTTAAGAGACAACGTTTATGATCCATTTTTCTTTAGCTGGTTCTTTCGTTGGTAGGTGGTTGAGGGCAAGGCAAGGCAATTATTTTATTTCATACCCACATGGGGCACAGAAATATAAGACAATACGAGGGGATAAGAGTTTTCAGTTTATTTGTTTTCTTGTTTGTTTGTTTTCAGGATGGAGGAGCAGAGGGGGAGGAGGGATTTTGTTGTCATTGTTTTTTGTTCTTTCATGTCTTATCTTTTTTTAAAATTTTTGTTAGTTAGCTTAGTTTTCAGGATGTGCATGCAAAAGTTTGGAAAAAAAATTACCCATCTCTTTCTCTGGTCTGGTTAGTGTTTTCCAGTGCTCTGACACTGTGTGACAGGTAAACGTTTTAATTTGGCTGTTAAAAACTTTGACTGGTAAAATTTTTATCTCACTAGTAAAATCCAGCCACAGGCATGTAATGACAAACACTAACTTTCAGGGCTGTACTTGATGACAGCAGCATCAGCCTAAAAAGGTCAATGCTCCAGGCAAACCATGTAACGGAATGAGGTGCAGATGGAAGATAAGGGCTGTTGGAGGGCATCACTGTTCTCTTTATTCTGAAGATCATGGGGTGAGGAAGCAAGGGCTGGTTAGGCTGGATTCAGTTCTTGTGTGCTGGCATCTAAAGGTGATAATGCTTTTCTTATCCTAAAAACTACTTTACATAATTTACCTCTTCTTATCTTTGATATCTGGCACAGCTGTACATGTCTTCCAAACGACATATACTGCAAAGCCTTTTCATAGACTTACGTGGTCCAGTTCATGTAACTGTTTTGTAATTCTGTTTTTTTTGTGTGTACATTTGTGTATTTCTTAGCATGAGCATGTTGTAGTCATCTAGTATAAAGATGATCTTTCGCACTCTTATGTGAATTTGCTCTAAACTGGCCTCAGTATACAGAGAATATCCTGCACTCTATGTAAGGTCTGATACCATGGCATTGTCCTTGGCATCCAAAGGAAATCTTGGACATTAATGTATTGTTGTTCAAAGGATAAACTATGGCTTCAAAGTCTTGTAGAGTATCATAACAACAGTGCATTGTAACCCAAAGCTAATCTATGCAGTATGTGCTCTGATTCTGTAGCATCAATGTAACGCAGAACACTTGAAATGATCCATTCTGCTGTTGCGACATCAGTTAAAAGAGCACGAGGGATCTCCCGCACAGAGTGTTCCTACATCCAGGCATCAATGAATAGTACTTCTTTGCTTCCGCCAACTCATCAGAAAGGACAATAGTGACACTGACCTGAACACTGCTCCTGTGTCCTCCATGGTGGCTCTGGTTCCTCAGCGACATCCATCTCAATCTTCACCTCTGACATCACTGGCTGATCAGGGAATGCCATATGTCTGAAGACACATAAATGATATTCTTTAGCATATCTCTCTCTCTCTCTCTCTCTCTCTCTCTCTCTCTCACACACACACACACACACACACACATGCTTGTAGTGACCAATCATATTCACAAAGTGAATGAATACATAAACACACACCAGGGTTTAATAATCACATACATATGGATGCCATTCGGGTACTGAAATCCAGAATCATGCACAGGAGAAAAAAAAAAAAAAAAAAAAAGAATGAGTGTGTGCACATTCATACAGGGAAGTAAATTGGGTGCACGCACTGATTTTACAAAAAGGGTCTTACCGAACACAGTAAATTCAGCCGAAGAACTGAATCGGATGATCGCATACAATGCTAAAATGCACCTAGTTCTGTTAAGCATGCTTTCCCTTCACATATTTAGATTCATCAGTCAGCTAATCAGCAAAAAATCCTACACTGAGTTTGTCAATGTCAGGAGCAAGATGCTGATTGGATCTTGCAGTTCACTCTCCTTAGAAAATGGTGGAAAACACACACACACACACACACACACACACACACAACGAAATGAGATAACAGCATATTTTGTCAAGTTTTCAATTATCCCAGCCACAACCAGGAACATCACCGGAAAAGGCTCACAAAACACCAGTGCTAAGTTGATGTCAAGGGTAAACCAACAACAGAGTTTTTGAACATCGATGGTTCGACTTAGTTTCTTGATGGACATTGAACTCTTCGCTCTTGAAGCTATGTAAAATTTAAATACTGCAGAAAGAACGATTGGAGAACTCTCAGCAATAAGTCCCTGTTTGCAATCAAAAGTCCAAGGAACATTGATCATCTTCATGTGTCAAATCAAAGCCAGTTTTCAGAAGATTCACCATGCTGATCGCCATTGAAATATCCAGTTCCATGTTGGAGACTAATGATTCCATACACCTCATTTCAGGGTTTAAAAAAAAAAAAAAAAAAAAGTAAACCCAAAACAGTGACACACATTGAGAAAACACACATAAAATATTATGCCCTTGGCGAAACACACACACACACACAGAACTACTGCACCGCCAAACTAAGAGCAAACAAATTACTTAGAAGCAAAAACAAGGCGGTTCAACCTATTTGATCTTCTTCAGACCTACTTTTGCACTCCACACTGAATACAATCACTGACACCTAAGTCACTCAGTACTTTTCTCTGCTCAAAACCCCAGTTCTGTAAAATCTGTCCTCTCACCACGCTGGATACCATCCTACATGGACCCAAAGGCTCATTCAAAATCAGAAGTGCATTCTCTTGTCAGACCCGCAACATCATGTATGCTGTTCACTATGAACTTGGCGGTAAGATCTATGTAGGTGAGCCATCCAGCACACCTGCAACTTGCACCTGTCCTCTGAGCACCTGACCAACATCTGCCGTCGCCATCCCAAACCAGTTGCTCTGCACTTCAACCATCCCTATCACAACATTAATCATGTCAAAGTCCTGGCGCTTTGGCAATTACAATTTCACAGAATGACAACTTTGAGAGCATCAAGAACTGAAGAAGGAATTCTGTTTTATTGCCAGACTAATACTTGGCATCAACATCCAAAAACAGCATGAGCCTATCCTCTTCCGCAGCACCAATCTGCAGTACTGACAACAGACAAACTACCATAAAATGTAGCATCCCTGTTTACCACATGCATATAACATGGACATTATTGATATATTACCTCTTCTCCACTTCCATTTTCTTTACAAGTCTACTCGGTACTCACTAGTCACTTATCTATAGATCCACTTCTTTTTTTGGCTCTGGTTTTCTCATTTCCCTTCTTTCTTTCCTGCTTTCTGTGTGTGTGTGTGTGTGTGTGTGTGTGTGTGTGTGTGTGTGTGTGTGTGTGTGTGTTCTATTCCAATAGCAAGTTACTTTTTTTTTTTTTTTTTACTCATTTATCATGTTTATTCCTTCCTAACCATTATTTTTCTTATCTTCATTCTTAATAATATCATCATCATCATCATCATCATCATCATCATCACCATCATCCTAATCATTACTGTCATATCATTATCAATTCTATCAAATATTATAACTAGAAGTAGTTGTGCTACTGGTAGTAATAATAATAATAGTGAAATTATTGTTATTGATTACTAGTCTGTAATACTCAACAGACATACTACCATAAAACTTAACATCATTATTTACTTCATAAATATGTTATAGATCTAATATATTATTTTCTGTTCTCCCCTCCCTTCACTACTTCCATTTTCTTTATCGGTCTATTCTGCACTCACTAGTCACTTAATAATCTATCCACTTCTTTTTTTGTTCTGGTTATATATGTACTCCCTCTTTATATATTTTCCCTTCTTTCTTTCCTGCTTTCCCTGCGTGTGTGTGTGTGTGTGTGTGTGTGTGTGTGTGTGTGTGTGTGTGTGTGTGTGTGTGTGTGCGCGCGTGCATGCGTGTGCGTGTGTGTTCTATTCCAATAGCACGGTTACTTCATCATCATCATCATCATCAACATCATCAACATCATCCTTATCATTATTATCATTACTGCCATATCACTATCAATTATATTAAATTTTTATAATTAAAAGTTGTTGTGGTATCTATGTAAAATCATCATTATTATTGTTACTAGTACCGTTAGTTGAAGTAGTAGCGGCAGTAGTAGTAATTTGTGATACCACAACCATACAATTGTAACTTTCTTCATACTGTTTTGATTCGTCTCCTTCTGTTAGCATTGCAATTTTTAACGACTGCAATTATCATTATCACTATTGTCTGTAATATTACATAATTATAAATACAATCATTCATAGTATTAGAAGCTGTAGTAATAGTAGCCGTTTATTTCATGATCATTGCACAATTTGTTTTAAATTTAACCTGGCTGTGTTATCTCTCCTTGATCCACTCTGAGATTTTGTTCATTCATCCAAGACCAGTTTTTGCACTCATTTCAAAGAGATTTGCTTGATAGTCTGTTTGTCCTTCATTTTCATTCGTCTTGAATATTAGTCTTGCCTAAAGAAGACCAAACAGGTCACAATGCTTTATAAAAATGTATGTTTAGCAATTTGAATTTGTTTGTCCTTCATTTTCATTCGTCTTGAATATTAGTCTTGCCTAAAGAAGACCATAGTTAGTTAGCCTAGGTAGGATTAGGTCGCCACCCCATCCCATTCTTTCCCTTGTAAAATTGTGATTTTTAAAGTTATTTTTGGGCCTGTTTCACTATTAGGGTGAACCAGGATCAGCTAGTCTGGAACTCGTTTCCAGATGATGAGCGAAAACTACAGTAGTCTGCTGATAAAACCCACATAGAGTAGGACTCCCCCAGTTTTTATGTTTCTCCACTGTCATAGGTCTTTATCTTCCTACACTGGCTTTCCATCTCAGCACAACCTCCATAGTACGGCATGGTAATCAACCAGTTGGTTGGGGCCGTCCAAATGGATGATGATGATGATGATGATGGTGATGACCGAACAGGTCGCAATGCTATACATGTGTATGTTTAGCAATTTGAATTTGTTTGTTCTTCTATTTGGCAGTGCAGAAATTCTGCTTTTGCTTGTTTCAAATTCTGCCTGCAATCACCCCACTTTGAAATCTCCTTTGGTGACAGTGGGCTTTTTACAGTTTGGAATGCTTTGCCCCTGAACCCCCTCCCCCAGAATTATTTGTTGAGGGAATAACCAATAACCTCCCCCCCCCCCCCCCCCCCCCCCCCCCCCAAATCTTAATGGGAGGTATGAAAACCTTTACATGTAATATTTAATCATATGAAAGCCTACACACACACACACACACACACACACACACACACACACACACTCACAGTCATACACACACACACACACACACAGACCTACACGCGCGCGCGCACACACACACACACACACACACACACACACACACACACACACATACACACACACACACGTATACACAAGGCGGGAATGCGTTGGCATACCCACAAAAAAAGTAAGGCATTGATGTTTGCATACGAAGTCCTATATATGAGAAACGCCACACCCACAGTCTTCATCTCAACCTTTTTTAAAATTAAAAAAAGAGTACACACTATTATCAACTTCATCAACGGACAGAGAGTGGATGGATGGACAGTAATACTAGTACTAATACAGATACTGACCGTGGCCCCTGGAAAGGCATTTTCCTCTTTGTTGGTGGTTCTGACATGCTGGATGAGCAGTTTGGAAATATGGATGGGTATGCATCCTCACTGAGTTTTGGTCTTGCTCTTTCTACAGTGAGTATGCTACCGTCTGGTCTTGTCACAGAATCTGATCTCAATACAAATTTTTCACTAAAATGCTTTTCACAAACGACGGACTGAGAACTTGGTTCGAAGTTTGCTCGTGGAATTTTATTCAACCACAGTCGTCGCCGGTCTGCATCAGTTGGAAATGAAAACACAGAAACCTTCTCATTTGTGTCATAATTACCTCTACACCCAGGTATACAACACTTTCTAGTCATGTTTACACTATCCTCTGACCATCAAACAATCCTCTGACCATCAAACAATTCGCACAAGTTGTAAATGGAACAAAAAACTAAGCAAAAGCGCACTCAATCAGTACTACGGGTCCGAGATGGCGCACCACCACGATTTGAATGCGCCGCCTCATAGCGTGATATCATACACTGGCTGCAGTAGCCAGTGTAGGGCCATTTCTATTGCGGGGGCCACGGCCACGTCCAGACAGTCATGGACTGTTTACATTCAATTATCTGGAGATTACCAACGGAACAGATCAATCACCGCAGTCACCAGTTACAATACTATCAAAAATGATCATCTATAGATGCATGAATTTCACCTACTGTTCCTCCATCCCCCAGGGTAGATTTATGCTGAAACACTTCGATTCACAGACATTGCAGCTCTACCGGATGTGCTTGACAGGGGACATAACTCTGTCTGACACTGCGTAGAGGTTTCTGTCCACAGTTCCAGATTATGCACAAACTTCTATATAATGCGCAAGCGAACTTGGTCACGAGTAAGTGCAGTTTCACTCTGTCATATTGCTGGTGGAAGAGACGGGAACAGGATGGGGATGGGGTGGGGGCAAACCAGGCATCTAAATTTTTGAAAATTTATCTCTAATCTATCTTCATTATATCATGATACATACAGATACTTCTGGTAATCATACATAGCTGTCAACCGCTTTGGGGTCCAAGGCATCTTACACAGTGTATTTTCTTTTCTCTCAGCAGCAAGTCTTGTATACCAAACAACTGTAACAGAAGTCAAAAGGCGTGTCGGTCAGCTCTGTGATAGATGTGGTCTCACTTTATAGTTTGAAACAATACCTCAGATTTGTTACCCTTTATACCCCCTTTTTTCAGAAAACAGAGGATGACATGGTTTTCATGTCAGATATGAGGGCGAACAACCGTAATGATTGACACCCTGTCTTTCACTGCCTTTCACATTAGAATTACTTGACCAAATAGGTGTTTGTCTATTTAACTAAAGTCTAGCCCTTTCGGTGAAGTGCAATAGTAGCAGCACCTCCACGTGCAGCTGGCTGTTGAGTGTCCTTCCTGTTTACCCTTCCCGCACGTCGCGTCAAATTTTGCACACCATACGTCATAGGTCGCCAAGCTTTTTGTGCAGGAATAAATCTTTGCCGTACCTCGTGGGTCTCCATGGACCCTTGTTGTCTTCTGGAGGTGTAAACCCTTGCCGTCTGAGCAGACCCACAACATACTAGGCTGATTCTGTTTTTGTTTACTCTTTGTCTTTAGAATGCATGGGTCTGGCCAGACCCACGACGTACGGCACTCAGGTTTTCTTCTTTGAGAGGATGGGCCTGCTCAGACCCACGACGTACTGGGATATTTTGTTTTTGTTTATTCCTTTGTTTACCAACAAAAGCAAACCATATTTTTTATACCGATGTAGGTATATGCATGGTTTGTTGACAAAGGCATAAAATTTGGTACAAATAGCTTTAAAAATGTACCCAGTTATCATGAGAAAATACCCAGTTATCATGAGAAAATACCCAGTTATCATGAGAAAATCATGAGTGTGGATCATTTCAGACTCACGACGTATGGGAAAGGTTTAGGTATTCAGAGTTCTCTACGTCAAACAACACATCCGTAACTGACAATTTTAATCGGAGGTGTGTCATAGTTTTGCTTGTATTGCTTCTTGTACTCTTGGTCAGCTTGGCGAATTTCAGCATCCTTGGTTCCCTGAGGCTTAGTTGTTCTGGCAGCCTGGGTAGTTTGGTCTGAATTTGTCCCATGAGAGCGACTGCTGGACACACATCTGTACTGGAGTGTGTTGTTGATCTGTAATTCAGCAAAGCAAACTCAGGTGACTGCTGCTGGAGTAGTTTCTTGGCTATTTTAACCGCACTCTCGGCTTCTCCATTTGCTTGAGGATATCTTGGACCGCTTGTCTGATGCTGAATGTCATGTTTCGTTAAAAACTACCTGAATTCATGGCATTGAAACTGAGGTTCGTTGTCAGTAACTATACAATCAGGTATGCCATGGGTGGCAAACAGCTGCATAAACTTCTTGATGATTACAGCTTACAGCTGTTGAATGCAGTGGTAGCACCTCGAGCCACCGTGAGTAGAAGTCCATAACTACTAGATGATCTCGGCCTTTAAAGGAACATATGTCAGTCCCCAAACGTTGCCATGGTCGTTCTGGTAAAGGTGTAGGGAGGAGTGGTTCCTTTGCTGTGATGGTCTGTTGGACCTGCACACCTGACATGAGCTGATGAACTGCTTGAGGTCCCTGCTGAGTCCTGGCCACCAAACTGAAGACTGTGCGTTTTGACAGCATTTGTGCAGTCCTTGATGAGTCTGACGTAGCTGGTCAAGGATTTCTTTCCTTTGGTTACTTGGAACTACAATGCGACCATTGTACACTACCAGTCCGTTGACTACAGACAGCTCTCCTTGTGCTTGATGGTACTGATGGAGGTTGGGTGGAGACTGAGACGGCCAACCATTCAGTATGTAGCCAATCACTTGCTGCAGCTCTGGGTCATGCACTGTTCCTGTGCGAAGACGATCTAGACGCCTCTGTGACACTGGCCAGTTTAACTCGACCATGCCAGCGTAGGAACTAACATTGTCATCACTCTCTTCATCTTCCTTTGAGTGAGGCACTGGATTTCTAGACAGAGCATCGGCTATCACTATCTCCTTTCCCCGGACATGAACAACTTCGGCTCTGAACCGCATGAGTCTCATAAGTAATCTCTGATACCGCACTGTTACTTTGTCGAGGTCCTTGCTCTTTATCAGAGGTGCTAAAGGTTTGTGATCAGTCTGTAGTTCAAATGAATTCAGCGTATCTCTGTTCTGCATCAGTTGAAGTTCTTGAAGCATACGCAGTTGGAATAAGAGCGTTTACTTCCCATTGCATCAGAGTTCCACCAAGTCCGTAGCTACTGCTATCAGCACTCAAGACGGTTCTTCTCTCTGGACTGTAGAATCCAAGTGCTGGCGTTGAAGACAATTTCTTCTTCACAGTTTCAAAAGCATTCTGTTGCGCTGGCCCCCAACTCCATACTGTGTTTTGCTTCAGTAAATCCGTGATGGGCTTCATTTCTGTAGCCATGTCCGGTACAAACTTGCTCAGGTAGTTAAACATACCACATATGGTTTTCAGCTCTGTCACGGTTGTTGGCGCTGGCATCTCTGTCACAGCTTTCACTTTCTCATGTGAAGGTTGGATGCCCTGTGAACTGATGATATGTCCGAAGAACTTCACTTCAGTTTGTTTGAAATGACACTTCTGTCTGTTTAGTTTCAATCCTCTTTCTTCAATCCTTTGAAGAACTGCGTTCAGTCGCTTATCATGTTCTTCCTCTGTTCGATTGTATATGATGTGTCATCCATTATTGCTTCACGTCCATCTAGGCCCTCCAAAGTCTCTTTCATCTTCAACTGGAAACATTCAGGTCCAAGCGAAATTCCCATAGGCACTCTGTTGTATGTATAGCGGCCAAAGGGAATGATGAACATTGTAAACAGTGAACTTTCTTCTGAAAGTGGTATTTGATGAAAACCACTGGAGGCATCGATGATGCTAAAGTATTGGCTTTCAGCGAGCTGTGGTGCAATGTCATCCAGGTTAGGTAACATGCAATGTGGTATTCGTACACCTGCATTCAGTTTCTTGAAGTCTACGCATATATATATATATATATATATATATATATATATATATATATATATATATATATATATATATATATTATATATATGCTGTCATTGGGTTTCACAACTGGCACCATTGGTGAACACCAGTCAGTTACTTCAGTGACCTTCCTGATGACCCCTGCCTTTGCCATCCGTTCAAGCTCTGTTTTCACCTTTGTCTTCAATGGAAAAGGTACACGGCGCGCTGTACTGACAGTACGGTGTCACATCTGGCTTCATGGTAATGGTGACTGGCTCAGTTTGTTGGAAGTCCTGTTGAACCAAACACGTTGCGGTGAATTTCTTCAATTCGAGTGACCAGGCCCGTTTTTTCAGCTGCGTTTCTACTGAGAAGGTTGTTGCCTGTCCTATTTCTCACCACGACCACTGGAAACTTGAATGTTTTCTTTTTGCATACAGTCATGGCATAGAACTCTCCTCTTGTGGTAAGCCTACCTCTTGGAGAAGTAAGTATCAGACGAGAAGCAGTTAATTTTGGCTTATTCTTGAAACATTCATAGTCTTCTCAGTGATGATTGACACATCTGCACCAGTATCAATCTTGAATTTCACATCAATTCCTTTTATTTTTAGTGTCGTCAGCCATGCTTTTGAGTTGTCGGTGACGATTTTGCCTCAACTGCATCTAACTCGAAAACTTCATCTTCTTCTGAGTTAGTGTCATTTTCTTCTCGATAGCCTGACTCAACTTCATGCACGTTGCTACGACAACAGATCCTAAAATGTCCACTTTTTTTGCACAGTCGGCATAGCTGGCCTTTTGCAGGGCAAGGTCCTTCTTTTGCGTGTCCACGACCGCAACGACCACACTTGTTTCCAGTCTGCTGTGTTCGCCACTGTGAGTGTCCATGATTTCTGCCACGGGCATAAGCTCTACCCCGACCTGTACCAGAATGTTTACTTTTGATGTAAGGACTCTTTGTTTCATTACTGTGAGTTTCAGTATCCTGCTCCCTTAGCTGTTGTTTAATTTGTTCATGCTGTCTTGCAATCTCAAGAGCTTTAGTCAAAGTTAATGCATGCGTGAGCTGCAATTTCTCTTTCAGCTTCTTGTCAACAAGACCCACAACAAAACTATCTCTAACTTGGTCTTCTAAGTCTTGGTACTCACAGTACTGCACAAGAGATCTCAGAGACCTGTAGAAATCTTCTACCGTCTCATTTTGCCCCTGCTTGCGCTCCTGGAACTTCGTTCTCTCGTGAATGATGTTTCTCTTGACAATGAAATTAATAAGAGTCAAATTTCTGTATAAGAGTTTCAAAATCTGTATCAGTTTCTCTCTGTTGACGTGCATTTTCTCCTTCTCTAACAGTTCTCTCGCCAAACTGGAAAGTCTGAAAAACCTTTTCAGATTCTCTACCCATCACGTAGAGTAAGGTATCCATTTGAATTTCTCCATCTGCTCTCGCTAACTTCGATGCGTTGCGATAGCGACGAAATTCTGGGATCCACTCTTCTGGCTTAAATGAAAACGATCTAGGCGGTTTCAGTCCTTGCATGGTTTACGATCTAAATCTGCAACCTCTAATTTTCTAACTATGATGAATCTGATCCCACTTCTGACACCATTTTCGTAATAACAACACGCAAGCTCAGACGAACTGTCGGTTCCGTTTTATTACGTTCCTGTGAGTGTCGTTAACCACGACCTTGAACTCTCTCAAATACGTCATAGCTTTTTGTCTTAAGTTGCAAACCAAATAAAATAACAAGTTGCTTTATGATAATAAGTACGATCCTAAACAGGGGAAGGGAAAAATTAAGCCGTTGGAGATGAAGTGTGGAGGTGTGACACGTCATGGTGACAGACTGTGTTTAGTCAATGGCACATAGAAAACTGGTAGACCTGGACGCTGACAGATAGTCAACATCACCAACATCACACTCTCCGAGCACTGTGACTACCGTCCTCTCCATTCTTTGGACATTGGACCACTCTTGTCACAATGACCTGGTCAGTGAGAGCCAGGGCTAGATCCCGTGCATCACCATGACTTGCAGAACGTGGCACCGCCCAGACCAGTACAACTTGACGACGACTCAGACGATGCACAAGGCTGAATTCTGGATGGTTTGAAATGGACTTACTACTGGACACATCATCTTGCACAATGATCAGAAAGATGCGGCATCTGTTTGCCACACATGGCATACCCTAGAAGTTACTGACAGACAGTGGCAGACAATGTGTAAGTCGTGAGTTCGAACAGTTCTCACAAGAATGGAACTTTGCACACATCACGAGCAGCCCCTACTACCCAAAGTCCAACGGTCTGGGTGAAAACGCTGTTAAACAGACCAAGCAATTCCTGGAGAAATCACAGAGAGACGGATCTGACGTCATGCTGGGTCTGCTGAACCTGAGAATCACGCCAAGAGAACCAATGGGATCACCAGCGCAATCCCCACGTACCAGCACTACCCTCCCCACATCAACAAAGTTGTTGAAGCCCAAACCCTTGAGCACTATCCGGGTTCGAGGGCGTCTTAAAATGGCACGACAGGAGCAGCAGAACTATCACGAGAAAACCGCCAGAGAACAAAGATCGCTGAGACTCGGAGAAGTGGTATGCTTACAAACTGACAAGGGTTAAAAAAAAAAAAAAAGTAGGTGTGGTCAAGTCACGACGTGATACTCCAAGGTCGTATACATTCACGTCTGAGGGAGCTGACTACGTCCACAACAGGCAGCACCTAATTCCGGTAAATGAGCCCAGACCTCAATGGAATGCACCAGACTACAGCCCGCAGAGTTTGATGCCGGCTCCGACAACTGTTCCTCTTTCCCAGACAGTTCCATCCCTGACCCATCAGGCTGCTTTACCTACCCCTAGTGCTGCCTCGCCACCCCGTCCTACCTCCCAGACACCCGGCCATACAGCCAGTAGCCAACCTAGCCCTTCTCCCCTCCCACGCCCGATACCATTCATCCTCAGTCCCTGCCCCCGGTTCTCCCCCTTTAGTATCCTCCAGCCCGGTGTCCATGCCAGCACAGACCCCAGTTCAAAATCGGCGCCCGCCTGTGGTGACACACTACGGGAGAGTTTCCAAGCCGAACCCAAGATACTTTGACCCATGATTGTCTAAGTTGAACTGTACTGCTTACTTTTTTTTTTTTTTTTTTTTTTTTTTTTTTAAAGAGAAAAAGAGACAAACTGATGTTTTGATTTGTCTGACAGACACTTCTGATATTTATTTAGTACGGCGTATGATTTATTTCGCAATGCATGGAGCACACAATACATAATTCCTGTTTAAATATAGAGTTAAGATTATCTTTTGTGATAGTTCATTTTGAGACTGGAGATGTAGACCAATCACGTCGCATTATTATTATCGTAAGCATACGTTAGTCTTGACGTCATAAGCGGATGAAGACTTCTCCCAATCGTTGACAGTTGAAGAAGCAAAATAACAACAACAGGCTTCTGTTTATTTCTCATGCTCCAGACATTATTGTGACGGATTGCAAATTCTTCATGATGGATTGAAAGACAGGAACAAACATAACGCAAAGAAGAAAGAAAGGAGGAAAGGAAAGACGGAATGGAAAGAAAGAACAGAAAGATGAAGAGCAGGAAGAAGTGGAGGAGAGGGGGAGAAAGAAAAATCAAGCCGTTGGAGATGAAGTGTGGAGGTGTGACACGTCATGGTGACAGGCTGTCTGTGTTTAGTCAGCGACACACAGAAAACTGGTTGACGTGGACAGTGATAGATAGTCAACATCTCCAACACCACACTCTTCCCGCACTATGACCACCGTCTTCTTCAGTCCCTGGACATAGGACCACTCTGTCACGATGACCTGGTCAGTGAGGGCCAGGTCCAGATCCCATGCACCACGATGACCAGGAAGACGTGGCATCGCCCCAAGGGCGTGTCTTCAGGATTACAACTCTTCATGCGTTGTTCTTTCATTGAAGTGGTTGTACAATTAGCAGATGTGAGAGAACCAGCACTAGCAGTAGTAGTAACAGCAACTGCAGCAGCTGTGGTAACAGTAGTGGTGACAGTATTACCAAATGTCTCCGCCTTGTGTTTCCCTCTTTCTCTTTCAAATTCTTTCAGATCTGAAATATGAGCAGCGGATTTGTAGCACGCTTTCAGATATTGCGCTTTCTCTTACGTATTTCAATAGGAATGCTAGTAGTAGTAGTAGTAGTAGTAGTAGCAGCAGCAGCAGTAGTATTGTTGTTGTCGTTGTTGTTGTTGTAGCAGCAGCAGCAGCAGCAGATCCGTCCAAACCTAAACAAGTCCCTCTCATTTACATCTGGTGGTCGAAAAGAAGAAACGGTTCCATGCCGGCTGCACATTGGCCATTCGTTTTGAACTCGTTCGTACCTTTTAAAGAGAAAAGAAGCTCTGTGGTGCATTCCATGTCATGTACCGCTCACAGTGGGACTTGTATGATGTGAGACGTAAACATTTTACTGCTGACTCCATGAAAACCTTGTTCAGAGATGTTCCACCTAATGTGATCTTTGAATTTGTGAAAGAGATTAACATTTTTTTTTAAAAATCTGATCTGAGATTTTACAGCTGAGCGATTTCTAACAAACTTTCTGGTGTGGTTCTAGGTGTATTTTAAAGGGCTGTGTGACTGAATGACTTGTGAGTTGACTTCAACGCGGTGACAGCCCTGATATGGCCCTTTGTGGTCTGCTGGACTATGAGCAACATTACTATGAGTAATAGCGAGAGAGCGTGGATACGTTGGGTAATATATATATATATATATATATAATATATATATATATATATATCTACCTTACCTGCTGGCACTCAGGGAGGATGTCATGTGGTGAAGAAGGCAAATAAAGCCGAAAATTTCATTTGTAACCACGACAGCTTGTTCTTGTTTATATATAATATATATATATATATATATATATATATATATATATATCATTCAACTGCAAGAAAGGAACGAGCAAGGAGACCCACACAATACTATCTATCACTGTCCACGTCAACCAGTTTCTGTCCGTCTTTGTGTTTGTCTTTTGATCTCCCTTGCATCCATGGGTGGATCCTCAAGCGTAGGCTCAAAGATTGTCCCCTACATTTTATACTGTTAGTATAATGTCTTTAGTTTTTCAGCGACTTTTTTCCTCCCCACACTTTCGTTTTGTTTCATTTACTACCCTTCGCTGGCTGCTTTCGGGATGCTGTTGGATTCTTTTTTGAACCCTTGGTGGTGAGAACACCACAGTATTATTGACTGTGGTGTGTCTCTATTTGACGCCAGGAGTACAGATACAACCAGGCGTGTATTCCTGATGAGTCTGATTAAATGAATGAAAGACCTAGGAACAAATAATAGAAATAAATCTATCTGTCTTTGAGAGAGATTACAATGGTTTCCTCATACAGCTAATAAAGAGTTACTGTATTTTAAAAATAATTTTATGTTCCCCCCCCCCCCCCCCCGAAGTCCAAATGTTTTGCCAAGTCATTCTTGTAATGACAGAGGAGTTATCGCCAGCTTTTTCCAAACGCTACCCAAATGACTGCTGATGCCGGAATTGTCTACTGTCTCTCTCACGGCCATGAACGTCTGACGCTCTCTTTGCGCGAACGCCATGAAAGCGTTCCTCGGCCGTTTGATGCTGTTCTCCCTCGTACCCGCTTCCGGGCGTGGCCACGTCGGTATATGGTGTTTCCGAGTCGGCTGATACCGTGATGACAGAGGGGTTGTCGGCCTGCGCTTGTTTTCCCCCACTACTAGATTGTTCGTCTTTGTAGTTGTCTGACTTTATTCAAGTTTCAAAGGCTGTGCCAGTCTTGAACAAAAGTTATTCTGTGTTGGGTTTTCTTACGCGAGCAAGACTTGCCTTACTGTAGGAGCGCCTGTCCCGGTTCCCCTCCGGAGAGCTCACCTGTCAACACGTCTGTGCTGAGCTCAGGACTCGGAGACTGTTCGAACATGTCCTGCTGACAGCTGCTAATGATGTCAGTGTAGGCAGGACTTGTTATAAAGTTCGTTTCTCAGAGAGGAAGGGAACCCTCCATGGTTTTTTTTTTTTCTTCACCACACTCAGTGAAATCCCATCACAGGCTCACGAACATCCACTTCAACAGCTGATCTGATATAAGAGAGAAGTCGGACTGGTTTCAGGTTCGCTGGCTTGTCATCCTTTATCAGGGGCGAGAAAATAGTAACAACAGCCGGTGAGTAATGTCTGCACTTGAGTGTGAGACAACAACGCATTAACAAGTCAGCCTTTGTACAGATCAGATGAACGTCGGTGTGTGTGTTCGCACGCGCGCGCGAGATCCCGGGCGCATGCGCGCGCATAATCAAGATTATAAAGTGCGCTTAGTGGACACTGATAATGGTTGGGGTTACCTCGGGTTCCCGATAACAATAGTGTGGCGAACTGGCCTTTGGCGGAATGATCTGTGTCACGAGTATGTCGTGAGGCCAAAAGCGTGTCCAGAATATATATGGTTGCATGTATGAAATGTTTATTCGTGTGTGTGTGTGTGTGTGTGTGTGTGTGTTCGTTGATTATTGTCATATTAAAGGAAAGACAGCAATAAAGATTCCAAGGCATAAGAGTAACAGATCGCATATATATATATATATATATATATATATATATATATATATATATATATAATGTGTGTGTGTGTGTGTGTGTGTGTGTGTGTGTGTGTGTGTGTGCCCTGTGTGTGTGTGTGTGTGTGTGTGTGTGTGAGAGAGAGAGAGAGAGAGAGAGAGAGAGAGAGAGATCTATAAACACAGCATAATGATAACACATTATGCAAAAAGAACCCGTGATCTATGCTTGAAACGCAGTTTATATGTTCTCCGATATACGGAGCCATTATAGTCGTTTTCTATTAATGGAATCATGGTACTGTAGATCACGTCATTTGAGCATTGTTTACATAAGGTTGGATCTGATATACCTTGATGGAGCAAATGTCCAGAAAATGAATTTCGTTTTCGACCACACAGAATATGTGTGTCAGTAAATTCTTTGAGGGGGGGGGGGGGGGGGGGGAGGCATTCTCAGAGCGCCGCCTTTGTGTTGTTTTCAGACATATGTCTATTTACAATCAAATTTCTTTTTTTTTTTATGGCATATTTTGTTCCCGCAATATTTAAGACTTTTTTTTTCTTTCTTTTTCTCTAGACATGAATCAATTCATTTTATGTAGAACATTTTGGAAACATTCTATCAATGAAGTGTCAGATTTTTTTTCCAACATGCTTTCAGATGCCTGTTAGACGTGTAATTTGTTGTCTCATTTTGTTATATGTAACCAGAAGATCAATGGGCATCAACCACGTTCCACAGAAGCAAGTAAAACTCACTGTCTTTCAGTGCAGGTCTTTATCTTGCAGAATCGTGTACATTTTGTTTTGTTTTGTTTGTTTTCGATGGAGGCGGAGGCGGGAGGGGGGGGGGGGGGGGGGGAATAAACTTTGTTGAAACGGCGTGAAAATATAACAGCTGCTCATAATGCAAAATGATGGTCAGGGGAATAAATTCTTGCTGTCGTTTTAATTTTGTCTACAAGCGAATTCTGCGTCGAATGATAGGATTGCGTGTTGTCTTCAGCAAAAGAAGGCAAATGACATTCTTAAGTCTGGAATGTTTTTGGATTTTTTTTCCCCGGGGGTGGGATTGGGTGCAAGGGCAGAACTATTCTAAAAGTTTAACCTGCATCTATGCTGCCATGAAAAATTAAACCATCAGTGGCACTTGAGAAATCATACGATTTGCCCGGGAATGCAGCCCAAGTTCTAGGCCTACTCATATGTGACTACATACATTGAAATATAATATAACATAATAAAATACTATAGAACACTAATCAACAGTATCCATGTCATGTTCCACTCACAGTGAAACGTATTCTTTTAGATTGTTGGGACTTGCACTATGTGAGACATAAACACTTTACAAGCAGACTCCATGAAAACTCTGTTCAGAGATGTCCCACCTGACGTGATCTTTGAGTTTCTGAAAGAGATCAACATTTTTCATCTGATCTAGGATTTTACGGAAGAAAGATTTTAACGAAGTTTCTGGTACGCTTTAAGAAGATGTATTTTAAAGAGATGTGTAAAAGGTTTTTTTTTTTTTTTTTTTTTTTTGGATGACTTGTGAGTTTTTTTTTTTTTTTTTTTGGATGACTTGTGAGTTGATTTTAACGTGGTGACAGCCCTGATATGTCCCTTCGCGGTCAGCTGGGCTATAAGCAACATTACTTACTTACTTACTTAACTGACACTGTACGAAGATCAAACTCAGTGCACTGTATTATACAGAGCCTCACAATACAGAGCGGCGCGCGTTGAACAACACAGGAGTTCAAACACGGAAGAGGTACGGTGAAACAAGGGAAAGAACTGCTCTACGCCTAGAGTGTGAGAGGAATCTGTGGTTGTCTCGCTTTTCTCAGTTTTCGACATCATTCGGCGCGCGCCTCATGTTGCAGAGGTTTGCACACATCGCACTTTAATATTTATTTGTTTGTTGACTGATTGGTTGGTCGATTTATTTGTTTACTCCTTCATTTATTTATTATTGATTCAATTATCTATTTATTCTACATTATTTATTAAGTCATTCATCTGTTTATTTATTTATTAGTTTTTGTTTTTAAGTAATTAATTTATTTGTTTATTTATCTACTTTTGCAAGAGTCGTTGAAAGTGTTAAAAAAAAAAAAAAAACCGGGATAAGATGTTTTGGACAAAGAGGACAGATTCTATCTTTGACTGGCGTGTTGTCTATTTGTGCTCGTCTGGAGTAGCTGGGATGAGAACGGACCGGGAGACAGGGTAGAGGGGGGACGGGCACTCTGTAACAGCTTGGTTCACACACACACACACACACACACACACACACACACACACACACACACACACGCAAATACGCACACACTTACTCACTCACTCTCACGTTTTGTATTTACAGTCTAATGAGAAAGGGCTACTATTAATGAAATAAAACACAAACTAATTTCATCACACACACTGTGCGAACACTAACGCGCGCATGCACGCACGCATGCGCACGCGCGCGCGCGCGCGCGCACACACACACACACACACACACACACACACACATGCACACGCACACACACATGCACACGCACACGTGATCACTCGCACTTGTGCATATACAAGAGCACTGGTGGTATTGAAGGTGGTGGAGACTGTGGCAGTGGAAGTTTTGTTGTATTGGTGTGATGGTGGTGGTGGTACGTGTGTAACAAAAGTTGTGTGTGTGTGTGTGTGTGTGTGTGTGTGTGTGTGTGTGTGTGTGTGTAAACTGCTAATAGCACACACACACACACACCCACACACACACACACACACACACACACATACATATATATATATATATAGAGAGAGAGAGAGAGAGAGAGAGAGAGAGAG
>CM065748.1:14726917-14731917 GCA_033310375.1 Conus canariensis
GAGGAGTTTCACCTCCCCTCCCCACTCCACAATATTTTTAAGGGGGGGGGGGGGGGGGAGGGCACGGTGCCCCCTATCGCCCTTCCTCCCCCTCCCTCCCCCGCCCTCCACTCCACGTTCGGATAGCACTGGTTTCTGTCTCTGTCCAAGAGGTTCTATTGCTTCGTTTCTTTGTCTGTCTGTCAACATGATGGCGCGGGAGTTAGACCGAACAGATTTCAACCAAATTTAGGCGACGGATTGGAAACGGCCCGAGGATAATAAACCCAATAAATTTGGGGAGGAGGGGGATCTGTGGTGGGGAGGATCTGTGGTGGGGCGGATCTGTGACGATGTGGACCCGTGGAATGCGTTCGACTTTGGCAAAGATCCCTCTCCTCCGCTGCCGCTGCGTCCTCGTTTGACCATGAAATGGTATCACTGAAGAGTTGTTTCCCTTCCTATGCGTGAATGTAATGCCTCGACTTTGGCAAAGATCCCTCTCCTCCGCTGCCGCTGCGTCCTCGTTTGACCATGAAATGGCATCACTGAAGAGTTGTTTCCCTTCCTATGCGTGAATGTAATGCCCCCCCTCCCCCCCCCCCCCCCCCCCCCCGCCTTCCGTCTTTCGCTCTCCTACACATACATAACGCAGTCCAATAACTCTCGCCGATCGTAGGTAGGCCATATCAGCAAAGAAGCACCCATTGAGTGTGGACAATGATCTTCCCGGTGATGCACTTTAATTCTTTAACTAGTGTTCTTATTTTAATGTCGAATACACTTCCAACGATGTAATTATATCAACAACATATCTGAATTCTCTCTTCTTCTTCTTTTTTTTTTTTTTTTTTTTTTTTTGGCGTTTCCATATTTTCCTTGAAAAGAAATTGACGAGAACTGTGTTTTGTCGGGAATAGAATCGGTCGTGACAAGAATTAAAATCATGATACTATAATCAATATCATTATAAATCAGTTAACACAGCTTATCAAAAACCAAAAGATGGAGTCTATCATTACAAAACTGAGTCTGCTTACTTTTGTGTCTCTTCTTTATTCTCATGTTTTTCAATCCACTTTGTGAAGAGAGGGTATCTTGTTTACCAAACTTCAGCCCTGGGACCGTTTGGCTTTTAAGAAGAAAAAAAAAGAAGAAAAAGTTTGCAGTGTGGAAATGGAAATCGGAAATTCTTTAGTGAAGTGTGCAACATGTTCTTTAAAATGATAAACTGGCGATACCGGACTCATTTTGACACAAGACAGTCGTGGATCTTTTCTCCTCGGTGTTTGCCTGTATGTAACGCTTTTTTTCACCATGGTGAAATGACCAGAATTCACACATGTTAATCATATACTATTCATTGAACATCGACAACACTGACGATCGATGACGCACAAGAAAAAAAAAAAAAAAAAAAAAAAAAAAACCCAGACACAATCAGTATTCATGACGTGATACACGTCATAATGACGAAAAATCTGGGGTCACTCAGGTCATTAATGTGACGTGCTTGAAACCAGGGGTCAGGAAGTTTACTTTGAGTCAACACGTTTGCAGAGCAAAAATCTCTGCCTTCGTAAGGATCAATAATCTCGTCACGAAATGAACATATCACTGGAAAAAAAAAAAAAAAAAAAAAAGTGGGTGGGAAGGAGGAGGAGGGGTAGAGGTAGAGGGTGGGGGTTGGGGGTGGGGGGGTGGGGGGTGGGGGGAGGGGATCTCCAAATTGGCTGACATCATACTAACGCTTTGACAGAACGCAGATGAGAAACGTTCTGTTCATTTTTTGTTTCTACGAACGCGTTCTGTTCGAGGGAGACTCGCAATCACGGCGTCGCGAAGCTCTAATGGATGAGTTTTACGTCCTCATAGCAAAAGCTTTCAGGGACATGTTGATCTTTCACGGTAGTCTTTGAAAGCTCGCGAAGCTCGAATGCACAGGACAAAACTAGTCTTAAACGAAGCCATTTACGAAGAAGGGGAGAGATAAACCGTCTTGCCTTTCGCTAGTTACAGTTCCGTTTTACGACTATTGAAGTCATTGGCCACTTCCTGTCGATCTGACCAGCTCTGCGCAAATTGAAGTCATTGGCCACTTCCTGTCGATGTGACCAGCTCTGCGCATGTTGAAGTTATTGGCCACTTCCTGTCGATGTGACCAGCTCTGCGCATATTGACGTTATTGGCCACTTCCTGTCGATGTAACCAGCTCTGCGCATATTGAAGTCGTTGGCCACTTCCTGTCCATCTGACTAGCTCTCTGTCTACCTCCTGATCACGGGCTGGCTGACTGGCTGGCTGGCTGGCTGTTCGCCACACTTCGCCATAGATGTGTCAAACTGGCAAATCAGAGGGACACACACACACACACATGGTGGATCACGCACGTGCGAAGACTACGAGCAGGCAGCCGGCCCGCCCTCGCTGAAGCGCAGACGATGAGACACCAGCGTACGGGAGGTTTACCTGAGCGGGCGGCCCGGTCGGCTGAACGATTTTCTCACGGCACGCGTGTGACTGCGGTGCCCGGAAGTGTTTAGTGACCTGTGTGAGAAAACGGGACTCTTATCAACGAGAAAAAAAAAAACAAAAAACAGTTACAAAGCAAGGCGAGTTATTTATTATCTCCCATGTTGATCCCTGACGAAATCTGAAGGGGTAAAGAAAGCGGTGACATCAAGCACGCGATGTTATGTTATAACTTCAAAAGTGACTGGTAAACTAAAATTGTTGATTCGTTATCATTAGCTGTGCCGCTTACCCCCCCCCCCCCCCCCCCCCGTCCCCCCCCCCCCCTTCCTCCTAATTACCACCATCACCAACATGTTTATTTATTTTTTTTTTTTTTGGGGGGGGGTGGGGGGGGGGGTGGGGGGAATAAGAATGATCGACATTTATCTATCATCCATGAATCAAATCATTAAGTGATTCAGTCAGTACGTCTCTGGAAGCCATGCAATTTCATTTTCCAAAAACTCAGAACCATACTAAAGCATTACTTCTTAAAAAAAAATAAATAAATAAAATAAAAAACAAACAAACAAACAAACAAACAAAGAAAAAAAGAAGAAGAAGAAGAAGAGAAAGAAAGAGAAGAAGAGGAGAAAGAAGAAGGGATAAAAAGAAAAACAGTAAACAAGTGGGGGTATTTTTTGCTCCCATAAGAAAACCTAACACAGAGTAACTTTTATTCAAGACTGGCACAGCCTTTTAAACTTGAATAAAGTCAGACAAATACATAGACGAACAATCTAATAGTGGGGCAAAAAAACAAGCCCCACTATTAGATTGTTCGTCTATGTATTTGTCTGACTATTAGATTGTTCGTCTATGTATTTGTCTGACTTTATTCAAGTTTAAAAGGCTGTGCCAGTCTTGAATAAAAGTTACTCTGTGTTAGGTTTTCTTATGGGAGCAAAAAACACCCCCACTTGTTTACTGTTTATCGTTTACTGTTCCCTGCCTCATTTCATTTCCGATAAAAAGAAAGTTGGAAAAAATATGAACGATAGATAAGTGAATCTAATTTGAAATAAACAACAAAAACAATATCAACAGTGACGGCAGAGAACAAAAGCGTCTGTTTATCAGAAAATAACTGTGGCCACTGTCTAGGCTGTGTGTGTGTGTGTGTGTGTGTGTGTGAGAGAGAGAGAGAGAGAGAGAGAGAGAGAGAGAGAGACAGACAGACAGACAGACAGACAGACAGACAGAAGGAGGGAGAGAGAGAGACAAAGAGAGAGACAGTGGGTGAGTTTGCGCACGTATACGCGCGCTCACGGTGCGCGCGCGTGCGTGCGTGCGTGTGTGTGTGTGTGTGTGTGTGTGTGTGTGTGTGTGTGTGTGTGTGTGAGAGAGAGAGAGAGAGAGAGAGAGAGAGAGAGAGAGACAGACAGACAGACAGACAGACGGACGGACAGACAGACAGAGAGTGAGTGAGTTCGCGCATGCGCGCTCAAGGTGAGCGTGTGTGTGTGTGTGTGTGTGTGTGTGTGTGTGTGTGTGTGTGTGTGTGTCGCGTGCGCGCAGGCATGATGCGTGTGAATATACAAACCTTACGAAGAACAAACTTGCATGAGACGCGGTCGGGAGTTCCGAGAACTGGGTCAACTTTGTTTTCACCCCATGCATGAAATTCAGAAACCATTCTAACGGCAAAGTTGTGACTGCTTCCGTGACAGCTTATTCTCCAAAAGGACTGAACTAATCGGTTACTGATGTTAGGTGACTCTTAAATTCCTGTCTAAACCGATGGACCACGCCAGGATCCCCTTAACGCACGATAGATAAACTGCCGCTTGCTCGCCCTCGGGCATGACTTTTCTCTACTGTGCTCTCTCTCTACCTCAATCAGTTTAATTCGAAATCATCTGAATGCTACATAAATTAATGCCAAATAAGTTTACAGGTTGCCATTTGGTTAGAGGAACCCGACCTACGTAATTTTTTTTCACGGATTGCAGCCCCCCCCCCCCCCCCCCCCCCCCCCCCCCTTCAAAGGGGTGTGGGGTGTTTGAACATGGGCTTTCCTGCATGGACAACCACGTTAGATAATCTCCCCTGGCAGCGTTTTTTTTTTTCTTTTCTTTTCTTTTCTTTTCTTTTTTGTCAGAGAAGTGTTTGGATGTATGTCACAATCTCTGCGTCTAAGGCGTATGGGAGTTAAGAAAACTGGACGACCTACGTAACCCAACACATACGTTATATTTATAAATTAGACTGTATAGAAATTTAAAAAAAAGATAGGAACATAGGTTTCTGGATTCTGGATTCGACATTAGAAAAGTATTTAGACTCAGAATCAAAAACTTACTCTGAAATATTTAATATATTAATTATTTAATATATTCTCACCACCCGTCTACAGGAACACCAAAACCGATCTACTTCTGCCATACACGAACACCTACAAGCCACAGGTCAACAGTTTCAGCCCCCAAGAAACCAATATCTTATCTACAGAGCCCTTCCTCACAAAAAGAAAAGTTAAAGAAGCCATCGAAATCAAGACTAGACGC
>CM065748.1:14741917-14749417 GCA_033310375.1 Conus canariensis
GATTTTTCTGACCTAAATTTTGTTGTCATATACAGAATCTGAAGTCGCATCCATGCCTAAAGCTAAGTTGGGTGTCAAACCACGAAGAATATAAGTCTAGCAAAAAAAAAAAAAAAAAAAAAAGAAATTTTAAAGATAAAAGGAAAAGAAAATTAACAAACGGAATTCTCTATGGTTTTGTAGTTAGTCTGACCATTTTGCCAACTGCAGTCGATTCATCGTTGAAAAAAAAAAAAAAAAAAAAAAAACCTCCGTAATATTTCAAACACGTTGATTTAATTGTTATTATTATTTTCATTATTATCATTTAACAAAGCAAAACCAAAGCCGTGTTCAAATAGACATATGCACATTTTACATATGCATTTCTTCTTCTAGCGTGCGGTCCGAGTCATGTATCATTTTAAAGCTTTGCTTGGGATTTCTATTGCACTTAGATACCTCTCCTTGCAAAAACAACAACAACAACAACAACAACAACAACAACATTAGGTTCGTTATATTTAAATCAGCTTTCAATTGAAAAGATTTAGCAACTCGCTGGAGCTAGCTGTGTCCGTGAATCAGTGACATCCCCAGACATCAAACCAAGTCATCGGCTGATAAAAGAATGGACGTTCAAAAAGCCCAGAGCGGCAGCAGAGCTCCGCGTGTCCCGTTGTTAATTACTTCAATCGAAAGCTCTTTCATAAAGAAAATAAAACTGGACTGAGAGAGAGAGAGAGAGAGAGAGAGAGAGAGAGAGAGAGAGAGAGAGAGAGAGAGAGACAGACAGACAGACAGACAGACAGACAGACAGACAGACAGAGAGACAGAGACAGAGAGAGACAGAGACAAAGACATGGAAAGACAGAGAGACAGAGACAAACAGAGAGAAAGAGAGACGGACAGACAGACATACAGACAGACAGAGGTGGGTGTGGGGTCTTCGGGTAAACAAGAGAGAGAGAGAGAGAGAGAGAGAGAGAGAGAGAGAGAGAGAGATGGATGTGTGGGTCCTTGGGTAAACGTACATAAAGGGGTGTTGGTGGTGATGGTGGTGGTGGTGATGGTGGTGGTGTAAGCAGACGGACACAAAGACACACGTACAGACAGAGACAGACACCCAAAGAGAACTGATTACCCATGGTATTGTCAGTGGAACCACATAAAGACACACGCACAGGCAGAGACAGACACCCAAAGAGAACCCATTACCCATGGTATTGTCAGTGGAACCACAGAAAGACACACGCACAGACAGAGGCAGACACCCAAAGAGAACCCATTACCCATGGTATTGTCAGTAGACCCCACAGCCTCCGGAGCGGAGTCTTTGTCTGAAACAGAAAATGAAGAAACAATGCTATATAATCACACAGAGACAGGCTCCGATTTTCTGGCTGAAAACAAAAACAAAACCAAAACAAAACAAAAAACAAACAAAGAAAACAAACAAAAAACAACCAACCAAACAAACAAACAAATAAAAATAGACACCAGTGCCGCACAAAAAAATATTGGCTGCAACAGACAATAAAACTGTTGATTCAAGGACAGTCGTAGTTATAACTCTCTGACTCTTAACAAATACACTACAGTGCTATGTACTTTAGGATGACGGTAAACTTACTGCTTGCAACAGACAAAATAAACAACATTGCTAAAAACCGAAAATAGGGATAGTCGTGAATCTGTTAGCTGAAACAGACAAACTGTAATCGTGGAAAGACAAGAGTTGTAGATTAAAAAAAAAAAAAAAAAAGACGTACAGCCATTAATTTACTGATTCTTTTAGAGTGTTGGGACTTGCATGATGTGAGACACACACATTTTACAGCAGATTCCATGAAAATCTTGTTCAGAGATGTTCCGCCTGATGCGATCTTTGAATTTTCGAAAGAGATTAACATTTTTCATCGGATCTGAGATTTTACAGTGGAAAGTTTTTACAACAAAATTCCGGGTGGGTTTTTATAAGATGTATTTTAAAGCGCTGTGTGAATGAATGACTTGTGAGTTGATTTAAACGTGGTGACAGCCCTGATATGGCCCCTTGCGGTCGGCTGGGCTATAAGCAACATTACCTTACCTTACTGCTTGAAATAAACAGACACCAGCGCTACAGACATGGAGATAGTCTCGTGACTGTGGAAACGAAAAAGACAGTGCTGTAAACATTGACAGGGCTAGTCGTTAATTCATTGGTTGAAACAAGTCTACGACAGTGCAACAGACAGAGACAGGGACAGTTGTTGATTTACTGGCTGAAACAAACAAACAAACACAGTGCAACAGACAGAGACAGGGACAGTTGTTGATTTACTGGCTGAAACAAACAAACAAACACAGTGCAACAGACAGAGACAGGGACAGTTGTTGATTTACTGGCTGAAACAAACAAACAAACAAACAAACACAGTGCAACAGACATAGACAGGGGCAGTTGTTGATTTACTGGCTGAAACAAACAAACAACAACAACAAACAAAACCACAGTGCAACAGACATAGACAGGGACAGTTGTTGATTTACTGGCTGAAACAAACAAACAAACAAACAAAACAGTGCAACAGACATAGACAGGGACAGTTGTTGATTTACTGGCTGAAACAAACAAACAAACAAACAAATACAGTGCAACAGACAGAGACAGGGACAGTTGTTGATTTACTGGCTGAAAACAAACAAACAAACAAACAAACACAGTGCAACAGACATAGACAGGGACAGTTGTTGATTTACTGGCTGAAACAAACAAACAAACAACAAAACACAGTGCAACAGACATAGACAGGGACAGTTGTTGATTTACTGGCTGAAACAAACAAACAAACAAACACAGTGCAACAGACATAGACAGGGACAGTTGTTGATTTACTGGCTGAAACAAACAAACAAACAAACACAGTGCAACAGACATAGACAGGGACAGTTGTTGATTTACTGGCTGAAACAAACAAACAAACAAACACAGTGCAACAGACATAGACAGGGACAGTTGTTGATTTACTGGCTGAAACAAACAAACAAACAAACACAGTGCAACAGACAGAGATAGGGACAGTTGTTGATTTACTGGCTGACAAAACAACAATACAAAAATGACAAACCAAACAAACACAGTGCAACAGACATAGACAGGGACAGTTGTTGATTTACTGGCTGAAACAAACAAACAAACAAACACAGTGCAACAGACATAGAAGGGACAGTTGTTGATTTACTGGCTGAAACAAACAAACAAACAAACACAGTGCAACAGACATAGACAGGGACAGTTGTTGATTTACTGGCTGAAACAAACAAACAAACAAACACAGTGCAACAGACAGAGATAGGGACAGTTGTTGATTTACTGGCTGAAACAAACAAACAAACAAACACAGTGCAACAGACAGAGATAGGGACAGTTGTTGATTTACTGGCTGAAACAAACAAACAAACACAAAACTAACAGTGCAAAAAGACAAGAAGATAGGGACAGTTGTTGATTTACTGGCTGAAACAAAACAAACAAACAAACACAGTGCAACAGACAGAGATAGGGACAGTTGTTGATTTACTGGCTGAAACAAACAAACAAACAAAACAGTGCAACAGACAGAGATAGGGACAGTTGTTGATTTACTGGCTGAAACAAACAAACAAACAAACACAGTGCAACAGACAGAGATAGGGACAGTTGTTGATTTACTGGCTGAAACAAACAAAAAACAAACACAGTGCAACAGACAGAGATAGGGACAGTTGTTGATTTACTGGCTGAAACAAACAAACAAACAAACAAACAAGTGCAACAGACAAGAGATAGGGACAGTTGTTGATTTACTGGCTGAAACAAACAACAAACAAACACAGGCAACAGACAGAGATAGGGACAGTTGTTGATTTACTGGCTGAAACAAACAAAAAAACACAGTGCAACAGACAGAGATAGGGACAGTTGTTGATTTACTGGCTGAAACAAACAAAAAAACAAACACAGTGCAACAGACAGAGATAGGGACAGTTGTTGATTTACTGGCTGAAACAAACAAAAAACAAAACCAGTGCAACAGACAGAGATAGGGACAGTTGTTGATCACTGCTGAAAACAAACAAACAAACAAACACAGTGCAACAGACAGAGATAGGGACAGTTGTTGATTTACTGGCTGAAACAAACAAAAAAACAAACACAGTGCAACAGACAGAGATAGGGACAGTTGTTGATTTACTGGCTGAAACAAACAAACAAACAAACAAACAAACACAGTGCAACAGACAGAGATAGGGACAGTTGTTGATTTACTGGCTGAAACAAACAAACAAACAAACACAGTGCAACAGACATAGACAGGGACAGTTGTTGATTTACTGTCTGAAACAAACAAACAAACAGTGCAACAGACAGAGATAGGGACAGTTGTTGATTTACTGGCTGAAACAAACAAACAAACAAACAAACAAACAAACACAGTGCAACAGACAGAGATAGGGACAGTTGTTGATTTACTGGCTGAAACAAACAAACAAACAAACACAGTGCAACAGACAGAGATAGGGACAGCTGTTGATTTACTGGCTGAAACAAACAAACAAACAAACACAGTGCAACAGACAAGAGATAGGGACAGTTGTTGATTTACTGGCTGAAACAAACAAACAAACAAACACAGTGCAACAGACAGAGATAGGGACAGTTGTTGATTTACTGGCTGAAACAAACAAACAAACAAACACAGTGCAACAGACAGAGATAGGGACAGTTGTTGATTTACTGGCTGAAACAAACAAACAAACAAACACAGTGCAACAGACAGAGATAGGGACAGTTGTTGATTTACAGGCTGAAACAAACAAACAAGCAAACAAACACAGCGCAACAGACAGAGATAGGGACAGTTGTTGATTTACTAGCTGAAACAAACAAACACAGTGCAACAGACAGAGATAGGGACAGTTGTTGATTCACTGGCTGAAACAAACACAGTGCAACAGACACAGGTGGGGACAGTCGTTCACTTATTGGCTGAAACAAACAGACATCGGTGCGACAGATAGAGATAGGGACAATTGTTTGATTCTTGATTGAATAAAAATAGACATCAGTGCACCAGACATAAACAGGGACAGTCGTTAATCACTGGCTGAAAGAAACCGACAACATTGAAACAGACATAAATAGGGACGGTCTTTAATTCAATGGTCGAAACAGACAGACGACACTGCAACAGACGTAAGTAGAGTGTCGTTAATTCATTGGCTGAAACAGACAACTGTGCACCGAATATAAACAGGGTCGTGAATTTATTGATTGAAACGAACAGACGACAGACATAATGAGGGAGCGTCGTTAATTTCACTGGCTGAAGCCAACAGACAACGGTGCAACAGACAGATAGGGACAGATTCAACATCCATTCTGCGCCAACTTTGAGGAGATAAGTGATTTTGTTTCTAAACATTTTTATTTTCCTATAATGCTATTATAGAGACTGAAATACGCAACAACATTAATACTCAGAAATTAGGTATTAGGCAAGCTAAACATAGATGCGTAGACGAGTAAGTATATACACAAACAAAAAGAAAGATATAACCTTCAGCATATCATCATTTATCTATCTAAAAGCATGGTTACTTGATGACATAAACAGCATAGTACAATGCATTGTACTTAAGGCAAATTATTTGTATGTAGTGTAATCATGCTTTAAAATTTAAAAAAAAAAAGAAAGAATAGGTAGAAGCGGAAAGAGAGATCAGTAAGGATAATGGAATAGCACGAGGAAGGACAGGTAGGAGGACAAACAGGCGGACACACTGACAATGAAACAGACAAACATGAAGACAGAATGGGTCGGTTCACAGCAAATGAAGATATGCTATTTTCACAGAGCACATTGTCTCAATGATAGCAACCTTGAAAGAAACACACACACACACACACACACACACACACACACACACACACACACACACACACACACATACCTTGAGTAACATCCATGAGCTTCATAGAATGTCATAGGAGATAAGTGATTGATCGTTCTTTGTTTTCATTGTCCTGAATGTCCTGAAGAAGACCAAAGAGGTCGAAACGCGTCGTGTTTTTTTTTCTCGTAATTTGTTTGTCACGTTGTCTGGCGGAATCATCATAATTGCTCGTTTAAATCTGATTTACTGGCTGAAAGAAATGGACAAAGACAACAGTGAAACAGACATAAGTAGGGACTGTCGTGTGTTCACTGTCTGAAACAGACAAACGGGCAACACAGGTACTAGTATCGGTAGGGACAGTCGTTAATCTATTGCTTGAAACCAATACAGATACAGGAGCAGGCAATATGACTGGTTCAGTCTTAATGGATTACAATGGTTCCCATATGCTGCTAGTAAAGGGTTTACTATTGATAATATATTTCACAGATTTTTTATGTTCTTTTCTTCCTCCCCCCCCCCCCCCCCCCCCTTTTTTTTTTTTCTCTTCTTTCTTCTCTTAATTTGGAATCTTTGCCAAGTAATTAATGAGATGAGACGGAGGAATTGTTAGCCTGCACTTGTGTTCCCCCACATCTAAATTGTTTAGCATAGATAGACAGACAAAGAGATGGAACGCTTGAGTAATCATTGATTACACGTATTTTATAGCCACTCACTTGTCCCCTCTGGTACAGCTAGCATAGAGTGATGATCAATCAAAACGTGGAGAGAGAGAGAGAGAGAGAGAGAGAGAGAGGGAGGGAGGGAGGGGGGAGGAAGAGAGAGAGAGGAGGTGGTGTGTGTTGGTATATCAATAAAGATATGGCGTGACACCCCCAACGTATGGGTATGTACGGGAGTGTCTGCGCTTCCTGTCTCTTACCATGTGTGTGTGTGTGTGTGTGTGTGTGCGCGCGCGCGTGCGTGCGTGCGTGCGTGCGTGCGTGCGTGCGTGCGCGTACGTGCACAGGTGCAGGCAGATAGATTGATTGATATGTGCGTGCGTGCGTGCGTGCGTGCGTGCGTGTGTGTGTGTGTGTGTGTGTGTGTGTGTGTGTGTGTGTGTGTGTGTGTGTGTGTGTCTGTGTGTGTGTCTGGGTGTCTTTGTGAGCACGAGGGCGCGCCCATTGTGAATGCATGTGTACACGTAAGCTCCTGCTTGTGTGCCTGCGCGAGTGTGTTCGTGTATGTGCGAGCACGCCGGCACATCTCTCTTTACCTGAGGTTTTCCCACCAAAGGTGGTAAGGCGGTGACATCCCAGGAGAATAGTTTTCACCGCCTATCTTACAGCGTTATCGTTCTGGTGGTATGCTGTGTGGTTCTGGACTGAGGCAAAACCAGTCTAGAACTATACGGACACTGCCAGAACGACAACTCTGAAATAGCGAAAATGTAAGGGTTTTTTTTTTTTCATGTCGTAGCCCAGGGTTCGTTGCCATATTTTCTATGCCTGTGAGACGTGGACTCTGGCAGCCGAACTTGAGAAAAGGATCATGGCATTAGAGATGAGATGCTTCTGTAAGAGATCCTTGGCATCGCATACAAAGATGACA
>CM065748.1:14761917-14764417 GCA_033310375.1 Conus canariensis
ACACACACACACACACACACACACACACACATGCGCCCACGCACACAAATGGGCCCATGCCCACACATCATACACACACGTGTACATTCACTACACACACATTAAAAAAAAAAAAAAAACAAAAAAAAAAAAACAAACAAACAAAACATGGTAGGTAGGCACTCAAGGTCTGACCAGCTCGATGGGTTAATGCGTAGGTCAGACATCCGCTGAGTCGTAGCCACGAGGCTCTCTTCTTCAATTGTCTCATCTTTGTTGTTAATTCATTTATCCATCAGCTTCAAATCATGCGTAATGTGGTCTCAAAACTTAGCGGATGTGGTGCAGCGTATATGGACTAGTCTGCACGCAGTGACGCCTCCTTGATGAAACTGAAACTGAAACTGAAACCTCACCGGCTCATCCCGTGTGTCGTCCAGTAGAAGTGTGGTCAGTTCTGTTTCAGTCCGTACACGGAGAACGTCCATGAAGGAATGGAAGACGGAGTGAATGTTTAAGAGTGATGATCAAGGCTGACGTCATCATTATCGTCATCGTTGTCGTCATTTCATTCTCCAGTGTGGTCACCTTTTGTGTATGCATCTCTCTCTCTCTCTCTCCCTCTCTCTCTCTCTCTCTCTCTGTGTCGGTCGGTCGGTCTGTCTGTATGTCTCTCTTCTCTCTCTGCTCTTGCTCTCTCCTCCTCTCTTTCACTCTCTCCTCTCTCTCTCTCTCCTCTCTCTCTCTCTCTCTCGTCGTCGGTCGGTCTGTCGTGTATTCTCTTCTCTCTCTCTTCCTCTCTCTCTCTCTCTTCTCTCTCTCTCGTCTCTTCTCTCTCTCTCTCTCTCTCTCTCCTCTGTCGGTCGGTCGGTCGGTCTGTCTGTATGTCTCTCTCTTTCTCTCTCTTGTTCTCTCTCTGTCCTCTCTCTCTCTCTCTCTCTCTCCTCCTCTCTCTCTCTCTCTCTCTCTCTCTCTCCTCTGTCGGTCGGTCGGTCGGTCGGTCTGTCTGTCCTGTATGTATGTCTCTCTTTTCTCTCTCTCTGTTCTCTCCTCCTCTCTCTCCCTTTCCACCTCTCCCTCCCTCCCTCCCTCCCTCTCTCTCTCTCTTTTCCTGATGCACTTGCTAACTACAAAAAAAAAAAAAAAAAAGTATTCTGGAAACTTTGTTCAAAATTCTGATTCGGATTAAAATGATTTTTTTTTTTTTTTTAAATCCATGAGATAAATGGGAGGAAAACGAAATCTGTTCTTTCAGCAGTCAAGTAGAGAGGATGAAGCACTGGAGTTTCCTCCATGAATTAACGTTGTTGATTACTTTCCATTCACAGAATGGCCACCTGCCATTAACACGGCCAGTTCTGCAGTAGTAGTCATCATGTTTCCAGCTTCCCACACCTGCAGGGAAACGAGAATACTGTAATGACACAAGACATAACCGTGTGCATTCAATTACGCTTTGAAAACAAGACAAGAACTCGTTATTGAAATAAAGAATGAAAGAAAGAAACAAACAAACAAAAAAGCTCATCGCTGATTCCTGATGTGAAGCTTGTCTTGAGTGGAAACCCCTTCACCCCCCCCCCCCCCCCCTTCATCCACACAGAAGCTTCGATCATGTGTGTGCACTGCGACTCTTGTTCGTTTGTTTCTTTTCTCTTCTCTCTCTCTCTCTCTCTCTCTCTCTCTCTCTCTCTCTCTCTCTCTCTCCCCTCTCTCTTGAAGCTTGTCTTGAGTGGAAACCCCTTCACCCCCCTTCATCCACACTGAAGTTTGGATCATGTGTGTGCAACTGTAACTCTTGTTTGTTTCTGTCTGTCTGTCTGTCTGTCTGTCTGTCTGTCTGTCTGTCTGTCTGTCTCTCTCTCTCTCTCTCTCTCTCTCTCTTGAAGCTTGTCTTGAGTGGAAACCACTTCACCCCCCTTCATCCACACTCAAGCTTGGATCATGTGTGTGCAACTGCGATTCTTGTTTGTTTCTGTCTGTCTGTCTGTCTGTCTGTCTGTCTGTCTGTCTGTCTGTCTGTCTCTCTCTCTCTCTCTCTCTCTCTTATTTGTTAACATTGGATTCGAAACACACTGGGAATGAATGTGTACTGTTTGTTTGCAAAGAAAGGAAGAGGTAAATGTTATTGTCCTGTTACCCCCTCTCCCCCCTTGTCAAAAGACCTCTTTGGTAATGGCAATGAAATGTCAAAGTGTCAATGACAGTATCAAAAGTCTCTCTCTCTCTCTCTCTCTCTCTCTCTCTCTCTCTCTCTCTCTCATTGTGTGTATGTGTGCGTACGTGCGTGCGTGTGTGTGTGTATGTGTGTGTGTGTGTGTGTGTGTGTGTGTGTGTGTGTGTGTGTGTACGTATGTTTACGTTACAAACATGTCAATGAAAGCCAAAAACTGAACAGGGGGGGGGGGGGGGGGGGGGGGGCGGCCAAGCAAAACAGCAGACAACCCGCAGAAAACACAAAGGACAGATATGAGGGAGGATCGCCGTGGAAGGTGGAGGTGGTGGGGGGTGGGGGTGGGGT
>CM065748.1:14769417-14771917 GCA_033310375.1 Conus canariensis
GTGCAACAACTGCTGCGGACGATAAGCATCTAAAATAGCCTCCGTGACGGTAGGAGAGGCTGTCCTCTCTCGCACTCCCCTCTTTGTTTCTCCGCGAACAACACCAAAGTAGGGATTAAAGGGATGATGTAAGGCCTGACGAGGGAGAGAGGGAGGGAGGGAGAAAGGGAGGGACTGAGGGAGATAGGGAGGGAGAGAGGGAGGGCAGCAGCAGGGTGGGTTGGATGTGGATTGGGAGGGGGAGGGGGGCGGAGGGGGGGGGGTAGGCTATGGGGTTTGTGGGGGTGGGGTTGGGACTGGGTTGGGAAGAGCAGCCAGCAGGGATTTGAGGTAGAGGTGGTTTAGAGACTGGATGGGGCGTCACATAGACCTTGGTCTGGGGGGGTGGAAACCTCCCCCCCTCTGGGGGGAATTTTTGACTTGGTTTTCTAGAAAGCTTATGATATGGAAGGAAACATTTGACATGTTACCCTCTGGTAAACAGGTTATTTTGGCATTGAGAGCTGCATTAATAGTGTATTTTTTCCTCTTTGCGCCTTGTGTTTAGCATTATAGGGTAGGGGTGTTCACTCTCTGTTTGTCACATATAATCTGGCTTGATATCTCATAGGTTTGTCGTGAATGACATCTAAAACAAATTTCCTCGATATATCTGCACACTATTCTGCTGGTATTTTACAAAAAGAGATACAGTGATGATGTTTGTGCATGGGCATCCGAATCGCACGCAGCTGAAATCTGTCGTACCACTAAACCACAGCTGTGCGCTGTTCTGTTCCCCCGCGCAAGTGGAGCAGCCGACACCTTTCCACGCGTTTGTTGCTAGTTTTGTCTCCACATTTCAGTTTGTATCACAAAACAGCGTATGTTCACTTAGGCCTAGATCAAGATTTCGTTATTGTGATCATAGAATTTCTACGAAAAGTAAGTACTGTAACATTCGTTTATAACGTCACATCGGTGTGGCACTAAAAGTAATGCGTTTACGACAGCGCGTTAAGGCAATGTTTCTCTAGCGGTGAGAGATTCAATAACATGAACCAGTGATTTGGAGCAACTGGTCTAATAATAAAAATAATAATGCCATGAGTTTCTTTGTCTCTCAAGTCACACCTATCTTACGAAGGCGCTTGTGTATTTTCTTCTTCTTGTCGCAAAATGTCTTTGTAAAGAAATCTAACATACAAAGCAGTCATGTGTGCATGCCATTGCGTGCTTTACTGTGATCTCTGTCTGCAGCATGACGTATGCATGTCCTTGGTAAACCCACCTCACCCCCATCCCCACCTCTGTGTGTGTGTGTGTGTGTGTGTGTCAGTGTAAAGCGTTCATGCACACATCTTCTACACACCTCTGCCCATCCCGTCTACTGCGCGTGTCTCATTATTTCGGCCAGACTCCTGTGCTAAGCATGTGTAGCCTAGATTAGTATAGCAGATGGTACTCGCTGTCACAGCGCAAGATGCACTTTTCTGATTGGGTTGCTGGAGAACTTCTGACATGCGTGTCCGTGCTTTGGAAAAACCGCTGCTTGAGTTCGTTGCTAGTTTTAGTTCTGCGTACTTCACCACTAACTTTGACAAAGTGTATGAATAGGGCAAACCGCTTTGCCGCATTATAGTATCCATTTGTTTTTAATCGTCTTGTTTCAGATCATTGGGAATGGGCAGGTGTGCAGCCTCTAACTACACTGTAATTAAAAATGCGTCATCTTCTCCTGTGTGAATTCAGATTTGCACCATGGCAGATGAACAACCAGTGACCTTTAAAAGCACACCCAAATGCAAAGGAAAATGTTCAAGAGATGGGAGAACATGTGTAATTCATTAAAAAAAAAAAAAAAAAAAACAGAAAAAAAGAAGGCTATAACCCCACTAACTGAAGAAGGTAAAAAAAAAAAAAAACTATCCAGAAGTCTCTCCATTTGAGACGTGCTTCAAATGTAGCAAGTCATAGACTAGATCAGATTTGTGATTGCATTCCAGAAAACATGGACTTTACTCGCCATGGTTATCACAGAAGCTGTTATGCACGGTTTACCAGTGTGAAATTTGCCAGGAAAAGGAAACATGAGACAGAGACTGAAGAAGTTGCAGGACCATCTAAACCAAAGAGGACTGCTGTTGCTACATCAGGCCCATTGCTTCCAAACGACAGATGTATCTTTTGCAACAAAAATTCAGGAAGAAAGCTTCAGAAGGAGTTGCATGTTTTGACAAACTTGTAAAATGAGTCACCAAGACGGCAGAACAGTCTATAAAGGATGCAGCAAAAATTACGCATGATGACATTTTCACTCATTATCAAGATGTAGATCTGGTAGCACGTGAAGCTCACTATCATGAGGGTTGCAGGAAAGACTATGTGAGATCTGAAGGCAGGCATGCTGAAACATCCACAGGCCAGACATCTGTTGAGCAGCTACAGGCACATGAGAGGGCATTTGAGTACATATGTGAGTACGTTGAAAATGCCTTGATCAGAGGTGCGCAGGTGGAGA
>CM065748.1:14779417-14781917 GCA_033310375.1 Conus canariensis
CTTTACGAGTTGTTTTTGAACGGCAGCAAGCAGGGTAAATATATGATCAATTGTAGAATAACCTCTTTTAAAACCCCGCCTGATGCTCTCCAGTTATATTGTTTTGAATTACCCATTCATACAACCTACTATTAATAACCGAGCTGTAAAGTTTGCTACAAATATTGCATAATGAAATACCTCTATAATTATTTACATTGTTAACATCACCCTTCTTGAACAGGGTACAATTATAGATTCTTTCCAGCTGTCAGGGTAAGCGCCACTACCGAAGAGGAAGTTAAACAACTTCACTAAGAAATTCAAGACGGACTCGCCAGAATATTTAAAAAATTCACCAATTAAACCATCAGGGCCAGCAGATTTTCCATTTTTCAATTTTCTGATTGCGAGCAACACTTCTTCTCGAGATATTGCTCTTTCGTACGGAAATTCCTCCTCCTCATATTCGTGAACTATGTTCTCTGTAGTATTATTTTCTTCATTTTTCTCCAACAAGCTTCTAAAATGATCGAACCATTCAGTTACAGAGATATCATTTGACAATTGAAATCTTCTCCTTGCAATCTTGTGTACAGTTTCCCAAAATTCCTGTTGACTCTTCACAGAATTAATCAATACATTTAGCAATGAATCATTGTGTTCTTTCTTTTTCCTTTTATTTAGATTTTTATATTCACGTCTTGCAACACAGAACGCGACTCGATCATCTTTATCCAACGTTATACAAAAATTTCTCCACAAACTAAGCATTTTACGTTTTGATGTTTTACAGTCCTTATCATACCAACTATCATCACTAGGAATACTTTTATTTAAAACTGCCTTTTTCTTCATAATTTCAGCTTGATCTTTCATGATCACCTCAAATCTGCGTATTGCTTCATTTACATCACTATGTATAAGACCTTCTGCTGTTGCCATCTTCTCTTTAACATCTTGAGAGCACATGGAACGATTGAATACTAGGGCATAATCCTTGTTCCAGAAATACTTAACAATAAGCTGGTTATTTTGATCATTCGAGTCATTATTTGTGCATTTCTCTTCCTTTTGTTTGGCAATACGTAATACAAGGGCATGTGATCGGATTCAAATCTTTCCACAACAGTAAGAGTTAACTGTTCACAAAGAAGCTCAAAACCGTTTCTTGACAACAAAAAATAGTCATTTACACTGCATCCTGCATCAGAAATATATGTAAAACGACCTTCAAGGTCGCCATTGCACATTCCATTTAGAATGTACAGTCCCAAAACAGTGCACATATCCAAAAATTTCTTTCCATATGCATTTAAGATTTTATCTTGAGAAGTTCGTTTTATACAATTATCATTCTTATTATGAACAACATGTACTTCAAGCTCATCTAAAAGTATTGGGAATTTATCAGACGTTCTGGCATTCATATCACCACATAACAGTATTTCAGTGTCTTCCAAAGACAACAACGTATTCACAACACAATTTTCCAACAGGTCAATGCCATTGTCGAAACCATTGATAGTATAATATGGCGAATTTTCAGGAGGAACATACGCACATACAAGTAAAACATTTTTATGTAGACCAAGAAATCCTTTATCAAGTATAAATGTCATAGAATAAGGACTCTCACAATCAACCTCATGCACATATGGAAGAAGATATTTCCGTATCAAACAAATTATTCCTCCTGAACTTCTCCCTTGCCTTGTAAGTTTGACAGCTGGTTTAACGAATATTTTATAATCTTTAAATAAACTTGATTCAAAATTTTCAACAAACGTTTCAACCAAACAAGCAAAATCAAAAGAAGAAATAAATTGAATGGAGTGTGAATTGTCTAATTTATTAAACAACCCACATACATTCCAATGGAGGAAGGAAAAACTATTTACAAATTTATTCGTAGTACCAAAATCACGGCAATACGAGCTGTCACTGTTAACACTTCCGTCACAATCATTCGCCCACTCCGTATCTTTTTCAGTGTCTGTACCACTCGCCGACATTCTATCACCGTCCCTAACTAACTGATACGTCGTCACACTGTCACTATCACTGTCTGATCCATTCGCCGTCACACTATCTCCATTGTCGTCAAATTCACTCGCTGCCACACTGTTTCTATTTCCGTCCAATTCACTCGCTGTCACACTGTCGCCACCACGATGTGATTCATTCTCTATAACACTTTCACCACTACCGTCACCACCACAGCCTGTGTCATTTGACATCATAGTGTCACTCCTCTTGTCAGTACCACTCTCTATTTCGTTCGTCATCATTCTGACACTACCACTGATGGGTTCATTCACTGTCACACTGTCAACACATCTGTCTGCTTCATTCATCGTTGCACTGTCACCACAATTGTTTATTTCACTGTCCACGCCACGGACAGCTTCATTATTTGTCACAACTGTTATCACCACTGACTGTTTTAGTTGTATACACACTGGCCACTTTTATCCCAGTCTTAAAATCACCACAGCTACTTGTTATGACCCCATATATA
>CM065748.1:14794417-14804417 GCA_033310375.1 Conus canariensis
TTATTCTTCTCTGGGCGAGACGAAGAGACAATTGCATAGACAAAAAAAAGAAAGAAAAAAAAAGAAAGAGAAGCTTATAAATCCCAGTCTCTGAGTGTGCTTTTGGTTTCGGATGATCATTCTCTGAATTTTCCGTCCAAACATGATACACGTCACCTCTCAGAGTTACAGATCAGAGCGGAATCTTCTCTTCATTCTATAGACACCCCGTTTGTATATTTCTCAATGCAATAGAAATAGAAACGCGATCCGATTGGTCCACACTCTCAGCGCCATTTTCATACATCTTCTGTCGCTCTCCTTTGAAGAACTGACGATTGAGCATATACTGGTAAAATGTACTTCAGTGAAAACTTTCCTACCTCCGGAAGTCGTAGAATGTATTTTGCCTGTTTCTAATGTGAAGTTATTTAGGGATCAGTTTAATCTTTTCAACCTTTCAATATTTAGATTAGCTAGTTATTTGTTATGTAGTCCTATTGCTCGTTTCTTGTAACTCTTCTGTCTCTCTCTCTCTGTCCTCTCTCTCTCTCTCTCTCTCTCTCTCTCTCTCTCTCTCTCTCTCTCTCTCTCTCTCTCTCTCTCTCCTCTCTCTTCTTCTTCTTCTTCTTCTTCTTCTTCTTCTTCTTCTTCTTCTTCTTCTTCTTCTTTTTTCTTTTTTTCCCCGCTTAAAAAAGATATTATTGATGAAGTTGAAAAAATTAACAAAAGTTTCCTGTTTTTGATGCTAGGGTCTATATCGTTGACACGATGAAAAGACTTTGAATAAAATAACTAACTAACTATCCTCTGCTGTCCATTACTTACAGAACACACAGCTCTACAAGTGAACAGCAAGGAAGCACAGCATAATCTATGAAATGTCTTGCCAGTCCAAAGGTTTTACCCTCTGATTAATTACAATATATCCCAAAATATCCTCCAGAGAATTCTCTGTTTCTCATCTTTCGGACTGCCTTTTTTTTTAGAATCTTAACACACATTCGCGCGCGTGCGCGCTTCCGCACACACACACACACACACACACACACACACACACACACACACACACCACACACACACATACACGCACATACATGCACACGCCGCGGCACACACACACACACACACACACACACACACACACACACACACACACACACACACACACACACACGCCTGTACATTGAAAGAGAAAGTGTGTGTGTGTGTAAGAGAGAGACAGAGACGAACACACTGGTACACATACAAGAGAGTGTGTGGTGCACGTATGCGCGAAAGCGCGCGCGCGGGAGAGAGAGAGAGAGAGAGAAGAGAGAGAGAGAGAGAGAGAGAGAGAGAGAGAGAGAAGAGAGAGAGAGAGAGAGAGAATTTTAATACGCCAGAAGAAAACAACCACGAGATAGGCACTGTACACACAGAACTCGCCAGACCAACAGAAGAAGACTCAGTGCTCCCCCCGTCCACAGACCAACACACAGGCAGCAGGTGACCGTACAGACTGACAAACACACAGGGAAAGAAAAGGACCGTCCTACCTGTCTGAACAATCCCGACGGTGGATGGAAGCATAGAGATTGTAGTGACTCGGATCTCTGTGGAAAAGAACAAAATGTCATGTATGAGAGAGAGAGAGAGAGAGGAGAGAGAGAGAGAGAGAGAGAGAGAGAGAGAGAGAGAGAGAGAGACAGACAGACAGACAGAATGAGAGAGAGACAGAGAGACAGAGAGACTGGCAGACAGACAGAGACAGACAGACAGACAGACAGACAGAGAAAGACTGAATGCACATGATTTAGTTACCAAGCAATGGTCCCTCATGAGAAGGTGAGTACATTGATCTGAATGCACTACTGTCAAAACTCTTTAAAACACCACACACACACACACACACACACACACACACACACACACACACACACACACACACACATATACACACACACACACACACACACACACACACACACACACACAAGCACGCACGCACGCACGCACGCATGCACACACACACACACACACACACACACACACACACACACACACACACACACACACACACACACGCACACACACACACCACCACCACTACCACCACCACCACCACCACCACCAACCAACAACAACAACAACAACAACAATAACAACAACAACAAACAACAACAACAAACACTTAGTTATGCCAGTGAAATAAGACATGATACTGTATGTTACAAGGTCGCAATTTCCCTCAGCTATATAAGAAAACAGACGCATTCCTTCCTATGTCACTATATTCAGTGGACAGCATCAAGACGTAAAGATCAAAGACACGTGATGTCGATGATGATGATGACACAGATCAGACACGTGACATCGATGATGATGATGACACAGATCAAAGACACGTGACATCGATGATGCTGACACAGAGTGAACTTCTGTCCAATTTCAGCTCGAGCCCGGCAGCTTATAATAATAATTAAAAAACAAAACAAAAAACAAAGCAAAACAAAACAAAAAAAACATTCGCCACGGTTGACTGCCAGAACCCAGTATCTCTCTTATATATATATGTTTATGAGATACTGGGTTCTGGCAGTCAACATTATTTGCTTCTTCTTTCAACCCTCTTTTATTATCTCCATCCTAGGTCTTGTTTTTTTTTTTAATTCTCCGAACAGCTGACATTCGGCATCACATTGTGCTTTTCTTTCATGCGGACTACGTACAGGTCTGTACAGTATAAGTTCCATCTTTCCCAGCTTTGGGCACGATTGTGTGCCAGTTCTCTTCGGCAACAAATGGAGTAGACGTGGTGTTGACGGACAAACACAAACATGAAAAAATCCCAGCGTCGACCAGGCTCGAGAGATACAGACACCTGCAGTGTTGTTCAGGGGGGAAAATTGAGCAACACACTCAGAAATGCGTCCATAGAGTGTGATTGAACTGGAATGTGTGTTTGGAATCTTCCCGTTTGAGCCCCACAGCACGTGTAATACTGAGTACGAGCAGGTCGGGACCGACCCCCCACCCCCTACCCCCACCCCCCTTTCCTCTCCCTGCCCTCCTAAAAAAAAAAAATGCAGCTGATGGGACTTGACCCCACGACCTCCTAACCTTCCAATCCTCGACGCTAACCCACTGCACTATTCATCATATACGTCTTAAGCCCGCCACACATTGCCCTCTCCAGCGTAGTGTGTTGCGGGCTTTAGAGACACTCTTCCTCGACATCTTGATTGTCTTGCTGGAAGTTGGTGAGACACCCCCTCTCTCTCTTCCCCCCCCCCCCCCTCCCCCCTCTGGAGCAACGCATGCTTGAGTATGTCGGCTCGTGCTGTCTGCTGTGGAGTGTTGTAGAGCACGTGCGTCACGAGGTCCCCGACACCGGCTCGTTTGGGCCACCAGCGCCTGGATGCTGTTAACAGCTTCCCGTTGACAGCTGCCTGAGTGACAGTGTTCTTGAGAACCAACCGCCGAAACGTTTCCAATGGGGTCCAGATTTGGGACAGGAGCCCCGTGCAGTCAGTCAAGTGTGTAGCGGCGTTTTCTTGCTTGGAACCCCCTTCAGAGCGGTTCAGAGGGTTCGCTAACATTTATTTAAAATTTGTCGGGAGGGAGTTCACTACTCTGAGGATCTCAACATGTTCGCTCTTGAGGGAGACTGCCAACCGGGTGGCTTCTCGAGCGGGCATCCCCCCCCCCCCCCCCCTCCCATTTGTAGGACTGCGGACTGCACTTTGGACGGGGGTTGGTTGACTGCCTCGACATCGTCTTTTGTCCATAACGTTCACTTGCATGAAGGAGTAAAGCCAACTGGAGCAACTTATCACAGAAGATCGCAGTATTATTCGAGTCAAAGTTGCCATTGCTCTAAACACCAATTTCAAAGACATTGTTTCTATGTTGTTTGCTCGTTTCTTTTTTTTTCTGTGGTTTTTCTGTTTTGTTTTATTTTTTCTTTTCTTTTTTTTTTCTTTTGCCTGCAACCTCCTATATTTTGCCACGTTTCCTTTGTGTCAGGTTGTTGTTGTTTTTTCTAAGAGGGGCTATTTCCCCCCCCCCCCCCCAACCCTCCCCCCCCCCCCCACACACACACACACACTTCCCCCACCCTTCTTCATTTCCGTCGACACTTGTTGACCATGCAGCTCTGTGTGTGTTCGGTTTACCGATGGACATTCGAGTGCAAAATTGAATGTTTTGGGCCTACGATATAATATAAATTATACAGTACCTGGGGTTTATTTCTGTTCTAATGTTTGATGCACTGACGCTTTCCTCTCGTTTGTTTGTTTGTGACAAAAGCAGTAGTTTATATACTTATGTCTATACACAGGAACACACTGAAAAAAAAAAAACAACAACCCGGGAATAACGGCTCATAAAAGCTTCCGTTGTTTCTGTTAAGTCTGTGAGCACAGGAGAAAATCTTCCGCGCCGTTTCTTCCAGTGCTGTCGTTCCGGTTCGCTTCACACGGCGTCTCAAAAAACGTCAGGGTTTCCCCTATCGATCATTTTTTTTTTTTTTTTTTTTTTTTGGGGGGGAGGGGGCTGGGGGGGGGGGGGTCAGACCCTTTTGATACGTCCGAGTGCTCCACAGCAGATCAGATGGCTGAGTCCCCTGTGATCTGTTGTGTCGAAGGGGAGTGTATCGACACCCCCCCCCCCCCCTACTCCATACTCCTCCCATTCAATACCCCCCCCCCTACCCCTACTTGTCGCTGTTCAATACTTCCCCCCCCCCTCTCCCACCCATCCCACCCACCACTCACTCACTCCTGTCCCGTGTTCGATACTTCTCCACTCCAGAACTTACCCAGCCCAACATTCCCCTTGCTCAATATCCCCCTTGTTCGATATTCCCTCCCCCCCCCCCTCTCTCTCTCTCTTGTCTGTCTCTCTGTCTCTCCCTCTCTCTCTCTCTCTCTCTATTCCCCCCCCCCCTCTCTCTCTCTCTCCCTGTGTTGTCTGCCTGCCTGTCTCTCTCTCTGTTTGTCTCTCTCTCTCTCCCCTCTCTCTCTCTCCCTCTCTCTCCATCTCCCCCCCCCCCCCCCCCCTCCGTCTCTCTCTCCTTCTCTCCCCCCTCCCCTCTCCTCCCCTCTCTCTCTCTCTTCCATCTCACCTGTTTCCCATTCCGGGTATTTAACTCTTTGAAACCGTTCCACCGCCTTATTCTATCTATTTCCAGTTCTTTATTGCCTTTATCTCTCTCTCTCTCTCTCTCTCTCTCTCTCTCTCTCTCTCTCTCTCACACACACACACACACACACACACACACACACACACGCACACACACACACACACACACACACACACACGCACACACACACAACATACACACACACACACACACCACACGCACACACCCCACACACACACACACACGCACACACACATACACACACACACACACACACACACACACACACACACACACACACACACACACACACACACACACATTCACTGACCTTCCGCCTTGACGTGCAGCCGCCACTGCCGGATCTCCGTCTTGCCGCTCTTGTCGATGGTGATGTTGCAGCCGTAGGAGCGCCACTCGTTGGCGGCCAGGTCCTGCACCAAGGTGGTGACCTTGGTGCGGTGCCCCTTCTGGTCCAAGTGGCAGAGGGAGAAGGCGGAGGAGGTGGTGCACTCCTCCTTCTTCAGGTTGGCGAGGCGATGACGTCGTGGGAGCGGGGGTCGTACAGCGAGACGGTCAGGATGTCGTCCCCGGAGTCCACCACGCCTTCCCGGAGCAGTCCACCTCCAGGATGTTGCCCATGCCTTGGAAGGGCCGGTACGACATGGCTGGCGACAGACAAAAAAGAAAAACAAATGAACAGTTTCTGGAGATGATGTAATTATGCTGCCGTCATGACAAGCAGTGACGCAGGACAATGTCAACAGTTTATGGAGATGATGTGATGCTGTCGTCATGACTAACAGTGACGCAGGACAATGTCAACAGTTATGGAGATGATGTAATGCTGTCGTCATGACAGTGACGAAATATCAACAGTTATGGAGATGATGTAATGCTGTCGTCATAACAGTGACGCAGACAATGTCAACAGTCATGGAGATGACGTAATTCTGCCGTTATGACAAACAGTGACGCGGACAGTGTCAGGTAGGGTACCCAAGGTGTGACCAGCGCGGTGGGCTGATGCGCAAGTCAGACATCTACTAAGTGTAGCCATAGAACCTCGTCTTGACCCCTGTCAACTTAGTCATTCGTTCACTTCTCCGTCAGATTGTAAATCCTGCGCGGCGCGGTCTTGACGCTGAGCTGTTGTGGCGCAGGGTATACCGACTAGGTTCCGCACGCCTACCTCATGAAAGTGAGACTGAGACTAGAAAACTGCCGTTATCGTTTTGTGTGTGTGTGTGTGTGTGTGTGTGTGTGTGTGTGTGTGTGTGTGTGTGTGTGTGTGTGTGTGTGTGGTGTGTGTCGTGGTGGTGTGCGTGCGTGCGTATGTGTGTGCGTGTGTGTTGTGTGCGCGCGCGCGTGTGTGTGTGTGTGTGGTTGTCGGTGTGTGTGTGTGTGTGTGTGTTTCTTCTTTTTTATAATCAAGGAAAGCATCTTTAGTTTTCCTGGTGAAACAAATACAAATACATGTTTAGCTCCCCTAATAAAACAAAGACATGTTTAGCTCCCCTAATAAAACAAAGACATCTTTAGCTCCCTAATAAAACGAACACAACACATCTTTACTTCCCTAATAAAACAAAGACATCTTTAGCTCCCCTAATAAAACAAAGACATTTTTAGCTCCACTAAATAAAACGAACACATCTTTACCTCCCCTAAATAAAACGAACACATCTTTACCTCCCCTGAATAAAACGAACACATCTTTACCTCCCCTGAATAAAACACGAACACATCTTTACCTCCCCTGAATAAAACGAACACATCTTTAGCTCCCCTAAATACAACGAACACATCTTCAGCTCCCCTAAATAAAACGAACACATCTTTACCTCCCCTAAATAAAACGAACACATCTTTACCTCCCCTAAATAAAACGAACACATCTTTACCTGCCCTTAATAAAACGAACACATCTTTAGCTCCCCTAAATAAAACGAACGCATCTTTACCTCCCCTAAATAAAACGAACACATCTTTATCTCCCCTGAATAAAACGAACACATCTTTACCTCCCTAATGAAACGACGCATCTTTACTCCCCTTAATAAAACGAACACATCTTTAGCTCCCCTAAATAAAACGAACACATCTTTACCTCCCCTAATAAAACGAACACATCTTTATCTCCCCTAGATAAAACGAACACATCTATTCCCTAATAAACGACATCGTTACTCCTAATAAAACGAACGCATCTTTAGCTCCCCTAATTAAACGATACAATCTTTAGCTCCCCTAAATAAAACGAACACATCTTTAGCCTCCCCTAATAAAACGAACACATCTTTATCTCCCCTAATGAAAACGAACACATCTTTACTCCCTAAATAAAACGAACACATCGTTACCTTCCTAAATAAAACGAACGCATCTTTAGCTCCCCTATTAAACGATTACATCTTTAGCTCCCCTAAATAAAACGAACAACACCTAATCATCTTACCTCCCCTAAATAAAACGAACACATCTTTACTTCCCCTAAATAAAACGAACACATCTTTAGCTCCCCTAAATAAAACGAACACCACAATCTTCTTGCGGACCAACACAGACACCACCTTAGCAGACAGGAGACTCACAAAAAAAAAAAAAAAAAAAAACACGGAAGGAAACTTGTCCTCACAAAAGAAGGTGACCTTGCCTGTCTGACCCTAAGCTGACACATGACCTCGGCAACAACAGCGGCAGAGATGTGCCGACACAGAGATGAGCATTCACTCAATAACTGCCATCGCCGTTTGATCTTCATTCAACACACAGATGGACAGAACCGACGACAGGCAGCCCCGGCGCGATCGATCCTCATGAAAGGAAATCAGACTGAAGGCCAGGGGAGACGTAAGCAGCCGTTCATTAATAAGCAAGGGAATGATCTTTTTGCTGCCACGGTGAGTTATTATTTCTGTTGTGTTGTTATCGTTGTTGTTGTTGTTGTTGTTGTTGTTGTCGTTGTTGTTGTTGTTGTTGTTGTTGTTGTTGTTGTTGTTACCTGTGGTGGCAATGACAGAGGGATGGCTGGGGGTGGAACAAGGGGACGCCTAAATGACTGGTTCGTTGTCTTTGTTGTCAGTCTCCCTGTTCATTGTTGTTCTTTGTGCTGATTGACAGTCATTTAAGACAGTAAAAGAACTGTTCATTGTGCTGATTGACAGTGATTTACAACAGTAAAAGAACTGTTCATTGTGGTGATTGACAGTGATTTACAACAGTAAAAGAACTGTTCATTGTGGTGATTGACAGTGATTTACAACAGTAAAAGAACTGTTCTTTGTGCTGATTGACAGTCATTTAAGACAGTAAAAGAACTTTTTCATTGTGCTGATTGACAGTGATTTTACAACAGTAAAGAACTGTTCATTGTGGTGATTGACAGTGATTTACACAGTAAAAGAACTGTTCATTGTGGTGATTGACAGTGATTTACGACAGTAAAAGAACTGTTCATTGTGGTGATTGACAGTGATTTACGACAGTAAAAGAATGTTCATTGTGGTGATTGACAGTGATTTACAACAGTAAAAGAACTGTTCTTTGTGCTGATTGACAGTCATTTAAGACAGTAAAAGAACTGTTCATTGTGCTGATTGACAGTGATTTACAACAGTAAAAGAACTGTTCATTGTGGTGATTGACAGTGATTTACAACAGTAAAAGAACTGTTCATTGTGGTGATTGACAGTGATTTACAACAGTAAAAGAACTGTTCATTGTGGTGATTGACAGTGATTTACGACAGTAAAAGAACTGTTCATTGTGGTGATTGACAGTGATTTACAACAGTAAAAGAACTGTTCATTTGTGTGATTGACAGTGATTTACGACATTAAAAGAACTGTTCATTGTGGTGATTGACAGTGATTTACAACAGTTAAAAGAACTGTTCATTGTGGTGATTGACAGTGATTTACAACATTAAAAGAACTGTTCATTGTGGTGATTGACAGTGATTTATGACAGATTAAAAGAAACTGTTCATTGTGGTGATTGACAGTGATTTACAACAGTAAAAGAACTGTTCATTGTGGTGATTGACAGTGATTTACACAGTAAAAGAACTGTTCATTGTGGTGATTGACAGTGATTTACAACAGTAAAAGAACTGTTCATTGTGGTGATTGACAGTGATTTAAGACATTAAAAGAACTGTTCATTGTGGTGATTGACAGTGATTTACAACAGTTAAAAGAACTGTTCATTTGTGGTGATTGACAGTGATTTACAACAGTAAAAGAACTGTTCATTGTGGTGATTGACAGTGATTTACACATAAAAGAACTGTTCATTGTGGTATTGAAGTGATTACAGAAAAAACTGTTCATTGTGGTGATTGACAGTGATTTAACAACAGTAAAAAGAACTGTTCATTGTGGTGATTGACAGTGATTTACAACAGTAAAAGAACTGTTCATTGTGGTGATTGACAGTGATTTACAACATTAAAAGAACTGTTCATTGTGGTGATTGACAGTGATTTACGACATTAAAAGAACTGTTCATTGTGGTGATTGACAGTGATTTAAACGTCATTAAGACTTGTTCATTGTGGTGATTGACAGTGATTTACAACATTAAAAGAACTGCGTTTTCATTGTGGTGATTGACAGTGATTTACAACATTAAAAGAACTTCATTGTGTTCATTGTGGTGATTGACAGTGATTTACAAACTCAGTTATAAAAGAACTGTTCATTGTTGTTCATTGTGGTGATTGACAGTGATTTACAGACAGTAAAAGAAACTGTTCATTGTTGTTCATTGTGGTGATTGACAGTGATTTACAACAGTAAAAGAACTGTTCATTGTTGTTCATTGTGGTGATTGACAGTGATTTACAACAGTAAAGACTGTTCAATGTTGTTCTTGTGGTGATTGACAGTG
>CM065748.1:14821917-14829417 GCA_033310375.1 Conus canariensis
TCTCTCTCTCTCTCTCTCTCTCTCTCCACACACACACACACACACACACACACACACACACACACACACACACACACACACACACACACGAACGTGACCCTTCGCGACAGGCACGTGCGAGGCAAGTGCAGCTTTTGTCAATACTGACACTGGCGCTTCCATTCACACACCCAGCGCTTTGTGTTAAGTGCAAGCCGTTTTCCCCGGGGAACAGACGGGCATTGGGAGGAGGGGGAGGGGTAAGAAGGGGATGACGGGTGAGGGAGGGTGTGTTTGACAATGCACGGAAAGCGAAGAGCACACACTACCGTGATCATGTCAGCGACGAGAGAGAGAGAGAGAGAGAGAGAGAGAGAGAGAGAGAGAGGAGACTTATTGCGGAGCAAAGAAGTTCTGTTGCTACGGCGCCTAGAATTAAGGAAACATCATCCACGAACGCCGGCAAACGTAACTGACATGAAAGTAAGCAAAACAAAAGTCAAAAATCACAATATACACATGTCCTGAAGCTTGAATGAAGAACTTGTCCTCATTCTGGTGGGCGCGCGCGCGCGAGCACACACACACACACACACACACACACACACACACACACACACACACAACACACACACACCACGCACGCACGTACGCACGCACATTACCTCCCCTTCCGGGAACCCCACTCCATGATGACCTCCCAGACATATACTACGATCAGTCACATGAGCAGCTAGCTACTGTCTGGTAATAAACTATACGAAACAATTGTATGTTTCTACGTAATTATATATATATATATATATATTATGTCTTCCTGCACACCACAGAGCACAGCAAAACGAGTTTCTCAGTGACATTCCTTTCCCAAGATGGCTAGCTTCCACAGTATTTGGAGAAGAAGAAGAAGAAGAAGAAGAAGAAGAAAAGAGGCGCGGGGGCGGGGGGCAAGATTCTTTAATTGTTTTCACGGTGGGGTGGGAGGGTCAAGTGGAGGGGATAGAGAGAGAAAGAGAAAGAAAGAGATAGTAACAACAACAATGTTCAGAGAGAGAGAGAGAGAGAGAGAGAGAGGGGGGGGGTGGGGGGAGGGAGGCAGGGAGAGAGAATACAAATACAAAGTGAGAGAATATGAATATAAATAGGAATGTGAATGTTTTCTTGAGGGTACTGGTAAGCTTTTTTGTGCTTTTTTTAACAGCATGCCAGCTAAATAACAATATCCAAAAACATCAAGGCAAGGGGAAACAAAGAACAGAGGAAATACAAATCCTGATAATGTTGAGAAAATGGAAACAAACAAACAAAAAATATATACAAGCAAAACCACATGCACATGTGCATATTCAAACAAGCAAAATGTAGAACATAAAATGAGAAAGAGAGGGAGAGAGGGAGGGAGACAGAGAGAGAGAGAGAAGAGAGAGAGAGAGAGAGAGAGAGAGACAGACAGACAGACAGACAGACAGACAGACAGAGAGAGACAGAGACAGAGAAACGGAAGAGAGAACAGAGAAGAGAGAGAGAGAGAGTGACAGAGAGAGACGGTGACAGAGAGACAGGAAAACAGAGAGGAGGATCTGGCAAGGTGGAAGAGCAGCTGTATGATGGTTTGCTTATTGTTGTACATCAAAGTAATGCAGAAGAAGAAGAAGAAGAAGAAGAAGAAGAAGAAGAAGAAGAAGAAGAAAAAAAGAAGAAGAAGAAGAAAGAAGAAGAAGAAGAAGAAAAAGAAAAGAAGAAGAAGAGAAGAAGAAAAACGAACGCTTCTGTTCTATAAAACACTTTTTCCACCCATTTATGTCTGAGGTATGGCATGAACAGGTCAGGTTCCGGACGTACATTAAATATTTTATTTTAGTTTCGTACAGTTCAAACAGAAAACATGTGAATTTAAGCGCGATGTGTGCTGTTGATGATGATTTCATATTGAAGACAGCTCTGTTAAAGCGACATTGCAGAGTAAAGGAAAGAAAACTGACTTCCTTATATAATTTGTATAGACAACAACTTCAGAAGCATTCATTCGAAGGATCGTGTGTACAAAACGTTTAAGCGGTTTAAAGCAATTTTGCTGGCTGAGTTCCAGCAAGCTGAGGCATAATTAAAATCTGCTTACAAGTATGCATAGATGAGTACTTTCCAATAATTCGTTTAATAAAACCACTTTTGTACTCTATTCAGCTAAAGCGTCTTCGATAAGATTCTTTATTCCTTTTCTTTTTTTTTTTTTTTCCTGATAACGTAGAAACGTGATTTGGTCATAACAAATTATTGTAAATTGTCAGACAAAACAATTCTGAGAACCTACTCCTTTTGGGAGCATACTATGTGCATTTGCCTACTGTACCACGCTTTTAATGATTTGACCTTTTTTTCTCGTTGTTAACAATACGAATTTAGATCTTTAGGGATGAAAGGTCGTAAGGCTAAGTTCAACACAGTAAACCACATTTTTTAAATGTTATTTTGTAATTCAGTGTACACTTGATTTGCATTTTTACCATTTTTGTGGGAAATTGTGTTTATTAGCAAAATGTTGCTATGAAGACAAGACATGCAGAGGAAGGCAAACGTCTTCAACACAAATTAGAAATCAAATCGTGCCTAACACTAATCCCTGTGGAACACCATGTTTGACGAACATGAAAGAGAATTTTACGGTTTCTCAAAAAAAAAAAAAAAAAAAAAAAAAAAAAACATTTTCCATTTGTTACCAAAGAATGATGATACGTATTTAAGTGATTCTGGGGATAAAGCGCGCATAAAATTTCTCAAGAGAAGATTATGATCAATAATATCAAAGACTTTACCAAAATCAACAAACACTATACATCATGGGCCTCATCAATTAAGTCATTTTTTTCATATTACTTTTAGTATGATACTGCTGTACACGATTGGTTAACACAGTATGACAGAAATACTTCTCTCTGAATCCAGATTCATTTGAATGAAATGAGAGAAAAAGAAGAAGAAGAAGAAGAAAATATGGTAAGCACCGGGTCACGGAAAGATCAAATAGACAAACGATAGACACACACAGAAAGGAAGAGGTAGACAGGCAGAGACACGAAGACAGAGAAACCGACAAAGAGACAGGGGGAAAGAGAGGCAAACTGAATAAAACAGGCCTCTGAAGTGGAAATGAATAATGAATAGTCCACGTTCAGGCGATACGACGCCCGCGTGCAGGACACAGGCAACTAACAGGAGACTGCACGCTATTACACGATCAATAAGCATAAAGAACTACAGGACGGGGATTAAAGAAGAGAGAGAAGAGAGAGGAGAGAGAGAGAGAGAGAGGAGAGAGAGAGAGAGAGAGAGAGAGAGAGAGGAGAGAGTAAACGGTTAAGCCATGCAGGATATCTGCATGTTTATAATGGCAGCATTTCTCTCTCTCTCTCTCTCTCTCTCTCTCTCTCTCTCTCTCTCTCTCTCTCTCTCTCTCTCTCTCTCTCTCTCTCACGCGCGTGCGGGCGCATCTGTGTGTGTGCGCGCGCGTATTATATATATATATAATATATATATATATAATATGTGTGTGTGTGTGGTGTGGGTGTGTGTGTGTGTGTGTGTGTGTTGTGTGTGTGTGTGGTAGGTAGAAGAGAGGAGAGAGAGGAGAGAGAGAGAGAGAGAGAGAGAGAGAGAGAAGCAAACGAGCAAAGAGGCGGAAACATGAGAAAAAGGTACGCACTGCTAAATACATAACGTTGGCTATCGTACACTTTCTCTTCCGCCCCCCCCCCCCTCCCCACCTCACACACACACACACACACACACACACACACACACACACACACACACACACACAAAAACACACACACACACACACACACACACACACACACACACACACATTCACGCCACTTTTTATTTATTTTTTTTTTCCTTGTTCTTTTCTTCCATTTTCATTTCTTTCTTTCTTTCTCTTTCTTTTTGTTTTTCTTCTAACGAAAGATGAAAAAAAAAAAAAAGCAAAAAAAAAAGCTGTACTTCCCAAGATTGCATATCGGCTCGCCAAACTTTTGACTCCATTAGAAGCTAAAGCGCTGTTCTGACAGCTACTTGGAGGGTCATAAATATTCATGATATTGGCACTCCTTTTCCGAAATGACCCGAGCGTCCCCGATCGAGGGGGGCTACATGCTCCGAATGAGAATAGCGTCCCAAATGAGGAGGGTGATCCCAGATGAGAATAATTATGAGGATGACCGGGATACACGCTTGATGCTTTCGTATAAATTTCAGAGTTGGATCCAATTCGGATCGGTTCCATCTTTAGCGTTTCGGATTGACAGTTTGTTGTTGTATGGTAGTTTAGATAGTTCACTGTTTTCTTCTGTTTTGTTTGTTTGTCTTTCTTAAAAAAAATCGAAATATTTCAAAGCTACGAATGGGGAGAAAAACAAGAAAGAAATATGTGATGACCAATGCGCCTAAATTCTGAAACTTTGCTGTGTCCTAGTTGAGGTGTCGTGTCTGGATTCTTGATTGATTAATTTTGTTATCATAATAATTATGCTCTGTCCTGCGTATACATAAACCTATTATCTTTCTGTCTGTCTGTCTGTCTGTCTGTTGTGTGTGTGTGTGTGTGTGTGTGGTGCTGTGCGTGCGTGCGTGCGTGCGTGTGGTGTGTGTGTGTGTGTGTGTGTGCGTCGTGCGTGCGTGCGTGTGTGTGTGTGTGTGTGTGTGTGTGTGTGTGTGTGTGTCTCACACACACATACACACACACCCATACATACACAACAACATCAACAACAACAACAACACATACACGCACACACGCGCGCGCACACACCCTCCCTCCTTCCCTCTCTCTCTCTCTCTCTCTCTCTCTCTCTCTCTCTCTCTCTCTCTCTCTCTGTCCCTCACACACATACACACACATACATACACAACATCAACAGCAACAACAACAGAACACACACACGCACACACGCGCGCGTGCACACCCTCCCTCCTTCCCCCTCCTCTCTCTCTCTCTCTCCACACACACCACACACACACACACACAACACACACACACACATACATACATACATACACAACAACAACAACAACAACAACAACAACACAACACAACACATACACGCACACACGCGCGCGCGCACCCTCCCTCCTCCCCCCCCCCCCTCTCTCTCTCTCTCTCTCTCTTGTCTCTCTCACGCATACACACACACATACATACACGACATCAACAACAACAACAACAACACATACACACCCACGCGCGCGCGCACACCCTCCCTCCTTCCCACCTCCTCTCTCTCTCTCTCTCTCTCCTCTCTCTCTCTCTCTCTCTCACACCACACACACACACACATACATACACAACAACATCATCATCATCAACAACAACAACAACAACAACAACACATACACGCATACACGCACGTGCGCACCATCCCTCCCTCCCTCCCTCCCTCCCTCTCTCTCTCTCTCTCTCTCTCTCTTTCTCTCGCAAGCCTTTAGTAAGAGTTCACTGGGAGCAGCCAACACTCAGGATCGACAGTGAACTGGTTTACAGAATGTGTATATAACAAAAGAGTTGTTATGGTGCTTCTGGCAAAGCAATACAGACTGAGTCTCGAAGAATACAAGAATAATTCATAAAAGGATTATGGCATGTTTAATGTGTGTAGATCCAACAGAGAGTATAAAATCCCCCCTCCCTCCCTCCCTCCCTCCCTCCCCTCCCCCCCCCCCCCCCCTCCCCCCCCCCCCCTTTTTTTTTTTTTTCTTTTCTTTTGTTGCCCATTCGGAATAAACTTCATCCATAAAGACTTGTGTTATGTCTTGTCTAGGCTTAAAAAAAAAATGAAACCATTACAGGTAGCTTTACTGTGAATGTCATACGTGTAGGTTGTTTATGAAATAAAGCTGTATTATACGATGTCCTTGGGGTTTTTTTTTCTTCAGAAATATCCAACGGCCACGTATATGTATTGCTTTTTGTTTACAGTTGTGCATAAAAATGTCTTGCAATTTTTCTCGCATTTATGGACACTTACAAATGGGGCTTTGACCTTTCTTTTTTCATCAATAGAACGTCGTTATCGCTACTCTCTCTCTCTCTCTCTCTCTCTCTCTCTCTCTCTCTCTCTCTCTCTCTCTCTCCTCTCTCTCTCTCTCTCTCTCTCTCTCTCTCTCTCTCTCCTACACCATTATTAATATCTTTCTCCCCACCCCTCTCCCCTCCCTCTCTCTTCTCTCTCTCTCTCTCTCTCTCTCTCTCTCCTCTCTCTCTCTCTCTCTCTCTCTCTCTCTCTCTCTCATCTAGTCTAGTTTTCAGAGAACATATTCTAAGCTACTTTTCCTTATGTTAAAAGTATTCTGAAACTTTTCAAGAGCAAGTTTCGTAAATATTTGATGATAGACTTTGCCCCCTCAGCATCATGTATCTGATTATACCTTTTTTTTTTGTAGGCAGCTCTCCCCCCCCCCCACCCCCCTCCTCATGCCCTGCCACACACCCCTCTCCTGTCTGTCTGTCAGTCTGTCCGTCCGCGCTCTCTCTCTCTCTCTCTCTCTCTCTCTCTCTCTCTCTCTCTCTCTCTCTTTTCTCTCTCTCTCTGTGTGCAAGAAAAATTGGGTTTCAAATGTTCGTTGAAAATTATGTATATCTGGATTTGGAAATGCACGGTTTAATCAAGGTGTAGATTCGACGAGTTTCTCAAAATCTTTAGAGAAAGGTTAATTCTTGCGGGTGGCAAAATGGAATTTCTTATTAGTAGCAGTGAAAGGTTTAAATGTATATGGAACTTTCTGCATTGTGCATTTATAATGTAAAGAGACACTTAGTAATGAGCCTAGACAAACATTTGAAGAATGTTTCGACTAGATTCAGATTAGCATCTCTGAAATAGAACATCAGTTTCGTTACAAGATACACGCAGTAATACTGATGAAAATGTCCGCTGTGCGAAATGAAAAAAGAAGATGAATTAAATTTTGTTTTATGTTGCTCTGCTTTGAACGACATAAGAGCACAGTACATACTGTCTAAATTTTGGACAGTTTCCTAGTCAGTTTAGACTGACGCTGCTTATGGCGTTTAAAGCCTGAACGAATGGTTCCAAATGTATCATATCATAATTGTATACAGCGTTTCAGTTGCGTTTCGTTCTCGTGTCTTGAATGCATGGTAAAAAGTGTTGTTGGTAACGGACTTGCGTGTCTCTGTTAGATCTGATTGTTTGTTGTTCATAAATGCACTCCTTCATGAGGGGCAATGGCCTACACATGAATAAACCTTCGGTATCCGTATTCTCTCTGTCTGTCTGTCTGTCTGTCTGTCTGTCTCTCTGTCTGTCTGTCTGTCTGTCTCTCTCTCTCTCTCTCTCTCTCTCTCTCTCTCTCTTCTTCTTCTCTCTTCTTCTTCTTCTTCGATCTCTTTTCACTCGTCGCTCTTAGTGCTTTGTTGAGACTGTATGTGTATGGCATTATAATGTTCAACCTCACGTCTTCTGAACATACCGTAACTAAGGGCTTATATGATGGTATTCTTTCTTA
>CM065748.1:14849417-14851917 GCA_033310375.1 Conus canariensis
CAAATTTATTAATTAATTGCGGGTAAAAAAAAAAAGAAGAAGAAGTCAAAACGGACACTAAAATCTAAGAAGCACATAAATGAGAAGAGAGGGGAGAGAGAGAGAGAGAGAGAGAAGAGAGAGAGAGAGAGAGAAGAGAGAAGAGAGAGAGCAATCTTCACCACATCAATTTTCGCTCATCAAAATGTACGCTAAGTTTCACTGTGTCCCATCCGAGCTCACAGCAAGCGAGTGGTAGGCAGGTGATCGTGAGTCGTCCACTGATGACAATTCCAATACTCCTCTGATGAGGACATTCTATTCTTCCCCTGACGGTGAAATTCTAGCAATCCTCTATCGCCTCACCTCGCTCTCCGGGGCCGGCCAGGCTTAGTTAGCGTGATCCCCCACGTCTGTCTTTCGTTACTGCCGCTCTCACCTGATCAATCCGGGGTGTCGATACTAACATGGTTAGCCAGGAGAGAGAGAGAGAGAGAGAGAGAGAGAGAGAGAGAGAGGAGAGAGAGGAGAGTGGAGAGAGAGAGACAGAAAGTCAGAGAGAGAGGGGGGAGCAGAGAGAGAGAGAGAGCGAGGAAAGGCAGAGAGAGAGGAAAAGGCAGAGAGAGAGAGAGGAAAAGGCAGAGAGAGAGAGGAAAAGGCAGAGAGAGAGAGAGAGAGGAAAAGGCAGAGAGAGAGAGAGGAAAAGGCAGAGAGAGAGAGAGAGAGGAAAAGGCAGGAGAGAGAAGAGAAGAAGAGAGAGGGGGAAAAGGCAGAGAGAGAGAGAGAGAAGAGAAGAGAGGGAAAAGGCAGAGAGAGAGAGAGAGGAAAAGGCAAAGAGAGAGAGGGAAAGGCAGAAGAGAGAGAGGGAAAAGGCAGAGAGAGAGAAGAGAGAGAGAGAGAGAGGAAAAGGCAGAGAGAGAGAGAGAGGAAAGGCAGAGAGAGAGAGAGGAAAAGGCAGAGAAAAGAGAGAGAGAGAAGCGAAGAAGAACGAAGAAGAATTTTAAGAGGGAAGAAGAAAGAGGAAAAAAAGGGTTAAATCTGCCAGATGAAGCAGAAAAAATAAGACAAAGGATGCAAAATCAACGAAAAATTAGAAGAGAAAAAGAAAAGCTGGGAAAACAAAAGGCAAAAAAATAGAGAGAGAGAGAGAGAGAGAGAGAGAGAGAGAAGAGGAGAGGAAAAGGCAGAGAGAGAGAGAGGGAGAAGGCAGAGAGGAAAAGGCAGAGAGAGAGAGAGGAAAAGGCAAGAGGAGAGAGAGAGAGGAAAAGGCAAAGAGAGAGAGGGGAAAGGCAGAGAGAGAGAGAGAGAGGAAAAGGCAGAGAGAGAGAGGAAAAGGCAGAGAGAGAGAAGAGGAAAAGCAGAGAGAGGGAAAAGGCAGAGAGAGAGAGAGGAAGGCAGAGAGAGAGGAAAGGCAGAGAGAGAGAGAGAGAAAAGGAGAGAGCAGAGAGAGGAGGAAGGCAGAGAGAGAGAGGAAAAGGCAGAGAGAGAGAGAGAGGAAAAGGAGAGAGAGAGAGAGAGAGAGGAAAAGGCAGAGAGAGAGAGAGAGGAAAAGGCAGAGAGAGAGAGGAAAGGCAAGAGAGAGAGAGGAAAGGCAGAGAGAGAGAGAGAGAGAGGAAAGGCAGAGAGGAGAGAGGAGAGGAAAAGAGAGAGGAGAGGAGAGAGAGAGAAGAAAAGGCAGAGAGAGAGAGGGGAGAAGAGAGAGAGAGGGGAAAAGGCAGAGAGAGAGGAGGAGAGGAGAGAGAAAAAGAGAGAGAGGAAAGGCAGAGAGAGAGGGAAAGCAGAGAGAGAGAGAGAGGAAAAGGCAGAGAGGAGAGAGAGACGAGAGAAGAAGGAAGAGAAAGAGGAAAAGGCAGAGAAGAGAGAGAGAGAAAAGAGAAGAGGATAAAGGAGCTAGAGAGAGAGAGAGAGGAAGCAGAGAGAGAGAGAGAGGAAAGGAGAGAGAGAGAGAGAGAGAGAGAGGAAAAGGCAGAGAGAGAGAGAGAGAGGAAAAGGCAGAGAGAGAAGAGGAGAAGGAGAGAGGGAAAGGAGAGAGAGAGAGAGAGAGGAAAGGCAAGAGAGAGAGAGGAGAAAGCAGAGAGAGAGAAGAGAGGAAAAGGCAGAGAGAGGAGGAAAAGGCAGAGAGAGAGAGAGGAAAAGGCAGAAGAGAGAGGAGAGGCAGAGAGAGAGAGAGAGAGAGAGGAAGGCAGAAGAGAGAGGAAAAGGCAGAGAGAGAGAGAGAGAGAGGAAAGGCAGAGAGAGGAGGAAAGGCAGAGAGAGAGAGAGGAAAAGGCAGAGAGAGAGAGAGGGAAAAGGCAGAGAGGAGGAAGAGAGAGAGAGGGAAAAGGCAGAGAGGAGAGAGAGAGGAAAAGGCAGAGAGAGAGGAAAAGGCAGAGAGAGAGGAAAGGCAGAGAGAGAGAGAGAGAAAGAGAGAGAGAGAGAGGAAGAGAGAGGGAGAGAGAGAGAGAGGAGAGAGAAGAGAGAGGAAAAGGAGAAGAGAAGAGAGAGGAAAGGCAGGAGAGAGAGAGAGGAAAGGGCAGAGAGA
>CM065748.1:14856917-14861917 GCA_033310375.1 Conus canariensis
AACACATGTCTCAATGTATAAAACCAGGGAAATTTTCTTGTATTACTGGTCATTTTTTATACTATACTAGACTACACTCTACTATACATTGTTATACTATACTGTTCTATACTATACTGCACCATACAACACCACACCATACAGTCTCATCCAATCCTGTTCTATTCTGCGACACTACACTTTACAATGCTACACCATACTTTACTCTAGTAAACTGTACCATACAATACCACATCGTACCATTTCAACCCATCCTATCCCATCCTATTATATCCTATCCTATACCATTTCAACCCATCCTATCCCATCCTATTGTATCCTGTCCTATAACATTTCAATCCATCCTATCCCATCCTATTATATCCTATCCTTTACCATTTCAATCATCCATCCTATCCTATCCTATCCTATTATATCCTATCCTATACCATTTCAACCCATCCTATCCCGTCCTATTGTATCCTATCATATACCATTTCAACCCATCCTATCCCATCCTATTGTATCCTATCCTATACCATTTCAACCCATCCTATCCCATCCTATTGTATCCAATCCTATACCATTTCAACCCATCCTATCCTATCCTATTATACCCTATCCTATACCGTTTCATCCCACCCTGTGCTGTACTATCCCATCCCATCCTGTATAAATATCATTTCACCCATCTCCTCCCATCCAATGCTATCCGTCCTAACCTCCCCTACACTGCCTCATCCTATCCCAAGCTATCCTATCCTATTCTACCCTATACCATACTCTCTCATCCTGTGCTGTCCTATGCCACTCTTTACTATACTATACCATACTAACGCCGCTCTACACTACTCTATCCCATGCTACTGCTTGCTGACGATAAAGACAACAGCCGTTTCTCAGCGTTTGTTTGTACAGCTGAAAAATACCGAAAAGGGAAGCGAAAGCCATGTTTGGTTTGAGCTCAATTAGCCAGTGGGTCGGACTGCGACGTGAACGTAACAGGGTCAGCGGGTCCAAAGGTATGTCTAAGCAAACAGGATGGAACTGTGCTTCTCTGGTGTAGAGGCACGATGAGTAAAATGTGAAAATGCGACATCTGGCGTGAAGGTGGGAGCACTTAGTGTTAAGGCATGACCGCTTAGCGTGGAGGTATGATCACCTGATAATGAAGGCATGATCTTCTGTTGTGAAGATATTGTCACTTGATGTGACGGAGTGACCACTTGGTTGTGAAGGTATGATCACCTGATAATGAAGGCATGATCTTCTGTTGAGAAGATATTGTCACTTGATGTGACAGAAGACCGCTTGGTTGTGAAGGTATGATCACCTGATAATGAAGGCATGATCTTCTGTTGTGAAGATATTGTCACTTGATGTGACAGAAGGACCGCTTGGTTGTGAAGGTATGATCACCTGATAATGAAGGCATGATCTTCTGTTGTGAAGATATTGTCACTTGATGTGACAGAATGACCGCTTGGTTGTGAAGGCTATGATCACCTGATAATGAAGGCATGATCTTCTGTTGTGAAGATATTGTCACTTGATGTGACAGAATGACCACTTGGTTGTGAAGGTATGATCACTTGATATGTGGCATGATCATTTATTGTGAGCATTGATCACTTGATTGACAGATGACACGTTGTTGTGAAGGTATGATACTCTGATAATGAGATGATCTTCTGTTGTGAAGATATTGTCACTTGATGTGACAGAATGACCACTTGGTTGTGAAGGTATGATCACCTGATAATGAAGGCATGATCTTCTGTTGTGAAGATATTGTCACTTGATGTGACAGAATGACCACTTGGTTGTGAAGGTATGATCACCTCATAATGAAGGCATGATCTTCTGTTGTGAAGATATTGTCACTTGATGTGACGGAATGACCGCTTGGTTGTGAGGGTATGATCACCTCATAATGAAGGCATGATCTTCTGTTGTGAAGATATTGTCACTTGATGTGACGGAGTGACCACTTGGTTGTGAAGGTATGATCACTTGATAATGAAGGCATGATCTTCTGTTGTGAAGATATTGTCACTTGATGTGACAGAATGACCGCTTGGTTGTGATGGTATGATCCCTATAATGAAGGCATGATCTTCTGTTGTGAAGATATTGTCACTTGATGTGACAGAATGACCGCTTGGTTGTGAAGGTATGATCACTTGATGTGCTGGCAGATCATTTAATGTGACGGCATGATCACTTAGTATGACAGTATGATCACTTGATGTGACGGTATGATTTATCTGCTGCAGAAAAGTGACGATCGGTGCATTTTATGGACCGGTTGTGGCGTACTTCAGTGGTGGCCATTTTACACTATGCCGTACACTAAACAAGATGAATTCACGACCAGTCCATAATTTATACTATATCCCATTCAAGACAATCCCTTTTCTAATAACAATGACTTTTTCTTCTGTCACAGTTTTGTGCTTGTAATGACTAAATTTGCCTCCTAAAAAAGACACGCATTCTTCGAAGTCTTGTTTTTTCTGCAGCAATTTTCTCTTTTTTCTCTTCTAGAGATGTACGCCCCCGCCCCCGCCCCTTCCCGAAAATTCCTTCCTGAACGAAGGCCGAATTTTTCAGGATTTCCGAAGGTCCCCGCTGGTGGGAGGTCGCACAGAAGGACTCGGCCTGTACAAGGTCCACTCGTGCAGTATGTTTTAATAAGTCAGTCTCTCTGTTCTCGTCGTTGTGCTCTCTGTGTTGTGTGTGTGTGTGTGTGGTGTGGTGTGTGTGTGTGTGTGTGTGGTGTGTGTGTGTGTGTGTGTGTGTGTGTGTGTGTGCACGTGCGCATGAACAGTCAAATTTGGCAACGTGTCTCTACGAGGCCTTTAATCTGCATTATATCTTTAAACTTTCAACCAAGTGTTTTGTGGATGATGTAACTGTAAATAATTCTAAACTTCGTATTCCACATCCTCTCTCTCTCTTCTCTTCTCTCTCTCTCCTCTCTCTCTCTCTCTCTCTCTCTCCCCTCTCTCTCTCTCTCTCTCTCTCCCCTCTCTCCCCTTAGTAGCTTGGTAGCTTCCCTTGCTTGGTGACCAGCAAGAAGACTATTCAAAAGTGGATGCACATTTCCTCGTTGTTTTACGAAAATCGCTTTCATTATAGCCAGTTGTTGGCCTGCCATGTTGCTTGGAGAAGGCCTTGAGCTCATTTCTTGAAGAAATATGTTGGTCGTCGTTTGAAATCGAAGGTGGAGAAGACCAACTTGTAGTGGTGCTTCGACTGAAGACAGCACGCCAACCCCCTAGTGACAGAGAGGGATACTGTCGTGTACACACACAAAAATGCCCATCACAAGTTATTCAGAGACAGCAGGAGAGCCGAGGCATACAGAGCTTCGAGAGAGGAGAAGAAGGCACGTGATTCTACTATCCCCACCTGGTCTTCTTCTACCACCCCCCCCCCCCCCCCCCACCCCACCCCGCCGTCCAGATTATTTTAGAACACAGAAAACTCGACTGATTGTAATACACCCGTTGGAAATACTACCATTGACGGTTCTCAACATGCAGGGGCGACACGATCCGCCGACCACCTTCACGGCACTGTGTATAGCGCTGACCAGGAGATAGTGACTGTGAGATAAGTTGGTCCGGCTCTGGAAGTTGGGGCTGGCAAAAAACGAACATGCCACTGCGTATTGTTCCCAGCCCTTGACACAATCTTCAGCAGTGACACACCGTACAGAGAATACGTTGAAAGTGTCAGCCATACACAGACCGTACAGGGAATACGTTGAAAATATCAGCCATACACAGACCGTACAGACACTACGTTGAAACTGTCAGCCATACACAGACCGTACAGACACTACGTTGAAACTGTCAGCCATACACAGACGTACAGAGAATACGTTGAAACTGTCAGCCATACACAGACCGTACAGAGATTACGTTGAAACTGTCAGCCATACACAGACCGTACAGACACTACGTTGAAACTGTCAGCCATACACAGACCGTACAGAGAATACGTTGAAACTGTCAGCCATGCACACACCGTACAGACACTACGTTGAAACTGTCAGCCATACACAGACCGTACAGACACTACGTTGAAACTGTCAGCCATACACAGACCGTACAGACACTACGTTGAAACTGTCAGCCATACACAGACCGTACAGAGATTACGTTGAAACTGTCAGCCATACACAGACCGTACAGAGATTACGTTGAAACTGTCAGCCATACACAGACCGTACAGAGATTACGTTGAAACTGTCAGCCATACATAACTTCTGTAATGAACATGGGGACAGTCTCAAAGTTTCAGTGGATTATTAAACACAACAACAACAACAACAACAACAACAACAACAACAACAACAACAACAAGGTTCAGGCCTGCCATATGAGACATGCGCAGCAATACTAGAGTGTTTACAAAAAACACCAGAAGAAGGGACAGGCTGCGACACGGCATGCATCACAGCTGGTGAAGACGGAAATTCCGATTGACGACGACCCTGGGAACTACAACCACGTCCACCTGCATCTATTGTGATGGCCTGTGACAGCATTTCCGTGCATACCCCCCCCCCCCCCTCCCCCTGGTTTGTCCTATCCAGTTAACACAAATACCGCGATCTGGATTCCATGACGCGAGGCAAACGTCCATTACTATCGTGTGAACTATTGTTCGTATTCATTTCAGTTTGGATATCCGCCCCCCCCCCCCCCCCTCTCCCCCCTCCCCCCATACACCATGTTGTGTCAAGGGCAAAAACCTGACACGTTAAATCATTCGTAATCGTATATTCGTACTCTCTCTCTCTCTCTCTCTCTCTCTCTCTCTCTCTCTCTCTCTCTCTCTCTCTCTCTCTCTCTCTCTCTCTCTCTCTCTCTCTCTCTCTCTCTCTCCTCTCCTCTCTCTCTCCTCTTACTTTTGTCAATGTGCATGGAAACGTGTGTATATACATGTATGTGTGCGCTTGTACATGTTTGTGTACGTGAATGCATGCTGTCAGACTAGATGTTTTCAGG
>CM065748.1:14866917-14871917 GCA_033310375.1 Conus canariensis
TCCAACACACACTGACACTGTGTCAAATATCGATCCAGCACACTGACACTGTGTCAAATATCGATCCAGCACACACTGACACTGTGTCAAATATCGATCCAACACACCGACACTGTCAAATATCGATCCAACACACTGACACTGTGTCAAATATCGATCCTGCACACACTGGCACTGTGTCAAAATATCGATCCAACACACTGACATTGTGTCAAAATATCGATCCAACACACTGACACTGTGTCAAATATCGATCCAACGCACTGACACTGTGTCAAAATATCGATCCAACACACACTGACACTGTGTCAAATATCGATCAATACACTGACACTGTGTCAATATCGATCCAACGCACTGACACTGTGTCAAATATCGATCCAACACACTGACACTGTGTCAAATATCGATCCAGCACACACTGACACTGTGTCAAATATCGATCCAACACACTGACACTGCGTCAAATATCGATCCAGCACACACTGACACTGTGTCAAATATCGATCAGCACACTGACACTGTGTCAAATATCGATCCAGCACACTGACACTGTGTCAAATATCGATCCAGCACACTGACACTGTGTCAAATATCGATCCAGCACACTGACACTGTGTCAAATATCGATCCAACACACTGACACTGTGTCAAATATCGATCCAATACACTGACACTGTGTCAAATATTGATCCAACCACTGACACTGTGTCAAATATCGATCCAACACACTGACACTGTGTCAAATATCGATCCAACACACTGACACTGTGTCAAATATCGATCCACACACACTGACACTGTGTCAAATATCGATCCAGCACACACTGACACTGTGTCAAATATCGATCCAATCACTGACACTGTGTCAATATCGATCCAGCACACTGACACTGTGTCAAATATCGATCCAACACACTGACACTGTGTCAAAATATCGATCCAACCACTGACACTGTGTCAAATATCGATCCAACACACTGACACTGTGTCAAATATCGATCCAACACACTGACACTGTGTCAAATATCGATCCAACACACACTGACACTGTGTCAAATATCGATCCAGCACACTGACACTGTGTCAAATATCGATCCAGCACACACTGACACTGTGTCAAATATCGATCCAACACACTGACACTGTGTCAAAATATTGATCAACAAACTGACACTGTGTCAAATATCGATCTGCACACACTGGCACTGTGTCAAAATATCGATCCAACACACTGACACTGTGTCAAAATATCGATCCAACACACTGACACTGTGTCAAATATCGATCCAACGCACTGACACTGTGTCAAATATCGATCCAACCACACTGACACTGTGTCCAATATCGATCCAATACACTGACACTGTGTCAATATCGATCCAACACACTGACACTGTGTCAAATATCGATCCAACACACTGAACTGTGTCAAATATCGATCCAGCACACTGACACTGTGTCAAATATCGATCCAACACACTGACACTGTGTCAAATATCGATCCAACACACACTGACACTGTGTCAAATATCGATCCACACACTGACACTGTGTCAAATATTGATCCAGCACACACTGACACTGTGTCAAATATCGATCCACACACATGACACTGTCAAAATATCGATCCAACACACTGACACTGTGTCAAATATCGATCCGCACACACTGGCACTGTGTCAAATATCGATCCAACACACTGACACTGTGTCAAAATATCGATCCACACACTGACACTGTGTCAAATATCGATCCAACCACTGACACTGTGTCAAAATATCGATCCAACACACTGACACTGTGTCAAATATCGATCCAATACACTGACACTGTGTCAAATATCGATCCAACGCACTGACACTGTGTCAAATATCGATCCAAACACTGACACTGTGTCAAATATGATGCAACCACTGACACTGTGTCAAATATCGATCCAACACACTGACACTGTGTCAAATATCGATCCAGCACACACTGACACTGTGTCAAATATCGATCCAGCACACTGACACTGTGTCAAATATCGATCCAGCACACTGACACTGTGTCAAATATCGATCCAACACACTGACACTGTGTCAAATATCGATCCACACACTGACACTGTGTCAAATATCGATCCAATACACTGACACTGTGTCAAATATCGATCCACACACTGACACTGTGTCAAATATCGATCCAAACACTGACACTGTGTCAAATATCGATCCAAGCACTGACACTGTGTCAAATATCGATCCAAACACACTGACACTGTGTCAAATATCGATCCAACACACTGACACTGTGTCAAATATCGATCCAACACACGACACTGTCAATATCGATCCAACACTGACACTGGTCAAATATCGATCCAGCACACTGACACTGTGTCAAATATCGATCCAACACATGACACTGTGTCAAAATATCGATCCAAAACACACTGACACTGTGTCAAATATCGATCCAAACACTGACACTGTGTCAAATATCGATCCAACACACTGACACTGTGTCAAATATCGATCCAACACACTGACACTGTGTCAAATATCGATCCAGCACACTGACACTGTGTCAACAACACCTGACACTGTGTCAAATATCGATCCAACACACACTGACACTGTGTCAAATATCGATCCACAACACTGACACTGTGTCAAATATCGATCCAACCACTGACACTGTGTCAAATATCGATCCAACACACTGACACTGTGTCAAATATCGATCCAGCACACACTGACACTGTGTCAAATATCGATCCAACACACTGACACTGTGTCAAATATCGATCCAGCACACCTGACACTGTGTCAAATATCGATCCAGCACACTGACACTGTGTCAAATATCGATCCATGCACACACTGACACTGCTGTGTCAAATATCGATCCAGCACACTGACACTGTGTCAAATATCGATCCAACACACTGACACTGTGTCAAATATCGATCCAACACACACTGACACTGTGTCAAATATCGATCCACACACTGACACTGTGTCAAATATTGATCCAAGCACTGACACTGTGTCAAATATCGATCCAACACACACTGACACTGTGTCAAATATCGATCCAACACACACTGACACTGTGTCAAATATCGATCCGCACACACTGACACTGTGTCAAAATATCGATCCAGCACACACTGACACTGTGTCAAATATCGATCCAAACACTGACACTGTGTCAAATATCGATCCAAGCACACTGACACTGTGTCAAATATCGATCCCAACACACTGACACTGTGTCAAATATCGATCCAACACACTGACACTGTGTCAAATATCGATCCAACACACTGACACTGTGTCAAATATCGATCCAACACACTGACACTGTGTCAAATATCGGATCCACACACACTGACACTGTGTCAAATATCGATCCAGCACACTGACACTGTGTCAAATATCGATCCAGCACACACTGACACTGTGTCAAATATCGATCCAGCACACTGACACTGTGTCAAATATCGATCCAGCACACACTGACACTGTGTCAAATATCGATCCAGCACACTGACACTGTGTCAAATATCGATCCAACACACTGACACTGTGTCAAATATCGATCCAGCACACCGACACTGTGTCAAATATCGATCCTGCACACACTGACACTGTGTCAAATATCGATCCAGCACACTGACACTGTGTCAAATATCGATCCAACACACTGACACTGTGTCAAATATCGATCCAGCACACACTGACACTGTGTCAAATATCGATCCAGCACACACTGACACTGTGTCAAATATCGATCCTGCACACACTGACACTGTGTCAAATATTGATCCAGCACACACTGACACTGTGTCAAATATCGATCCAGCACACACTGACACTGTGTCAAATATCGATCCAGCACACTGACACTGTGTCAAATATCGATCCAACACACACTGACACTGTGTCAAATATCGATCCAACACACACTGGTACACTGGCAACTGTAGCGACACCAACGGTCCTTTTGAACAGCGGAATGTTTGAGAAATGGCGATGTTTGTATTTCATACTGACACTGCCTCAATGTATATGACATCTATTTCATACTGATATTATGCCAATGTATTAGGACATGTATTTCATACTGATATTGTGTGTAATGTGTAGGATATATATTTCATACTCACATTGTCTCAATGTGTATGGCATATGTAAATATATCATACTGACATTCTCTCAACATAGGCCTATATGACATATATTTCATACTGACATTGTCTCAATGTGTATGGCATATATTTTATTCCGACATTGTCTCAATGTGTATGACATATATTTCATACCCACACTGTCTCAATATACATGACATATATTTCATACTGACATTGTCTCAATATAATTAAATGACATGAATTTCATTCTGACAGTGTCTCAATATGACATACATTTCACACAGACATTGTCGCAACGTCAACCTAACACAACAAGACGGTCACGGCATACCAACGCTATCGCCACTTGAGTATGTTAAGAAACAGTGGCATATATATGGATATCAACCTGACATCGTATGAATATCGGCCACAGACGATCGACGGCACTGCAAATGCAGAGATACCGAAGATGCTCAATATTGTTGTTGTTTTTTTTGTTTTTTTTTTTCTGAATGGCTACATATGTATCATACTGATACGGCATCAATGTCGACCCAACCACAACGATACCCCCTGGCTTTTCCAGAATGATCCACACAAAGCCTCATGAATTCAAGGAGAGGGGAGGAGGGGTCAAGCACATGCAGGAAGTTTGAGGGCGCGAGGAGGTTCGCGCGGGGGCGGGGGGGGGGGGGGGTGTGTTGGGGGGACGGGAGGGAGGGGGTGGTGGGTGGGCCATTTGACTCACAAAACACGGCACGTTTGCTGACTAAGAGACGCATTTGCGAGCGCGACACGCTAAACACGCTTTTCACCGCGTATTACGCTCATGAGTGCTTTACGTGCGGATAAGAAATTCATACGAGTATCTACTTAT
>CM065748.1:14901917-14909417 GCA_033310375.1 Conus canariensis
GTGATGGAATATCACAGAGTGGTATCTGGTGATGTAATATCACAGAGTGGTATCTTGTGATGGAATATCGCAGGGTGGTATCTTGTGATGGAATATCGCAGGGTGGTATCTGTGATGTAATATCACAGAGTGGTATCTTGTGATGGAATATGCAGGGTGTATCTTGTGATGGAATATCGCAGGGTGGTACTTGTGATGTAATATCGCAGAGTGGTATCTTGTGATGTAATATCACAGAGTGGTATCTTGTGATGTAATATCACAGAGTGGTATCGTTGTGATGTAATATCACAGAGTGGTATTGGTGATGGAATATCACAGAGTGGTATCTTGTGATGGTAATATCACAGAGTGGTATCTTGTGATGTAATATCACAGAGTGGTATCTTGTGATGGAATATCACAGAGTGGTATCTTGTGATGGAATATCACAGAGTGGTATCTTGTGATGTAATATCACAGAGTGGTATCTTGTGATGGAATATCACAGAGTGGGTATCTTGTGATGGAATATCACGGAGGTGGTATCTTGTGATGTAATATCACGAGTGTATCTTGTGATGTAATATCACGGAGTGGTATCTTGTGATGAATATCACGGAGTGGTATCTTGTGATGGAATATCACAGAGTGGTATCTTGTGATGGAATATCACAGAGTGGTATCTTGTGATGGAATATCACAGAGGTGTGTGGAATATCACAGAGTAGGTATTTGTGATGGTAATATCACAGATGTATTTGTGAGATATCAATGAGTGAGTATCTTGTGATTTTATAATATCACAGTGGTATGTGTGATGGATCATCAGAGTGGTATCTTTGATGTGAATATCACACAGTGGTATCTTGTGATGTAATATCACGAGTGGTATCTTGTGATGGGAATATCACAGAGTGGTATCTTGCTGATGGAATATCACGACGAACGAGTTATGGTATCGTTGTGATGGAATATCACAGAGTGGTATCTTGTGATGTAATATACAGAGTGGTATCTTGTGATGGAATATCACAGAGTGGTATTCTTGTGATGGAATATCACAGATGTGGTAATTATGACTGATGTAATGATATCACAGAGTTGTATCTTGGTGATGGTAATATCACAGACGATGGTATCTTGTGATGGAATATCACAGAGTGGTATCTTGTGATGGAATATCGAGGGTGATATCTTGTGATGAAATATCGCAGGGTATCTTGTGATGGAATATCGAGAGTGGTATTCGTGATGTAATATCACAGAGGTGGTATCTTGTGATGTAATATACGCAGTGGTATCTTGTGATGAATATCGCAGGGTGGTAATCTCGAGTGATGTAATATCACAGAGTGGGTAGTGTTGTGATGGAATATCGCAGGTGGTATTGTGATGGAATATCAGAGATGGTGGTATTTGTGATGTGATATAATGTCGAGTGGTATGTGGTCGTGTGTGATAGAATGATCGACAGTGGTATGTTGTGATGTATACGAATGAGTCGAGTGGTATGTGGTGTTGTGATAATAATGATCGAGTGGTATGTGTGATGTGAATAGATATCAGAGTGGTATGTGTGTGTGATATAGAATGATCGAGGTGGTATGTGGGATGTGATTAGAATGATCACGAGTGGTATTGTGATGTGATATAAATGTGAGTGGATGTTCGGTGATATGGAATGATCGAGTGGTATTTGGTGATGTGAATATCGATGATCGAGTGGTATTTGGTGATGTGATATGCAATGGAGTGGTATGTGGTGTGTGATGAATATCGACGAGTGATGTGGTATGTGATATGATGATGGATAGTCGTATGTGAGTGATGTGAATAGAATGATCGAGTGGTATATTGTTGTGATTGGAATATCAGTGTATGTGGTGATGGATATGACACGAGAGTAGTGTGTGATGTGAATAATATCGAGTGTATGTGGTATGATCAATGTCGAGTGGTATTTGTGATGTGATATAACTATGGTGGATTTGGTGATGTGATAATGACGAGTGGTATTTGGTGATGTGATATCAATGTGAGTGGTATTGGGTGATGTGAATAAACATGAGTGGTTAGTGGTGATGTGAATAGAATGAGTGGTATCGTGGTGATGTAATATCACGAGTGGTATTGGTATGTGATATATCAGAGTGGTATTGGTGATGTGAAATGATCAGGTACTGGTATTGTGATGGGAAAATCAGTGATGTGGTATCTTGTGATGGAAATGCATCAGAGTGGTATCTGGTGATGGATATGACGGGGTGGTATCTTGTGATGGATAATATCGGGTGGTATCTTGGGGATGGAATAATCACGGAGTGGTATTCTTGTGATGGAATATCACAGAGTGGTCTTGTGATGAAAATCATCGGAGCGTATCTGGGGATGTGAATACAAGAGTGGTATCTTGTGATGGAATATCGCAGGGTGGTATCTTGTGATGAAATATCGCAGGGTGGTATCTTGTGATGGATATCGCAGAGTGGTATCTCGTGATGTAATATCACAGAGTGGTATCTTGTGATGGAATATTGCAGGGTGGTTCTTGTGATGGAATATCGCAGGGTGTATCTCGTGATGTAATATCACAGAGTGGTATTTGATGGAATATCGCAGGGTGTATCTTGTGATGGAATATCGCAGGGTGGTATCTTGTATGGAATATCGCAGAGTGGTATCTTGTGATGTAATATCACAGAGTGGTATCTTGTGATGTAATATCGCAGAGTGGTATCGTGTGATGTAATATCACAGAGTGGTATTTGTGATGTAATATCACAGAGTGGTTATCTTGTGATGGAATATCACAGAGTGGTATCTTGTGATGTATGATCACAGAGTGGTATCTGGTGATGGAATATCGCAGAGTGGTATCTTGTGATGTAATATCACAGAGTGGTATCTTGTGATGTAATATCACAGAGTGGTATCTTGTGATGAATTCACAGAGTGTGGAATATCACAGAGTAGTATCTTGTGATGTAATATCACAGAGTGGTTGGATAATCACAGAGTGGTATCTTGTGATGTAATATCACAGAGTGATACTTGTGATGTAATATCACAGGAGTGGTATCTTGTGATGGAATATCACAGAGTGGTATCTTGTGATGGAATATCACAGAGTGGTATCTTGTGATGGAATATCACAGAGTGGTATCTTGTGATGGAATATCACAGAGTGGTTCTGTGTGATGGAATATCACAGAGTGGTATCTTGTGATGTAATATCACAGAGTGGTATCTTGTGATGGAATATCACGGAGTGGTATCTTGTGATGAAATATCACGGAGTGGTATCTTGTGATGGAATATCACGGAGTGGTATCTTGTATGGAATATCACAGAGTGGTATCTTGTGATGAATATCACGAGGATATCTTGTGATGTAATATCACAGAGTGGTATCTTGTGATGGAATATCACGGAGCGTATCTTGTGATGTAATATCACAGAGTGGTATCTTGTGATGGAATATCACGGAGCGTATCTTTGATTAATATCCAGAGTGGTATCTTGTGATGGAATATCACGGAGCGTATCTTGTGATGGAATATTACAGAGTGGTATCGTGTGATGCAATATCACAGAGCGTATCTTGTGATGGAATATCACAGAGTGGTATCGTGTGATGGAATATCACAGAGTGGTATCTGTGATGGAATATCACAGAGTGGTATCTTGTGATGTAATATCACGAGCGATATCTTGTGATGGAATATCACAGAGTGGTATCTTGTGATGGAATATCACGTGAGCAATATCTTGTGATGGAATATCACGAGGGTATCTTGTGATGGAATATCACGGAGTGGTATCTTGTGATGTAATATCACGAGTGGTATCTTGTGATGTAATATCACGGAGTGGTATCTTGTGATGTAATATCACGGAGTGGTATTTGTGATGTAATATCACAGGAGTGGTATCTTGTGATGAATATCACGGAGTGGTATCTTGTGATGAATATCACAGAATGGGGTGTGGCGGTGATGGTAATATGACAGAGTGTAGTGGTATGTTGTGATAGAATGATCGAGTGGTATGTGGTGGATGTGATAAAGGTCAGTGGTGTGATGGTGTTGTGATATGAATATCGAGGTAGTATGATGTGATACCGAATTGATCGATGGTATGTGGTGTTGTGATATAGAATGATCGAGTGGTATGTGGTGATGTGATATAGAATGTCGAGTGGTATGTGGTGATGTGATATAGAATGATCGAGTGGTATGTGCATGTGATAATAGAATGATCGAGTGGTATGTGGTGATGTGATATAGAATGATCGAGTGGTATGTTCGATGATATAGAATGATCGAGTGGTATGTGGCGATGTGATATAGATTGATCGAGTGGTATGTGGTGATGTGATATAAATGATGGAGTGGTATGTGGTGATATGATATAGAATGATCGAGGTATGGCGATGTGATATGAAATGATCGAGTGGTATTGTGGTGATGTGGTATAGAATGATCGAGTGTATGTGGTGATCTGAATTAGAATGATAGAGTGGTATGTGGTGATTGATAAGAATGATCGAGTGGTATGTGGGATGTGATATAGAATAATCGAGTGGTATGTGGTGATGTGATCCAAAATGACGAGTGGTATGTGGTGATGGATATAGATGATCGAGTGGTATGTGGTGATGTGATCAAAATGATCGAGTGGTATGTGGTGAGTGATAGAATATCGAGTGGTATGCGGTGTGATCCAAAATGATCGAGTGGTATGTGGTAATGTGACATAGAATGATCGAGTGGTATGTGGTGAAGTGATATAGAATGATCGAGTGGTATGTGGTGATGTGATATAGAATGATCGAGTGGTATGTGGTGATGTGATCCAAAATGATCGAGTGGTATGTGGTGAGGTGATATAGAATGATCGAGTGGTATGTGGTGATGTGATCCAAATGATCGAGTGGTATGTGGTGATGTGATATAGTATTATCGAGTGGTATGTGGTGATGTGATATAGAATGATCGAGTGGTATGTGGTGATGTGATATAGAATGATCGAGTGGCATGTGGTGCGGTGATAAAGAATGATCGAGTGGTATGTGGTAATGTGATATAGAGTGGTATAGCGGTATGTGGTGATGTGATATAGAATGATCGAGTGGTATATGGTAATGTGATATAGAGTGGTATAGCGGTATGTGGTGATGTGATATAGAATGATCGAGTGGTGTGTGGTGAAGGGATACAGAATGATCGAGTGGTATGTGGTGATGATATAGAATGGTGGAGTGGTATGTGGTGAAGTGATATGAATGATGGAGTGGTATGAGGTGATGTGATATAGAGCGGTGGAGTAGTATGTGGTCATGTGATATAGAGTGGTATAGTGGTATGAGGTGATGTGATATAGAGTGGTATAGTGGTATGAGGTGATGTGATATAGAATGGTATAGTGGTATGAGGTGATGTGATATAGAATGGTATAGTGGTATGAGGTGATGTGATATAGAGTGGTATAGTGGTACGAGGTGATGTGATATAGAGTGGTATAGTGGTACGTGGTGATGTGATATAGAATGGTGGAGTGGGATGTGGTGATGTGATATAGAATGGTGGTGTGATGTGGTGATGTGCTATGTCAGAGTGTAATGTGGTGATGAATGTGGTGTGTGATATGGCACACACACACACACACACCTCTCTCTCTCTCTCTCTCTCTCTCTCTCTCTCTCTCTCTCTCACACACACATACACACACACACACACACACACACAACAACAACAACAACAACAACAACAACAACAACAACAACAACAACAACAACAACGCACACTACAGCATGCATGTGCGCGAACGCGCGTGCGCGCGCGCGCGCACACACACACACACACACACACACACACACACACACACACACACACACACACACACACACAACACACATGTCGCAGAATTAATTTGATGGGGAAGGGGAAAGGGAACAAAGAACTGCTGTTGACAGGTTAAGAGGGTTGTTTTAAGAGATGCCTTAACATTAGATACAGAGTTTGGACTACGCAAAGATATTGGGAGTTTATTCCAAGAAACCGGACCCTGAAAAGAACAAGAGCAATCGCCATAGGCTTTAGTTCGAAATAGAGGGATTTTGAGCAGAGTGTTGTCGGTAGAAGAACGCAACTGCCTAGAAGGAACATAGAGATGAAGGAGATCAGAAAGGTAGGAAGGAGCTAAGACATTCAAAGGTATGATATGGCAACGTGGTATGCGGTGATGGAATGAATTATAGCAAAGTGGTATGTGGTGATGTGATATGTGGCAAGCAGAGTAGTATATAATGATGTGATGTAATAAGACAGAATGGCATTTATGTGTATAATACATTATGGCATAGACGTATGTAGTGATGTAACGTGTGACAGAGTGGTATGTGGTGTTGTGATATGATACTGGTGAGTGGTATGTGGTGATGTGATGTAATATGGTAGAATGGGATGTGGTAGTGTGATTATGGCAGAGTAATGTTACATAACACAATCGTATGTGGTGTGTTAATATATCCTGGTGAAGTGGTATGTGTTGACGTGATATATGTCACAATGGTATGTGGTGACGTGACACACTATGGAAAAATGGTATGCGGTGACGTTATAAGGCAGAATGGTGATGTGATACAATATGGAAAAGGTGTAGCTGGTGGAGTCATATGTAGAATGGTATGTGGTAATGTGATGTAATATGGGAAAATGGTATGTGGTGAAGATGCATGACAGAGTGATATGTGGTAATGCGATATGATATGGGAAAATGGTCTGTGGTGAAGTTGTATGACAGAGTGATCTGTGGTGATGTGATGCAATATGGGAAAATGGTATGTGGTGAAGTTATACGGCAGAATGGTATGTGGTGACGTAATATAATATGGCAGAGTGATATGTGGCGATGTGATACAAGGCAGACTGGTATGTGGTGATGTGATATATAATGACAGAATGGAATAAAGTGATATAAGGCAGACTGGTATGTGGTGATTTAACGTAACACACAGCGGAAGGGTCTGTGGTGACGTGATATTATGTAGCAGAGTGGAATTGGGTGATGTGATGGATGGTGCGATATATGGCAGACTGGTTTCTGCTAATGTGACTTAAAATGGCAGATTGGAATGTAACGATGCGATATATGGCGTACTGGTGTGTGGTGATTTAATGTATCACAACGGAGTGGTCTGTGGTGATTTGATATACAATATGGCAGTGTGGGATTGGGTGATGTGATCTATGGCAGACTGGTTCGAGATGATGTGATATATGATATGGCTGAGTGGTATGCGGTCACCTGATACAGTATGGCAGATTGGGACATTGTGAAGTGATATCGTACGGATGAGTGATACGCTATGGTGTGATATGACACGACGGAGCAGCATGTGGTGATGTGATACACCATGGTGAAGTAATATGTGGTGATGAGATACCATATGACTCAATGGTAGATGGTGGTTTCATATGATGTAGTAACAGAGAAAGCTGTGACGATGCGATATAT
>CM065748.1:14916917-14919417 GCA_033310375.1 Conus canariensis
ACGGTTTCTGAAACTCGAGCGGTTCAAACGTTTTCGAAACGAGTTCAAGTTTATATCAATCGCCTCCATGTTTTTTTTTTTTTTTTTTTTTTTCTGTCGCGAGCGTTCTTTTGTGGACGTAAGCACGCGTGTTGTCCTTTCAACATACCTTCCAATGGTCTGGCTGGTTGAACGCGTGTGCAAGAAGGTGTTTTTGTTGTTGTTGCTGTGGTGGTGGTGGTGGTGGTGGTGGTGGTGGGTTTGGTTTTTTTTTTTTTTTTTGGGGGGGGGGGGGAGGGGGGGTCTTTTTCTTCTTTTTCTTTTTCTTCTTTTTTTTTTTTGTCTCTGTTGTGCGTTGTAGCAGTTTAAAACGTTCTTTGAAACGTGTGGTAAGAACACAGCAAGTATGACCAGCTTAAAAGTTTGTTGCGTCTGAGAGACAGTGGATTACGTCAATAAGGTTTTCAGTTTTGATTCGGGATAGACACGTTAGACCTATATCCTTGGACTTCGGCGGAAGCGCAACAACGGGACAAACTTTGCACTTTGGATTTTGGCCAGGAGATGATGTCTCAGGAGGCTTGTAGTGGGTAGTCCGGAGCGTCCGAACAGATCACGGAGATTGGTGTCACGTCTGTTCCGTATAATCAAGTGCGGTTTGTTACAAACGTCTGTGGCCCGCTACACGAGATTGTAGGGGGGAAACAGTTGACGACGGCATTACGCACGTGATGAGAAGACGGACTGAAGACTGGCACCAGGTCTGTCCTCTGTGTCTGTCCCTTTTTTTGCGGACTGACGGTGTCAGCGTGAAAAGATACGTCGTGAGCTTGGGGCGCGGGCAGTTTGGACCTTTGTTGATGAAGAAACCAGCCGTCATTTGGGTGTGGGTGTGGTGGTCGGTGTCATCAGAACTCAAACGGGAAAGTCAGAGGAACTGCGAGGAATGCTGGTTGTTGTTGCTGTTGTTGTTGTTGTTGCTGCTGCTGTTGTTTTGCGGTTGAGTGACACGGCAAACGGCAGTCCTGGTGTGACTGAGAATTGGTGGCTTTGTTGTAGATTGATTTTTTTTTTTAAATTATTACCATTGTATTGATATCTGCGTATACAGAAAATATACTGATTCGCTAAGGATGGTAAAAAGTGAATGTTAATGATTATTGTTCTACTTTTTTCTGACCAACTGTTTCATAGTTTAACTTTTTTTAAAAATCAAAATCATCAACGTGAATAAGCTTCAGCATGTTTAAAAACTTGCGCTTCGTAAAACAACAACATTGTGATCTCTCGAACGCAGTGAATCTTTTTCCATCACTCTCGCATGCATGCCCAAAGGGCGCACGCACTCTGCGTCTCCGGACTAACCAAATGGAGTATAATGATTGGCGGATCGATCGATGCTTATGGCACGTGCTGGGAGCGCCCGGCGTGTTTGGATTGGCTGCGGTGTGTACACACGCGCTCACTCGAGCGCAACCGGCTCTTGGTCCTGTGTCGGACAGCGGTCGTCGACAGCGCGATCTCTGCCTACTCCGTGCTTCTTCCTCTCCTTCCCCAAGCCCCGGGCCTCGACATCATGGGGTGCGGCTCGGGGGCGGAGGGGAGGGGGAGGGGGTGAAAAGGGAGGTGAGAGGTGGTGAGGGGGGTGGGGGTTCTGGGGGGGGTAAGAGAGGGGGGGAGAGAGTGGGGAAGAAAGAAGGGGGAGCAGGAGTATGACAAGTGGGGTTTTGGGATTCCCAGGGAGTAGGTGTTGAGTTGGTGCAAGATGTAAAGAGGTTTTAAACCACGGTGTTGTCCTCTGCAATCACTCAACAGATGATGATGATGATGATGATGATGTCTGTCTGTCTGTCTCTCTGTCTGTCTCTGTGTGTGTGTGTGTGTGTGTGTGTGTGTGTGTGTGTGTGTGTGTGTGTGTGTGTTGTGTCTGTCTGTCTGTCTCTCTCTCTCTCTCTCTCTCTGTTTGTGAGTGTGTGTGTGTGTGTGTGTGTGTGTGTGTGTGTTTGTCTGTCTTTCAGTCTGTGTCTGTGCGTTTCTGTCTGTCTGCCTCTGTGTGTGTGTGTGTGTGTGTGTGTGTGGTGTGTGTGTGTGTGTGTGTGTTGTGTAAATAGTTCCCGAACTAAGAATCATCCCATCCCTCACAGAGCCCCCCAAATCATCATCCCATCCCTCACAGAGCCCCCCAAATCATCCCCACATCCCTCACAGAGCCCCCAAATCATCATCCCATCCTCACAGAGCCCCCCCAAATCATCACCCCATCCCTCACAGAGCCCCCCAAATCATCATCCCATCCCTCACAGAGCCCCCAAATCATCACCACATCCCTCACAGAGCCCCCAAATCATCATCCCATCCCTCACAGAGCCCCCAAATCATTACACCCATCCCTCACAGAGCCTCCAAATCATCATCCCATCCCTCACAGAGCCCCCCCCCCCCCCCCCCAATCATCATCCCATCCCTCACAGAGCCCCCAATCATCATCCTATCCCTCACAGAACCCCCAATCATCACCATC
>CM065748.1:14924417-14931917 GCA_033310375.1 Conus canariensis
AACAGAGACAGAGAGAAGGACAGAGAGACAGACAGACAGTGACGAGAAACAATTAACAGGCAGATATATCAGATGGAAGGACAATAGAAAAAAAAAAAAAACAGACCTTAAGCACAACAGAAACATAAGACAGGCTGGAGGAAAGAGAGAGAGAGAGAGAGAGGGGGGGGGGAGGACGGAAAGTGGGGGCAGGTTGGACGGTGGTGGTAGTTTGTGGTGGAGCTGATACCACAAATATGACTTAACTGGTTGAAAGGGGGCTGGATAGATAAGATGAGGGGAAAGGGAGAGGGTGGTACAAAAGATCGAAAAAAAAAATCGCGACAGATTAAACAAAAGTTACAACTTTCCAATCACAACAGATTAAAAAAAATAAAATAAAATAAGTTACACACACTCACAACAGATTTTTAAAAAAAAGTTACAGCATTCGAACCACAACAGATAAAAAAAAAAAAAAAAAAAGTTACTACATTCCCATGTACCCTTTTGCAATTCATAAACACTATGATTTTTCTTCACAACAAAACTACCGTGATGATAATTATTTTCGCAGACTGTTGGTTGTTAATTGAAAGACTGCTTTGTGTTGGGGTGGCCCTGCACAATGCCATCATTGCCATAACTGATTCTCTTCAGGCTCATGGCTTTCTGGGGTCCTCAAGTTGTTGACATTCCTGTGAAAAAATTCATCATAATTAACATAACGGTCTCAAAACCTGGGAAAGTCATTGTTTTCAACCACTGTTTTGTTTGGGGGGGGGGGGTGTCTCACGAGACACTCACTCTTTGTACCTCAAAAAAAAAAAAATTACTGTGTTCTTACTATGATCATTACTTTCCCTTCGTGAAAACATTTAAACGTTTTTGACATTTGTTCTTCATTATGATGACAATGAAAACGAAGACATCATAATCATGGCATGGTGAAGCCAGCAATCGCCCATACTTTGCTGTCTTTCGGCACTTTTCCGTTCGGCAGCCTGTCAACCTCGACCCGTGAAGCGGAAAACAGTTTTTTTGTGTGTGTATGAAGCAGCCAACAACAGCTGTGAAGCAGCCAACAACAGCTGTGAAGCAGCCAACAACAGCTGTGAAGCAGCCAACAACAGCTGTCAAGCAGCCAACAACAACTGTGAAGCAGCCAACAACAGCTGTCAAGCAGCCAACAACAGCTGTCAAGCAGCCAACAACAGCTGTCAAGCAGCCAACAACAACCCTGAAGCAGCCAGCAACTCTCCTCCCTTTAGTCAGTTCCCTAGGGACTCATCCATCTCAATTCTCCCCCACACTCACCACCTCCGGAGAGCCCCTTCCTCTCCTCCCGCACTCCGACTGCTCCGTTCATCTCTGTCATCTTTCCAAATCCCTCCCCTCCCCCCCCCCCCCCAACACCCCGTTTCATTTCCCTCTCACTTTCCTCGTTCTCCACCGCCTTCGCCCAATGTCTCTATTATCACTTTCTTGCCACATGGTTTCTATTACTTCATCTGTTTTCTGTTTGTTTGTTTTTTTCAAAACTGCTTTATTTGCTCTGCTTGATCAAAGCAGGGTGACCTTATTCCCAAATTATCATGCGCCCTTTTCAAAATCGGAAACATTGTCTTATTCCCACGGTTTCCTGACGGTCTTCTTTCCGCAGTTTCCATGGAACCAAAAAACGATGGTTTATATCCGCTACTCTATCAAATCAGAAGGATGGTTTGACTTGCTGCTGGTCCATCACACCCGAAGCTTGGTCTTATTTCCATGGCTTCATCAGGCTCAAAGAACGACTTAATTTTCATTGCTTCATCAAACCAGAAGGAAACCCTCATTTCTCAAGCCAGAAGGAAACCCTCATTTCTCAAACCAGAAGGAAACCCTCATTTCTCAAACCAGAAGGAAACCCTCATTTCTCAAACCAGAAGCTCATTTCTCAAACCAGAAGGAAACCCTCGTTTTTCAAACCAGGAGGAAACCCTCATTTCTCAAACCAGAAGCTCATTTCTCAAACCAGAAGGAAACCCTCATTTCTCAAGCCAGAAGGAAACCCTCATTTCTCAAACCAGAAGGAAACCCTCATTTCTCAAACCGGAAGAAAACCCTCATTTCTCAAACCAGAAGGAAACCCTCATTTCTCAAACCAGAAGGAAACCCTCATTTCTCAAACCAGAAGCTCATTTCTCAAACCAGAAGGAAACCCTCATTTCTCAAACCAGAAGCTCATTTCTCAAACCAGAAGGAAACCCTCATTTCTCAAACCAGAAGGAAACCCTCATTTCTCAAACCGGAAGAAAACCCTCATTTCTCAAACCGGAAGGAAACCCTCATTTCTCAAGCCAGAAGGAAACCCTCATCTATCAAACTGGAAGGAAACCCTCATTTATCAAACCAGAGGGAAATCCTCATTTCTCAAACCAGAAGGAAACCCTCATTTCTCAAACCAGAAGGAAACCCTCATTTCTCAAACCAGAAGGAAACCCTTATTTCTCTAACCGGAAGAAAACCCTCATTTCTCTAACCAGAAGGCCTTATTCCCACTACTATTATCAAACCAGAGGAATGGCCTTATTTTCTGCTTTATCAAACCAGAAGGAAACCCGTATTTTCTCTGCTTCATCAAACCAGAAGAATGGCTCGTTGTCTTTGCTTTATCAAACCAGAAGAACAGCTTTATTGTCTTTACTTTGTCTTATCAAAAGAACGACATTATTACCTCAGCTGAAGACTTTAATATCTCTGCTTTATCAAATCAGAAACATGACCGTATCTTTTTTTCTGATTTATCAAACTAGAACGATGGCCTTACTTTCAATTTTTGTAAAACCAGAAGAACAGCCTTATTTTCTCTGCTTGAACAAACCAAGAGAACGTCTTATTTTCTGCTTTATCAAACTAGAACGATACTTACTTTCAATGTTTTATAAAAACCCGAGGAGTCGCCTTACTTTCTTTGCTTTATCAAACAAAAGAATTCCTTCTGCTTTATCAAAACTAAAGGATAGCCTTGTTTTCACTGCTTTATCAAACGAGAAAGATAGGCCTGTTTTTCTTACTTCATCAGACCAGATAATTAACTCTCCTTCCTGAAACCAAACGGTTTAACAAAAGAAATTTAAAATGAGGCATGGAGAGCTGAATGCTAAATTACAAATAAGGAAAGCAAATTCTGCTGCCGTGGTGAAACAATATTATAAACCCATAACTCCAAGCTAATGCAATTGTGGATGTTTTCTGTTTTCTTTTTTTTTTGTCACTCTGTGCCTTCTGTCTGTATCTGCGCCAGGCAAACTGGCATCGTAAGTAGCATTACTTAGGTGTTATGAGCATGTAATCGTTTCACCATGGGAGTTGCCTTCCTTGTTTGTTATTTACAAATGGTTACATCCCATCGTTGTACTTGTTTTACACTGCATGCAAAGAGAGCATTTCAGAATTGGGTAGCACTTTAAGTACTTAACATCAAACGGATAACAAAATGAAATCTGACATCAGTTGGGGAAGTCTAAATGCTAAACGTGTTTGTTCAGTACTTTCTGTATGAGTTGACATCAAGAAGGAATATGTTAAATTATATGCGGTTGTAGTGGTCTGAAAAAATAACGAAAATCTTCAGGTCTTAATGCGAATTTTAAAAAAGAAGAAGAAGAAGAACTCGCCAAAAGAATGGAAGAATGGAAGAAACTGCCGAAACTGCTGGATGTTGAAGGAAAACAAACTAATGAAAACATGAATGCTCAAAGCGGAAAAAACAAAAAAGAAAGAGTACCCAAAGGGTAAAAAACAGTACAAAATAATGATAATGATAACAATAATAATAATGACGACGATGATGATGATGATAATAAGAATAATGCCGAGGAGAAAAAAAAAAACTAATGTCAAACGATAACACACACACAAGAAAAGAATAAAAGTTAAGGCCAGAAAAGAATGAACAATTCATGCTGAAGGGAAATAAACACTAATGAAAGTATTTTCTAAAAAACAAAAAAAAAAAGAAGAAAAATAAATGCAAAATGTGAAAACATGAAAACTGAATGCCAAAGCAAAAAAAAAAGATCATACCGAACGTTTAAAAAGCAAAACTAAAAACGAAAAAAAATGAAACATTAATGTGCAAAAAACAAAATTAGAAAACTGATGGGGAAGAGAGAAAAAAACGAAAAATGAATGACGATAGGCAAGAACTGAAATATCATAAGTATAGGAAAGAACTGAAATATCATAAGTATAGGAAAGAACTGAAATATTATAAGTATAGGAAACAACTGAAATATTATAAGTATAGGAAACAATTGAAATATTATAAGTATAGGAAACAACTGAAATATTATAAGTATAGGAAAGAACTGAAATATCATAAGTATAGGAAACAACTGAAATATTATAAGTATAGGAAACAACTGAAATATTATAAGTATAGGAAAGAACTCAAATATTATAAGTATAGGAAAGAACTGAAATATCATAAGTATAGGAAACAACTGAAATATCATAAGTATAGGAAACAACTGAAATATCATAAGTATAGGAAACAACTGAAATATTATAAGTATAGGAAACAACTGAAATATCGTAAGTATAGGAAAGAACTGAACTATTATAAGTATAGGAAACAACTGAAATATTATAAGTATAGGAAAGAACTGAAATATTATAAGTATAGGAAACAACTGAAATATCATAAGTATAGGAAAGAACTGAAATATCATAAGTATAGGAAAGAACTGAAATATCATAAGTATAGGAAACAACTGAAATATTATAAGTATAGGAAACAACTGAAATATTGTAAGTATAGGAAAGAACTGAAATATTATAAGTATAGGAAACAACTGAAATATTATAAGTATAGGAAACAACTGAAATATCATAAGTATAGGAAACAACTGAAATATCATAAGTATAGGAAACAACTGAAATATTATAAGTACAGACTGCGGGGAAAATAAGCAGTCGAGTCATCGAAGATTTCGATGCGGAAGGGACGTAATCTGACTTGTTCGATGCACCGTTTGGGGGGGGGGGGGGGGGGGGGCGGCGCTGTTTTCATGTGTTCTCTTCGTTGGTCGGGGGCACAACGTCCTGAAACTCGCAGAACATGTGCCTCAACAGTAATCAACCTGGAGGGAGGGAGAGAACCATCACGAACCTTCAGCTGGCAGATGACAAAACAATACCCTGCAAGACAGTGAAACAGAAAACACTCACCAAGCGTGTTGAAAGGCTGGATAAAACATAAACAAGATGTATAAACCAGCACCAAAGAGACAAAGTTGGTGGTCAGTCGCACCGCTATATCATCAGCACTGACGCAACGGGCCATGGACTAAAGCTAGGAGCGAGGCCTTACTGGGATCCATCAACAGCAGCGAAAGATCCACACCAGAATCCTCTCAAGGCAGCGAAGACATCATCACAGGCAAGACTAGAACCTGGACCATAACCTCTCCACAATGCACCCAAATCAGATTCTGGTGGTGCGAACTGGTATCTTCCACCTCCCTGTGTGCCTGATAGACATGGACCCTCTCTGCCGATCTGGAAAGAAGAATCGGAGCCATCGAGCTGTTACCCAAAATGTATTAACCGTCAGATATACCGATCATATCACCAATGGTACATCACTAACGATCATATCACGAAAGGTATATTGCTGAAGACCACATCATCAATGATGTATTACTAGAGATCGTATCACCAATGATATATCACCAAAGATCATATCACCAATGATACATCACTAAAGATCATATCACCAGTGATATATCACTAGAGATCATATCACCAATAATAGGTCACTAAAGATTATATCACCAATGATATTTCACTAAAGATCATATCACCAATGATATATCACCAAAGATCATATCACCAGTGATATATCACTAGAGATCTTATAACCAATGATAGGTCACTAAAGATCATATCACCAATGATATTTCACTAAAGATCATATCACCAATGATATTTCACTAAATATCATATCACCAATGATATATCACCAAAGATCATATCACCAATGATATTTCACTAAAGATCATATCACCAATGATATTTCACTAAAGATCATATCACCAATGATATATCACTAAAGATCATATCACCAATGATATATCACTAAAGATCATATCACCAATGATAGGTCACTAAACATCATATCACCAATGATATTTCACTAAAGATCATATCACCAATGATATTTCACTAAATATCATATCACCAATGATATATCACCAAAGATCATATCACCAATGATATATCACCAAAGATCATATCACCAATGATATATCACCAAAGATCATCTCACCAATGATATTTCACTAAAGATCATATCACCAATGATAGGTCACTAAAGATCATATCACCAGTGATATTTCACTAAATATCATATCACCAGTGATATTTCACTAAATATCATATCACCAATAATATTTCACTAAAGATCATATCACCAATGATATATCACCAAAGATCATATCACCAATGATATATCACCAAAGATCATATCACTAATGATATATCACCAAAGATCATATCACCAATGATAGTTCACTAAATATCATATCACCAATGATAGTTCACTAAAGATCATATCACCAATGATATATCACTAAAGATCATATCACCAGTGATATATCACCAAAGATCATATCACCAATGAAATTTCACCAAAGATCGTATCACCAATGATATATCACTAAAGATCATATCGCCAATTATATTTCACTAAATATCATATCACCAATGATATTTCACTAAAGATCATATCACCAATGATATATCACTAAAGATCATATCACCAATGATATATCACCAAAGATCATATCACCAATGATATATCACCAAAGATCATATCACCAATGATATATCAACAAAGATCATATCACCAATGATATTTCACTAAATATCATATCACCAATGATATATCACCAAAGATCATATCACCAATGATATTTCACTAAAGATCATATCACCAATGACATTTCACTAAAGATCATATCACCAATGATATTTCACTAAAGATTAAATCACAAATGATATTTCGCTAAAGATCATATCACCAGTGATATGTCACTGAAGATCATATTACCAACAAAGCGCGTGAAAGCGTCAAACAGCACATCGGACCATGCGAAAATCTTGTAATAACACCACCTAATAAAACAAACCTCCATTAAAATATGGCCATGTCGCAAACTCCGATGGCCGTGCTAAAACAATTCTCCGGAGAACCGTTTTAGGGAGGGAGATGGAAGGAGCGACGGGGGACGAGGGACAGGAACAAAAAAAAAAAAAACGAAAACAAAAAACGAAAACAAAAAAACACCCGATGGACTGACAACATTGCAGACTACACAGGGAAAGCGTTTTGAGAGACCCTCGCCTTACAGCACGCCAACGACAGAACTGGAGGAACCTGAGGAATTGTTCCGCAGTGTAACGTCCCAACCACTCCCCTTGGAGTGAAGGGAAGAGGAGGAGGAGGAGGACGAGGACGAGGAGGAAGAGAAG
>CM065748.1:14936917-14941917 GCA_033310375.1 Conus canariensis
CCTTCCTTTCCGACGGCCTCACTTAGCATTCTGGCCAACGAGGATTGTGTGCCATAAAGGCAGATTTTCCCCCCGTTTTATTTCATGTTCTTTAGAGCCCTGACGTCCACAAGGGAAAAAGAGACAGTACAGAGGAAGCGAGGGGAGGGAAGGGGTGGGTGGGCGTGTGTGTGTGTGTTGGGGGAGGGGGGGGTCTGTCAGGGCTGTTACCATGTGAAAATCGATCCCCTGAAAAAAAAAAAAATTGACACGTGTTAATAAATTAAGAAACCTCGAGCATCTCTTTCCCAACCATGCAGAAAGCAACCTGGAACCGGAGAGACGTTTTCACACACACACACACACACACACACACACACACACACACACACACACACACACACACACACACACAAAACAAACTGGAATCCGATGGAAACTATTTTAGACTGCCTCTATCGCAACTCAACAAAAGTCACATCTGGTGCGACCGTCTCTGAGCAATGTCTTCATGGAATCTTCTCCTCTTATATGTGTCTGTCTGGCATCTAAAGTCACGCACCTCACGCACAGTCATCCGGTCAACGGACAAATTATCGTACCTTTCACCTCCACCACCCACCCACCCCTCCCTCACCGGATCCACAGTCTGATTACAGGCTGCGAAAGACCCGCAGGTATCTCACACTGGAAGACCTTGGAGATCGAAACGCGTTGCTTGTGTGTATCGTTTGTTCATGCGGTGTTCTCCCTTTTATTTCCTCTTCTTTCCCCTGTTGCCTCACCTCCTGCGCAGTCATGCATTTTTCAACCTCGTCTCACTGCAGGTTCCCGCGTCCCTCTCCCTCTCTTTCCTGCCCTGTCCTGTCTCAAGCCGTCCCCGCATTTCCACGCCCCCCCCCCCCCCCCCCACCCCCACCGCTCGTTTGTCATACATCCACCCACTCCATCTCCTTTGCTAAATGGGGAAAGGGATGGAGAGTAGAGCGTGTGTGGGTGCATGCATCCTTTCTTTTGGTCCGGCAAATCCCAGTTCAAGTGACCTCTGACTGGGTTTTCCGTGGAAACGGTGTCACCGCTGTCCCCCCCCCCCCCCACCCCCCCCACCCCCCCTTCATCAATCACAGGCCAGCACAGCACACTGAGCGAAAAATCCAGGGAATTTATGTCAACACACACACACACACACACACACACCACCCTCACCCCCACCACCACCACACACACCCACCCCCTCCCCCCCCACCACCACCCTTATCCCTCTACACCATCCCTCCCACTCCATCATTCGGCAGTTCACTGCTTTGCAACGTGACTGAAATATACATGGAAACCTGTTCAGGATGTCATTTCCGCCAAGTTTTTTTTTTTTTTTTTTTTTTTTTTTTTTTTTAACAGCAAAAATGTAAGGTAAATCTGACTGGAACTGTTTCTCCTGATTTAGGAAACACATGCAAAAACTGACTAATCTGAATGGAAACTGTATGGTCATTTTTTGCTTCTGGCTCGCCTATCCAACAGTATAAGAAATGTCCATTAAACTGTGTGATCTCTGTTTCATCAATCAAACACCAGTAAACCTGACCGGAATTTCTGTGGGGATCGTATGTTCATTTTCTTTCTTTTGGTTCGTCGATTACACCTATCTACAATCAATATTTCCATGGAACCAACGATATCCTTTCAGGCGTGTGTATATACGGAATTGGTTGCTTACGCATAAATTTTGCTTTGGTATCGTGTCTTTAACAGGTAACTACCATTGTTAACATATTTGAGAGGGAGGGGGAAGGGGGAGGGGGGGGGGGAGAGAGAGAGAGTGTGTGCGGGTGTATATGTAAACAAAATGAAAAACTGAAAATGACTAAGTCCTTTGTTTCATCTATGTTGTTTCGTTTGTATAAGCAACACATTATCAGAGTGAGTGCGCCAGTACACCACACATTAGAACATTAACAAACCCAGACACTTTGTATCAATTGTCAAAACACTAAAATCAGTTAAAAAAAAAAATGTCCATTTGTAAGAGAACATACAGACAATGCATGGTGTGTAAGAGATTGTCGGGAAAGAAAAGAAAAGAGAAAAAAAACCTAGTAGTGGAAATTTTTTTTCCGCTTTTTTTTTTTTTTTCAGATGAAGAGGACAGTGTGAAGCACCAAAAAATGAAGAGGTGGATTTTGGCTTGGTGGGGGGGGGGGGGGGGGGGGGGGGGAAGAAAAGAAAAAATACAAAAGAAAAAAATCACCACCTTAGGTGCTCCATTGATCCGAGAACTGATGCTACAAAAAAAAAAAAAAAAAAAAAAAAAAAAAAAAAAAACATTTCCATGGAAACACTGCGCGTTGTTTCTTCTATTTCATATATCAAAAGCCGACAACATGGCTGAAATTTCCGTGGAAAACTGTCAGCGCATTGCAGTTCCGTGTGATTGTTTCTCCGTGTATAAAAAACAGAAGTGCACGTTGCGTAGACGAACGCACAGGCGCAGAAGCTGTATGCAGACAAGCCTTGTGAACCCTGGCAAAAACCAGTGATCCTCGAGTGAATTACGATCTTTCCGGGTACCAATCTCCAAGAAATAAACTTGAGTTCGGCAAATTTCATAGCTCGACACGTACATAAGCATATGTTTACAAATTGTAAAGACAGAAATGAAAAACTTAAGACAGACATGAAAAAACAAAGTCGTTGTTTTACGCAACGTAGACTCTCTTTCACTTTCTTTCCATTTCCAATGCACTTTTCCTTCAATATAAACAAAATCAATATTGGATGTAAGGGCTAAGGGCTAAGACCTCTTACAGGCTGAGATGTCCGTAAGGAAATCTCATCTAATGTGGCAAAAGTAAGAACTGAAATCATGGCGTCCATTGATTAAAGAACGGTACTATCTGTGGTGCACAGAGAGATTTAAAAAAAAAAAAAAAAAAAAAAAAAAGAAGAAAAAACCCCAACACCATCAGTAGAATGGCAGAACGTGATTAGAATCGATTTTCCGTCCAAACTCAAGTCGTATGAGAGACAACATTCACAGTGCTTTCATTGAAGATTAGGTGGATTTTACACGAAAGAGGCTGGAGGGAGGGGGGGTGGGGGGTGGGGGATGAGACTGATTCAGCTTCGTTTCCGCTTTTCATCGCTCTCTCCTGCATTTACCTTGGTCTCTGCACTATACTGTTCTCTCTGTCCTGTACACTTCCGAGAAAAGACCTCAGTTCCCCTGTTACAGGATCACCGAGGACCTGTTCCATATTAAAGAGAAGACAACTATCAACAAACGATATACGTTGTTGTTGTTGTTGTTGTTGTTGTCGAACATTATGATCGCTTTCCTTACATAGTGAACGAATTCATTACAAAAGAACAAGACATAACCGACATATAGTTTCTTTCTCGTGAAACATCATCGTCGATTTTACTTTAGTTATTGAATGTGCTTCTTTTCATATACGAACGGAAATACGGAGGTCAAGTGGAGAAAACTGACGAAAGGTGTTTGTGATATCCGAAAAATAAACAAACTAATTAAGAAAAAAAAACCTCTCTTAAATGAGAAATCGTCAGATATCAACTTTGTTCAAATTCAGGAGTAAAAACAGAAATGAGAAGGAAAAGCAGGTACTTCATTCATTTACTTCACGCCGCCATTTTGAAATGCTCGAACGTCGTTCCGTATTTTAGAATTACCTTTCACAAAACAGACAGAATGAGAAAGGAGGTTGGGGTGAGGAAAAAAGAGGGACGGGAAGAGGCGCGAACACAAGTGAAGTGGAAAGTGTGTTGACGAGGGGGTGATTTATAAATGATTTGAATATAAATTTATGGATAAATGCGCTGTTAATGAATTGTTGTTGTTATCATAATCATCACTATCATCATCATCGTCATCATCATTATTATTATATCATCATCATCATCATTATTACATTTACTACTACCATCATCATCATTACTATAATCATCGTTACAATTATCACTATTACCAGCATTTGTTGTGATTTTGTTTGTTTTCTTTTGTTTGTTTGTTTAAAAAAAAATGAGGTCATCCTGGCCACGCGCGATCGTTAGCAGCACGTGAACAATTTCCTGCAGCCATCATCTGCATCCACTTCTCCTAAGGACCTCCTAGAGCTCCTTTTGTCACTTACAGTCCCCCCCCCCCCTTCCCCCTGCCACCCCCTCTCTCTCTCTCTCTCTCTCTCTCTCTCTCTCTCTCTCCCCTCTCTCTCTCTTCCTCTTTCCCCACCTCTCTCTCTCTCTCTCTCTCTCTCTCTCTCTTCCTCTTCCCATCTATATCTCTGCTCTCTCTCTCTCTGTCTCTGTCTCTCCCCCCCTCCCTCTCTCTCTCTCTTCTCTCCCTCCCTCTCTCTCTTCCCCTTCCCTCTCCTCTCTCTCTCTCTCCCTCTCTCTCTTCCTCTTTTCCCTCTCTCTCTCTCTCTCTCTCTCTCTCTCGTCTTCTCTCTCTCCCTCCTCCTTCTCTCTCCCTTCTCTCTCCTGTCTCCGGCTTCATTCTTGCGCTTAACGGGGAGCAGTCCTTTTGTTTCCTATTAGGTTTCCTGCAAGATGAGTTCACCTTGCCTAAAGAATAGGCTACCACGGAAACTGTGTCAGCCTCATTATCCTATGCCTTTTCTTCTTTTTTTATGTTTCCCTTGTTTCGATCCGCGTCTGTTGTCAGTCTGTTGGTTTGTTTGAGCGATTGAGAAGAACAATTCGCGTCATGATCGCCAGCGCGCGCGCGCACGCGATTGCACACCACACCACACACAAAACACACACACCACACACACCACACACATGGAAGTCACAAGCAGAGGTAATTGCAAACTGTTTGTAAAAGGTCACTAAACCGTAAGACTGCACTCAGAGAGAGAGGAGAGAGAGAGAGAGAGAGAGAGAGAGAGAGAGAGAGAGAGAGAGAGAGAAGAGACAGACAGACAGACAGACAGACAGACAGACAGACAGACACACAATCTCACCGTTTGCACGCTTCGTCTTATAATCGTCGGCGCGTCCCA
>CM065748.1:14951917-14954417 GCA_033310375.1 Conus canariensis
AACGAAAAGCTACACAGAAATGAAGCTGACGAGAGTAGTAGCAAGATATTGCAAAAAAAAAAAAAAAAAAAAAAAAAAAAAACATGCTGAAACTAGTAGAGTGGAAAGGGGAGACAAACAAGAAGTTGATGACAGAATGGTGGTTAAAAAAAAAAAAAAAAAAAAAAAAAAAAAAGTATTCAAGAATTCCAAGCTGACAACACAGTCACGTGACGTGATCACGTCATTGAGGAAAGTAACGGGTCTGTTTTTTTTTTTTTTGGTAAGACCGGCAGAAAAGCTCACAACTGATGCGAGGTGTTAGGAAATATACAAACAAACGAGCAAACAAACGAACAGAATAACAGCAACAACAAAGAAAAAACGAACAAACAAAATCTAGCTATTTGAACGAACAACTCCGCAGCTGTTTTTCATGAATACCAGCAAGCTAGTGCCGAAAGATGATTCATACTGAAACGAAGCGTGTCGTCAAGCACGCACACGATAGAGAGAGAGAGAGAGAGAGAGAGAGAGAGAGAGAGAGAGAAGAGGGGAATACGGAAACATTCAAATCGTGTGATATATAAGATGTTCGAGGAGAGAGAGAGAGAGAGAGAGAGAGAGAGAGAGAGAGAGATGTTTGTGTGTCTGCGTGGGGAGAGAGAGAGAGAGAGAGAGAGAGAGAGAGAGAGAGAGAGAGGTGTATGTGTGCGTGGAGAGTGAGAGAGATGTGTTGTGTGTGTGTGTGTGTGTGTGTGTGTGTTCTCTCTCTCTCTCTCTCTCTCTCTTATATATATATATATATATAGAGAGAGAGAGAGAGAGAGAGAGAGAGAATACGAATGCGCATACGAAAACCTATTCAGGTTAAGGCCATAGCCCATACTGAAAGGGTGGTACCCATAATATACATAATATCAATTATCATCATGAAAAAAAAGAAAGCAAGTGCATAAGCATCATACAATGCTATTAAGAATACACAGTACGTAGCCTTTTTTTTTTCGCTTCATATACGACGCTAGGAGTAAATTTACTCTGAAAATACAAGGGTCAGAATAATATTTTGGCTTTATGAATTTTACTCTAAGGTCGTGAAAAGCAGAACACCAAAAAAAAGGAAATGGATTTTATCTTCCTTGGCCAGACTGCATAAACGGCATGTCATTTCATTTTCACTACCTGAAACGGTTACAAACAATATCAGAAACACCAAATCCAAACTTACTTAGTGCGCTCTTAATATCTCTGTTCATATCCATTTTAAATGTATGGCTCTATCACATTAGTTGTTTTAAAGAGTCTGTGTTGCGCAAATCTGTCACAACTATAAAATATGATCATGCCAGTCCTGCCATCTGCAGTCAATCATTCTTTGTTTAAAACATTTCAAGAACCCTGCGATATTTTCAACTCCCTGGTTGTCCCAAACATAACCAAAGCCATGTGAATTTAAACATTGAGAGAGAGAGAGAGGAGAGAGAGAGAGAGAGAGAGAGAGAGAGAGAGAGAGAGAGAGAGAGAGATACACAGAGAGAAAGAGACAAAGAGAGACAGAGAGACAGACAAACAGATACCGCGAGAGAGAGAGAGAGAGAGAGAGAGAGGAGAGAGAGAGAGAGAGAGAGAGAGAGAGAGAGAGAGTAATGTTTGTTGTTTGGAGGTGAGTGTTTTTTCCCCTAAGAAGCACAATTATTAGGCTGGCAACGAATTGGGGATTTTTTGTTTGTTTCTTTGTTTGTTTTTCTAATAAAAAGAAAATCAGATGGAACTGCAGCGAGCCAATGTTACCTGTGTGACCGACGAGTCAGTCTTGCACGTTAATGTCATTCACACACACACACACACACACACACAGGTCCCGGCACTATGGCGGCTGCTGCGACGTCAGGCAGGGCCTTTCCCTGAGCCGTCACAGACCGCACACTCACACCCGGCCACCTCTCACCACACCTTGCTCTGCCCATGCTGTACGTGCCCTGGGTGCGCTCGCACTTGCTCACGAGCGCACGCACGCACGCGCGCGTGCACACACACACACCACACACACACACACACACACACACACACACAGACGCACGCACACGTAACACACACACACACACACACACACACACACACACACACACACACACACGTGCGCGCGCACGCACCACACACACACACACACACACACACACACACACACACACACACACACTCAGAGAGAGAGAGAGAGAGAGGCACATGCACGCACGCACGCGCGCACACGTAACACATACACAGACGCACACGCACGCGCGCGCGCACGCACACACGCTCTCTCTCTCCCTCTCTCTCTCTCTCTCTTTCATTTTTTTTTTTGTATCTCCTTGTCTCTCATATTCGCCTACTGCCCATAACTCAATGTTTTCTCCCTCTCTAGGTCTTCTTCTTCTTCTTCTTCTTCTCTTTCTTTCCCTCACTCTCTCTCAGTCTTACACAGTCTGTCTCAGTTTCTGCCTGTCTTTCTCACTGTCGCTCTACCCCCAAATCTCTC
>CM065748.1:14959417-14989417 GCA_033310375.1 Conus canariensis
AGCTACTATTTGTCATTCAGAGTGCGTAAGCATGCATTACTGATATTAAAGCTTGGATGAGACACAATAAGCCCCAGTTGAATGATGACAAGACAGAAAGGATTTTCATTGCAAAAGAAAAGGGTTCTTTTCTCTGAATTTGTTCCAGCATTTATCCGGCCAGATAACTGTCTCATTCGTCCATTTAAGTTTGTTGTTTAAGTTTGTTCGTGACGTTGGTGTTACACTGGACGAGTCACTGTCATTTCAGTTGTACATCTCCTCCGTCTGTTGTGTTAGTTACCTGGAAATTGACCGCATTACGTCTGTTCAGTATCTTCTTTTAAAAGATGCGATCAAAAATGTAATCCTTGCTTTTGTCCTTTCACAGCTAGACAACAGTAATTCTCTTCTTGCTGGCTTTCCGAAACATCTTATTTATCAGTTACAGAAAATACAGATATCATACGGCCAGGATAATATCCAGGGTGGTTTCAAAGTGGGATGACTGCAAGCAGAAATTGAAACATGAGCAAAAACAGAATTACTTGGCCGCCAAACGAAGAAACAAACAAATTACAAAACACACCCAAAGCGTTTTTGATCTATTGGATTTTGTTCGGACAGGACAAATAACATTCAAATAACGAAACCAAACGACGAACGGACAGTCACTTGTCTCTTTGATGTGGATGCAAAATTTGGTCCCGCGAAAATTACGGAATGGAACTGGAAGGGGGAGAAAGATGATGATGATGATGACGACGACGACGACGACGACGACGACGACGACAACGACGACGATGACGGTGACAATGATGATAATTTAAATAAGTAGATAGAAAGGTATGAGAATGATCAATGAGTAAAAAGTTAACAAACAGTATTACTGAAACAAAGAAGAAGAAAAAAAAGAACAAAGAAAAAAAAAAAAGGAAAGAAACGTTTGTATGTGTAAAGGAAATTTTGTGTATTTGAAAGAAAGTCTGAGGTAGACAGATAAGTGAGTAAAGAATAAATTGGTAAAGAAAATGAAGAGACTGAAAGAGGGAGACAAGAGAGAAGAGAGAATAGCCGAAACATACACACGAGGCAAACAATGAGCAGTGTGGTAGTATAATTATCTGTGGAGAGTGTTGCGGGCTGATGTTGTGGGGGGTCGATACAGTCGCACGCTTTTTTTAGGATGTTGACGCCAAGTGGGCAAAGGGTCCCCAATCTGTCATTAACATGGGATTCTTGCAAGGTACGCTCTTTGTTTTGTAACTTGATTAGAGGGCCGGAATAGCCCAGTGGTAGAGCGCCAGACTCGTGATCCTGGGGTTGCGGGTTCGAATCTCTGCCGGGCCGTTTCGGTACAGGGGGATTTTTCTCTCGGAGTTAACATTGGTTCTGACTCTATTTCCCATACTGTCCTCCGAATGAGACTATAAACCGAGGTTCCGTGTGTGAACGCACGCATAACATCTTGCACACACGTAAAATCCCATCACCAACTTTCGGAAGAGAAGGCCAGTTTGGCCGTTGGTATGGATGACAACGTTACACATAGCATGCACCTTCCCCGAAGTTGGAGTATGGCTGCCTTAATTGCGGGTTAAAAAAAAAAAACAAAACAAAAAAAACGGTCATACACACAAAACTTCACTCCCTTTGTTGGGTAGATGGGATTAATACTTGCATGTCTGCACAAGGAGTGTCCGCAGGAGTATCAGCCTGCGTACGCAGAAGAAGAAGATGAAGAAACTTGATTGCTCCTTCGTTCGGCGCAGGCCAGTAATTCCGTTTTTGCTTTGATTTTTAAAATGCTCTCACGTTGCTCCTCCCCTTCATTCTCTTCACTGGCTTTCTGTTAAAAAAAAAACAAAAAAACCCCAAAAAAACCGGATGGATTATAAAATGATTTTTGCTCAGTTTCAAGTCTGAATGGCTTTCTGGTTTTCTCTAGCTGTACACTTCTCCCGGCCGTTGCATTCATCCGCTGATACTTCTCTATTCCTTGTTACCACACTTAGACGTGCGGGCGCGTTCTTTCGGTGTGTGTGTGTGTGTGTGTGTGTGTGTGGTGTGTGTGTGTGTGTGTGTGTGTGTGTGTGTGTGTGTGTGTGTGTGTGTGTGTGTGTGTGTGTGTGTTTTCCCTAGAACCCTCCACTTGGAACAAATTTAATTCGTTTCTTCTCCGCACCTCTAATTCTCTTTCTTCCTTCTAGTAATCTCTCAAGACTACACTTTCACTTTTACCCCGTATGATTGTGTATTGTGTGTCTCTGTGTATGCGCGAGAACGTGCACGTGTGTGTGTGTGTGTGTGTGTGCGTGTGTGTGTGTGTGTGTGTGTGTGTGTGTGTGTGTGTGTGTAGGTGTAGCTGTAGGTGTGTGTGTGTGTGTGTGTGTGTGTGTGTGTGTGTGTGTGTGTGTGTTGTGTGTGTGTGTGTGTGTGTGTGTGTGTGTGTGTGTGTGTGTGTGTGTGTCTGTGTGTGTGTTGTATGTCTGTCTGTCTGTATCAGTGAATGCGCGTGTGTGCAGAATTCCCTATGTTTAATTTGTGCATTTGTGTGAGTATGCGGACGTGTGCATGTGAGTGTGAGTGTGTGTGTAAGTGTGTGTGTGTGTGTGTGTGAGAGAGAGAGAGAGAGAGAGAGAGAGAGAGAGAGAGAGGAGAGAGAGAGAGAGCACGCGCGCGCAATGAATTTTCTAATTGCTTAAAGCGCCGCAATTATCCATTATTAATATATCATCAGTTACAAACACAAAGGGCGGCATTGACATGGAAACCATACAGCTCATTACATAACTGATCTGCTGACCACGAAAACAAGAGAGAGAGCGAGCGAGAGAGAGAGAGAGAGAGAGAGAGAGAGAGAGAGAGAGAAGCGGGGTGGGTGAGGGGGACGGGGGAGGGGGCTTTAGTTAGCCACGCAAATGTGAAATCTACTTCATATATAACCACGAAATAGTATGGGCCTAATCGAACTGTCCAAATGGAATGAAAAGGTTTGGGTCAATGATGATAAATATCCAAAATATCCTGCCTTTCATACCATAATAAAAAGAAATAATAATTTAAGGAAAAACATAGTTACGCTCCAACCTTTTGACTACCCCCCCCCCCTCCCTCTCCATAGGTGGCTTGCTTTTTTTTTTTTTTTTTTTTTGCTTTTTTTTTTTAAAGTTGAATTCCCCCAAGACTTCCTTACTGTACTCTCGTGGAAAAGGCTGAAAGTTTCATAATGCTGCCTCACAGCAGTACAATTAACGGGGAGGGGGGAAAAAAACGAACAAAACAAAACAAACTGCATGTCGTGAAATGATTTTGTTAAATGATACTGAAACAATAATAAACTCAATGCACAGCTCTAATACATACGACATGTTCTTCAGTGGCGTTTCCGACGCTGTCGTCTGCGTTGAGTAAGGGAGATAAGTATGCCATATTTGTGAGCATGGTCACGTGGAATTGTGCCCCTTCCTCAGTCTCGTCCGTGGCTTCTTTGATAGCAGCTCGTGTTGCTTAATGTTAGGCAATTTAGAATGTTGGGACTTGCACGATGTGAGACATAAACACAAACACTTTACAGCAGACTCCATGAAAACCCTGTTCAGATATGTCCTATCTCTGATCTTTGAGTTTCTAAAAGACGTAATCTTTGAGTTTTTAAAAGAGATTAACATTTTTTATCTGACCTAAGATTTTATGGAAGAAAGATTTTTAACGAGGTTTCTGGTGCGTTTTTAGAAGGTGTATTTTAAACAAATGTGTGAATGTTTTTTGTTTGTTTGTTTGTTTTTGTTTTTTGTTGGGTTTTTTGTTTGTTTGTTTGTTTGTTTGTTTTTGTTTGTTTGTTTTTTTTTTGGGGGGGTCCCCTTTTTCTGGGGGATAACTTACGAGTTGATTTTAACGTGGTGACAGCCCTGATATGGCCCTTTGCGGTCGGCCAGGCTATAAGCAACATTACCTTTCCTTACCTATTGTTAGGCAAGCTGACCCGCATGGGGCCATTTCACGGTTGTCAACTGTTCAAATTCAATTCCGTACATAGACGTTTAAAAAGAACAGTTCAGCAAGTGAAAACGAGTTGTCTACAACACACATCATATGAACTGCTTTTCTTTCGTAAGATCTTAGATCAACTTACACACACACACACACACACACACACACACACACACACACACACACACAAACACACACCTTACACACACACACACACACACACACACACACACACACACACACACAGCGTAACTCTTTCCGGAACCCCAAAATCACGTCAGGTGGAACATCTCTGAACAAGGATTTCGAACAGATCTGGAAGAGTTCGTTATCTGTCTGCACATTGCGGGAACAGATCTGGAAGAGTTCGTTATCTGTCTGCACATTGCGGGAACAGATCTGGATGAGTTCGTTATCTGTCTGCACATTGCGGGAACAGATCTGGAAGAGTTCGTTATCTGTCTGCACATTGCGGGAACAGATCTGGAAGAGTTCGTTATCTGTCTGCACATTGCGGGAACAGATCTGGAAGAGTTCGTTATCTGTCTGCACATTGCGGTCCTCTTGCCAGAGGTCTTCGACCCAAGTCTGAGCTGCCGATTTCAAATCAATAATGAGAAAATCTGCTCAATCCTTGACTCGTGGCATTCTTGGCAAGTTGGTCGACCATCTCGTCGCCTCGAATGCCGGAACAGATCGTTTCTGCATTGTTTTCGTTTTGTCTTGTACGTGGAAAAGTTTAGGGTGGGAACAATTAGTTGCTCGAGCTCATGCATTGTTTTTGTTTTGTCTTGCATGTGGAAAAGTTCCGAGTTGGAGCGAGTTGCTCATGTATTTGTTTTTGTTTTGTCTTGCATGTGGAAAAGCTCAGAGTTGGAGCGAGTTGCTCATGCATTGTTTTCGTTTTGTCTTGCATGTGGAAAAGTTCAGGGTGGAAACAAGCTGCTCGTGCATTGTTTTCGTTTGTCTTCCACGTGGAAAAGTTCAGGGAGGGCACAAGTTGCTCATGCATTACTTTCGTTTTGTCTCGCACGTGGAGAAGTTCAGGGTAGGAGCAAGTTGCTCACGCATTGTTTTCGTTTTGTCTTGCATGTGGAAAAGTTCAGGGTGGGAACAAGTTGCTCATGCATTGTTTTGGCTTTGTCTTGCCTTCGAGAAATCCAGTGTCTGAACATACTGCTTCAGTATTGTTTTCATTTGTATTGATTGTGGAAAACATCAGGTCTGAAACACGATGTATTGCTTTCGTTTGTATTGACAGTGGAAAACATCAGGGCTGAAACACGATGTATTGCTTTCGTTTGTATTGACTGTGGAAAACATCAGGGCTGAAACACGATGTATTGCTTTCGTTTGTATTGACTGTGGAAAACATCAGGGCTGAAACACGATGTATTGCTTTCGTTTGTAATAACAGTGGAAAACACCAGGGCTGAAACACGACGTATTGTTTTCATTTGTATTAACAGTGGAAAACATCAGGGCTGAAACACGATGTATCGTTTGCATTTGTATTGACAGTGTTTGTGTGTATTCTCTGTGACAACCTCGGGGTAGAAACACATTGCTTCTGGAGTGTTTTTGTTTGTTTCTTTCTTTTCCTTTTTTTTTCCTTTCCTACCCGTCGAAAACCTTAAAGTCTCGCAACTCGCTGCGTCTTTATATTGATTTTGTTTGCCTTGCCTGTCCAACAAAAAAAAAAAAAAAAAAAAAAAAAAAAAGACGACGACGACGACGGAAAAAGAAAGAAAGGAAAAAAAAACCTCAAATTCAGAACAAGCTGCCCCTTTATTGATTAAGTCCTGCCTGTGAAATATACCAGGATGGTAAAAAGCTGCATGTTTCTTGACTTAGTCTTGCCTGTAAAATACTTCCGGGTCATAGCACGTTGCTTCTGTCTTGTTTTTGGTTTTCTTTTTTTTCTTTTTTTTTGTCTCACCTGTAGAAAATCTCCGAGTCTTTATCGATTCGGTTTGTCTTGGCCGCAGAGGAGACCTCAAGGTCGGAACACGTTGTGCATTTATTGATTAGTTTCGTCTTGCCTGGGGAAGGCCTCAGGGTCAGAACACCTTGCTTCCGCGTCGTTTATACGTTCCATTGTCCAACACCTCAGGGCTGAATTATGTCCCTTTGGTTTCATTTCTGTGTCGCTTGTCGAGTCCTGGCACTTTGGGGTCTGTTTTTGCTTTTGTCTTGCCTGTGTAAGCCCCACAGTTAAAGCCCTTTGTTTTCTGTTTTGTCACGTGGTTTTGGTGTGTGTGTGTGTGTGTGTGTGCGATCTGGTAACCCAGTTTTTCTTCTGTTACCGCTCGAGTGACTTGGGGCAACACTGCATGATCTGCAGCGAGTTTCATCATAGCGGAGTCTGGTGAAGCAAGCATATTGTTCTGTCAATCCAGGGGTTCCGGGTTCCATTCCCACTAACAGCAGGAGGGTTAGAAGAGCTTTCCTCTTCGTACACTTCCACCCTGAAAAAAGCCATGTCCTAAAACTGGGGAACAAGAAGTCAGATGCTGTGTATCGCACGACTGAAGTAAACATCAAGGGTGAGACTTGTACCACAACTCTATCTGAAAGTGAGGTTGAGAAGGTCCTTGGGGTTTACATTGACAACAAATTGAATTTCAGAGAACATGTGGCCAAGGCAACTGCTGAAACGAATAGAGTAGTTGGTATCATCCGTCGCTCCTTTGACTTCCTGACTGAAGACACTTTCCTACAACTGTACAAGTCTCTTGTACGACCAGTACTAGAGTACGGACATTCTGTCTGGCAACCCTACCACAAAACACTGTGCCAGGATGTAGAGGATGTTCAGCGCACAGCAACTAAACTTTTAGCATCTCTTAAAGATAAACCATACCCTGAGCGTCTCTCTACTCTCAAACTTCCAAGCACAAGAAAAAGGGGTGACATGATAGACTTGTACAAGTTTATACATGGCATTTACCGGAGTGATAAACCCTCCACGGTTTGCTTTTTTTTACCAACAGGGACAGCAGAGGAAACTCCTTGAAACTATCCAAAGTTCATCACAGACTGAACATCAGGGGAAATCACTTCTCTCTTCGAGTGATTGATGTTTGGAATGGTCTTCCCGACTCTGTAGTAACAGCCCCTACAGTCAACATCTTCAAATCACGGTTAGACACTCATTGGCAGGAACTGCCGACCAAATACAATCCAGAATGTTTATCGACCTAGATAGTCTCAGTCGTGACTCTCTTCCTTCCACGCATGCAGAGTTTTTGATCTCGATGTTACACATTAGAATGGTGAACAGGCCTCTTAAGGCCTCTAATATCTACAAGTTCAAAGGGAAATCATCCTCATTGTCCTCTGCCGACACATGTTCCACGCACGCTACATCTGAGAAATCAGAGAGTAAGAAAAAACAAGTGTTGGTGCAAAATGTGTTGTGAGTGATACGGTGAACGACCGTGTAATGGGGGAGGCCCATGCTACTCTGACCTGTACCAAAGATAAGATGTGGTGGTAGTTGTAGTAGTAGTAGTGGTGGTGGTGGTAGCCTAGTAGTAGTAGTAGTATGAGGGTGACTGGCCCTTTGTATGAGACTGCAAATCGGAATTTTATTTAATTCAAATCAAACTAGGAATGAGAAACTGAGCAAAGTGGCTGGCTCTTCGAGCATGATTCGGTCTGATCCGCCGTGGGGATGTTAATAATGCCACTATCATGTCTTGGTCCAAGTGCTTTTATCTGCCCTCTTTCGGGATCTCCACCTCTTTTGTGACGAGTCATGTTCGGTCAGTGATCTTTCCCCGTACAAAACGAAATCTAAACTGAGGCAGGAACAGCAAACGGTAAAAAGCAAGCAAGTAGGGCAACTCTTGCTCCCAAGTTGAAATATTTACAGGCCCGCAACTCCAAACGAACGCTGCTCACCACACGAAAATCGCCTGGCAGAAATAACACCACAGAGCACACAGAAAAAAACATGGATCTATATGTTTCCTTGTTTGTTTCTGTGTGCGCTGTGTTGTCATTTCTGCTGTCCTTGTTTGTTAGAACTGTGTGCTCTGTGCTGTCATTTCTGCTGGGCGATTTGGTGTCGTGAGCAGCATTTGTTCGGAGTTATGGGCCTGTAAATATTTCATCTTGGGAGCAAGAGTTACCAAACTTGTTTTTGTCACTTTCTCGCGTATTGTTTGACAGCCCTGAAAGGGCGCCGTGTAATCAGCTGGGCTATAACAATCATAATAGCAAATAAACACAATAAACCATGAACCAGACACATTTCAAACCAAGCCAGCGAAAGTCGTGCCTCGCAGCTATCATAAAAAGTGTTAAAATTCTATGGCCCTTTCATGCCCTGCTGTCCTGGTGACCCCAGTTTCAATTTCCTCTCTATGTCTATGCCCTTGGTGAGTTCAGGTCAAGGTCGCTGGTACTGGCAAAATTCATAAGGACTGCCACCGGGCAAGCATGGTGGCGTCCTCTGGAGTGGGATCCTTACTCACGTTGACTCCGTGACTTTACAATTCTTTGAAATTTAGAAAGAGAAGGGGTTAGTTACCACCAAGGACATAGACAAACGAAGTACAGAACAGAACACAATGCATTTCGACCTCTTAGGTCTTCTTCAGGCAAAAACAAATAACATTTAGGACAGTGAAAATGAAGAACGAGAAACCACTTATCTTCTCAAGTTTGCTGCAAATCAAAATGGCTGTTGGATGAAAACCGACAGGTTTTCTCGTTCTTTGTTTTCACTGTCATAAATGTTATTTGTTTTTGCCTGAAGAAGACCCAAGTGGTTGAAATGCATTGTGTGTTGTCATGTACTTTGTTGGTCCCTGTCCTAGGTGGTAACTAACCCCCTCTTTTTCTAAATTTTGCTTCATTTTCCACCCTCAGTCACTCCGTTTTGAAACTTTACAATTCTTGTCGCTAGTGCAGGACTTACCAGGTATCCTGTGTGCATTACATCAGAACAGGCACCCTAGAACTTTTATGTCTTTACCGAGGTGACTCGGCGGCAACAGAGCAAAGTCTGCTGCAGCGGGTTGCCTCCAATCAGCTTGACAGTGACTCTACCCGTCAATGGCCAAAGGCGGAGCTGCGATGGGACGAACTGGGTGTCACTGTGGGCGGGGAAACCAGAATGAGTGGCATGGGTGTGATGGGACATCACAAGTGTGGGTCTCTGTCGTACATGTCATTTTCTCACAACAGCACACAGTCTGTGTGTGTGTATGTGTCACTGAATGTGTGTGTATGTACGTGTGCGTGTCATTGTATGTGTGTGTGTGATTGTGTGTGTATGAATGTATGCATGCATCCGTGTGTGTGATTCTGTGTGTGTGTGTATGCATGTGTGCGTGTGTAAAGATACTGGTTCACAAGACATCACGAGTCAGATTCACTCGATTTTTTTTTTTTTTTCACAATAACTTGGTAACAAAACTTAATTCAAATCGTTTAGCGTTTTGTTTTGTTGACCTCTTGATCCAATCACTGTTTACACGTAGTGTTGGACCTCTTGAGCTACATCCCCCATTTTGAATGATAAACGAGAGGTAGGCGCAATGGGAACTATCGGGCGCCTGCACACACAGTAGGCAACTCATGCCATTTCCCATCTCTAAGAATAAACTATATCTTTGCAGTGATCTTGCAAATCTGTCATAAATTGCATAAATTCAAGACATCAAGAAGACGACACTGAATCTCTTCTTGGAACATGACAAATCTAATATATATGTCAACATAATAAGGGACTTACTTTCCTTTTAAATCCCTGAAAAGCAATTTGTCCCAGAAGATCATGCTATCAGGACCTCTCAAAAACTGTCAACTCTTGAGCTTCTTGCGACGTCTCAATCAGAATCTGCAAGGATCTTCAAATCTTTGCAAAAACAAAGTCCGCATTGCTGTCTGGTTGGTCGCGTCTCCTCAAAACGTTCAGCTGAAATAAGCTGTCATTTCTGTTTCACCGACTTTCCGAAAATACTCAATGAGCAGCCCTTATACCATCACGTATCTGCATACACACAGACCAGTCATCTTTGACACTACTTCATTCACCACATTGTCTATCTCATGCATCTGGATACATAGGGACCAGTCATTTTCTGACAATACTTTATTCATCACATCGTCTGCTTCTTAGGATTCCGTCTTCTTGCTCTTCACCTGGGCAGCAATGCGGTCCAGGTCACGGCGACCTTGACCTGTGAGTCTGCGGCCTCTGAAATAAATAACGACAACAATATTACCATCGATCTCCCAAGACTGTCAGCCATTTTATCTTCAAATAGCTTATCAACGAAAATACAACAGAAACTGAGAAAATAACAGCAACATTATCACACACACACCACACTGGAGAACAGCTGACTTAAAAAATCTCTGAAAAAGGTTGGGGGCCCGGAGCAATGTCCCGGTAGGGGGGTGGGGGGGGGGGGGGGGGAGGAAAGCCCCAGTCAAAATTGAATCTAAGCATTTTTGAAGTTCCTTTTGTGGTCTCCCATGAAAGGCAAATTACTGTGCAGGAAGCAAAGAAAGCAAAAGAAAAGAACTAAGTGGCATTAATTGTGTCCACTATGAAGGATACTGTTCTGTTACGTTTCATTACAAGGTTGTACGCATGACAATTAAACACTGATTTTTTTCTTTCTTTTCCTTTTTTTTTTTTTTTCAATTTACGAAATTTAAATGTGCATGCTGTTTAGAACTAAGTCCCCACAGGGGTACACATTAGTAAGACATGTTGCTTAATAAGTGACTGAAAAGGGCCATCACACCATCAAAATAACATCCATGCATACATGTTTAAAAAAATAAAGGGGTAAAACATTAATCCAGTAAGAAATCCAGCTTGCTCTGATTGCTGTCCAGTATTCTTAAAGCACTGACATGCTTCTTGCAGTGCACATGGTCAAAGAGCGCTTTTATCACCACGATTGGCGTAGTTGGCTCTTTTTAACCAAGCGAAAAATTAGCAACGCGCCATTCATGCCTTGCTCACTTTCCAAAAAAGTACAAAACCACAGACCTAAATTGCTCACTTTCATAGTTTGCTCACTTTCATAGTTTTTTCAGTCCACTCAAATCTCCAGCAGTTGATTTGTGCCTTCCTCAAACGCCTTGCCTTGATTTACAATTTGTGACAAAGTCTATACATGTTCCACAACCAGAAAATGGCTGAGCAAACTGCGTTCATTTACGTATTCACCTGCCACTGAACTGGTTTGATTAATGCATACAGAAGACCTGCGATATATCATAAATGACCATGCGTGATATAGTGTTGAACATAAAAACTTGGACTGGAAAAACATGGATTTAGTAAGACTTCGGGTGATTAAGCATGTCACTTCTTTTTTTTTTTTTTTTTTGTGACTTTTTTCCCCTCTTATGTTCACTGTGCCTGCCTCTGAAAATCAGATGGTCTTCTCAGAAATCCTCGGATCCAAGGAGAGTTCTCTAGCCCGACCCTAACAGCCACGAGCAACATACTGAATACAACACTGGACTCAGGGTAATACAGCATTTCACAACTTTTTTTCTTTTCTACGGCAAAAACAGTGCAGTGCAAGTTTTCTGTTTTGTCCAAATGTTGCACCACATCCCGTTTGCAGAATGCAGTGTCAGCCACTGAAAGTGAATGTCTGTCATATACAGATGCGGAAAAACCTTGTCGTCTGTGAAAGTCTGTCATATACAGATGTGGAAAAACTTGTCATCCGTGAAAGTCTGTCATATACAGATGTGGAAAAACCTTGTTGTCTATGAAAGTCTGTCATATACAGATGTGGAAAAACCTTGTCGTCTGTGAAAGTGTCATATACAGATGTGGAAAAACCTTGTTGTCCATGAAAGTCTGTCATATACAGATGTGGAAAAACCTTGTCGTCTATGAAAGTCTGTCATATACAGATGTGGGAAAACCTTGTTGTCCATGAAAGTCTGTCATATGCAGATGTGGAAAAACCTTGTTGTCCATGAAAGTCTGTCATATACAGATGTGGAAAAACCTTCGTCTGTGAAGTGTCATATACAGATTGAAAAACTTGTTGTCCATGAAAGTCTGTCATATACAGATGTGGAAAAACCTTGTCGTCTATGAAAGTCTGTCATATACAGATGTGGGAAAAACCTGTTGTCTGAAAGTCTGTCATATGCATGGAAAAACCTGTGTCCATGAAGTCTGTCATATACAGATGTGGAAAAACCTTGTCATCCATGAAAGTCTGTCATATACAGATGTGGAACAACCTTGTCATCTGTGAAAGTCTGTCATATACAGATGTGGAAAAACCTTGTCGTCTGTATCCTCTGTTGACCTCAACAAGTCAGCACTGGCGGTTTTGACAGTCTCTTTGGGTGACATTTCATCTTGTGGTGGCTGGAAAAACCCCAAATTTTGACAAAGTGTTCTGGCCTCATTTTGGTTATTTTTGTCACTTGCACCTTTGTCTAATATGCATTCATTTCTTCATGTTTCATTCTGCTACTAAAGGGAAGTGAACTGCCAAAGCAAACTGAAGTTTCAATGCCGACCAACTACATCTTACATGCAAGGCCTTTTCTGACTAGCTCATCAATGAACCAAGATATATGTAAAGGGAAAGCACTCTTCACAGAAGTATGTGCATTCTGGCCAACATGCAATCGCCCCGTTCCGTTGTTCAACTGAAACCACGACCTTTAACAAGACCCTTGGTGTAAGAAGTTATGGACGTTCTCACCCTTCAATTAACTGTTCCTCACGTATATCGATGGTGCTAGTCTTTCCCTGTGTACATGCAATGTTTAAAGACTGCACAACCATTGTTTACAGAGCATGTTTAGCTGTTTGCTTTTTCCCCCCATTTCTGCGTTAGATTTCTGATGTAACTTGAAAAATCAGCATTTTCAAATAAATGAATTAAATTTCAACATCTAAAATTAGTTTTTTAGAGCACAAAAAAAAAGGTTTTATGCACTGTTGCACACTTGGACAGTACTGCTAAATACTGGAGCATCATGATGCCATCCCTGTGTGGGTGACATGTCGGGGGGAAAAAAAAAATCACTTTCTTTGTAATTATGTTCATAGTCTTTGGCTTTCTTTGTGCATGCAATTCTTTTTATTTCAGTGCATAACATACCCCAATATGTAGGTGACATGAATCTCCGGCCAATTGGAAACGATCGTTTGCTTCATCGCAAGCAACCATGCTGGGCTAAAACCATCGTATCTTACTGTCTGGAACAACTACACCACCTGGTGGACGAGTGGAAATGCTCTCTCTCCACTTTTCCGCTGGGCAACCAAGTTTTGACATGTCAGTGAAAGGGTGACGGAGTAGTCATGGTGATATGTACGGAGTAGCATGGTGATATGACGGTGTAGTCATGGTGATATGACGGAGCAGCCATGGTGATATGACGGTGTAGTCATGGTGATATGACTGCACTTCCTCCTTCCTTCCTCTTTTCACTTGCACAGCTCCAATACCCGTTCCTCCGCCTTTCAGGTATTTCTCAAAACGGAACCCCAGCAGGCGTTTTCTATCTATAGAACATGTCAGCAGCAAGCACACACTCTGCATTGCTAGTGTGGAAACAGTGTGGAAACAGTAGTACTACTCCCTTTATTCCATTCTTTCAGGCAAGCATCGCACATTTGCAGAGTATGTCATTGTTGGCATGTTTCGATTTAAAGGGGTACAAACCTACATGAACAGAAAGCTTGTTTTGCCACTGAAGGATTGGGAAACTTCCGGCAATCAGCATTCATTCACCATCCGAAAATCCATCTAACACCGATTGTTTCTGTATGTCAAAATCAAAGTAACATGAGTTGTCAGCAAGTTCACCATGCCCAGCCCATCGCCAGTGAAATCCATGCTGAGACCATAACTGACACTGCCAAGTTCATGCTTAAAAAGAAGAAAAAAAATTTAATACTACACAGTAACACATATTGACAAAACACACATGTATACACTCATAGTAAATCTCATGACGAAAGTTGTTTTTTAGATCAAATGTGACAGAATCCTTTCCCTATGAACCCCCCCCCCCCCCCCAAATTTTTTGTCGGGGTATGAAAACCAAAAAAAAAAAATTTAACTCGGGGGTATGAAGTACCTTGCACTTTTAATGAAGTGAAAACTCTGCCAGTTCAATGTCAACTGTCAATCATGGGCAACACAACCAGCAGGTGCTCTAATTTGCAAATCAGTGTGAACGAACACGCTTTTTCATTTTCTTTTTTTTTCCCCTTCAGCCACAATCATTATTTCAAGGTAAGCAGAAAGAAGAGCAACCAAGCAGAATGAATTCTGCTGGAAATGGAATGGTCAGCTGGTGTGTAATAGAAGGTACGTGAAAGAGAGAGTGACAGACAGCGAGTCTGAGAGAGACACTGAAATAGCAGGCGACAGATACACACACACACACACCAGAGTCAGAAAGTAAAAAAAACAAAAACAGAAAGATAGAAAGAAAGTCGATGGAAGTCAGAAAGGGACACCACTCACCCTGTGTTGGGATCCTTCTCCACCAGTTTCAGCCCTTCCAACGCCTGCAGCACTTTGCGAGCTACCGAGCGATTGGCACGGCAGTTGTGGCTGGGGGCTGTGCCATTCTTTTTCTTGCCTATAGGCAGAGACAGACAGCACATGCAGTGTAAGCAAGAGACAGAAATCTATAAAAAAAAAAATTTAAAAAAAAAAAAAAAAAACAACCAACCAACCAACCAACCAACCAACCAACCACAGAAAGAAAAGAAAGAAAGAAAAAAGAGTAAAAAAGAAATGTCAATGTCATGAGATGGTTCACACACACGTTTGTCGCAAATTAATATTATTATTATGAACACTTATATATAGTGCCTATCCTCGGTTCTAAGCGCTTTACAATCCACACTCATTTACACAATGGGCTCTCTACCTGGGTAGTACCGACTGTCGTTTCCTGTGTCATCCACTGACCAGTCAATATCGTTCACTCAATTTTCTTACCTCCTTCATTCTTTCCATTTCTCATGCAGGGTGCACGCTATGTGTAACGTGTCATCCATATCAATAACCAAACTGGCCTTCTCTTCCGAAAGTTGGTGAGGGGATTACATGTGTGCAAGATGTTATGCATGCGGTCACACACGGAACCTCGGTTTATAGTCTTATTCGAAGCACTGTATGAGAAATGGAGTCAGAACCAATATTAACTCTCTTGACAAGCGTGCGCCCGACTGGACATCACACTGCCAAAAGGCTGAGCGCCTGCCAGCACCCGGTAAAACACGTGGCACCAATGGGCGCCGCCATGTTTCTCGTAGAAAAGGAAGTCTCGCGAGAACATGACTTCTTTTTTCCCGTAGCGATTCACTTACGTTTGCAAAAAAACACGAGTCGATATGTGCCGTAGTTCTCGAGTTATGAATTTTTAAAGTTTTGTGGTCGAAATGCTCTTTTTCACCATGGCTAACCTTGATTTCTGCTGTTCTATAATGAGATTTAGTGGTGAAGATACTGTGATTTGTAGGATTTACGGCATAAGATTTAGTGAAAGTGCTGGGTAATGAGGCTTACAGTGACCTAGACAATTCAGAAGAAAGTTCTGAAGAAGAAGATTTTTTTCCCCCAAGTAAATGGCTCATGTGACATTCTTCAAACTTATGATATAGCAACATATATATTAGTAGGAATTTTTTTAATTATTTTCATTTCATTATTTCCTTTCTCTTGCCGTAGGTTTTCGGCGTAACTAAGCTTAGGTAAGTGCATACTGAAGAGGGTTAACTCCGAGGGAAAAATCCCCCTGTACCGAAACAGCCCGGTGGATATTTGAACCTGAAACCCCAGGATTACCAAGATAATGAGTCCGGCGCTCTGCCACTGAGCTATTCCATCCCCAGTATGCAAATGTAGAAGATATTTCAAGGGTTGATTCTGAAAATTCAAAGACAGAGATAATGACAGTTGAGTTAAAATGTTCACAAAAGACCTTCACAAACTAAAGCAGTACCGAATTTAAGCAAAATTCTAAGTTTTTTTTTCAGTTCAAATCCTCACTTCTTTCTGGACAGAGCTGAAATTCAGAAATTAATTGCAACAGGAATAGATCTAGGGGCCAGCATTAGCCCTCATTATGCCCTGGGTAATGAAACTGCAACTGCTTTCACTTGAGCTGCTTTCTCTTTGTTTCTGTCCCCACCGTGTAAAAAGTATATTGTTCAATAATTTACGCATCTGTTATGCTTTGATGAAGAGAGAGAGAGAATATAACGTTTTCCCAACAATCCCTAGTTGACTTTTCATATAAAAATTATCTTGGCTTTTAAAAGTAAAGGACAGCAAAGTTTTCAAATGATGATTCATCATAAAGCCTGAACAACGTCAAACCTACCAAAAGCTACAAACACTTTTGGAGGAAGGGAGGGAACAAGCAGCAAGTGGACAAACCCACCAGTGCAAGAAACACACAAAACCAAAAATCCAGTTCTGTGGTTTGTGTCCCACACAGGACAAGTTTGCTCCCCTTTCTGTGCCTTGTCCACTAAACCATAACCTTTTTCTTTCCATGCTGCAAAGTATGCATACATCAGGTGATCTGCTGCTTTTCCACACACTGCACACAAGTCTAAGCACACAGCTGGTAGATAACACTGTGAACACGAACAGTGAGACAAAGAACCAGACACTGAGCTATAGTCGTAATGAAATTCTTCAGGATGACGGTAATCCTGAAAACGATGGAAAATGCTTTACTCTATGTAAAAATGACACGTGATCATGAATCAGCAGTGTACATGAGCTACCAGCTCTAGATGATGAAGCAGCCGATTTAGGTAATGTATATGCTGAACATCATCTTGCAGACGGCGCCTCCACTGGCTGGGTCATGTCTTGAGATTACCCTCTTCAAGACCTGCAAACCAGGCCAGTAAATGGACCCCAGCAGGCCAGAGAAAAAGAGGACAACCCAGGATGAGCTGGCGACAGACAGTGGAGAAAGACCTCAGACTCGTTGACAGAGGATGGAGTGACACTAGCAGACTGGCTGAGGACCGTGCACAGTGCAGGGTTCCTACAGACTCCCAAGAACGAAATTCAAGTGTTCAAGGAGTGTTTATTTTATTTCAAGGCTACAATACTTGCATAAAAATTAAAAAATGAAATAGCAGTTTGATTTTTCTGCGGTCAGCTTGATGAAAAAAAATGGTTCAAAAACAAATTTTTACAAACATCATCGTGATCCTGGATTCTCGTCTAATTTTGATTTGATGAAGTTACAAATTATCTCCCTTGGTTAAATAGTAGACGACAATCCAGGATCGCAACAATGTTTGTAAAAATTTGTTTTTGTATTATTTTTCATTACCCTGAACGCAGAAAAATCAAACTGCCATTTCTTTTTGCCACAATAAAGATTTTTGGAGCCAATGGCTTGATTTTCAAAGGTTTTTATGGAGGTTTGGTCAATAGAACCACATTTTATTGATTTTCAAAGGTTTTTAAGGCCTTGAAATTCGCTGTCAGAATTCAAGGAGTTTCAAGGAGCATACAAACCCTGACAGTGGAGTGCTTTGAATGCCTCATGCGTCGCAAGACATGGAAGCATCTAAGTAACAGACATGAAAGTGACGAGCAGTAAAAAAGGCTGAAAAATGGGCAAGGGTCTGGGGGCCGCTGTAGGCCCCCAGTGGGGCCCAGGGGCAACGCCCCAGCAGGGGTCAGGGGGCAGAGCCCCCTGAAGCTGAAGCTTTTTTATGAAATAAAAGGCCTAAAACTGCAAATAAACCCCTATTTCAGCGCTGTTAAGAAGGGCAAATAAGCCACATTTTCATGTTTTCAGTAATGAAAATAATACTTCAAAAGATCATATATACATGGGTGAAACTGGAAAAAAATTGAAAAACTGAAAGGTTGAGGTCCAGGGGCCAAAATTAATATTTTGAAAAATTCAGACAGTTTTCGTGGCCTCTGGTGAAAGGAAATTTGGAACCGAGGCCTTGTTTAAAACACATATTTATTGCTTATATGTAAACAAAAGTCATCATTTTGAATTCTAAAAAAAAAGAAAGAAAAAAACTTATTTCCCAAAAAACAGCTTGGTTGGTGCCTTGGACATAGATGGGCAGTAAGGGTATCAAGATCACAAATCTACAGGGTGCATTTTCTAAGGTCTTAATAGAGAGTTTCCACTGTACTTCCAAAACTAACCCATTTTATTACACGGAGAAATAGAACCTTTAATAGTTTTCCCCATCCTTTTTCCAGAAAACTAACCCTTATATTTATTTTTCTTTTATGTTTTTTTTTCTTTCTTTAAATATTTTTTCATACTATTATGTCTCTCACTCTCTCTGTGCCTTGCATTTATTTTTGTGTGTGTGTGTGTGTGTACGTTTGTGTGAGTGCGTGTGTGTGTGTCACTGGGGGGAGGGGGGCATGGAGGGCTGCTGAAAAAGATTTTACTGAAATTCTCACATTCATGCTTTTAATATGGTCCAGACTTCTGACATGCTTCGCTAGCCGAGATTTTCCATGGGATCCATACTTGAGGTCCGAGTTGTACACGCGGCAAAACGCTACACCAGGTTTGTTCGTTTTCAAACACCAAACACGATGTTGTCGTTTTTCATCATCCATTTCGTTCAGTCAAGCCCATCGCCACTTATTAGTGATGCCAGCGTCGATCTCTTCAACAGAATCACCTTCTTTAAGATAGGACATTGTCACGGTTTCCAACGAACTCCAAACTCGAAATCCAGATTTCGGCAAATGGTGCTTTATCTTTGTTCCCTAAAATAAAGAGTACTACCGAAACGGCACTTCCGTTTTATGGTAAGACGCACTCGTAATTTGCACAATTTTAGAGACTGTTTTGAACATTTTTTTTTTTTTTTTTTTTCCAGATTTAGGAAAAACGGAAAATTCCGTCTCGAATAATTTCATAAAACAGATTCCGTCCTCAGACGGAAGAAGTTTCACCCATGTATATACTTTTATAAGTGCATACTGACTCATTCACTCAAAGTCAAAACAATGAGACAACCTTCATCACAACATTGATTCAGTCAGTCAATCTTTCCACATGGAACACAAAATGCAGCGCCTTTTCGTCTAATTTGCGAAACACATCACCAAATCGAACATCGTCCACTTCCTGGTCTAGCCAGTCCCACCTCCAATCGTTTCTCATCCCTTTTTTTTTTTGCCGTGAAATCGCGACGCGCTTGACAAACTTCGCCAATTTAACGATGTCCGACGTTCAACAGGCGCGAAAAGACCGGATGTTGATTAACAGCGGAAGTGACCGGTCGACTCTTTTGAGAATAACAGAGTTGCAAATTGTCCAAATGGGAATAGCATCGAACGAAAGTTTATTTCAGGATTTTTTTTTTTTTTTTTTTTTTTTTTTTTTGGGCGGCACTTTTTTGGGGGGGGCGGCGCAGATGAAAAAAATGGGCGGAAAATCCGCCTTAGGCAGACGAATTTCATGCCTGAAGTAAGAACGTAAGTATGCTGAACATCAGCATCTATATAAAAGCAGCCGATTTAGATCATTTATATGCTGAACATCAGCATCTGTATAAAAGCAGCCGATTTAGATCATTTATATGCTGAACATCAGTATCTATATAAAAGCAGCCGATTTAGATTATTTATATGCTGAACATCAAAGTCAAAACTATCATTCTGATGTGTGGAACACAGTTGGTGAAAGGGTGAACGATAAAATTATGAACCTGTTTTAAACAAAATAATGATTAAAAGGTGCTTTGTGACCAGACAGTGGCATCATCACAGCAAAGTGAAGGGCATCAGGTGAACATGCTGACACATGTCATACAGTGGTTCAGCTCCCTGCCACTCAAAAGAGATGATGAGGTTCCATTTGCAGCTAAAACCTGACACAGCACATGTGAAACAACCCTCAGCTATGAGGGAGCTATACCTGGCAAAATTCTGCGGAAACAATTTCTCAGGTATACATAATACAAAAACAGACCGACAGGTAAACAAGCCAAAAGGTTTGCGCCACCGCATTACGGGAATGCCACGCCTGGAAGACAAGCCCCAATCGATGAGACATATAAGTTACAGAACTACAAGTGACAAAAAAAGATGCTAATCTTCTAAAAAAAAAAAGTTTCTTCAGCCCTTTATAACGGTGCTACTTCTTATCATTTCGTTCATAGACGGAAAAGAGAAGACAGAAAAAGAAGAAAAAGAGAAAGAGAAAAGTCAGACAAGAGAAAGCAATCAAGGGAGAGTTTTTATCTTCAAGATTCAGGAAGAAAAGAAGTGGTAAAGTGAGGTGGAAGAATAGGGGTGTGCCAGTGGGGGGATGGGGGGAGAGAGGTTACATTATGTTACATTATGTAACAAACCCCGAAATTTGGCTGGTTCAAAGTCCACTCTCGTGACTTTCCTATTTTTCTGAAGTGATTGAAAAAAAAAAAAAAAGGCTTTATATCCGTCCGTTTGTTTTTTTTCTACAGATTAATTCAAGACGATAAAAAATGAGTAAGAAAAAAAATCCTCGAGACGAAACAGAGGAATACCTGAAACGAAAATATGATTCAAAATAAAAACATGAGAAAAGGAAAAAAGTACAGAAAATTCAAGGTGTGAGACAGACTGCACAAGAATCAAAGCAGATGGAGTTTCAGGTGGCGCTAGCACTGCATCATGTAGTGTGTGTCCTGCCTGAAGTTCAAGAGAAGGAAAGAAGATTCACCTCCGTAGATCTTGGTGAAGGCTCCTACTCCGGCTGGTGACCGGATGTACAGATGTCTGCAAGTAGAGGCTACACACACACACACACACACATGCATGCATCAACAAAAGGTGCAAATACACAAACATACACATAAATAATATGAAAAAAAAAAAAAAAAATTCAAAACCAAGGTCAACCCCGATGAAAACCTTTTCTTTTTTTTTTCTTTTTTTTTTTGGTCATATTTTTCTTCTCATTTCATCCTCTAAACTTCAGTTATTCTTGTAAAAGAAAAATCATATTCATCGTGCTGAAATTCTTTTGAGGTTCAGACCATTACATTTCCTTACAAAAAAAAAAATTCCCTTTAAAAAAAAAAAAAAATTCATTTTCCCACTATTTATGTGATCTGTCTTCTTGACCCCGTTAACCCTAACTGAAACAAGAAATGCATTACAGAACAAAGCACTGTAGACTATGGGAGTATCCCTTGACTTTTGACACAAAACTTATTCATTCAGAAATAAGGCACCTTCAAATGTTGAACGCAGCCAGTCACAGGGAAGGCTAAACAGATGAACTCGTGCCTGAACTCTACACCGGGCTTAATATAATGAATAGTGCCGAAAAAGTGTAAAAAGAACAATACAAAACCATTTTTTTACAAAAAAAAAAAAAAAAATTAGTCTTAATCAAGTTAATGTAAAACATATGTAAGTTTAAAAATATATGTAATCAATATCATCAAGTCTAAATCATCAATGAGTCAAGACTCAAATGAATGGCTACAACTGTTTCTTCATCTGCTCTAAGCAACCAGTTTTACCTTCTGCTATCATGTCGTTTCTTTCCGAATCAAAATCTGCTTGTCTGACTGCTTACACGGTTAGTGTTTTGTTTTCAAACTGCTTCATTTAAATTGCACATGATGCATTCAGCGCATGTATCTGTGTACTGCCACCATGATGCTTCATTTAAACTGCACATGATGCATTCAGCGCATGTACCTCTGTACTGCCAATGCTTCATTTAAATTGCACATGATGCATTCAACCCATGTATCTCTGTGCTGCCACCACGATACTTCATTTAAATTGCACATGATGCATTCAGCGCATGTATCTCTGTACTGCCACCATGATGTTTCATTTAAATTGCACATGATGCATTCAGCGCATGTATCTCTGTACTGCCACCATGATGTTTCATTTAAATTGCACATGATGCATTCAGCGCATGTATCTCTGTACTGCCACCATGATGTTTCATTTAAATTGCACATGATGCATTCAGCGCATGTATCTCTGTACTGCCACCATGATGTTTCATTTAAATTGCACATGATGCATTCAGCGCATGTATCTCTGTACTGCCACCATGATGTTTCATTTAAATTGCACATGATGCATTCAGCGCATGTATCTCTGTACTGCCACCATGATGCTTCATTTAAATTGCACATGATGCATTCAGCGCATGTATCTCTGTACTGCCAATGCTTCATTTAAATTGCACATGATGCATTCAGCGCATGTACCTCTGTTCTGCCACCATGATGCTTCATTTAAATTGCACATGATGCATTCAGCGCATGTACCTCTGCCACTATGATGCTCCATTTAAATTGCACATGATGCATTCAGCGCATGTACCTCTGCCACTATGATGCTCCATTTAAATTGCACATAATGCATTCAGCGCATGTATCTGTGTACTGCCACCACCATGCTTCATTTAAATTCCACATAATGCATTCAGCACATGTATCTCTGTACTGCCACCATGATGCTTCATTTAAATTGCACATGATGCATTCAGCACATGTACCTCTGCCACCATGATGCTCCATTTAAACTGCACATGATGCATTCAGCACATGTACCTCTGCCACTATGATGCTCCATTTAAACTGCACATGATGCATTCAGCGCATGTACCTCTGCCACCATGATGCTCCATTTAAACTGCACATGATGCATTCAGCGCATGTACCTCTGCCACCATGATGCTCCATTTAAACTGCACATGATGCATTCAGCGCATGTATCTGTGTACTGCCACCACGATGACAGCTAGTGTTGCTGTCAAAGCTATGACGATGGTGGAACATTTTACCAAACATCAGTGTCAATCAAAATTCAAATCTGCACAAGTTCGAACGTCTGTCGTCTTTGGCATTGGAGTGACATCCACACTGGGACAGTGGACGCTTGGACTGTGATAACATGGATACTCACTGTGACTGCAGATCATGTGTTTCAATTACTTGTCATAGGACCTTCATGACAGAATTGGCAGTGGCTATTCAGCAGCGAAAATACAGAGTAGTCCAACAATTACAGCAGTTTACAGTCAGATTACTCTGTACCGATATCTAAGAACAAAAGGTTAAACTAGGAAAAAACTCAGATGACAAACTATGCATACATCTCAAGATACTTACCAAAAATGGAAAATGGAATATTTCAAACTAATTAAAATCAAATTCTAAAATGATCAGGTAGCACATGGAAAAAAAAAAAAAAGAAGAGAGAATACTACCAATACATAAAGTGTGATTCACGGATCTAAACTCTTCAATCTGCTGACCCCAATCAGACACGTCCATGACTACAAATAATCAAGGCAGGTTTCATAACATTAACTGCATCTGTGCACAGCCAAAACTTCAAAGATCCGTTCCTGGTATTTGGGGGTCTCCTGCGGCCGTGCCACTCACCGGCGCGGGTGTAGAACCAGTCCTCATCATAGGGACTCAGTTCCTTGAAGCGGCCAAGCTTGACGATGTCTGCCCATTCAGGGACCTTCAGTTTCCCTGACCTGCGGATCAGCACGGACTGACATGAAGTGAGCAACAGACAGCGCCCCCCTCCCCTACCAAACCTCACAAACACATGCAAATTTGATTCAAATGAAAAACTGTAAAACACAAAAAGTGTTGTTGTAAACACATTCTATGTCGATGTCTACACACACAGACATTATTAGTTACAACATGACTTCCAGTGGTCACAAACAAGAATCATACTACAACAATTCTGCGCCGTTCTGGAGACATGCCTTATTCAAAACTAACAAGCACACCTGGCTTTATGGTAATAACAGCAAGCACAACAATTAAGCTACCACAGTTTAAATGTCTTGCCTTTGCATAATGTTGCTTTCAAAATTTTCCCCCATCAGCAGAAACACCTTTACCTATCTTGCAGGAGTTGACAGGAAAAAAAAATACTCTTAACACAGAATGAGTTCTTCTAATCTCAGAAGAATGTGTTCAGTTTCACTGGTCTGAGCAACGTGACAGCAATGCCAAAACAGAGAGGACCCAACGTGACAGCAAATTTACTGACAGAACAGAAGGCTAACATGACAGCAATGGCAGAACAGAGAAGACCAATATGACAGAAATGGCAGAATAGAGAAGACCAACATAACAGCAATGGCAGAATAGAGAAGACCAACATGACAGCAATGGCAGAGTAGAGAAGACCAACACGACAGCAATGGCAGAGTAGAGAAGAACAACATGACAGCAATGGCAGAGTAGAGAAGACCAACATGACAGCATCGGCAGAGTTGAGAAGACCAACATGACAGCATCTGCAGAGTAGAGAAGACCAACATGACAGCATCAGCAGAATAGAGAAGACCAACATGACAGCAAGGGCAGTTCGAGAGAAGACCAACATGACAGCAATGGCAGAATAGAGAAGACCAACATGACAGCAATGGCAGAGTAGAGAAGACCAACACGACAGCAATGGCAGAGTAGAGAAGACCAACATGACAGCAATGGCAGAGTAGAGAAGACCAACATGACAGAAAAGGGAGAGTAGAGAAGACCAACATGACAGCATCTGCAGAGTAGAGAAGACCAACAGGACAGCATCGACAGAATAGAGAAGACCAACATGACAGCAATGGCAGAATAGAGAAGACCAACATGACAGCAATGGCAGAATAGATAAGACCAACATGACAGCATCTGAAGAGTAGAGAAGACCAACATGACATCATCTGCAGAGTAGAGAAGACCAACATGACAGCAATGGCAGAATAAGAGAAGACCAACATGACAGCCAATGGCAGAATAGAGAAGTTCCACTGTGGAACACGGTCATGATGACAACTTACTTTTTCAGGAAGGCAGCCAGAGCCTTGGTGAATTCATGCTGGTTGACGTCTTTCACTGAGATGCCCATCTGTATAGGAAAATTTTTTTTAAATACACAAATTTGGTGCCCTTCGGTATTATAAGAAAATAAAAAGATGGATATAGTTTAGCAATCATCTTTTTTGTTTTTATCACTACCAACATCAACACACTAGCAACAGACCATATTAACAGAATGACTGAGAAGCAGTTTGAGTGAATTCATGGCAGTGATAGCATAAATTTACCGTCCAGTTCTGGTTAATTTCTCAGTTCACTTCCACTCCCTATGATTTATTATTAAATGTTTTATTACTGTGTGTGTGTGTGTGTGTGTGTGTGTGTGTGTGCGCGCGTGCGCGCTATCCAGAAAAATACATTAACTTGATTAAGAACACATGACCAATGTGATGGTGCATGACTGACAGATAAGCCAGTGTTATCTCACCAAGTGTTGAGACAGCAAATGGTACCAGCAATAAGTATTTTCTTTTTCTATAATGCTATTTTACTGGCCATGGTTGGTTATTGCATATTATTACTGTGAAATACGTTCATCATCAGCTCCCCCAAGTCTTCAAATGAGACTTGATAGTCCCTGGGAGTGGGATTCCTTACATAATCTAGTGACAAAAACCCAAGTTGCCTACAGGAGGCAACTTGGATTTTTGTCGCTAGAAAACATAAGTAGTACAGGATAAAACACTGATTAAAATCCTGAAATGACAACATAGTCATTATCATGCGGAGGGATGAAACATTAGGTTCCCAGCCTGACATGACAACAGGGTAGCCGTGGGATGAACAGTTTCTCTGTTCATTCACCAGACACTTTCCCTATGGGACAAAGCTCTGTCGTCCAGCCCAACGGACGTCAGGAGTGAACTGGGATGAAACTATGTAGTGTGTTCAGCAGTCTGACAAATTCCTGACTCCAAATGGAAAGAATTGTATTCTTTAAGGTTCTAGCATAACCTCACTTTTAAAAAAATTCAAAAGATTCAACCCTCTGTTTTTCTTTCTTTTTTTTTGACGGAGGATGTTTCTCTTGTTATTTATTTCCCCGAAACACTGCAAGCTCATCATCAGAAGTTCTCTGAACACAACACTGATGGAAAATGGGGAGTTTAATATTTACAAATTACACTCCTTGTTTTGCTGAGTATACATATCAAGATCGTGTCTCCAGTCCCCCACATACCACACCAATTTGTCCCCCGGGGTGAAACCTGAACAGTGTGCCTTGTGCTGTGTTTGGCTATAGGACTGAAGCAAACAGGGAGAAATTGTGCACTGTCTGCTAGTGCCACAGACATCAGACGGTGGGTGGGACATCTGTTTACTGCATTAGCCCTGAAAAATTGGCCACATAGAGCAAGCAAAATGGCCATGGCTTGCCTGAGTTTGACACTGTACATTACATGACACCAAATCAATTATTACAACTGATTTACACTAAAAAAATAAAAAAAATAAAAAAGCTATTAAAAAAATGGCATACATCCTACCTTCAAATCGATATAGTTGTCAGCCGCTCCAACACAATTAACCTGAAAAAAAAAAAAGTTGTAATGATGAACTGAAACTGCAACAACCTTACACACTTTCAGCATCTACAACGTTTTCAATGTGATTGTAATTGATGTATACATGTGCACTTTGCAGGCTTACTGAAGCGGTAGTCTGTGTACAGAGAAAACAAAAAAGGGAGAGAAAAACAAACAAATAAACACCACCATGGGATGATGTACATTGGGGCTAAAGTTCTACCTTGTTTTTCAACTGTAAATATCAAGCCTTTAGTAACTTGAACCTTTGAATGTGCCCCTAGAACTAGTAGAAGTCAACCAGCGATCATTCAGCGACTCTTTACACTACAGGCTTCAAAGTAATAAATTACATACCTCCTGGATAATGGGGTCAGTGATGGAGAGTACAGTAGGGTGCAGCTGGAGAAGGAGGGGAAATGGGGGTGAAGAGGGAGGGGAGGTGAACAGAGGATGGCGATTAGGAGCGAAGGTCATGGGGTCAGAGGGTAAAAGAGGAGGGACAGAAAGGGCAAGGAGGACTGGAATTTTCGTCTTCGGGGTCAGAGGGTAGAGTAGGAGGAGGGCAAAGGAAACAAAGGGGACAGTAATTTCATTTTAAAAAAATCAGGAAAAAGAAAATTTGATGTCCTCTCAGTCATTAAAGCCAAAAAGCGGAAACCATTACAACTGATACTGAGACACCTGCTACAATGACAAAGATGACACACGGAAAGGCTTTCAAGTTAAAAGGTTTTGCAAGAAACAGGAGGCAGTTTTCAGGGGTTTCATAAAGCTGGTGTAAAATACCAACGTGAATGAATGAATTATTTCATTTATTTCTCTAAATAGCACTTTTCAGTCCAAAAAAAAAAAGGTTAACTGTTCAGCATACCTTACCTCACCAGTTTCAGTCAAATTTATATTACTGACTTCTACCAACTTTGCATTTTGTGCAGTTTTCTCAAACAGACGGGAACACCCACTATACAACAATAACAAAATTAAACGTCAGTTGACGAATAACTTAAGACCAGAGAGCCACTCAGCCTGCACTGTTTGTTGGTTTGGTTGGTTTTGATTGTTGTTGCACTGGCTTGTTTGCTTGTTTTTAAGTTTATCCATTGCTGCAGGGTGCATTGCAGCATGGAATTGGCAAACGTCTTGAACTTTCTAATGATCAAATATGTTTGGAGGCAATATTCTTCCTAACTTTTATTAAGCTATCTTTTTAAAAATCAGAGCTAGGTAAAGAATTCCAAATATTAACAATCATTATTATAGCACACAAAAAAAGGAGGGCGTAAACATTTTAGAGTTAATAAACTGTTTATCTAGCTTCATCAGATGACCACTTCTGTTGGAATTATGGCATGGGACAAAAAAAAAAAAAAAAACAGCAACATAGAACTTTTAAGTAGTTTAGTTTAGAAGCAAGATTTTAAAGATTGCTGTCATATGAACTCTCACTTCTGGTATTCTAGACTTACTTTAACTGGAATTTCAGCCTTTCTTCATGATATTTGGCAATTTACGGGATGTCAGCCTTTCTTTCAAACTTTAAGTGACTCACTCCAATAATCTTTTTGGTGAGTCTTCTTTGTACATTTTCTACAATTAGAGTTATTTAAATTCTTCAAATCTGGAAACCATGAAATTTTACCAAGTTTTAAATTTGGGTTAAATAAAGATGAAAAGCTTTTAAAAGTGGTACCACCAAACAAAATAAAATATGATATCATCACAGAAATTATGTTGGCCTTTCTAACAGTTGCAGAACATATGCTATTGCTAGTTAAAAGCCGATTAAATCAACATTCTTAATTCCTTAGTTTTCAGCTTTAACGGGTCATATCTGTGCATGGTATATACTGGGGTTATTTTTACTGATGTAAAGTATCTTGCACTTCTGATTATTGAACTTGATTTGCAAGTCCTTAGACCAACTCACTAACTTACTAGTTACTATATAATCTGGTAGTTTATGAACTAGTTTATATTACTACTTCCATCATCAAGAATACTGTCGTAAACTTTCATGTCATCTGCAAAAACCAATAGATCTGTAAATTCCGTATGTATAACAATGTGTGGCATGTCATTAATAAAATAAAGGAACAAACTTTCACAGTTGATTCCAGAACACTACCTCGCCAAACACCAATGGTAACCTGAGTACTTGTTGATTACTGATGTACTGGCTTCTATCAGTAAAGAAATCTTTAAACCTAATTTACAAATTACTGAAGTAGTTTTTCATGATGAATGCCATAACCTTTCACATTTGTGGAGTAGTAAGTTATAATTTCATGCAAGATTTTATAAAATGCCTTTTGCTAAATACTACATCTGACAGAATACTATTATTTGCCATTATCATCAAATCATTTTTTGTACTGTTGTAATAGCTGGGTTATACAGCATCTGCCTAATGTGAACCTGAACTGGCAGCTTAATAATAATTTGCTGGAAAGTAAAGGCTCTAATCAGAGTTGCACAAACCTTACACACTACGTACAGAGATGAGGCTAACAGGTTTATAGTTTCGTGGTTCATTTTCATAATTTCCTTTTATGAACATTGGCTTGACATCAGTTTGCTTCCAACTGTCAAGAATTTCACCTTGTTTGTTTATCTTTTTTTTTTTTTTTTTTTTTTTAACAGGAAATGTCAGTCTTTTAATTTGCAAGACAAGAATTTATAAAATTATAAATATCAGGCCAGAAGACTGTGATCTGTAGCTTGGCTAATATATCCTGAACATCCTTTCCAATAGAGTTCATAGTAGAAATTACTTTTCCTGTTTTGTTTTTTCCCCGAAAGCATGTCAAAAGCAATACTAATAATACTATGATACATCAGCAGATAAGATCTAATTATCAGGTAAAACATCCCATATGAATGGAAAAAGAAAGATAACTATGTCTGGAACATGTGTTCATTGTTGAATTTATTCATGATCATGCCACTTTCACGGTGAGCATGCTAAATCACCGTTCCAATGTGGCTGTGCATTATGAAGTCCTACTGTCCTCCCTGCCCAGTCCCCCCCCCCCCCCCCCCCCCACCCCCGCACCCCTCTCCCGCACTACAGTTTTTCACTTAGAACTCTAGTTAAATCTTGATATTTCAACTTTGATAAAACACTGTGGAAGGAGGGACAAGCAAAGGCCTACTTTACACAAAGTTTACAGCACCCATCCCTTTCCCCTTTTGTCAACATTACTGTTCGCACCCTCACATGATCAGCGTAACCCTTCGGTTTATCAACGTGCCACAGAGGGGCCTCTAGTCTAAACTTGGATAAAATCGGAAATGAAATGAGGTAGGGAACAGTAAACGATAAACAGTACTTAAACAAGTGGGGTATTTTTTGCTCCCATAAGAAAACCTAACACAGAGTAACTTTTATTCAAGACTGGCACAGCCTTAGCCTTGAATAAAAGTTACTCTGTGTTAGGTTTTCTTATGGGAGCAAAAAATACCCCACTTGTTTACTGTTTAAACTTGGATAATTTTAAAAACAGAATTTTTTCTGTCATTTTCCACGGAATCAGCCGAATAGTGAACAAATACTATCGTATAAGAATAATTTGTAGTCGCAAATGCTGCCATGATCATGCACATACAATCCTTGATCTATTAACTTCTTGTCCAATCTTT
>CM065748.1:14999417-15016917 GCA_033310375.1 Conus canariensis
CACGCAGACCTACCTGTTGCTGAACTCTTTGGATAGTGTGTGCATGGAGATTAGATCAGATCAGCATGTGAAGGATTCTGTCATTTACGTGCATGCAGAAGATCAGACCAGCGTGAGAGTGCATGGCAGGTCTGTACGCATACTTTCATAATATATCCCGGCATCAACCAGGCCCGAGAGATGTAGATACCTGCAGCGTTAGTCAGAAAATGTGAGCAACAACCGATCTTAGAGCTGAATTCTTTCAGCAGATGAAACTCGGACTCTGTGGTTCCAGTCTTTCCAATTGAACCCAAAGCAAATGCAACACTGGGTAAAAGCTAGTCAGAAAAAAAGGCTCTGATGGGAATCGAACCAACGACCTCCGAGCCCGGACTCCGCGACACTGGCCACTGCGCCACGGCGGCTGGTCAGATCGTATCAGTATGAGTTCTTTGCAATCATGAAATTAGACATTTAGGGATGTTAGATAGTCTCCACACTCTATGACATTGAAATGAACGATTTGCATGGTAAATGTTCGTTTGTACATTCTCCAGATAACTACTTAAGTTCGAAAATTTGGTAGCCTAAGTAAGACGTTTTCAATAAATGCTGTATTTGCAGTCATTGCACAAGTAATATTGTTTGTGATGCCGTTTATACAAAAAACACAAAGTTCGTTTTGTATTATACTTCGTTGTTTATAATACTTCAAGAGTATTGATATACGTGTACTCTGTGGAAGTAGCAACCTCAAAGGACCTGCATTTCCGCCATGAAGTCAACAGTCATTTTGGGTTTTTTTTGTTTGACAATAATATGAAGAAAACTGCGTACACACACACAAACACTCTCTCGTCTTCACACACTCGTTCCGCCAGCCACAACACAGGTACGCACGCACGCACGCGCGCGCGCATACAGGCTTAAAAACACGATATCAAAACGCAGAGAACAATCTGTTTATTGGCTTGATAAAGAAAATACCAAAGATCAAGAGCACCAAAGATCAAGAGCATTTTCATGGGGCTACCAACGCTAACCTCAAACAACGATTGAAAGTGCAAAAATATCTTTATGTCAAACAGCAGTTGACATCGCATTTAATTGTATTCCTATTAGTGTTTTGAATTAGCGTGAGTGTGTGTGTGTGTGTGTGTGTGTGTGTGTGTGTGTGTGTGTGTGTGTGTGTGTATGCGCGCGCGCTAGTCTGTGTGTTTATCAAACAATCTTTTCATTTGTCCTCATGACTCCACAAAAATGATTAGCCCCCTGATGCACATTTTGTTAACTTCAGTACTTGGTGCGTTGGAACTGAGTCCTTTCTTTGTCGTTGTTTGAAATGGTCATTGTGACTGAGTCCTTTCTTTGTCGTTGTTTGAAATGGTAATTGTGACTGCACCCTTAACACATGTGATGTTATTGCCTTGTGAATTATGTTGCTTTTTTCTTATCTTTTCTTAGACTTTCATTTTACAAGGTTCAAACTGTACATATATCTGCAATCGCATCAAGGTTAACGTGTGGTAGACGGGAGAACACTAGTTGATAGTCAAATCAAAATGTCATACTTTTTATAAATGGATCCAAAGTAAGACGGGACAATCTTCAAATTACGAAACAGGAAGGGAAAAAAATTGTAACAAAACAATCGCTCAAGCAAAAAAGTCGTAATGGGATGCAACTCGTGAAAGCGAAATACCTGAATCAAAAGATATGTATGAAGTACAGGGAGAAAGTAAAGTAGATGACATATGGCTGCAGAAAACGACGTTGTTAAATTAGATAAAGAATTTCCAACTGCTTTGGAAAAAGTTGAAGCTGTGTTTCTCAGAATAGTCTGTCTTCATGTTCATGGGCAGAAAGTGAGCATTACAGAATTAAAGGGGAACCAACGAATCCACGTCCAGTTGCCGAACTTATTTCAAATTGTCCAATCCAGTTTTCTGAATTGGCAGAAGTTCTAATTGCGATTTCATCTAAAAAAAAAACCCAAAAAACAACAAACAATTCAGCAGTTGGTCTAGATTTTATATCCTATTAAATGCTTTGTCATTTGCGTTCTTCCTGAAAGGTTTCTTGACAATCCTTCTTCCAGAAAAAAAAAATGTTGGAATACTGGCGCTTCACCCCGAATCTGGAAGAGTTCAGCAGTTACACCAGTCTTAAATAAGGCAAATTAAAGATTTTGATAAACAGCTAGCCACTTTTTTCTTTTACCTTTCATACTGGAAAACTCGTAGAAACAATAATGTACGAAAACGTCCGATGCACACTTGTGAAAAAAAAGTATATACTTCCAGTCCAACATGCTGGATTTAGGAAAGGTCGATGTACAACAGATGATCTTATAAAGCTTAGGAGAAAGATGAGTGAAAGGTTTTACCACAGTGCGTTTTTTTTTACGTTGAAAAACGTACAACAGTGTTTTGCACACTCGATTACTCTATAATTGTTCTTTTAAATGGGTTTTTGGCAGTTAATTTTATCACCTGAAAAGTTTCTTTAAAGACAGACATATATGTACAAAAAAGTGTTTACGCCTTTCAGGAATGGGTATCCCTCATGGATTAATCATTTTTCCAATCTTATTCTCAAACTTTCTTTGTGATCTGCGTGTGCTGTTAAAAAATACCTGTATGGTTCATTAGAAGATAACATTGCTATATTGATGAATACTAATGTCAGAAAACTGGCAAATAAGAGATAAGTCACATGCAGAATTTATATCAACACGAGTTAGCAACGTATCTGCTTAGGTGAAGGAAACTGGACTATCTGGGGAAAACACTTTTGAAAACGTTGTTAATAATGGAGAAAATACTTCTGTACTGCCATCCTTGAACCTTGATGGCAGGGTGATAAAATACCGGCAAAGTGGATAGTTTTTAGGATCCTTTTAACCCCCAAACTGGGTTGGAAAATGCGTATAGTATATCTGATAAATAAAGAACGTAAAGGACTAAATAAAAAAAAATTGTTAACTGTCAACCCTGGGGACAGAAATCTAAAATCCTCTAACATCTCACTTTCTTTAGTTCGCTCAAAGCAAACGTATGGACAAGATGTGTACCTTTCTGTTCCACATAACGTTTGAAGAAGTCACAAAGCACTGAAAGCAAAGCAGTTAAACTGGACTTAGGGGGTCCAGTGCACTCTGTTACGTACAAGTACTACAAAGTGGCTTGTGTTCCACATGTCTGTGAACAATGGAGTAGAGAAATGGCCAAGTGTGTGATCTGAAGCCTTTCAGTCAAAAATTCAGTTACAAATGAAAACTTCATGGACTAAAAAAAAGAAAATTCCAAAAGGAGCCAAACACATTTCATACATACAGCCCATAAGAAACCGTACTTCTGAACGTTTGTTAAGTGTAATTTTGATATAACATTGATTCCAGAAAATCCCGCTGTACATTAAATGCCTTCAGTGGAACTCTTAATCAGAACGGTTGATATAAATGAGCAAAAAATTAAGCAAAAAGAAAACAATATTCTTGTAAATGACGTGAGAGAACACTTAGAGAGTTCTTAACCTAATTACCTTAAAATTTATTCTGATGGTTCAATCATGGAAACAGCTGCCAGCGATTCAGCATTTGTTGTTCCAAGCTTATATATACGAAAGTGTTTCATTTTGGAAGGGGTTTTTCAAGATACAAGAAGCAATGTCCATCAATAGATAAAAACATATAGACAAGGGGCTGATAATCAGGTCCAGTGTGAATGTAGAGAGAACGAGGGAAAGTGGGAAATATACATGTGGTTGTTGTTTTTTTTTTATACATTATTACACGTGTTTTTTTCCCATTGTTATATGTGTTGAGATATATATATATATATATATATATATATATATATATATATATATATATATATATAATATAATTTATTCTCATTTTCTAGAACAAATTATGTATATATATATATATATCAATAACGATAACAGTTGTCATCTTTAGAGCCTCACAGTGTGTGAAAACAGAACAAGCAATACCCACTAGAGCAAACAGAAACCCAGACATATGTAATCACTCATTTCACACTAAAACGTATCTGAACAATTTGAAACTGTACATCTTTAGAATTCATACAGACAAAGAATTATGCACAAAAGGGCCTCTCTGTGTTTCTGCCTGTCTACATGCCTGTCACTATCTCTTTCTCCTTCAAAATCCTGTCTGTCGCTCTGTCTCCGGCCAATGAAGAAAGTACATGAGATGCACTCAAAGAGAAATAAATGGAATCGTGCTCCATGGGCTTGCATGTACCTGAGACCATCAACCTTTCCTTTAAAAAAAAAAAGTACGATCCGGTTCTTTGGGAAGCCTTTTGACAGGTGAAAGCTTGAATAATTAAAAAAAAAATGAACTCCGAAAAAAAATCATATATATATATATATATATATATATATATATATATATAATATATACACGGCAAAATTATATGCAATGTTAATGGCCTTGACTTACTTTCATGAAACGCCATGTCCTTTAATATTCTACTTTGGGCTGACTTCAAGTTTTGAAGTCATTGTATAAATGAGATGTTAGAACTAGAGAAGATTTACTCTATGAAGTACAGTGCTTAACACACTGTATGTGGTCTCAAGATATGGTATAGATTTCTATTGGGTTCTGTCTCATTGTGGTCTAAATTGCAACGAAAAGACATTGTCATGCAAAGCTCGGAGCACAAGTATGCACAGAAAGTGATTCAATTCTTTCATTGCAATTTCCCGTGCCTGAAATTCTGCTAGGGTTGGAAAACGCATTTACAAAAGAAACACATTGCCCAGCTACATACACCACTTAGCTAAGATGATTACAAAATTAAGATTGAGCACATGGAACACCAAGTTTTTCTTGATGTTGCATGTTTCTGTGGGATACCTATTTCAGCTGATAGTAATAATAATGATTTCTTATATAGTGCTTAATCAAACGAATTTCTCTAAGCGCTTTACAAAGTCATACTACATTCACCCTTCTCATATACAATAATACACCTTACACCCAACTACAAATACTATTACTACAATAACTAACAAATCCTAATCCTACCAATGTGACATTCACTTATTCTTCAAATATCACTACAAAAACTTAATCCTATAACGTTCAATCATACAACAAATACATATAATAGAGAACATACACATACGCTACATTTGAAAAGGCCCAGACGGCTATGAGTTAGGTTGTACCCCCCCCCCCCCCCCCCTCTCCCCACAGCATTGACTAATTATGAGAAAAATGAAATAGTCTATTCTAAGATTGTCCTGTGTTAACAGACCTTTATACTGTGCAAGGTGTTAATCTTCAAAAATATCAATAGAAATTTGTATCATTATTGATATTGCCACTGTTATTTCTCAATCTGATGTAGACAGATTACTATGAGGATCCGAAATTTGAGGGCCAGGGTATGTAATACAAGTTCTTTATCTATATATGTGAGAATCATTGAGGAGAAGTGTTTTCATTCATTTATCGTCTTATATCCTCTGTGGGGAAGACGCAAAATACAGCCACTGAACTGAACTGAGATGATGGCTTCTGAGAGTGTGGAAATGAAAACACAGGATCAACTGTACATCAGCTATTTCTCCTAGGTCGCCTAAAATTCAAACTAGTCAGTTATCAAACGACAATGATCATCATTAGCAACTGATTGGACAAGACAACAAATGAAAATATGCACATCCCAACAGACACCAACACCTACTGGGTCTTTGTTAAGCAAAGGATAGTTGGGGCACAGGGGAGGGGGGGGGGGGGGACAAATAGGGAGGGACACGGCCATGTCGATCTTGTTTGCCGGATCTTATCAGACGAATTTGACCATTTCCTCAGGTCAGTCTGCTACCTTCAGTGTAAAACTTTTAACGCTGTTATGTCTAAATGAAAGATTATTGTCACACAATGACGCATATTTAGAGTCCTCATGATGACAGATCCCTATCCACTCTCACTGCTCTTCCTTGAAAGCTAGCAGCCTCTTCTATTGTAAGGAAGGCCATTTAACAAGTGGCTGAAAATACACATTCTTTGAGGGGAGAAACCCCACCTCATAGTCATGTTCACATATTAGATTAGATATTTAGCAATGGTAGCCGTGTACAGATGACCAACACAGATTATCATCTGGTAAGAAAAGTGCAGCTGACGGCTCAGCACCAAAGTAGTAGAGTTTTTTTTCTGTTTTTTTTTTTTTTTTTTTTTTTTTCATCGGCTGTTTCTGTTCCTCTGTTCAACTCATTCGCGCGGTACATCAGCCACAGCTCCGTCCCCCCCCCCCCCCCCCCCGCCCCCCATTACCCCACCACCTCCCCTCCACTGCTGTCCCTATCTCGGCCTGCCTTCTTTCCCTTTTCCATGACTGGTGAAGATAGCAGCATTCGACCTTGACACCGGCAAGCTTATCACAAAACTGTCATGTGCAGCTCCCTGTTGCTATGCTTCCCTTTCGCCCCATTCCCCAAACCACACATTCACACTTCACATACATAGGGACAGCAGTGGAGGGGCGATGGTGGGGTAAATGAGCGAAAACCACACTCTGACAGTGCGGAAATGTACGAGGTATGAGTTTCCCGTCACGTCGACCTTCATAGATGAAATGAAGGCCTATCTTGGAACCACATCTCAATTGTCTGTGTGTTGTCACTAGTTCCTATTTCACTGGCGAAGGTTCCAGTAGCGACTGTTGAGTGACAGTGCTGGATGGTCAGTGTTGGGACTGGTTTCCAAATTCGTGGACTAATCACTAAATAATGATGGTCAGTGCTGGGACTGCTTTCCAAATTCGTGGACTAATCACTAAATAATGATGGTCAGTACTGGGACTGGTTTCCAAATTCGTGGACTGATCACTAAATAATGATGGTCAGTGCTGGGACTGCTTTCCAAATTCGTGGACTAATCACTAAATAATGATGATGGTCAGTGCTGGGACTGCTTTCCAAATTCGGGACTAATCACTAAATAATGATGGTCAGTGCTGGGACTGGTTTCCAAGTTCGTGGACTAATCACTAAATAATGATGGTGATACCGTTTCTACTATTGTTACTACTGCAGCAAATGAAGGTGATGATGACGACGACGACATCAACAACAACAGCAATAATAATAATGATTATGATACGAAATCAAATTGAACAATATACTAATAAAGTAAAAGCAAACCAAACCACATCAACCAAACCAAAGCAACAAAGATGATACCGAAAAAAAAAATTAAATGAAAGGAAGTCAAAGTATCATGAAGCAAATATCAAACCAAAATGAAATCAAACCAAGTTCAGATGAAACCAAAACAGAAGTCAAATGAAATTTAGGTTAAAGCAAGTCAAGTCTATCTGATAATGGAGGCCACGTTATAACTACAAGCCTATTACATGGACAAGTTGAGTGGTGCTGGTTATAGAAGACACGTCAGAACTACACACACATTCCACAGGGTGGATCATCTTACTTCTCTTTTGAATAATGACTAAAAAAAATTAAGTAAGCAAAGAAAGAAAGGAAGGAAGGAATAAAACAGTGAAGACATGAATGAAAGAAATTATTTGCGATTGTGCCACCTAAATCTTGAGTCAGCTGAATTTGCAAATCATCGATCTTTCTTCCAGTTTTTCCCTCTTTCCTTTTGTCAGGCTCGTGAAGACCTGAACTACTATGGAGGAATAAACAGAAATGACAGACCTTGGTGAACTATCTCCCCGACACACAAATAGCAGCATCAATACGAAGATAATACGTTCACACCAGGTTCATTTTCTTTCACTCCACACGCATAAGAGTTTTCATACACACAGCCACACACTCATGCACCCGACGAGGAGACTACACACCACAACATCACAAATGACCAAGGCAATAAACTCGATGAATTATCAAGGCTCCAGCGTACATAATGAACAATTATCAGAACGCCGGCGTCAGACACCCAAAAGGGCCATACATCAACATACAATCGGTAGCCACACAGACTCAAAGATCAACCAATACCGTGAACACATCTCCCCTTTTTCCAATGTTGGTCCACCCTCACACCCCACTCAGCACAGCCCACAACTCCAGTTCCCCGAATCACAACCCCTCAAGTACAACCCCTGCACACCCAGGCAGCACTTCACCTGACGAGCTGCCCACGATGCCCCCCAACCTGTACCCCATGAAGAACGCAGCCCTCGCACAACTTGGTGCACGACTGCAAACCACTCGGGTCAGCCTGGAGCACCAGGACACTGATCCATGTGTGGAAGTGCCCTCGAAGAGTTGCAACGAACAATGAAGTCAAAACGGGAACAGACCTGGAGATGAGGACCCCTCCAAACACAGGGTGAATTCGACTGGAACTTGAATCAAGACCATTTACCCAGAGAGATGGGGATGAGTTGTAGTTTCCATTTAACACCATCATCACTTGATCACATTATTATAATTCATCATGTAACAAATACACTTGGAGCTACAAGCGCTGCTCTCATAGCATTATCACATTAGACTCGTTATCACAGATCTCGCTGCCACTGTCATTAGTGTCTCACAGACACAGTCAACATACTTGACTGTACCGAGCCTAAGTTACAGTCTATAGCACTGAAAGACGACGATTAAGAAGCAAGGTCTCCACACGGCAAGCACAGCCGCTCACAAACACAAACGACGTGAAGATCCAAAAGGTACAATATCCACAAGGCACAATATTCACAACGCACAATATCCACCAGGCACAATACCCACAAGGCGCAATAAATTTACATTGAACTACCCGAAGAAGAAGAACCAAGGCCCCCACACGGCAATGCGAGTCGCTCACGAGTACTGACGACGTGAATATTGGCGGGTACAGCTACAACGATGAACCACCGACGCACAGATCTACAGCAAAATTCCACAGGTCACAGTAAACGAAGTCGGCCGCTGACGAACACAACGAACTGAAGATCCAAAGAGCACAGCAAACCAAGTATAGATATGTAAGAGAGTTCGACGACCTCCTCTTCTAGCGGGAGCTTTAACAGTCGCTTTGAGCGACACAGCATTCACAAAACTTCACAAATATTTTCCCTGGCACAGATCTCGCTCTTACCGTCATTAGTAGTGTCCCACAGACACAGTAAACTCCTGCGCCCTACTGACTTGAAAGTCAGCCTCTCCACCTAACTTTACGGAGATAGCGACGAATAAAACAAATAAAATTCTACGCTGGACACAAAGCCTTGACCGTTTCTTACGTCATAATACGTATTTTTACGTTGACGTCACAATACTTCCCCTCCTCAAAAAAAAAAAAAAAAAAATTTAAGTAAAAGAAAAAAAAAACCGAATTTTTTTTTTTTAAAGAAGTAAACAAACAGCAGAATACACAAACTCAGAAATCACACATCAAAACAGCATCAGAAAACTACATTTCACACAAGGAAACTCACTTCCTACCAATCCACCTCAGACAGCATCAAACACTGATGCCAGACGATGACATAGGGACGGACACTGCTCCACATGTCAGGAACAATGCAGCACAACACACTAGGCCACCTCACCATCACTTCCAGATGGAGGCTGAAACAGCCTGGCCTAGACAAGGATACACGGACTCCTAATATCTAAGGGCATGAAACCCGGACATGATATCACTGCTTGCCAAAAGGCAACAAGTCAAACCCTAAGATACATCTTATCTATAGGGGAGTTGACACACCCAACTGACCAATACAGCTGAAATATACACTGACTTGCACTCAGCACAACTCACAATGCACAAGGAAAAAACTATGAAGCACTGCATGACAAGTATGCAAACTTAACTCGGCAAACAAAACAATACAAACACAGAAACAACAACATGAGAAATCCCCATCTCCAAATCCTACCTTTGACAAGCTTTTGTTCACAGGCACTCGTATGCCAACCTACACATGCGCGCGCGCGCGCGCGCGCACACACACACACACACACAACACACACACACACACACACGCACGCACGCACGCACGCACGCACACACAGAGCAATATCAAACGTTAAACTACACTAGAAAATTGCTGTCTGTTAAAACTACCCAACCTAGAATGTTTTCTCAGTCAAGTCTCTCCAGACACCTTTCCTTTTCTTCCTCCTCCTCCCTTTCCTCCATGCTACCGTTCTTCTTTTTCATCTGTTTGGTCTTCCTTCCTCCTCCTTCCTTTTCCCCATGCTACCGTTCTTCTTTTTCATTTGTTTGGTCTTCCTTCCTTCTTCTTTCTTTTTCTCCTTCGTTCTTGTATCATGATCAGTGTCACAGATGTGTGTGCGGGCCTTTACTTGTGGTCAAGGCAAAGGGCGCCATTCAGTTTCCTGTTTACGGTTACTGTTACAGGCACGGCATAAATCGCGCAAGTTGAAATGAAGAAGACGTGAATCCGTATGTCAGGATGCAGATAAGGCAAAGGATAATGCTACAGATACGTTCATTTTGACCGCGGTATAAAGCGATTGATACTGCACCAGAACAGTGAACGGATGGGTGTATCTACCGTTCTTGTCATTTCTGGTGACTTCTCGTGGCCTTTTTTGTTTGTTTGTTAGTTTGTTTGTCTTTGAAACACCGGAAAATCGTGTTGGAACTAGGTGAATATGTTCACAACAGCGAGATAGATCAGGTCACAGAACTGGTTGGAGAAAACGTGGCATATCTGCTAAAACGGGTGAGGTGTAGAGTGACGTGGTGCCATGTCTGAAAGGAAAAGGGAGGGAAATTAACGGCTCTCTATGTTGAAGCGCTCACAGTTATGTACAAAGTCACCACTAATATGACGTGTACACAACATTTTTCCGGACACTGTAATGGGTGCTGTAACCCTAAACGGACAAATGAACCGTGCATATAAGTTGCCAGAACAGCAGTCAGTACAGTTGTCATCACATCAAAGTCACTGTTGTGCGTCCAGTGGAGAAGTTCACAAAGGTTGAAGTTACTGTTGCTGCTGTTGTTGTTGTTGCTGCCGCTGCTGTTGTTGGTGGTGGTCGTTGGTTTTGGTCAGACATAGTGGATGATGCAGACGAGGAAGAACCTGTGGCTGATGGATTGCCGATGAACCCCACAATGGAATCATTGTCGTTTTGCTGTGGACGTCTGTAGTTCTGCCTCTGCATCTGATCCAGCTGGTGCTGTATTTGGATCATCCGGTTCTCCAGAAGAAATGCAGGCACACGGATATGTTCTCTGTCCGTGGGTGAATATCTCATTTCATTGTGAGCTTGTGTGCCCAGTATGGCCACATCGCGGAGCAACTGGAAAAGGTTGTAGATACCGCCATCATCATTATTGTTGCCAATGGTAGCGTCGCTACAGGTGGTGTTGTTGGATTGTTGTGATGAATGGTGGTGACGTTGGTGCTCTTCTGGTGTGGTGAAGCCGGCCAGGTCATCTTGTGGTGTTTCTGCAGCGTGAGCTGACTGCTGCAGCAGCCCTCCACCATGACGATGGCTCTGGTTCTGTGGACAGAATCGACGAGTAGTGCCTCCCTCAGCTGATGGTCCACTGTTGTGCCCATAGAACCCGGCACTGCTGTCTGACACATGACGCACTCCAGCTGAACCTGCATCCCTTTGACTGGGGTCCCCAGAGCGCCGCACTCTTTGTGGACGTTCAGCACTCACATCAGCACGTGGTACGTGGACAGTGTTGTTCATGCCACTCTCTGTGTGACCCTCCAAGACATGTGGTGCTGGTGCTACTCTTGTGGGTGGTCCTCGGGAACTTCCAGGTTGTTGAGTGACCAGATCATGAAATCCGTGACTTCTGTGAATTCTTGGAGGAGGCACAAAAGGGAAAGTCCCTGTGTCTGACTGGGGTGTGATCTGTTCCATTGCTCCCATTCGTTCTTTTTCTAGCGTGAGAGAGGATGTTGACGATCTCACGCTATTCACAGAAGAGCAGTCTGAAAGAGTTGCAGAACCAAACGCGTTCTTTGTGATAGGCCAAGGGGACAGAATATCCTGGCGGTCAGGTCTTGTAACTGCACTGTTTGTATCGGATACGTTCTCTTTGGTGATGTGTTGAATTTTGTTTAAGTACTTAGACTCACCACTGGAGAGTGAATCACTGCTGCTTAGTGACGCAGTGTATCCATGACTGGCCTCAAAAGCTGGTTGCGAGCTGACGTCATAAGTGGTCCTGTATTTCTGTCAAAGATAACACAGATTATCAGTGTGAACACAGTGTGTCATGAAATCAGTAACAGTACACACTCTCAGAGTGAACACAGCACCTATAATATCAATGATGAAACAGACTCTCTCTGTGAAAAGAATGGGTTGTCTTGTAAGTAATAGCACAGACTGTCAGTGCGAAAAGAATTTGTCATCTGTGCCAGATAGTACAAACTGTCAGTGTGAACACACTATCATCATGTAAGTGACAATACAGACTGTCAGTGTGAACACACTGTCATCATGTAAGTGACAATACAGACTGTCTGTGTGAACAGTGTGTCATCATGTAAATGACAGTACAAACTGTCAGTGCGAACAATGTGTGTCATCATACAAATGATATTACAATCTGTCAGTATGAACACAGTAAATGATATATAGTACGAACTGTCAGTGTGAACACATTGTGTCATTAACAAACAACGAATAACAATCACGGCGATTGCAAAATGTAAATAACAACACCAGAAATAACAGCATGTAAACAAAATTGACAGCAACAAGAACATGCAAACAACAATGACAGCAACAAGAACATGCAAACAACCATGACAGCAACAAGAACATGCAAACAACCATGACAGCAACTACAGCAGGCAAACAATGACAGCAGAAACAAAGGGTAAACAACTTTGATAGCAGTAACAAAGGGTAAACAACACTGATAACAAAAAAAAAAAAGGGAAAGTAACACTGATAGCCGTGACAAGAAGTAAATAACAATGACAGCAACGACAACAACAACAACAACAACAACAGGTAAACAGCAATATCAACAGCAACAATAGGTGAACAAAAATACTGCAACAACAGGTAAACAGCAATATCAACAGTAACAATAGGTGAACAAAAATACTGCAACAACAGGTAAACAGCAATGAGAAAACAACACTGAGAGCTGTAACAACAGGTAAACAGCAATGAGAAAACAATACTGAGAGCCGTAACAACGGGTAAACAACAACGACAACAACAACAACAGGTAAACAGCAATATCAACAGTAAAAAAAAAATACTGCTACAACAACAGGTAAACAGCTATGACAATAACAAGTAGACAACACTGATAATAACATAAGGTAAACAACACTGATAACACGAACAGCAGGTACAACACAATGACAACAGGTTGGTAACAATGCCAGAATTACTAACAGATAAACAATTAGTCACAAAAAATGTAGATAACCTGTGCGCTGACGACCGATTTGGGGCACGTGAAGGACGTGTCTTCTTCTGGGGTGTTGTCTGGTTCAGACCAATCACTGACATCTGTTTGTACATCGATGATGTACACATTTAATTGTGTTGACATAGATATGCATAGTTTGATTGTCATATACACAATTACATTAAATGATCCCACGTCCTATAATGGGGACAGATAATTAACAGAGTCAATGTTTGGACATCAAAAAGCCTGAAATGTCGTCTATAAAGTATCAGTCACTGTCTGTAATATTCACTAAGTACAACATGATCCATTGGTACTCGATTATATCTCCTCTAAGCATCATAGTTATGATCAGTGCTTGATCTATCAATAATCTGAATATATCATCCACTGAGCATCATAATCATGATAAATACAACATGATCTATCGGTAATCTGAATACATTATCCACCAAGTATCATAAGCATCATCTGTCAGGTGCCGTAATGTATTATCGCAAACTGTTTTATGATCAGTCAAGTCACTTACATTGATCATCCACACATCACTATGCAACGAACAGTAACCTGCATGGATCATCCACGAAATATAGGATCTACCAGTCACTGACTGCATTATTTACATGGTATTGTATGATCTACCAGTCACTGACTGCATTATCCACGTGGTATTGTATGATCTACCAGTCACTGACTGCATTATCCACACGGTATTGTATGATCTACCAATCACTGACTGCATTATCCACATGGTATTGTATGATCTACCAGTCACTGACTGCATTATTTACATGGTATTGTATGATCTACCAGTCACTGACTGCATTATCCACATGGTATTGTATGATCTACCAGTCCCTGACTGCACTATCCACATGGTATTGTATGATCTACCAGTCACTGACTGCATTATCCACATGGTATTGTATGATCTACCAGTCCCTGACTGCACTATCCACATGGTATTGTATGATCTACCAATCACTGACTGCATTATCCACATGGTATTGTATGATCTATCAGTCATGGATTGTATTCTCCGCATGGTATTGTGTGATCTATAAGTCACTGACTGTATGATCTACAAAATACTGCATAACTGATCTCCCTGTCAGTTAATTAGTCATTAACAGAGAATTAAAAGACCTACCAGTCGTCTAAATGTAAGAAATCAGTCACAACATTTGTAAGTCCTCCACAGAGTTATGAATAATCTAACAGCTCAATGTTAGAGATCGTTCTCGAAATTTGTCGTTGGCAGGATAGTACGTGATCTGTCAGTTGTTTAAATATTTCATTCACATTTATAGTTTCATAAATGTCAAGAAATGCATCACGCGCAAAACAAAACAAAACAACAACAACAACTCCTACAAACTATCACCTAAATGCTTCATTCACAAAGAATTATATGTTTTAATATTTACCCCCATGTATCATGCAAATGGTATGATGTATTTAATCCATTAACCATTACACAATCTGTCAGTTACTGAAGTATATCAACCACAAGATTTACATAAATTTTCTGTTGCGCGAAGCATGCATCATCTACAAATTACCGTGTGATCTATCGGTCACTTAAGCATATCATTAAACAAAGTATTACATGGTTGGTCTGTCCTAAAATTGCCATCCATAAAGCAACATTTGACCCATCAGTCACCCGAATATACATCAGCCTCAAAGTAGGTGAACATTACATGTTATCGTGTAGGTGTATCATTTATGGAATACAGTGTGATCTACCAGCCACGTAAATGTATCATTTTCATATATATCAGGGTCAGTCAGTCGTCTGAAAATATCATCCACTGGGTTTTGCATCAACTGTTGTTCGCCAGAATCCCACAAGGTATAATAATCATGATATCACAGTTACATGAATGTCTCTCTACATGATCTCTCAGTCAACCGAATGCGTCGTTTGAACATAAATATAATCATATAACGGATTCGTCATATGTTTATGTCATCCAGGAAGTATTCTATGATCTGTCAGCCACCAGTCTGTGTCGGTTATTTGGCAAAACATGTTCATATGATTTCATTCAGGTTTCCTCAAAGATAATACATCATCTGTCAATAACCTCAATGTGTCATCAACGTAATACATGATCACTCAGTCGCAGGAACAGTCCAAAGATCTCCTACACACCGGTAAACGTATGGAATTACGGGAAGTGTTCTCTGTCTCTGTCTCTGTCTCTGTCTCTCTCTCTCTCTCTCTCTCTCTCTCCACTCTCTCTCTCTCTCTCTCTCTGTTTGTTTTTATATCAAATTGGCATCAAGTTACAAAATACATGCTGTGACTGAACATACATAGAAATATACCAACAGTAATCAATCACTCAGTCTCGCTACAAATGGCAAAATGCTCTCGTTAACGCGCTGGTTTCTATTATTCTTGACGGATCAGTTATGTATTACAGTAGTGCATCACAAAACTTTAATGGTAGTATGGCAAAAGTAAATCGGCTGTCGTCTGTGTTTTGATGTTTTGCCACAGATAAGGTGAATGGTGATTGTCCTCTTCTGTTTGGTGTTGTGCTATCTGTGGCGGTGTTGGTTATTGTTTTCTACCCGTATGGTGTCCTCTTTTGTGTTTTTGTCTACTTCTGAGGAGGTATATGGTCATTCTCTTATTTTAGTATTATGTTATCTGTGGATTGAATGATTAGCATCCTTTGATGTTGATGTTGTTTTATTTGTGGAGGTGTGCAGTTATCATCTTATTTGGGGTGTTCTGTTATCTATGGAGGTGTATGGTTATTGTCTTCTTCCGTTTGGTGTCCTGTGAACTGTAAAGTGTAGGAACATTGTCCTTTACTGTTTGGTGTCATGTTATTTGTGGAGGTGCCTGGTTATTGTCTTTTTTGTTCGAAGTTGTTTTATGTATAGAGATGCGTGTTTGTTATTCTCCTCTGTTTGGTGTGCGGTAATCATCATCGTTTGTTTGGTATCTTGTTGCTAATCCAGGTTTCTCGCTACTATTGTCCTTTTCCACTTTCGTCAGAGTCGTTGTGGGTGTCAGACCCCAGGTCTGTTTGTCGTCTCTGTTTACACTGCACTCACCTGTCTGTTGCTCCTGCAACTCTGTCTGTGTCTGCGATCCATCCCGTCTGCAGTTGTTCCTTGATGTGTCAGTGTGTAGTACAGGCCTCTGTTCGCTTCTGGGCCTCTTCCATCTGTAGTTGTGTTTCTGTTGTTCTTTGTTGTGTTGGTGTGTGGTACAAGCTTCTGTCCGTGTCTGTTCCTCTCCTGTCTGCACTTGTGTTTCTGTTGTCTGTTGTTCCTTGTTGTATTGCTGTACGATACAGGTCTGCGTTTCTTTGTCATCTGTTTTCACCGTGCTCTCTTCTGTCTGAACTTCCTTTGCTTCATCTGTGACTTCTGGTTGTGCCTCTTTGTCCTCTGTTTGAATGACGTCTGTCTGTTGCTCTCTGTCTTGATTAAGTGGATCGTCTGTTTGCTGCTGTCCAGCAGCTGTTCTTGCTCTAGTGTCTCCTGTCTGCAGTTCCTTGTCTTCTTGCTGTCTCTTTTGTGACTCAAGATCAAGTTGTCGGGTTCCCATTTCTGCCAGGAAGAAGTTGTGTACAGCTCTGCGAATATTGTCGATGCTTGATTCCACGTCACAGATACTGATCTTGCCTTCTTGTACTTTCAGCACTGGTGATATTCTTCCTCTGATCGGCTTTTGCAGATCGTCTAGGAATAGCTTCCATGTGAGGGATTCCAAGAATGGGACCTTACTCCCACCAAGATGTATCACTGTTGTCTGCACATAGAACTGAAACATGTGTATGAAGTTTTGCACATCTGATGCGGACGCAAGAACTGAAAGTGCCTGTCCAGAATCAAGCGTTGGTGATGACCGATACCTGTTGTCTGTTGGAATGTGTTGGAGCTCCCAAACACAGACGACCTCACGACTGTCCAGTATCTGCTGAAACCACTCCTGTGCATCAGCTTTCCTCATCATCGTGGCCTGTGTGTCTGTAACAGGGATTGACGCTTGTGAAAGGCTTTTCATATAGTTCAAGACTCTGCCTGCTTTCTTTACAACGTCAGCCCGAGCCACTCCACTGAACATCAGTGTGATGTAGTTCCCATCACGGGCCAGTTGCAATCCTGGAT
>CM065748.1:15019417-15021917 GCA_033310375.1 Conus canariensis
TTGAGACCTAAGCAGATTCTTCAGCAGTTGAGTATTTTGAATCACGATTGAAAGGAGAACGCACACGGTTGATGCTTCATAGTTTTCATTAAAAATGAGCCGTGTACTTACTCTCTCTCCTCTCTCTCTCTCTCTCTCTCTCTCTCTCTCTCTCTCTCTCTCTCTCTCTCTCGCTTGTGTGTGTGTGCGTGTGTGCATGCGTGCATGTTAATGTGTGTGTAGGCGTGAGCGCATATGCGTGGGTGCATGAGTGCGTGCAGAAAACGACTGACAATAAACAGAATCAACAGCTTACATTCCACGTAGGACCAGATTACGCAACTGGCTAATGTTCTTTGTACTCTGATGGTGGTGAGTAGCCCGCCTTCTGTTTCTCTCCTATCGCTCGGCCCATATCTTTCAAGCACCGCCTTTAAGTGCGTGATGTCTGGCAGTGGGCCATCCCTGGCTGTCGCCAGGAACTGTACCTCCATTTTCTCGGCACTGTCAAATACCACTTGTGCTCTGATCTGCACACATCATAATTCCATGCAGGAAAATGTTTACATATACCTTCGGTCATAAACCAATGTGAATAAACACTGTATTGTTCAGACATCAGTGATAAACAAGGTTGTGAAAGTTGCCACGGTGCGGGTTTCTATCGCTGTTGGTGTCTTTGTGGTGGTCGTAGTCATATTCGTCTTCAGTGTGGTAATATTGCTGTGGTGTAGGTTACTATCGCTGTCGGTGTCTTTGTAGTGGTCGTGGTATCGTCGTCATCATTGTGGTAAGAGTATTACCAACATCACCACCACCAGCAGGGGCGGCCATATTATCAACGGTAGCAGTAGTAGTTGGGACTGGATCGAGTAGTAGTAAAGGTAACAGTCGTAGCAGCAGCTGCCTCGACATCAGCAGCAGCAGCAACAAAAATAGTCGCAGTAGTAGTAATAGTACCAGTAGTAATAGTAGTAGTAGCAGTTGCAGTAGTAGTAGTAGCAGTGTTTTGTAGTAGCAGCGATGGTAATTTTGTGTCAGCAGAAGTAGTAAGTAGCAAAAGTTGTAGTGGAAGCAGTAACGGCAGTTCAGTTACAGTAGAGAAGCAATAGCTGTACACACGCACACACACACACACACACACACACACACACACACACACACACACATATACACACGTAGGCAAACACACACACACACACACACACACACACACACACACACACACACACACACAACATACACACACGTGCACGCACGCATATACGAACGCACGCACACACACACACACACACACACACACATACACACACACACACGCGCCCGCGCACGCGCACATTGAGACGCGCATAAACGAGAGAAAAAGAGCACAGACACTGACTGACTGAAACCAATTTATTGTCAGATTAACCCATGGTTGTACTGACGATAGGTGTAGACACAGGCAAGCCAACACGCACCTATTCGGGTGTATATGCACGCGCACACACACACACACCACCCGCCCACCCCATCCCCTCTCCACACACACACACACACACACACACACACACACAGAGGCCCAGAAACATCCGGTGTAACAGCCCGTTCTTACCCCCCTCTGGAACTTACCCCGGGGTAAGTCTGGGCTAGCCTGCTTTTACCCCCGGGGGTCATTCTAGGACTAGCTAGAACTTACCCCCCCCCCCCAACCCACCCCCTAGTTGGAACTTACCCCCGAAGGGTCAGTCTAGGACTATTTGGAATCTTCCTCCACCCCACCCCACCCTTCAAACAAGAGAGGGTTATTCAGGGTTTTCCTCTGCCTTTTCCCAACACGCACACCCGCCTTTAAAAAAATTGTGTTAGCCTGCATATTTACCCCTCCTCTCCCATTTCCTATACACAGTCAGTTGGTTTTAGACAAGTGTAGTTCTAGACTCTTCTCAATAGATGGACCTCCTACTTCCCAAACCCCCCCCCCCCCTCACACACACCACACCACACACACACACACACACACACACACACACACACACACACACACACACACCCTGGTTCACTAACAGATACGTATTAACATTACTCGCGCTAGCTTACATGCGTGGGTCAATATTCGGGTGTGTGAGTACGCCCGTGCATGCGTGGGAAAGAAAGACGGCTACATGCCAATGTGACCAAGTGCCAATGTGACCAAGCGTAGTTGTGACAAAATGTCGTTGTGACCACGTGTCGTTGTGACCAAGTACCGTTGTTGCTTCATCCTGGTTTGCCTCTTTTAACTATTTTTCAGCGATTTAGTCTCTTGAGTACCTGTGTACATTAGCTTGTACAATGCAGATGACTAGTGGTCAGTGCCACTGACCACTGGTCATTATGACGTAAATCAGAGATTTTAACTATTTAACAGCTAATTAGTGTTTCCCGAGTGCTTGTGTACCTTGTACAATGTAGATTACTTGTGGTCAAAGCCACTGACTACTGGTCATTATGACGTAAATCGGAGATTTTAACTATTTCACGGCTAATTATAATCTCCCGA
>CM065748.1:15026917-15049417 GCA_033310375.1 Conus canariensis
TTTTGTTTTGATTAAATTGAGGTTATTTGTATTTGTTTCTGTCCGTCTGTGTGTTTGTCTTTTGATCTCCCTTGCATCTTTGGGTGGATCCTCAAGCGTAGGCTCAAAGATTGTCCCCCTACATTTTATACTATTTGCATAATGTCTTTAGTTTTTCAGCAACTTTTTTCCTCCCCACACTTTCGTTTGGTTTCATTTACTACTCTTCGCTGGCTGCTTTGGGGGTGCTATTGGATTCTTTTTTGCACCCTTGGTGGTGAGAACACCACAGTATTATGGACTGTGGTGTGTCTCTATTTGACGCCAGGAGCGCAGACACAACCAGCCGTGTCTCCCTGATGAGTCCGACTCAGCGGACGAAAGGCCTCGGAGCAGGCAATACAAATATATCTGCCTTCAAAAGGGATTGCGATGGTTCCCTTATGCAGCTAGTGAAGAGTTTTCATATCTGTAACATATTTTCTTAATTTTATGTTCTCAGTTTCTCCATCTTCAAATCCCCCCCCCCCCCCCCCCCCTCCTTAAGTCCAAATCTTTGCCAAGTCATTACTATGAAGATAGTTCAGTTGTTGGCCTGCGCTTGTTTTTTTCCCCCACTATTAGATTGTTTGTCTATGTATTTGTCTGACTTTATTCAAGTTTAAAAGGCTGTGCCAATCTTGAATAAAAGTTACTCTGTGTTAGGTTTTCTTATGGGAGCAAAAACTACCCAACTTGTTTACTGTTTTTTTGTAGTAGAGTTGATAAGGGTAGTGCAAGTGCATAGGGATTTCAGTGAATTCTGACCTTTTGTCAGAAGAATTATCCGCCTTGGTGCCAAATTAGCTTGGTTCCAGAATGATCTTTAGAATGCCAGTGGACGAGTAGGAATACAATAGTTAGTTTGTGAATATAATCAGTCTACTTGGCATAATCTCTGTCTAGGAATGTGCACAAATTACCAGACATTAATGGATATTTATTCATGGTAATGACAAAGCATTAATTCATACTGTTATTTACTGAAGCTCAGGGCCTATATTCTGCTGCGTATTAGCTGTTGGTGTAAACAGGAGGCAATAATACCAGCCTCCCGCCAAAATGCGATCTCTTGCCCACTGCTTGACACAGCTAGCAGAGCTCTTGCCTGTTCGTTTGGGAAAGGAAGACCTGTTTCATGCTGGTTAGCCACAGCACCAAGGCAAAGGTGATTATCTTTTGAGGTATGTCAAAACAAGTTTACTGGGAACAAGTTCATTGGGAATCTGGTTGTTATAGATAAATATCTTTGTTGTTGTTGACTTGTTTAAGAGTTTTAAAGAAAATGTTAAGAGCCACTTAATGGAGATGTTTACAAGACTAAGAGTTTCCACTTAGGATGAGAACTGGTTGTATTTTTCTTTCAAGAGGTCTTGGACAGCTCTCTCTCTCTCTCTCTCTCTCTCTCTCTCTCTCTCTCTCTCTCTCTCTCTGTGGGTTTGTGTGCATGTTATTTTTTTTCATGGAATCACTCACCTGATGTGATGGAAGTTGGAATGGATTATCCAAATTATGCTCATTCCTTGTAGTTACACTGCTGTTAAAAGCAATTCCTGACAATCAATGCTGATCTAACTAATTTTCATTTTAGATGTGTCAGAAACTTCGTTATTTAATTGTGTTCCATTTCTTGGCTACACTCGGGCCTAGAATTACGAAGATGGGCGAGTAACGAAGATGGGTAAAGGGAAGTAACCCCTTTTGAAGAGTAAACCATTGAAACGTATGAGTTGCTTCCCTTTGCTGTATGCTTGCTGGCTATGTTGATGCCAGGCATTTATTATCTTTTGCAGATCATGTGAGTCTTGGTGTTATGATTTAGGGACACACATGTTGCCCTTTTCAGAGGACGCCTGCTCCACACCAGAGAGGTGGCCGGGACAGATGAATGGGTGTGTGTCTCAACACCCTGTCCTGAGGTAGATAATGTTTTGCCCATGTTGATATTCTGTTGTAACTTTTTGTTTTGTTTTGACATTTTTCAGCGCACCTCTGTGTGCAATTCATTGTACCTTTGGTACCATGGATTTTTTTTTTGTAAAGCTGGTGGTCACAATGGTTATTGTTCCCACAAGCCAATGTGTATGTAATCAATGGTATTGAATGAAGATGATATGTTTTGTTTTCTTTTGTCAGAGACATTGATTGAATGATGTTGTGTATGTATTATTATGAATAAATGTAATTTTTTGATATTATGATAGACTAACTGAATCTGATGAGTAATACTCTAGTCCATGTCCTGTTGATATAATTACTGTCTTCCTGTTCTGTTGTCTTAATAGACACAAGGATCAGTGCTGCTAGCATGCAGTACAACCTTTACTGTAACAGAACAGATGCCAGTATGTTCACAGTATTTTAATGTTGTTATTTCAATTTGCTTTTCTTCCATTGTTATGCTGAGTAATAATCTAGTCCATGTCCTGTTGATATAATTGCTGTTTTCCTGTTCTGTGGTCTTAATAGACACAAGGGTCAGTGCTGCTAGTATGCAGTACAACCTTTACTGTAACAGAACAGATGCCGGTGTGTTCACAGTATTTTAATGTTATTTTATTTTGCTTTTCTTCCATTGTTATGTTGAATTGATTGTTTTGCAGATTCACCCATGGTTGTGTGCTCTAAAGATTTCTATGTCAATTTCTTCTCATCAAATTACCAATATAGTCTTGTGGATGTTGCAGCATAACATGGCCTGAGACTTTTAGGGTGGTCTGTGTCACAATTTTCTTCTTGATGTGCTTATTTGCAGAGGAATTTTTGTGCATTGAACATAAATCAATCCATTACTCCTTTTCAGGTGCTATACTGTTATCATGCAAATTGTGCACTCATAGTTACACATGTATGTCTCCTTTCATTCATGCTTTGGAAATTTCTCATTTTGTTGCCAATTTTCTAAATACGATTTTCCTGCTAATTTTCCAGGTTGGTTGGTTGGTTGGTTGGTTTGGTTTTGATTGACTGATGAACTGAAATAAACAAAAAGTCAAACGTCAACACGGTCTTGGGTGATGGATGGATGACTCTCCCTGGTTTGGTTTTGATTGACTGATGAACTGAAATAAACAAAAAGTCAAACGTCAACACGGTCTTGGGTGATGGATGGATGACTCTCCCCCCTCTGCCCTTGACTACTTACACACTCATGCGCATACAAACACACATACACACACACATGCACGCGCAAACACGTGTGCGGGCATGCACGCATGCACACACACATGCACACACGAACGCACGCACACACACACACACACACACACACACACACACACACACACACACACACACACACAACAAGCCTGGAGACGTACTCGCAGACGCGTATGCACATGTACACTAGCGCAAGTGCGTACACACATGTACACTAGCGCAAGTGCGTACACACACACACACACACACACACACACACACACACACACACACACACACACACACACACACACATTTCCTTACAAAACAAGGAAAACTTTAAATTTTCTCAAAATTGTGAGTACACAGAGATGGGGTCAAGACACGTCCACTCTAATTTATCTATGTAAATCTCTGATAAGATCAAAATTAACATATGCGCAAGAAGTGTTTTTAGTGCACCGAAATATCTATTAAAGAAGCTTCAAAGTGTAGAATGCAAAGCGCTCAAACTTGCAATGGGTCTTCCCATCCATGCATCTTGTCTTCGAACATATAATGAAGCTCAAATTTTACCCTTAGATGATCAGAGGGAAGTGGCTGCCACAAAATTTGTGATAAGGAGCACTCCAGTTAAGAATGATGTGAAAAATGAGATTAAAATTAGATCAGATATCGACTTTCCTACACGTGCAAAAACAATATCCTCTCAGATTACTTTGGCAACGTATACATCTGAGCTTAGGCAAGCCACGGGCATTACTGTTGACGAAAAGTCTGTATCTGCTAGGCCGCCCTTCCCTATACCACCCTGGGAACTTCAAAGGGTCCATTTTGATATTGACCACACTGATTTAAAAAAGGAGGACAATACAAATATAGAGGCACTTCACACTCAACTTTAACCCATCACTCCCGGTGGAGCATAGGCCTTCGACGACCCTTCGCCATAGCACTCTGTTCTGGGCTGTTCTGGCCATTCCAGTCCAGTTGGTCCCTTGTTGCTTCAGCTCTGCCTCAGTGTCTCGCCTCCAGCTGTTGCAAGGCCGGCCTCTCTTCCTCTTCCTCTGCGGGTTCCAGGTCAGGGCTTGGCGTGTGGTGCTGGACGCTGGCTTCCTGAGGGTGTGTCTGATCCAGCCCCACTTCCTTCGCAGTATCTGCTTGGCCACTTGTTCCTGTCCCGCTCGCTCCCACAGATCTTCGTTTCGGATCTTCTCCTGCCATCGGATTTTGTAGATGCACCTCAGATAGGTGTTGAAGAATGTCTGAATCTTTTGTTGCATTGTCTGTGTTGTCCGCCATGTCTCGCATCCGTAGAGCAGAATTGACTTCACATTGGAGTTGAAGATGCGGAGTTTGGTTCTTATGCTGATTCCTCCAGATGCCCAGATGTTCTTGAGCATGACAAAAGCTGCTCTTGCCTTGCCGATTCTGGCTGTGACGTCTCGGTCCGTGCCTCCCTGTTTGTCAACCACGCTTCTCAGGTGGACGAAAGACTCCACCTCCCTGATGGGCTCTCCACCGACTGTGACTGGTGTGTTGGCAGTGGTGTTGATTTTCATCAGCTTGGTCTTCTTCCTGTTGATCTTGAGCCCTGTCCCGGCTGATGTGGTCTCCAGGCGAGTGGTCTTGTCCTGCAGCTGGCTTTGGCTGTGTGACAGGAGCGCAAGATCGTCAGCAAAGTCGAGGTCGTCTAGCTGCGTCCAGAGTGTCCACTGTATACCGTTGTTCCTGCCTGTTGTAGTGGTCTTCATGATCCAGTTGATGACCAGGAGGAAGAGGAATGGCGACAGCAGGCACCCCTGCCGAACTCCTGTCTTCACCTCGAAACTTTCGGACAGCTGGCCGTCATGGGCAATCCTGCAGTTCATGTCCTGGTAGGTGCACCGGATGAGGGAGATGATCTTCTCGGGGACTCCGTCGTGCCTCAGCAGTTTCCACAGCGTCACTCCGTCCACACTGTCGAAGGTCTTCTCATAATCTATGAATCTGATGTAGAGGGGGGAGTTCCACTCCAGCGACTGCTCCACGATGATGCGCAGGCTGGCGATCTGGTCGGCACAGGATTTGTTCCGCCAGAAGCCTGCCTGCCGGTCTCAGAGTTGGGGTCAACAGCCTCCTTCATCCTCTCCAGTAGAACCCTGTTGAGAACCTTGCCTGGCATTGACAGGAGTACGATCTCTCAGTACTTGCTGCAGTCCCTGAGGTCTCCTTTCTTCGGCAGCTTGATGATGATGATTCCTTCTTTCCACTGGGCCGGTACCTCCTCCTTCTCCCAGATCTTGCTGAAGAGGCTCTATAGCATGTTGACAGCTATCTCTATGTCTGCTTTGATGGCTTCTGCTGTTATCTCGTCCAGCCCTGCAGCCTTCCCATTTTTCAGTCATGATGGCCTTCTTGATCTCTGCCTTTGAGGGTTTGTCGCAGCTGATGGGCAGTTCTGTCTCTGCGGGTGGGATGTCTGGTGGTGCGTCAGGGGTGGGATGGTTCAGCAGCTCCCTGAAGTGTTCTGCCCATCGTTTCAGCTGTTCCTCGGTTGTTGTCAGTGGGTTTCCATTCTTGTCCTTCACTGGCTTGTCTGTCTGCTGGAACTTGCCTGTCAGCTTCTTGGTCACCAGGTACAGGTCCTTCAGATTCCCCTGTCCGACTGCTGCCTCTGCTTGACTGGCCAGGTCGTCAGTGTAGTCCCTCTTGTCCTTCTTGATGTTCCTCTTTACTTCTCTGTTCGCTGCTGTGTACTCTTCCTGTGCCTTTGCCTTAGCTGCTCTCGTTCGGCTCGTGTTCGGCGTAGTTTTCTTCTCTCTCCTTGTTTCCAGCTTGTGGATGGTGTCGGCAGAGATCCATTCCTTGTGCTGGTTATTTTCTTGCCAAGGATCTCTTCAATGTGTCGTGCCAGAGCTTCTTGCAGTGTTCCCATTGTGTCCGTTTCACCGTTTTCTATCAGCTCTTGTAGCGGCTGGAACCTGTTGGAAAGGCTGATCTGGAATGCTGCATGTGTTTCCTTGTTTCTGAGCAGTCCAACATTGTACCTTGTCCGTGTGTTGTTGGCGTTGGTGAATCTCTGGAGGCGAAGTCTCACTGTTGTTATAAGAAGGTCGTGGTCTGATGACACGTCAGCACCTCTCATCACTCGTACATCCCGCCATGATCTCCTGAACTTGCGGCTAATGTAGATGTGGTCAATCTCGTTCTCCGTGACGTGGTTTGGGGATCTCCATGTGGCCTTGTGGATGCGCTTGTGTGGGAAGATGCTTCCTCCTATCACCAGCTGGTTCAGGGTGCACAGATCTGCAAAGCGCTCGCCATTATCCCAGTCCGTATGTTCCCATGATGTCCTCGTAGCCTGTGTTGTCCATTCCGATTTTGGCGTTGAAATCTCCCATCAGTATGGTTATGTCCTTTGCTCCTCTTCTGTCCATCACTGTCTGTAGTTGCTGGTAGAAGTCATCTTCTTCTCTTCTTTCACATCATTGGTGGGAGCATAGCACTGGATGATGTTCGGCCTGATGTCATAGCACTGGATGATGTTCGGCCTGATGTAATTCTTCTTCGTGGTAAACTTGGCTGTGATGATGCGGGAGCTGACAGGGTTCCCAGCCGATGATTACCCCCTGTGCCTCCGGTACCAGCATCAGGGCCACACCCTCAGTGTGTGGGGCTCCATCCTCCGTGTGTCCTTAGTACAGCAGCTGTTCTCCAGATGAAAGTCTCAGCTGTCCTGATTATAGCCATCTTGTCTCACTCAGTCCTAGCACTCCGATCTTGTAGTTTTTCATCTCTCTCGCTACTTGGATGGTTTTTCCTGTTTCATACATCGTCCTGATGTTCCATGTGGCTACTCTCGTTGTTGTACTGGGTGTTAGAAGGGGAGTCAGCCTTGCAGCTTCCTTTCGGCTTTCACTGCACCACGTCATAACTCTCCGAGATGGAGACCCTTCCTTTGCCCAGGTGAATGTTTTGGTTCGTTGTCGTCGATGCTTCTGTAACTGGTTTTTTTACAGGTAGGGTTGTCAGCCCTACGCAAACCCCTTTATCCTCCGGGCGAGGTGGTTCTGCCTTAGTCGCCTCTTGCGACATACATGGCAGGGCAGTGGGTCTATTCTGTACCCAACCCACAGGGCAGAAATATAGTGGCAAGCAACGTTAAATCTCATAATGAAGAGAATTTTCCAAATCATTTAAAAGTATACACAGATGGGTCATTAATTCAGAAAAAAATGCGGCCTCTGCTTATTTGATACCTGATTTAAAAGTAGAGAGATGTTTTCCACTGGGGGAAAATAAATCAGTTTTTACTGCGGAACTTACTGCAATATTAATGGCGTTAAATTATCTTCTAAATTTCTCACGACCTATATTTCAAGTACCTTTTTGTGTTCATTCAAAGTCTGTGCTTCAGGCACTGAAATCGTTAAAATTGCAGAATAGATCAGAAATTATCATTGAAATTAGCAATTTAATTCATACTCTGTCTATACGAAGCACGGTAGTTGCTTTCTGCTGGACACCGTCACATTGTTCGTTTTTATTATAACAAGAAAGTAGACAGAGCTGCAAAACAAAGTGCAACGTGTAGTTCAGTCACACAGGATGAATTTTCCACTTTCGGTTCAAGAACAATATAGTAAAGTAGAATCATTTGCTTGGAACCATTTCCAGAATTCCTTTAAAAAGTCTCACAAAAAGCTCATTTACACAGATTTTAGTATTGCAAACTTTAAAACACACTCCCACATCAGCAGAAAGTTATCTCCCTTATGTATAGGTGGAAAGTCGATGCTGTTACAACAAAATTTAGTTTAAAAAAAAAAAAAAAAGCCTCATGTGTTTGTGGGCAGAGCATCACAGCTGATTATTATCCCATGTGCCGCTATCAAACAATGTATACTCATGCTTTCTACATAAATTATACAATTAGAAATATTTTTGAATCACCAGCATTAACCTATGACTTCTTTCTTTCTTTATCGAACAGTCCAATAAGTAAGTACTTATAGTTTCCTACATTTATTGTCTCACACTTATGAGGTTACTTTTATGTGAGTCAATCATTTACTTGCTGTAATATTCAGTCGTACAGAGCCGAAGAGAAGATTGGAAGCAGGCAGTTTGTTTTACTTGGCAACGTTCCCATAACCCTTTGCGCATCCTCCTTACATAAAGAACGATTATCCCATATGAACAGTATGGGAATTACTTCCCTTAGACTGGTAATAGAATCCGTCTGCTATGACGAACTTATCCTACAACTCCCTTTTTGAAAAGCAGTTAATGTCTTTCAAATTTACAATCATTGTGATAAATTAATAAGAAAAGTATTCGGCTCTTATTTTGTCTATTTTCTTTCATGTCCTTCTTTCTTCTTTCATATTTGTTGTCCTTGGTATAATGTTAGTTTTGAAGTGTTTATAATTTCACAAAGAATGTTCATCGTTATTTCATATTCATAGTCTGTTCAACCTTTCCAAGTGTCACAGAGTCACATGCCATACTAAAGGACTTTGAATAATATAATAAGTTATTAAACAATATAAGTATGCCAACTTCCTTTTTTTTTTTTTTTTTTTTTTTTTCTTTTTTTTTGTAACGAAATATGTCATTGTTAATAACTGTAACTAATTTTAAACTATAAAACTGGAACCATTCAAAAATAACATTTAAAGTCTGTCATTTAAACTTTAAATAGAACAAAAGCGTAGTCTATGTGTTTTTGTGTGTGTCTGTTCACAAACACTGTTGTGTCTCATTTCTATAAATCAAGTCGTTGGGGTTTCTTGATTATTCTTTGGGACTTGCGGAGCATTCCTGTGGTGTTTGGGGTTGGAGATACTGGACCAGGTGTTGGCACTGGGACAGGAGATCGCTGTTGAGTTGTGGGTGGAACTCTTTGCGGCGATCGCTGTAGTGATGAAGACAAAGGTGGTGACGGCGTAACCGCAGCCGTGGTGGGTGTTCCTTGCCTGGGTTGTACATCATTTGACGTTGCTACTAAGTGCGTTCTGTTGCGTCTGATGGGACCGGTTTCTGTCCAAACAATGTAGGAACGTGGGTTGTGGTATTTTGACAACACTTCTTCCGACTTGTTCATGTCTTTGACAAATACAGTGTCACCAGGTTTCAGGGGTGTTGCTTCCCTGGCTGCATGACGGTCGTTGAAGTTGTTACATTGCTTTTGTTTCATGTACTGTTCTTTCTGTTTGATGAAAGAGTGATCAGGGTTTTGGGGCAGTAGCTGGGATGGAAGAATGGGGATTTTTGTCTTTAATGTTCTTCCCATTAGGAGCTCACTGGGGGACTTGCCATTTTGCAGTGGACTTGACCTGTAGAGGAGAAGTGCATTGTAGGGATCTTTCGCTTTCTTGGGCAGGTTCTTCACAGTTTGTACAGCTCTTTCAGCCTCTCCATTACTTTGGGGGTAATGAGGAGAGCTTGTGGTATGTGTGAACCCAAAGTCAGCAGCAAATTTGTGGAATTCTGTGCTGGCAAATTGTGGACCATTGTCAGACATGACCACGTCAGGGATGCCATGGACAGAGAAAATGGTTTTTAGTTTGTTGATGAGGTTGCTGCTTGTTTGGTTGTCGAGGCGACGTAACTCTGGCCAGCGAGAGTAATAGTCCACCACAATGACAAAGGTCTTGCCTTGAAACAAACAGATCCATGCCGAGCCTTGACCAAGGTCGTTCAGGGAAGGAAGAAGGTAGAAGGGGTTCCTTATGTGTTGGTCTGTGTTTGGCACAGATATTGCAATTTTTTTACGAGATCTTCCATTTCTGTAGAGATTTGAGGCCACCAAATTGAGAATGAAGCAAGTGTTCGGCATTTCACAATTCCGAGGTGTCCCGCATGAATGCGTTGAGCATTTCAATCCTCATGTCCCGAGGAATGATAATTCTGTCATCAAACAACAAGAGGTCTTCAACTATGGTCAGATGTTCTCTATTTGTCCAGTACTGCTTGAGAAGTGGTGACTCTGGCATGTAGGTGGGCCATCCATTGATGCAGTATTCTCGGACTGTAGCTGTTTCAGGATCTGATTTCTGCAATTCTTTGATTGTTTGCAGTTGGTTTGTTGAAGCCGGCAGACTGTCGATGGTTTGTTTGGCAAGTAGTGCTGCATCATCGACGAGGTTGATGTCTTCTTTTTCTGGTTGAGAATGTGGTGCACGTGACAGTGCATCTGCTGTCGTTTGATTCTTCCCGGCGACGTGCTGAATTTTTGGAGAAAATCGCATGAGTCGCAGTCGGAATCGTTGAATGCGTGGAGGCATTTTGACGAGTTCTGTGGTTGACAGGAGGGGGACCAAACGCTTGTGGTCAGTCTCGACTGTCAAGGTGAGTCCAAGGAGGTATTCACTTAGTCTCTCACAGGCCCATGTGACTGCCAATGCTTCTTTTTCAATGACAGCATAGTTGTGTTCTGCGTCAGAAAGAGAGCGTGAAATGTAGCACACTGGGCGTCGTGAGTTGTCATCTTGTGTCTGGTATAATACAGCACCGAGGCCTGCATTGGAAGCGTCAGCCGCTACGAAAGTTTCACGCTCAGGGTTGTAGTGTGCAAGTACAGGAGGTGAAAGTAGACTTCGTATTTGCTGGAACGCCATTTCCTGTTGATCACCCCTCGTCCATTCAGTGTTCTTGCGTAAGAGACAGCGTAGAGGAGCTGTGATACTGGCAAGATTGGGCATGAACTTGGCCAGTTGATTTGCCATGCCCAAGAAACGTTGTAGTTCTGTGCAGTTCGTGGGTGAGGGGAAACTGTTGATAGCTTCCACTTTTGCTGGATCCGGGCGGATGCCTGAGCTGTCAATGATGTGACCCAAGAAACGGACTGAGTCTTTCGAAAATTCACATTTGTCATTGAGAGTGATGCCAGTCTCCCGTAAGCGTTTCAGGACTTCTCGGATACGCTGATCATGAGTAGTTTGGTCTTCGGCATGGACCAGAACATCATCCATATGGCAGACGACGCCATCTAGATCGGCTAGGATTGCTGACATTGTCCGCTGAAATACTTCACTGGCTGAACTAATGCCAAATGGGAGTCGGTTGAAGCAGTAGTGTCCAAATGGAGTTATGAATGTTGTGTATAATTTGGATTCTTCAGCAAGAGGTATTTGCCAAAAACCACTTCTGGCATCCAGTTTTGTAAAAACTTTGGAATTCGCAAGTTTTGCCAGGCTTTCGTCCACTGAAGCTATGGGATGAACTTCGCATTGAACAGATTCATTCAGACGTGTTAGATCCACGCATAGCCGTATTGATCCATTTGGTTTTGGAACCACAACAATCCCAGAGCACCAACTGGTGGGTTCTGTGACGGGTGAAATGACTTCTTCCTGCAGCATGCGGTCAGTCTCTGTTTTCACTTTAGGTAAGAGAGGATGTGCAATTTTGCGGGGAGCATAAATGCACACTGGTTTTGCATCGGGTTTGAGAGTGATGGTATAAGTTGTGTCCAGTTTGCCCATACGTTTTTGAAAGAGGCTAGGAAACTCACTTTTAAAGTCTGGAATTCCTGGATCGTTGATTTGACTGATGCGAGAGATCAGACCCAGCTTTACACAGGCTGTTCGACTGTGGACTGGCCTTTCAGAACATAAAGTGTTTCCTTTATTTCTTTGTCTTTGTGACGCAGTCGTGCTTGAAACGTACCCAGTACTGTGAGTCTGGTGTTACCTGGGCCTTTCAGCTATTTTCGTGATTTGGTCAGCTTGTAAGAGTCAGCCCATTTTTCACCTACGACTGAAACAGATGCGCCTGTATCCAGTTTGAAAACGTTGGACCTGCCATTTGTAATGCTTTCTGCTGTCCAAGAGTCATCCTCTTGGAGATGAAAAATATTGCCTAGAAGTTCATCTTCTTCTTCAGGTGAAGTGTAGTAGTCTTCTTCTGATAATTGATGAACTGATTTTCGCCTGAAAGCTCGACTGTGGCGTGCAGTGCTTCGGCAAACCGTTTTATGGTGTCCTCGTTTTTGGCATGAAGAACAAATTGCTGTACGTGCAGGGCATTTATCTCGGGAGTGAGATTCTTTCCCGCAGTATCCACAGGATTTTCTTCCAAATGCTGGAGTCTTGAAATCTTTTATTGTTTCTGATTGCTGTTTGATGGCGTTGATGGCAGTATCTCCTCTAATTAAGTGTTGACTTTCTTTCCTTTCTTCTGCTTGTCTGCTGGTCTGTGCCGCCTGACTGAGTGTTAAGTCAGCTTTTGCTTGAAGTTCATTTGAGAGACCATCATCAAATACACCAACAACAATTCGGTCTCGGATTAGTTCATCTTTCAGTTGACCGTATTCGCAGTCTTCGGCTAGCTTGTACAAATCTTGAATGAAATTTTCAATTGTCTCTCCTGACTTCTGTGTTCTTTTGTTGAATTTGGCCCTGGCAACGATCGTGTTTTTCCGTGCACCAAAGTAGCCATCAAACAGTCACAAGCGCGTCATGTTCAATCGTGCTTTCGTCAATGTTCATGGTTGACATGATATCATCTGCTACGTCTCCCATTGTATATAAGAAACAACTAACCTGTTCTTCATGTGTTTTGTTCATCAAACCTGTACTGGTTCGGTAGCGCTGAAACCGTTGTTTCCATTTCGGCCAGCTGGCTGCTGTGCCGTCGAATGGCTTTGGAAGAGGGAGGTTGACTGGGCGTCGAACAGCTTCGTCGACCCTGTTTTCCATTTTCTTCTTAGGAGGGTGAATTTAGTTCAGTCACCGCTGCCACCATGTAATATTCAGTCGTACAGAGACGAAGAGAAGATTGGAAGCAGGCAGTTTGTTTTACTTGGCAACGTTCCCATAACCCTTCGCGCATCCTACTTACATAAAGAACGATTATCCAATATGAACAGTATGGGGTGTAGGGGGCTCTGGATAGAGGATACCTTTGATGTCTGGCATGCTGCTTCCTACTAGTTAGGATGGATGGGCATCACTGGACCTCATCCACCCCCTAAATCTCTCACGTGTTGGCTCCAAGCGCCACACCCCGGTAAACCGCTTCAGCTGGCGGGCTAAACCACGTGAGGGGGTAGTGTTTACACTGCACCACTGGGCGGAAGAGCTGCAGCAAGCGGCCAACGGCCAGGGCGGAAGGGTCCCACGATGGACTGAACGGCTAAGTGTACACGACCGACGGCATACCACTCCTTATTCTGTGGACTACGGCTAGCGGTCCTGGCTTGGAGAGGAGATGGGCGCCGCCAAGCTTCAACAAGCCCACTGAAAGGACATGATGAGGAAGCAAAAGAATACCAAGCCGGATCGGTCGGGGCCCGGATTAACAACGACCGCGCATCCCACTGACTCACTTCAGGATGGGAGCGACAAGTGGGCTACTGGAGTGAAAAACATCAACCTAACCACCCAAAGCACAACCATCGAACATGGAATGTTCGCACCCTTTATGCCTGTGGCAAGCTACAAGAACTTACCCACGAACTGAAGCGTTATCGCTGGGATATCATAGGACTGTGCGAAGTCAGATGGACTGGCTTCGGTGAAACAACAACAGAAGAAGGACATAAGATCTGGTTCTCTGGGGAAGAGAAGAAACATGAGTACGGGGTGGCCTTCATCGTACGGAAAGAAATTGCAAGCAGTGTCATCAGCTGCACACCCATTTCAAGCAGACTCATTTTCATCTGCATCTCTGCAAAACCCCATAACCTGACGATCATCCAGGCCTATGCTCCAACGTCAGACCATGACGACGAGGAAATCGAGGAGTTCTACGAGCAGATTGACTCCATCATAGCACCAGTGCCAAAGAAAGATATGCTCATAATCCAGGGAGACTGGAATGCCAAGGATGGCCCAGATGCTTACCGGAATTGGGCAGGAACAGCAGGAAAATTTGGCATTGGGGAAACCAACGACAGAGGCCTTAGACTGCTGGAGTTTGCCAAAAGCCATCGACTTACCCTAGCCAACACTCTCCACCCACACAAACTGTCCAGAATCACAACCTGGCACTCATCAAATGGGCAAGTTCACAACTAAGTAGACTTCATTCTGGCCCCACAACGCTACAAGTCCAGCATCAACAAAGCAAAAACAAGAACATTCCCAGGCGCCGACATTGGCAGCGATCACGATCTTGTCCTGGCAACCTTCAAGCTCAAGCTAAAATGTAAGCGTTGTCCAGAGAACCCCCGCATTCGTTTTGACCTTGAGAAGTTGAAGGACCCCGAAATTGCAGAGGTGTTCCAGGCTCAAGTAGGCGGGAAGTTTGCTCTCTTCAACTTAGTGGACAGCGATGTAGACACCCTTGCTAATAACATCAAAGAGGTGCTAACTACAACAGCTGAAGAAGTTGTGGGAAAGAAGCAGAAGAAGATCCAGCCTTGGGTTACAAACGAGGTCTTAGATCTATGTGACAAGAGGCGGGAACTAAGAGGAAAGAAATACTCCAGCGACGAAGCCAGGATGCAGTACCAACAGGTGAACAGAGAAGTCAGGAAAAATATGAAGACAGCCGAGGAAAATTGGATAGAGGAGCAGTGCGAAGCAATCGAGAAAGGCATGGAAGCAGGGAACAGCAAAGAAGCCTACAACACACTCAAGACCCTCAATAAGACTAACCAGATAAGATCAGTGGTCATCGAAGATAAGGATGGCAAACTACTGACAGAAAATGAAGAAGTCCTGAAGAGGTGAACAGAATACTGTGAAGGCCTCTACAATTACCAGCTCAGCCCGGACACATCCATTTTGCAGGACAACCAACGACCCACAGACAGTGAGAACGGTCTCCAAGTATTGAAGGAGGAGGTTGAGGCCGCGATACAGAGTCTGAAGCCAGGGAAATCCCCAGGAGTGGACAATGTCCCTGCTGAGCTTGTGAAACACGGAGGGAAAGATACCACAGAGGCACTAACAATGCTTTGTCAGAAGATCTGGACAGAAAAGAAGTGGCCAACAGAGTGGACCCAGTCACTGGTGATTCCCTTACCCAAGAAAGGCAACCTCAAACAATGCCAAAATTACAGGACTATAAGTCTGATCAGCCACCCCAGCAAAGTCATGCTTCGCATCATCCTCAACCGACTGAAATCCAAGGCTGAGGAACTGCTGTCAGAAGAACAAGCAGGTTTTAGAAGAGGGCGGAGCACTGTGGAACAAATTTTCAACTGCCGAGTCCTGATTGAAAAGCATCTACAACACCAAAAGGACCTCTTCCACAATTTCATTGACTTTAAGAAGGCATTCGACCAGGTGTGGCACAACAGCCTATGGCAGGTTCTCAGAGACTTCAACATTGATGAGAGGCTCGTTCAAGTCATCCAGGCCCTCTACGAACACTCCAGCAACACAGTACTTCTCAATAGCCAGCAGGGCCAGTTCTTCCCGACTACAGTCGGAGTCAGGCAAGGGTGCCTACTATCTCCAGTCCTTTTCAACATCTTTCTGGAGAGAATCATGCAAGAGACCCTAGAAGAACACCACACCTCCATCAGCATTGGCGGCAGGCCGGTCTGCAACCTTCGTTTCGCAGACGATATCGACCTCATGGGGGGCAGCAACACTGAGCTTCAGGATCTCACAAACAGACTTGTCACAAGAGCAAGTGCCTACGGCATGGAGGTCAGCACAGAGAAGTCAAATGTCATGGTCAACAGCACGACTAACAGCAGTGCCAACATAACCATGAATGGTGAGCCCCTGGAAGAAGTGACCAGCTTCAGGTAATTGGGAGCAACCCTGTCCAAAGATGGCACCTGCACAGCAGAAATCCGAATCAGGATCAACTCCGCATCAGCAGCGATGGCCAGACTGAACAGAGTGTGGAAGAGCAACATCAATTTCCACACAAAATTCCGGCTCTACAAGTCACTAGTGGTCTCGATCCTCTTATATGGTTGCGATACATGGACACTGATGGCCGAAACAGAAAGAAGAATCCAGGCGTTTGAGACCAGGTGCCTGAGGAAACTACTCCGCATCTCCTACAAAGAACACGTGACCAATGATTATGTGCGGAACCTGGTCACTAACCTAGTTGGGCCCCACAAACCACTTCTGGCAACCGTCAAACGACGGAAGATGGCATGGTTTGGCCACGTCATTCGTCACAACACCCTCGCCAAAACCATCCTTCAAGGTACCGTTGAAGGAGGGCGCAGACGAGGACGGCAGAGAAAGAGCTGGTCCGACAACATAAAGGACTGGACCAAATGACCATGCCAGATCTCCTCAAGACAGCCACCAACAGAAGAGCCTGGAGAGAAATGGCGGCTGCCTCATCACGTCCCCCCAACGACCCCAGCGGTCAAGGGAATGACTGACTGACTGACTGAGACTGGTAATAGAATCCGTCTGCTATGACGAACTTATCCTACACTTGCTACAAAATCTACATAAAATGTGCGAAAGGACCATCTTCATACCGTCCCCTACCTCTCACTCTTTTCTCCAATATCAAAACCATTTGTAGTTTTCTAGCTTTATCATGAGGGTTTGGTTGGTTTGTTTGTTGTTTTTGTGTTGATGAGTGGTGGTGGGTGTGTGGTGGTGGTGGTGGTGTGTGTGTGTGTGTGTGTGTGTGTGTGTGTTTTCCGTCTGATATCACCTAGAGTGGGTAGACGTTAAAATTTGAAACTGGAGTGACATTTTAACGTCATCGTTGAATCGTGAGTTGTTGCCCTTTGGTCAACCAACCAATGCTGCATGCAGACGATCGTGTGAGGTTTGAGGAAGCTGTGGGAACCCAGCCGATTTTTCTTCGTCAGCAGGTGGAAAACAAATTGCAGGAGCTTGAAAAGTTGAAATATCGTCAACATTTATAGGCGCACAGCATGTCGGATGACAAGCTTATCCGAGTCGGCTCCAGAAAAAGCGAGGTGAGTGCAGAGAGTGTTGACATACCTATTACTATTATTAGCGTTGTCACGTGTTCAACACGGTGCTAATGAATTTGTCGACGTAGTCGAATCAAAAGTTGTCATTGCCGAAGTATGGTACTAGGTAGTCTACATATTATAGTACGCATATGCTTCCATGACTGTTGTTGGCCAAAGTGCTCATAGTATGGCAGTGACTTAGCATCAGCATCATTTCAAACGTTTGATATCTAGACCTCCATACCGGCGTGGAAACTCCAGTTCCAACGTGTACACATGAAATAGCCAAATAGATCAATACTTCTTCTTCCGATAATAACCATCGATCGAAACACCGATCATTACTGTCATACTCGGGGTGCGCAGCGTTTTGGGGGATATTTAAAAAAAAAAAACAAAAAAAAACAGTTTGAAGTTGGACAGCAAGGAGGGTGTGGTGGGGGTTAGGGTATGGTAGAGGGGGAGAGGGAGCGTTGAAGAAGTGAATTGTACCAGCTATCAGAGGGAAAGAGGATACATGGACTGGGTGGGTCCCTGGGGTGGGGATGGATTGGGGGGATGAGAGCCCTTGGGGACATGTTCAGACCTCCACCTAATGAAGTGCGGACACCCCATTGGTCTCCAACACAACACCAGGCGTCACTGGCCCAACTCGGCAACAAGACTGGGGTGGGGTGGGGAGGGTAAGGGGGGGGGGGGGGTCGGGGAAGGGTGGTGGTGTAGGTGAGTTAGGCAAGGCTTGACATCCTCCTACTAGTGAAGGTGTCAAGCGTGGGGGACAAGGCAGCCTCTGAAGGGAGTTTATTCCAGTCCCTGATGGTTCTTGGGAAGTCGCTAGAATATCCGTTGTCCAGTTTGTCCTGAAATCTTTGGTACTGCAGATGATGTTGGTTCCGCAGTTTCATTTTTGTTGGCTTTTTCTTCTTGAGACTGGGAGCTGAGCTTGGCCATGCACTACCTTGTAGAACATGGAGAGTCTAACATTGCGGCTATGAGTAGCCAAAGAGGGCCAGCCGAGCTGCTGCAGCACGCTCCCAACTCTGGAGGTGTTGCGGTAGCGGTGTAGGACGAAGTGTGCTGCCCTGTGTTGAACTGTCTCAATGTTATCAATGTGGCAGCATTGGTGCAGGTCCCTCGGTCCCAGACGGACGAGGCGTATTCAACCAGAGGGTGGACTAAGGCTTTATAAGTGAGCTCCTTTGTTTTTGTTGAACATATTTTGAGGTTCCACCTGAGGAAGCCATTGATCTTATTGGCATTGCCACAGATGTTGTTGATGTGCTCCCCCCAGCTAAGGTTGTTCTGGATAGTCACGCCCAGGTACTTCACAGAGTTGACCGTTCGCAGGACTTGGCCATGCAGGGTGTAAACGCCACAACTATATTGGAAACACTAACAAATAGGCATTTGTACTTTGGTAGTTGCATGCATGCATACAAATGAATTTTGTTTTCACTGATTGTGTCAAGTTACACAAAAACAGAAAGTGAAAAGTCTTTTACCAAAGAATAATACAAACTTATGACAAAAAACAACAACAAACAAACCAAAAAAACAACAACAACAAAAAACTGCAAAGAAAAAAAGAAAGAAAAAAGGGAAATCTATCCTGTGGGACAAGATCAAAGGTGTCCAGGCATACTGGTCCCCTGAGCAGGACCACAGCATTAATATTCAACATCAATAATCAATAATGGTCTGCGTTCTTGCATTCAAAAAGAAGAAGATGATTCAAAATTGGCGATGCTGTATATAAATAAACAGCTGGACAATTCCACATGTTGTTAGCTGTATGCACTAATGCTTTATGCATGCGCTATGGCTGTGTGCTCCTGTGAATATCTGTGGTTATGCACATAAATGTTATATATATATATATATAATAGGTATGTTGGTTGGTTTGTAAGAGTCATAGTGCAGATGAGAATCCGGTGCAATTTGCAGTCGCCTTGGGTTAAATAGCAACTACAATTTGATCTGGGATAAATGAGAATTGGTAACTGCACCGTTGCAATTTTAAATTCCACAGGTGCGATTACTGTGAATGACAAAATCTTGCGATTTCAGCTGGGATGTTGCTAATCACACCTCAGACCCTGAAGAGAAACCAGTAATGCATGTTGAAAATGGAATTGTTAACTCTGGCTTTTTTTTTGTTATAATAATTATCATTAATAGCAATGATAATGATAAAGGTTAGGAGCAGTAGTAGTAGTGATGATGATGATGATGATGATGATGATGATGATAGTATACCAACATCAAGAAGAATTTTGTGATAGTATCAGTCAAAACATATTAAAAGGATAAAAGTGAATGCAATTAAAACAGGCTATCAAATAAGAGCGCGCGCACACACACACACACACACACACACACACATCACATGCACCACACACACACACACACACACAACACACACTTACACATTTACACGCACACACAGACACAGGCGTGCACACATATGAATGCACACATGCACATATACACACTGATATATGCATGCATGCACACACACGCACATGCGCACGCACACACACACACACACACACACACACACAACACACACACACACACACACACACACACACACCCTAACACATTCACACATTGACATGGGGAATGTACAAAAACTAATTATAAAGGAGCAAATCGATTACTTAAATGTATTACAATTATGAAATATAGAAATATAATTAAAGATGGGTGCACATGCACAGACACACGCCCATCCACACAGGCACGCACGCATATGTGCACACATGCACGCATGCACACACGCACAGAACGCACACACGCGCACACACACACACACACACACACACACACACACACACACACACACACACACACACACACACACACACAGAGGCGGCATGCACGCACTATGTTCCATGCGTCATGTAGCAAAACAGTTTCTGTCCATTCCAGGTAAAGCATAGTTCAGTATCAGAGTGTGGAGAATGCGTGAGAAATTTTCAAGGGAGCATAATTCAAAAAATTTCCATTTGAAAATCTGTTGATTGAACATAGGGCAATAGGGGATTGTTGGGGATGGGTAGGAAAGAAATCTGTCCTGAAGAAACAGCAGTTACATGTTGACATTGGCTGGTCCAGAGATGACATAAGCTGCTCCAGTACCGACACATGGTGATCTGGCAGTATCGAACAGCGTGGCGGAGTAGGCTGGTTCCATCCTGACTGGACCTGGCAGCAGTTTAGTGTCTTGCTGCCTGACGCGTTCTGGTCCAGTGCTGTTGGAGATTGATCATGTCTTGGGAGTTTCATTGGCCCTGGACCATTGCAGGATTGTTTTATAGTGAAATGAAGCAATCTGTATTGATGCCCTCTACCGCTACCTCTGAAGTGGCATATATTATGATTATTGTTATGAATACTTATATAGCCCTTATCCTCAGTTAGAGACCAAGCTCTAAGCACTTTACAATCCACATTCGCGTACACAACGGGCTGCCTACCTGGGTAGTGCCGACTGAAGAGCTGCCAGCTGACACTTCATTCAGTCATTTCCCGTGTCATCTGATGTCAACATGTAACTCTGCTGTTTATTCAGGAGAGATATATACTGGTGTTGTTTCAGCTCAGAGTACAATGCAGACTCGTACTGTGGTATAATCTGATTCTGCAGTTGGGCTGGCAGTTCATGCATCAACATGACTTGGTCTTGATGTAAAAAAAAGGCAGTTCATGTACAACATTATCTGCCAAACTTTCTTTGTTGAGTATTTCTTGTTCTGCATGCTTTTCCAGGACAGCACAGGGTGCCCATTGTGCCTATCCAAAGATGAGCTCATGTGGTTTGGGTTTGTTTTTTTTTCCAGGTAGTTTCTGATATTGAAATATTCTTGGAGTTATAACTTGAGACCACAGCTTCAACATACTCAGTTTTATTCCCCACAGATGGTCCACTCTACACCCACAGTATAATGCTGTTGGGAAAACATTGTTCAGCATTTTCACTCACGCAAAGCAAACATGATAACCGAGACAAGTGATTAGAGCTCATTGGGGATTTTCCTTGGTGAAATTATCATGGAAATTAGCAAAATAAAGGGCACACACATCAGTGGCTTATTGTTTGGGGTAACTGGCATTTTGTTGTGACAAGTAACAATAAAATGAATCTTTTACTTCCGCATGAACATCCGGGCCCTTTGTGCTGGTCGTATATAGAGCTGGTCATATTTGTTGTGCTGCTCAATGTCAGTTTGATCGAAGTTATCTACAAGACAGGTTTAAGTGCATCATGTGCTTCAAAGTAGATGGCTCTGTAAAGGTTCTGTGGCATGTTCAGGAGTTCAAACTAAACATCTTTCCTCTTCTCACATCCTTCTCTGCCTTTGTTCCTTTTTCAGGTCATTATGGGAGCGGTGAGTGGAGAGGGGGGGGGTCTACCCCCACCCCACTGTCTACGGTTACAATGTACCTCACACGCACAAGCAGGCACTCACACACACACACACACACACACACACACACACACACACACACACACACACACACACACACACAATTCCTTGCCAAGGAAACCCACAGACTCAGTCACACACACACTCACACACACACACACACACACACACACACACACACACACACACACACACACACACACACACACACAATTCCTTGCACCCACAGACTCGGTTACACACACACACAGAGACACACACACACACACACACACACACACACACACACACACACACACACACACACACACACACACACACACACATACCCCTACACACACACACACACACATACACACACACTTCCTTGCAGCCACAGACTCAGTTGCACCCAGACATGCACACATATTCACAAACACACGAACACACGCACACACAAACACACACACACACACATACACACACACACACAATAGCCACCTGTCACATTGCCTGTGACAAAATTTATCTTCTGGAAAATCTCTCTCTCTCTCTGTACTTCTCTGCCGGGCAATCAATTTCAAATTAGGCCTGTGAAAGCATGGCAGGGAAGCATGCTCCAGTGCACACCGCTCATGCTTCCCTTTCTTCCCATTCACTTTCATACCATCACGACCACCACTCTGTTTATCCCCCCCCCCCCCCCCCCCCCCCCCACTTCCCTTCCCCTGCCCTCTCCCGCTTTTTCTCATAATGGAACCCCAGGCGAGTGCCACCTCACTGGGGCAAAGCGTGGTCTATACATGAATGAAATGTGCCGGTGCATGCACAAATTTTGTTTGCTCAGCATAGAAGTGACAGAGATACTCACTTTATTTATTTATTTTTTTTATAACATGTATATGGACAGAAAGCAAATTTTGTTTAGGACTGAGAGATAGAGAGCGGGACAGATTTTATGATTTTAGATTGGTTCATGAATGAAATGTGCCGATTCATGCACAAATTTTGCTTGCTCAGCACGGAAGAGACAGATATACTCGCTTTAATTTTTTTATGACATGTATATGTACAGAAAGCGAATTTATT
>CM065748.1:15054417-15079297 GCA_033310375.1 Conus canariensis
TCTGCACTGTCAATGAATGCCATGAAACAAGGACCCTCATAATAGGAATATGATTGGTCACTAAGTGCAAACCATACAAAATGAATAGATAGCATGATACCTGTTGATCATGAATACATGCCGAAAAAAGTAAAGCTGATGTACCTGCCTCATACTTGCGCACAGGCACATGCACACATGCATGCATGCACACGTCTGTTAACATACAGGCATGCATGTATATACACATCACACACACACACACACACACACCACACCACACACACACACACACACTACACACACACACACACACACACACACACACACACACATCAACCCCAGACACTCGCTAAACACCGTAATCCTTGTATCTGCACAGGAGAGATAACCCACAGGATGCAGTTGTCATGCACCCAAAGTATTGTGGGAAGACTCTGAGCGAGCTTCCGCCAGGCAGCGTCATCGGAACCAGTGCGCTGCGTCGAGGAGCGCAACTGCAGCGAAAGTACCCCCACTTCAAGATTGAGAACATTGTATCCTTTGTCGGAAAATTCCCCCATTTGTGAACGGGTGAAAGGGAAAAAGAGGGAGGGAGGAATGGGGGGCACAAGATGAGCCCATAGCATACTTGACTTTTGATTGGATCAGTTTTATGTGTGTAATCAGGAGTGGGAATGCGCATGGTCGTAAGGATAGCAGGATAACAATTTTATCTGTCCAAAAGATGGAAAATTCATTTTCGACAGCACAGCAACCGTATACCAGGACAATACACAAACACAGAAAGAAAAAAGGCATAAACTTCCTGTGTAAGAATCGATAGTAAATCAAGGATGGGTAGACAAGTGTTCTGATAGATGATTTAGAGAGGGGATGAAGAAATGGGATACAAATTCAATGCTTTGAACTTTTATGAAGAGTGTTCCAGATCGCATGCATTCAAGGATAGATCATGCAGTGCAGAGGCTGAAAATCACAACCACATTTTCCGAAGAAATGTGAATTTGGACCTGTCCTGTGACTGTTGTTTTCGTGGTAACAATAAGAACCAGGGAGAAGATGGCTGATACTCTTGTTCCTTCTACAACCCAACGGATGGGACCTATCTCTTCTCTGTGGTGGAAAATGTTACAAGAATGAAATTGATGATCTTCCGTTACAGACTGTGGCAACATGTTCACCAGGCTCTGCTTTGGAGGCGCCAACATATGTCTGTGTGATGGATCCTCCCGTCGTGTCTGATGGATGAGTAGGCAGGCAGGTCATCTGCTGATGTGAGTCCACATGTCAGAATGAAGACCAGTTCTTGAGGCACAAACTCTTCCACAGAGCTGCATGGAATGGAGTCCTGAAAGGATGGGGCCCGTATGTCTGTGCAATACAACCCCAGTTACAAAGTGGTGTGTTCAGCAAGACTTCCGTAACCAGAAGTCTATCAACCTGGTCTGCAAAGTATGGGAGATGTTTGGATGAGAAGAAAGTCTTTGCTGTTCTACCCACTACATCACAGCAGTCAACGTGTCAGGAGCATTTGACAGGGTTCCCACAAGTTGGGAAGGTTTGGGAAAAACGGATGGTCCATTTCCCAGTTGTGAAAGTTTGGAAAAAACAGCATTTGGTGTCTGTGGGTTGGGAAGTTTGGGGAAAATTGAACAAGCATCTTCAAAAACTCAAACAAGCATCTTCAAAACCAAAGAGAGAGAAACCAGACAACAAAGGCACAAACAAATAAATTCTGATTGTCCTAAAATTGCTGACATCGCGACTGACAGTTTGCTCTACTTACAGAGTGTAACCATTTGTTGTCAAGAGTTACTGTTCTTGCCAAGAAGATCACCGTTGATTGACATTTGCGTGCATTTAGCTTTCTGTGAAAATGAAAATTTACCTGCCTTTACCATATGTGTATGAGATGTAACATGGTTGGGAAAGCCAGTGCTGGGGTTGGGAAAGGTTGGGAAATTTGTTTCTCCAAGTCTGTATGAACCCAGATTTGATGGTGAGAGTCTACCACACAGACACTGCAGAGGAAAGGGAAAAAGAAAGTAGTTCTTGATGCCCAGTAAAATGAATCTTGGAGTAGTTCCTGTTTCCACTTCCACACAACGTGTTATTCTTTAACTGCCTGACAGCGAGGCAACTTGAACACCAGATACCGGAAGCTTTCAGAGGATGGGAGCACGTTTGCTGCCATCATTCTGGCTGTTTCAGGCTTGGAGAGAATGAACTGGCACCATTATATTTCTGAGGTGGGGAACGTGGGGTGGGGTGGTGTAGTGTATTATGATGCGTTATTGTGTGTGGTGTGGCCTCGTTTGTGTATTGATGGGGCATGGTGGGCGGTGATGCTTTTGTTGTGATGCGGTGTGATATGGTCACGTGTTTGATATGTTTTGGTGTGATGTGTTGGTGTTGTTTGCTGTGGTTACTGATAGTGGTATGATGTCATGTGAATAGAAGACTAACTGTGAACAGAAAATGTATCTGTATTTTCATGAAATGTTTGTTATCTTTTTTTCTTTTTTTTTTTTGTTTTGTTATCCAGTGTTACTCTCAAAGTATTAAAGGTAAAACACTGATTTAAAAGAATAAGGTATAATGTCAGCAATGACATAAATTAGAAATTGAAATTAGTTTATACAGTTAATTACCTATCCTCCTGTTCATAATTCAATTGTGAATTGAAATTGGATTTAACTCCCTCTCCAACCATCCAAGCCATTCAACCCACCACATCGCCTCCCCTTTTTTTTCCTTGTCTGATTTAACAGTTATAAATAGACTATAAGTAAAAGATTTTATCCTTAAAATACACCAGACAACAACAGGCAGCGTATTCACACATAAAACACTAATTTATCTCTCTCTTTTTTTTCTTTTTTTTTTTTAAACACTTTTGGATTTGGTGAAACTAGTCTCTCAGCATTACGAGAGAGGGAATCAGGAAGACTGGACTCAAAGTTTTGAAGGTGTTGTGTGCATGTGCTTGGTTTTGGTCTTGGTGAGCTGAAAATTTAATGGATGGTTTTCAGCTGTTAACAAAGAAATTTCAGTGCAACCCCCGATACAGAACAGTTTCTTCCTCACCATGGCCCCAAATTCTGATGTGGATCATTTTTCTGACACGGTGACGCTATCACTGACCTCTATAGAATAACCCTTCCCTGTGCTGGGTAACGACTGACCTATCCACAGTCAATACGTTGTTTGTTTTTGTTTTCTAAATTGTTGAAGAAAGAAAAAATAGTCTCTCAACAGTCCAGTTGTTACTCGGGGAGAGCACTCTGAATGTGCCACAGAGAAATCTGTTTTGATGATAATGTCATGGTACATTACTGCACAAAACCATGCAGTTGTCCATCAATTTTGCTGGCAGATCCTCAGCCCAGAAGACTGCATGTATGCGGTGTGCCAGGGGGCGCTGGCGGTGGAGTGTCGGGCGGGAGATGAAGAGATGTTGCAGTTGCTGTCGGAGTTGAATGACCTGGACACCGCCTTGACTTGTGTGGCTGAGAGAGCCTTCCTGAGGAAGCTGGTCAGTGTGTACATGTGGCAGTGATGCCGATTTTGTTCTTGTGCATAATGTCACTGTCGACATTTCTTTTTTGGTTTACCGTCAGCAGGCTTGATGATGTTGCCAGAAGCTGCTTGGCTTCAAAATCGACATGGATACCAAGCCTTGCGTTCACAGACTTTCAGTATCTCATGAAGTGGCCTGTCTTCTTAAATATTTTTTCCAGAATTTTCTGATTTCAAAAAACATATCCCAAATCCTGACTTAGAAGAGAAAAAAATCAGAATTGAAATTTTATTCTGAAAAAATTCAGAATTGAAATTGTATTCTGATTTTTATTAGAAACCATCAAGCTTCAAAGTCTTTTTTTTCTCTTTTTTTTTGTAAATGGGGTAAAAGATTCCCATCAAAAGCATGCTCTACTCATGACATTGCTGACATTTTTTTGTTTTGTTTTACCGTTAGCTGGCTTGCAGATGTTGCCAAAAACTGCTTCACTTCAGTATTGACATGGATACCAAGCCCTGCATTCACAGACTTCCAGTATCTCTTGTAAAGCAGCCGATCTTCTTAGATACGTTATCAGAATTTCCTGATTTCAAAAACCATGTCCCAGATCCTGATTTGGAAGGGGAAAAAAATCAGAAGTGGAAATGTTATTCTGAATTTTATCAGAAAACATCAAGGTCCAAAAGTCCTTTTTTTCCTTTTAAACTGAGTTAAAATATTCCCATCAAAATCGTATTCTGCTCATGAGAGCCAACTGGCTACACTGAATGGTGTGTTTTCTTTGTGAGCTTTGTTTTCGTCACTTCTTGCAGTTGAGTGTAAAATGATTTTGCTCGAAAGCCGAATTTCCTTTTGCAAGCTTTGGATCCTGGATTTTGACTGAAGAAAGTTGGTAACTTTGCTGACAGATGTACGTTTATCTATAGCGCTGGTCCTTTCTAGATATTTGTAGGCTCAAAATAAAGTGCAGGCATGTGTACCACCCAAACTGGCCTACAGGTCCAAGACTGTGTCACGCGATTCAAGGGCAAGTAAGTTGGGGACGGGGGTGGAGTGGGGGTGGGGGGGGGGGGGGGGGGCATCTTATAGTCATTCAAAGTATTTCTAGACAGACAGCAATAGAGGCAGGGACAGGATGCAGCACCTCTGACCTGCTGTGTAGGACTGAGAACAGAAAGCAATGTTGATATGCGATCTTCTGTCACAGTATGAAAGGAAACAGAACCATGATGATGATGATGATGATTATGATGTTTAAGTTTCCTTTTCAATAACAGTGTGTGTCATGATGTCTGTACATTGAATCAGAATGAATGACATGCAGTTTTTGTTAGGGGCGCTCTTTTGAATGAACCCAGAGTATGCATTGATAATTGAGTACAGTGTGTGTGTGTGTGTGTGTGCATGTGCATGTGTGTGTGTGAATGTGTGTGTGTGCGTGTGTGTGTGCGTGCATTTCAGGAAGGAGGTTGCAGTGTCCCTGTGTCAGTATACTCAGAAAAGAAAGGTGACAAGGTAGGTTTTGTCATCTTTTTGCTTTCTTTTGCTTATCTTTTGTCTCACTGTGTCTATGACAACAAGAATGTTGATAATTGTGTCTGTTATGTTTATGTGATGATACATAATACAGGAATCAGCTTGAGAGTCGGGTCTTCCATCGGTGATCGGTTGGATCAGAACTGCCATCTCTTAGCACCACCAAACTGACCTGGCAGCAGTGCAGTGTCTCCTTCGGTGGGGTTGCCTCACGATGACCTGATATTGATGGCAACCCTGTGCACTGCTGATGCTGAGACTGTGACAAGAAAGCTGGGATGTGGCTGTAGTTGAGGACGCTGGGGTTAGCGGTTTTGGAAAAGTAATGACACGGAGAAGGCACAGACAATGAGACAGTAGGGGGAAAGAAGACACAAACAACAGAAAAACAAACAAAAAAAAACCATGGAGATGTGTTATCGCATGGCCAACAAGAAATTTTTGTGCTTTTTTTTTCCATTAGAATCTCCACCAAGAAGTCGTGGTTTTCACCCAGGTCAGTTCGATTGGTCAGCCTGTCAGCAAGGTGACACCAACACTGCAGAATCACTTTTAATCTTTACCGGATGATGTTTTTGACCACACAGACCCAATCATGCTGGACACCCAAGACCCGCACATTTTGTAGAGGCTTTTCCTATTGTTTATCCCTATTCAGGTCGCATGGGTCTTGTAAGACCCACACTTGATAAAGGGCAGTTCAGCAACTTATTCCTCACCCGATGGCATGGGTCATGTGCGACCCATTAAAATATATAGGCACTGGGGGAACCGCGACCGATTACGCTGATAATTGATTGTGCCCATACATGAAATTTCAGTGACCAATGGCTGTTAAGCTTGTTGACAAACTCCTAAGATTTCGTGAGCATAGCTCTATCCTTTCACAAGACATGATGTTTTTATTGAGTCACTGGGTCATGGAAGACCCAGGAAGCATGGTAAAGGTTAACTCAATCGAGTCTTGTCGGAAGCGGGTTTCCAACACTGTTCACATCGCTTGAAGGCGTGTCGGACGCACACTTCCGACAGAGTTTGACGATTTTAAAATCATACCGCCTTTTATTAAAGGGCAATAAATCTCGTTTCAGGGACAGCTTAGGGCCTTTTCTTGCTGTTGCTTCCATTACACCGTTCTTCGTGTATTCTGTAGTAGTTTTATATGGATTTGAATTGTCCTACTCTCAGCTCCCGCATCACATGATTTTGAACATGGCGGCGCCCAGGTGAAGTAGGTTCGTGTGGAACACGAGAGCGGATCAAGCATTTTGTGGTCAGATTCTTGTGTTTTTATGCAGTTGTCATAAATACACTATCTCTGTAGGTCATACCAAGTGCTCAGAAGTGTAACTGAACTTGTATGGGAGGATAGAGAGCATGAAGAAGTAGATTACAGCGTGCACAAAAAGTTTTTTGTTTTTTTTTGCAAATGTGTATCATTTTGGATTACTTACATCATGTGACCTGTGTGGATTCCTCACTCAAGGTGAACATTTTTGATGAATGTATTGTTTCTTCTATCAAATGGTGTATGTTTCATGCTCCTAGGTGAAGGGGTTGATTTTTTACGATTTTTTGAAAATTGCGAAAAATTGTGTGATCTGAGCGACAAACTGGTCCATTTTGGCCGTGACTTGATTGAGTTAAAGAACTTGGTGGAAACAGGGAATGTGGCCCAAGGGGGAACGCTCAAAATCTTGATGCCGATCCATGCTGCGCGTCTGGGCCACACAGCGGATCCGGATCTGTTCAGCTGTGGTGGAGGTCTGCACTCCCCCAATCCCATTCTTGTCTTGTTTTGAAATGAGGAACAGGACATGCCCAGCTCAAGTGTTTGATTGGTCGTAATTGTTTACGTTGTGCCCAACTCGAGTGTTTGATTGGTTGTAATTGTTTATGATATGCCCAAGTCCAGTGTTTGATTGGTTGTAATTGTTTACGATATGCCCAGCTCTAGTGTTTGATTAGTTGTAATTGTTTACGTTATGCCCAGCTCAAGTGTTTGATTGGTCGTAAATTGTTTACGATATGCCCAGCTCAAGTGTTCGATTGATTGTAATTGTTTACGATATGCCCAACTCAAGTGTTTGATTGGTTGTAAATTGTTTATGATATGCCCAGCTCAAGTGTTTGATTGGTTGTAATTGTTTACGATATGCTCAGCTGTAGTGTTTGATTGGTTGTAATTGTTTACGTTATGCCCAGCTCTAGTGTTTGGTTGTAATTGTTTACGATATGCCCAGCTGTAGTGTTTGATTGGTTGTAATTGTTTACGATATGCCCAGCTGTAGTGTTTGATTGGTTGTAATTTGTTTACGTTATGCCCAACTGTAGTGTTTGATTGGTTGTAATTGTTTACGATATGCCCAGCTCAAGTGTTTGATTGGTTGTAATTGTTTACGATATGCTCAGCTGTAGTGTTTGATTGGTTGTAATTGTTTACGTTATGCCCAAGCTCTAGTGTTTTGGTTGTAATTGTTTACGATATGCCCAGCTGTAGTGTTTGATTGGTTGTAATTGTTTACGATATGCCCAGCTGTAGTGTTTGATTGGTTGTAATTGTTTACGTTATGCCCAACTGTAGTGTTTGATTGGTTGTAATTGTTTACGATATGCCCAGCTCAAGTGTTTGATTGGTTGTAATTGTTTACGATATGCCCAGCTGTAGTGTTTGATTGGTTGTAATTGTTTACGTTATGCCCAACTGTAGTGTTTGATTGGTTGTAATTGTTTACGATATGCCCAACTGTAGTGTTTGATTGTTGTAATTGTTTACGTTATGCCCAACTGTAGTGTTTGATTGGTTGTAATTGTTTACGATATGCCCAACTCAGGTGTTTGATCGGTTGTAATTGTTTACGTTATGCCCAACTGTAGTGTTTGATTAGTTGTAATTGTTTATGATATGCCCAGCTCAAGTGTTTGATTGGTTGTAATTGTTTACGATATGCCCAACTGTAGTGTTGGAGTGGTTGTAATTGTTTACAATATGCCCAACTGTAGTGTTTGATTAGTTGTAATTGTTTACGATATGCCCAACTCTAGTGTTTGATTGGTTGTAATTGTTTACGATATGCCCAACTCAAGTGTTTGATTGGTTGTAATTGTTTACAAAAAGCTGTGGTCTATAAGTTTGGTGTATATGAAGTCGTTCGTGTCATGAGTGACCTGGCGTTGACCGCGTGCCGAGCTGGAGCTGACGGCTTACTGGAGAAAGTCAGCAGTCCTAAGGATATCCCTCGTCTGTTGGTGGTACCATCAGACTGATACATCAAAGTTCATGTGTTTCCTCTCCCCCCCTTACCCTCCTTCCCCTTCCCTCCCTTTTCTTTTAACTTTTTTTTTTTCAAGAGTCTACTTTGGAGAGGGTACCTTGTGTAACAGATTAGATTCCTGGCACCATTTGTCTGATTTAAAAACCAGTTTGTGATGATGTGAAAAGAGATTAAAAATATTTTTTTTAAATACATAAAAATGCACACACACGCACGCACGCACGCACACACGCACACACACGCATGCACGCATGCACACACACAACACACACACACACACACACACACACACACACACACACACACACACACACACACACACACACACATACACACACACAAATCCTAGTGAAAGTGGGGAGTTGATGCTGTCAGACTAATTTGGCGGTGGATGGACGCGTAGGATGACCACTTGGCTATGAGTTCCATCGCATGTTACTGGTCTGTGCAGATGCTGCTGAGGGGAGGGGTGTTCAGCCTGTGTGGCACAGAGGTCATCAAGCAGGAGAAGTCCTGTGACCTGTCGGCTGCCTTCGGTAAACAGGTAGAGACAACACAGTTATCGGACTTAGCTGTTTGATCGCTCCTTACTTTCTTCTCCAATCGCCGATACAAATTTTACATCTATGACCTGTATGGATACTTTGACACTGTGATTGACGGTGACTTAACGAGTGTTGGAAGGAGTATAATAATGACTACTGAAGTGCATGCATATCGAGTTTTTCTCAAAATAAGTATCAGTTTCAGTAAAGGTTGTTCCATGCGCCAGTTATACTTGCTTGATTGACTGACGTAGACCTCCCTCTTTTTCTGTGCATTTTTGGATTTTGGCGAAAATGTAAAAATGAGAAACTGAAAAGTAAATCATGAAAGAAAAAAGAAAAAAAAAAAAATAGTTGAGAAGAAAAAAGTGGCAGTGGACTCCATGGAGTGCTGGTTGTGTTTCTGGCATGCTAGCGGACAACACTGACGACACAAAATGTCATGTCATTTTCTTGCCTGAGTGGATCGTCACCATTCAGTCTGTCCCCTTGAAGGCAAAACAAGGTCGCCCTCAGACACCATACATCAGGGTGACACTGCAGAAGTGAATTGAACTGGCGAAAGCTGACACAGACAGTCCTGGTCATGTTTGGACCAAAACAACGACAACTTTCAATGCTCAAGTTTGTGTCAGAAAGCACCATTTTGAATGCAAGTTTGAAAATTTTCAGAAGAATGGGGGCTGTGTCCCCGGACCCTTTTAGAATTTCTGTGCAGTTACACCAGTTTCATGAAAGTGAAACTGTGATATTCTGCTTTCCTTAATAGGAGCCCTGTTGATGTGCACACTTGCTGGTGGATGTTGTGAGGGTTTTTTTTTGCATAGACACTGTAGATCACAACTGAACATCGTTCACATTCTGCTGCCAAAGCTGATTCTGGCGTTGATAGTGTTTCCATGCACAAAACACCATGGTTAGAATAAGAGAAAAAATAGTTACCTTGAAATCACAGTACAGGTGTAGCTTGTTCACATTGACTAGTTCACATGCAGTCACACCAGTTTGATGAAACTGAAACTGTACATTCCAGATGAGAGGGACTCACGGCAGCAGCTGTCAGCCCCGCCACTACGTGAGCATTGTCTGCCACTCGCCCAACGATCAAGCATGTTTCCGACTGGCCTGTCAGCTGGGCGAGGACCTCGCCACCTCCATGATGCAGGCTGGGGCTGACCTTCTCCTCAGAGCTGCCAAAGCCAAAACTCGGGAAGAGATTCTCGCCCACCATGCCAAGAGAAAGCTGGACAAGGGTGCTGAGGGTGCCGAGAGCCAGCCAGCATCGTCATCATCGAAAGTGCCGAAAGTGTAAGAAGAGATTGGCTGGGGAAAGGTATTTTCGTACATTTTATTATCCTGTTTGTAGACCAGAGACTGGGATGCTAGACAGTGCTGTTTATGTGTCTTATCTGGCGCAGTGCCACTTGAAAACTGGCAGACCGCATTTTACAGGGTGGTTAGTAAGATCAGGCTGATCCAAGGCAAAGAATGGATGCTGTAGTGAATCTCCATGTGGGCAGGAGATGGCATGACTGCAAGCAGGGTACCCGCCCTCCTGTCACCTGCTCTTGTTGCTTCTTTGTTTTTCTGTTTGATTAATTTCTTACGTTTAAAGAGAAACTAATCTAACTTAGATAGAGATGAACAAAAAAAACGCTTGTATTTTATAAAATTGATTCATATAGAAGGGTTGACGTGGACAAGAAAGATTCTGTTATGTTTAAAAGTGCATCACCTTTACACATGAATAACAATTTTACAACATCATTGACAGACAAGCTGGACTGAAAAGCATTACCTTGCTCCTGAACACAGATGAATTAGAATGAAGCGCACTGTGCAGTCTGCACTCCAAAAGAGAGAGAGGGAAAAAAAGGCCTGTCAGCAGCTGTCGTGATGCAGTGGGTAGTGCTGCAGTCAGGGAGGTGTGGGTTGGACTCCCATCAGGTTTGGGGGGCCAGAATAGCCTAGTGGTAGAGCGCCGGACTCGTAATCTTGGGGTTGCAGGTTCGAATCTCCGCTGGGCCATTTTGGTACAGGGGGATTTTTCCCTTGGAGTTAACATTGGTTCTGACTCCATTTCCCACACAGTCCTTCGCATGAGACTATAAACCGAGGTTCCGTGTGTGAACGCACGCATCACATCTTGCACACACATAAAATCCTGTGTTCCTTGGGTACTGCCAATGCCGAACCTGCAGCAAGATGAGCCTGGACACGACCGAGTGTGGGGAGGCAAGTGTGTGATGCCTCTGAACAGGAACAGAATCTGAGACAGCAAAAAAGGTGACCCCACCCCTACCCTTCTCCCCCTGCACCCTTTTTTTCCCCTCCCCCCCCCCCCCCCCCAAAAAAAAAAAAAAAAAGATCTGGCAGATGGGGAAAGACATGTAAGCTGACTCTTTAGAATGTACTATTGAGGTTTGGTTATCATGGTGACTGGTTGAAAGGCAAACTATTCGCAAAAATTGATTAACAATGAAGGAAATTTTGTGCTGGGAGTGAAGCAAACATAACTTCAAACTGGTGCTCATGGCAGTACCCATTGTTCCTGCACACATGCAGTGAACAGACACAAATGCAGAAAAAGAGTGAGTGACAGCAAAGTAAAAAAAAAAAAAAGTGAGAGTGAAAAAAATAAAGAGAGTAGTGATATAGGGAAATTACTGGCACAATATGATCAGAAGGTTGGGATACAAATTGTTCAGAACAATGAAAACAAGATGCAAAGCATATAAACGTACTCCCATTTTAGATCTATCTTGAATACGTGTGTAGAAAAACGTCACAATCAAACATGTGTCATAATTTAAAAAAAACAGTCACAATCAAGCATACGTCATAATGTATTTCTTCACTGAGATAAGAAATCCGTGAAGTACTTTCAGAGATATTCCATAAAGAAGAAAAAACATTTTAGGCCGTTGTAGCCATTAGTAATGGCTATTCTGGTAAAATAAAACATCAGGCATGATCTGTGACCCATAATGAACATACCTACAAATTTTCAGAAAGATCGGCCCAGAAGTTTTGTCTGGAGCGAGTGGAACACATTTTGACCACGAACAGACACACAGACAGACACACACACACAGACAGCATTTCTTCGTTCCCATTGTAAAGTACTCCCTGTTCTATAAGAACTGGGAGTACAAAAAGTGAGAGTGAAAAAAAAAAGAAGAATAGTAATATAGAGAAATTACTGGCACAGTATGATCAGAAGGCTGGGATACAGTTTGTTCAGAACAAAGAAAAAAGTGAGAGTGAAAAAAAAAAAAAGGGAGTAGTGTATATAGAGATATTACTGGCACAATATGATCAGAAGGCTGGGATACAGTTTGTTCAGAACAAAGAAGGAAGCTTGCCCCTGTCACTTGCTTACACCTTGCCATGTACCCCAGTAACAAGGAATGGACACACACACCCCTGTCACTTGCTTACACCTTGCCATGTACCCCAGTAACAAGGAATGGACACACACAGTCCCTCACTACCTTACACCTTGCCATATACCGCAGTAACAAGGAATGGACACACACAGTCCCTCACTTCCTTACACCTTCCCATATACCGCAGTAACAAGGAATGGACACACAGTCACTCACTTCCTAACACCTTCCCATATACCGCAGTAACAAGGGATGGACACACACAGTCCCTCACTTCCTTACACCTTCCCATATACAGCAGTAACAAGGAATGGACACACAGTCGCTCACTTCCTAACACCTTCCCATATACCGCAGTAACAAGGAATGGACACACACAGTCCCTCACTTCCTAACACCTTCCCATATACCGCAGTAACAAGGAATGGACACACACAGTCCCTCACTTCCTTACACCTTCCCATATACCCCAGTAACAAGGAATGGACACACACAGTCTTGTCACTACCTTACACCTTTCCATGCACCCCAGTAACAAGGAATGGACACACACAGTCCCTCACCACCTTCACCTTGCCATATACCCCAGTAACAAGGAATGGACACACACAGTCTCTCACTTCCTTACACCTTCCCATATACCCCAGTAACAAGGAATGGACACACACAGTCTTGTCACTACCTTACACCTTCCCATATACCCCAGTAACAAGGAATGGACACACACAGTCCCTTACACTACACTTGCCATATACCCCAGTAACAAGGAATGGACACACACAGTCTTGTCACTACCTTACACCTTCCCATATACCCCAGTAACAAGAAATGGACACACACAGTCCCTCACCACCTTACACCTTGCCATATACCCCAGTAACAAGGAATGGACACACACACAGTCACTCACTTCCTGACACCTTCCCATATACCCCAGTAACAAGAAATGGACACACACAGTCACTCACTACCTTACACCTTGCCATATACCCCAGTAACAAGAAATGGACACACATAGTCCCTCACCACCTTTCACCTTGCCATATACCCCAGTAACAAGGAATGGACACACACAGTCTTGTCACTACCTTACACCTTCCCATATACCCCAGTATAACAAGGAATTGGATGACACACACACAGTCCTTCACTTCCTGACACCTTCCCATATACCCCAGTAACAAGGAATGGACACACACAGTCACTCACCACCTTACACCTTCCCATATACCCCAGTAACAAGGAAATGGACACACACAGTCACTCACCACCTTACACCTTCCCATATACCCCAGTAACAAGAAATGGACACACACAGTCCCTCACCACCTTACACCTTCCCATATACCCCAGTAACAAGAAATGGACACACACAGTCCCTCACCACCTTACACCTTCCCATATACCCCAGTAACAAGGACTGGACACACACAGTCCCTACACCCACCTTACACACTTCACCACTATATCCCCAGTAACAAGGAATGGACACACACAGCCCTGTCACTTCCTTACACCTCATATACCCCAGTAGCAAGGAATTGACACACACAGTCCCTCACTTCCACTTGCCCGTGTACCCCATTTGTAGAAATGGACAAACACAAATATGAACGTTTCTTCAAAACTGAGTTTAAGTGTCTGCATGTGTGCTTGGTGAATGGGTTCCGCAAGCAAATGTGGGAGTTATGCGTTATTGTTTCACTCTGGGAATGAAAGTTAAATTCTTCAATTCTTCTGTGTACGCAGGCTGAAACTCCTGCGGACACTCCATGTATAGACAGGCAAGGATTAATCCCATCTACCCAACAAAGGGAGTGGAGTTTTGTGTGTATGACCATTTTTTTTATCCCGCCATTAAGGCAGCCATACTCCAACTTCGGGGAAAATTCTTCAATTGACTACTATTCTGTGTCTCCCTGTCTCAGTGGAGAGCTTATTGCATGTAGCTGCAGTTGTTATGGGCCAATAAAATGTACTATTTAATTATTTTCAGGGGGGGCCGGAATATCTTGGTGGTAGAGCGCCGGACTCGTAATCTTGGGGTTGCTGGTTCGAATCTCCGCTGGGCTATTTTGGGGGATTTTTCCCTTGGAGTTAACATTGGTTCTGACTCCATTTCCCATACAGTTCTTTGAATAAGACTATAAACCGAGGTTCCATGTGTGAACGCACGCATAACATCTTGCAGACATGTAAAATCCCATCACCAACTTTCGGAAGAGAAGGCCAGTTTGACGGTTGGTATAGATGACACGTTACACTTAGCATGCACCATCCCTGAAGATGGAATATGGCTGCTTTAATGGCGGGATAAAAAACAGTCACACACACAAAAACTCCACTCCCTTTGTTGGGTAGATGGGATTAATCCCTTACCTGTCTATACAGGGAGTGTCCGCAGGAATATCAGCCTGTGTACGCAAAAAAAAACCCAACATATTTTGTATTCAAATGCTGAAGAAGGTGATTATTTTACTTCAGTATTTGGTGTCGTCTGAAAAAGAAAAGAGGGGTGGGAAAGGAGAATTTACAGAAGAAGCTTTAAAAAATTTCAAACATGACTTATTCCTTGTGTCATAAGTACGCAAATGTGTACTGTTTTTTTTTTGTTTGTTTGTTTGTTTTATTAACATGTGTATGCCATTGTTATGCTTGTTTGTTTGGTGCAAGAGATTTAAAAGGTATCATGACAAATGCACTTGCATGTGGATGATTGAGCAAGTCGCACGCTAGCGCGCTTTGTGTGCGTGTGTGTGTGTGTGTGGTGTGTGTGTGTGTGTTACGTGCGTGAGTACACACACACTTGTGTGCTTATATTTGATGTTAGATGATGGCAAGTGTGTGTATTGTGTGTGTGCGTGTGTGTGTGTGTGTGCTTTCATGTTCAGTTTTATATCTCTTCTCTGAATTTGATGTCGGACAAGAGAGTGTATATGTGAGTAAGTGTGTGTGTGTGTGTGGTGGGGGGGGGGGGGGGGGGGTGCGCGCATGCATATTCATGTGTGTGCACATTATAGGTGTGTGTGTGTGTGTTACCGGTGGCACTGTGTTTCTTTGAAAACGATATTCATTCGACATAATTATCATTGCAGAGTTAAATAGTTATATCTTCTATCATGGCATGGAGTTATACAATATATGAGTTATACAATTATACATTTGCTCTTTCTGTCTCATTCGATTATCTCTGTGTTTTGGTTTGTTTGTCTCCCCAGTTTTACACAACCTGAAAGAATTCTCGGGTTTCTAAAGAGTTCTGAGGTGAAAGATCTGACCGAAGAGTCTGAAAAATGATTCCTACTCCTAACAGATTTAGATCTGTTCTGAAGCTACACAGTCAAGATCATTAAGAATGCTTTTTTTTTTTTTGGGGGGGGGGGGGGGGGAGCATGGTCAAGGAAGGGGGGATGTGTGTGTGTTTCAATCACAAACTTGTTGGATTAGAATGGTAAGGGGAAAGTGGCCATGGCAGAGGTCAGAAGGACCCGGAAAGTGTCCATCTGAAGAACAATTACCTCCCTAGTGAAAATGGAGAGGGAGGGTTTTTTTTTTTGGGGGGGGGGGGGGGGGTCTCGACAGACCAGTATCAGATAGGGGCCGGTGCCAGAGGAAGCAAGCACACCCACAGCAATGTTGACCAATAGGAGCTTCACGTTTTTCTGACAAATGTTTTGCCTGCTTTTTTGAGAAAACAGATAAAGATCTGACAACAGATTTTTTTTTTTTTTTTTTTTTTTTATCTGTTGTAAGGATGTGCAGTCAGTGATAATAAAATGGGTATTTATTTGGAAGGATGGGATAAACAAAACAACTGCAAAGTGTTCAAGGAAGTGTCACAAAATAGCCATGTCTAGGTGGATGGATTTTGGGAAAGGGGGGTGGTGAACGGGGGGGGGGGGGGGAAGGAGATTCCACAATGTGATATACTGGAAGCTTACAAGTTTCTGATCCCGAGTAAGATTTTAATCATTTGTTGATTTTTTTGTTTTTTTAACTTTTATTGACCGTGTCCTCCTTATGGATGCTTGTTGGAAATCCAGTACCCTTTCTCTGTTACCCTGCCTTGCAAGTTTTTGTATTTTGCTTCACTGTTTTGTACACTTTTTCCGTTTATTTTGCATGTTCATCTGTTTTGTCCAGAAAAGTCTCCACAGTTGTTTTTCAGATTTTGGTTTATAACATGCTAATCTTTATAATGTTTTAATTTTTCAGCATTATATTGTTTGGTCAATCAGTGGGAGATTGCATCTCTTAGGAGATCCAAGTATAGGTTGTCCTGCACAATTCTTAGCCACTGACAATGCTTGAGCTATTGAACAGCAGAGCTGACCACTCAGACTGTTCCATATCTTTTGATCTCCCGTGCATCCTTGAATGGATCCCCAGGCATAGGCTCAAAGATTGTCCATTACATTTTATACTATTTGCATAATGCTTTTAGTTTTTCAGCAACTTTTTTCCTCTCCACACTTTCGTTTTATTCCATTTACTATCCTTCGCTGGCTGCTTTGGGGGTGCTGTTGGATTCTTTTTTGAATCCTTGGTGGTGAGAACACCACAGAATTATGGACTGTGGTGTGTCTCTATTTGACACCAGGAGCGCAGACACAATCAGCCGTGTCTCCCTGATGAGTCTGATCCAGCGGACGAAAGGCCTAGGAGCAGGCAATACAAATAGATCTGCCTTCAAGAGAGATTGCGATGGTTCCCTCAGGCAGCTAGTGAAGGGTTTCTCATATTTATGATATATTCTCCCAATTTCTTCATTTTCATTTTTTTTTCTTCTAAAAGTTCAAATCTTTGCCAAGTCATTACTATATTGACTGAAGAATTGTTAGCCTGCACTTGTTTTTCCCCACTACTTAATTTTTCAGCATTATATTGTTTGGTCAATCAGTGGGAGATTGCATCTCTTAGGAGATCCAAGTATAGGTTGTCCTGCACAATTCTTAGCCACTGACAATGCTTGAGTTATTGAACAGCAGAGCTGACCACTCAGACTGTTCCATATCTTTTGATCTCCCGTGCATCCTTGAATGGATCCCCAGGCATAGGCTCAAAGATTGTCCCCTACATTTTATACTATTTGCATAATGCTTTTAGTTTTTCAGCAACTTTTTTCCTCTCCACACTTTCATTTTATTCCATTTACTATCCTTCGCTGGCTGCTTTGGGGGTGCTGTTGGATTCTTTTTTGAATCCTTGGTGGTGAAAACACCACAGAATTATGGACTGTGGTGTGTCTCTATTTGACACCAGGAGCGCAGACACAATCAGCCGTGTCTCCCTGATGAGTCTGATCCAGCGGACGAAAGGCCTAGGAGCAGGCAATACAAATAGATCTGCCTTCAAGAGAGATTGCGATGGTTCCCTCAGGCAGCTAGTGAAGGGTTTCTCATATTTATGATATATTCTCCCAGTTTCTTCATTTTCATTTTTTTTTTCTTCTAAAAGTTCAAATCTTTGCCAAGTCATTACTATATTGACTGAAGAATTGTTAGCCTGCACTTGTTTTCCCCACACTACTTAATTTTTCAGCATTATATAATGTTTTCTGATGGTAGTACCATGAAACCTGATGCGACACTGAAGTGTTCATTCTGCAGTTACAAATGCTGTTGATTGTTATTTTCTTTTTTTCTGTTCAGTTGAAATGCTTTTGATTTTTTTTTTATTCATTCAACTGCAAAATACAGAGAATGAATGGTGCACTCAGCACTTACTTACTTACTTAATCCTCTTCATCCCGCGACCCAAGACATAAGGCACCAACAAGCTCCCTCCAGCCCGCTCTGTCCTAGGCAAGCCAGCTCAGTTCATTCCAAGTCTTGCCTGCCTCTCTCATCTCCTCCTCCACTGTCCTCCTCCAGGTGCTGAGTGGTCTGCCTCGCTTCCTCTTCCCCGGTGGTGCCCATCTCAGCGCAGTATGGGGGAGTCTGGTCTTGTCCATCCGAAGGATGTGTCCCAGCCACCTCCACCGCCGCTGCTTCACCTCGGCCACAATGTTGTTTATGCCGGTGCGCCTTTGCCACTTCCCTGTTGGTGACACGCTGCTGCCAGTGAAGTTTCAGGATTCGGCGAAGACACCTTCCTTCGAAGCCTCTGAGCCTACTCTCAATCTTCTTGTTGGTTCTCCAGGTCTCTGAGGCATATAGGAGTACTGAGCGTACGTTGGACCTGTAGATCTTCAACTTGGTTTTGGTTTGCAGGACAGTTGACTTCCAGATGTTTTTCAACCTGCTGAATGCCCGGGCTGCGAGTCCTATCCTGGTTGAGATCTCCTTCTCGATGTTGCTGTCGGCCGAGATATAGCTGCCAAGGTACTTGAAGTGTTCCACCTCCTCTAGAGCTGAGCCTCGTACACGTACACTGGTCTTCTCTGCGCTCTTCGTCTTCACCTTCATGATCTTGGTCTTGTCGGGGTGAATCTCGAGTCCCACACCGCTGGTTATTAGGTCCACTCTTGATGTTTTTTCCTGGATGTCTTTCTGGGCGTGCGACAGCAGTGCAATATCGTTGGTGAAGTCGCAGTCTTCAAGCCTGGCTGTTAGTCCCCATACAAGCCCTCTCGCCCTATCGCTGGTGGCCTTCCTCATCACCCAGTCAATGACGACAAGGAAAATTGTCGGCGAGATCACGCAGCCTTGCCTGACCCTGGTCTGCACGTGGAACCACTCGCTCTGCTGGCCATCATGTCGTACACAGCACTGGTTGTCTGCGTACATGTCCTGTAGGATGTTGATGACTTTAAGAGGAAATCGGTAGGCTTCCAAGATCTTCCACAGCGAAGGATGATGGATGCTGTCAAAAGCCTTTTGGAAATCGATATAGTTGATGTAGAGTGATGAATTCCATTCGATGGACTGTTCCACAATTGTTCGTAAAACAAAGATCTGGTCTGTGCAGCTTCTCCCGCTTCTGAACCTTGCCTGTTCTTCTCATAGGGTTCTCTCAATGGCTTGCCTCATGCGCTGCAGAAGGACACAACAGAAGATCTTCCCTGGGACGGAGAGCAAGTTGATTCCCCACCAGTTGCCGCATTCAGAGAGGTCGCCCTTCTTGGGGAGCTTCACTATGATGCCTTTCTTCCACGTGTCCGGGACTTTCTCCTCTTCTCATACCTTGTTGAATAGTTTCACTAAAGCCTTTGCACTCGTTTTGGGGTCTGCCTTCAACATGTCTGCCGTGATTCTGTCTTCACCTGGTGCCCTGTTGCCCTTTGTCTGCCTGATGGCCTCCACAATTTCCTGTTGGGTGATGCGTCCACGTCTCATCTCTAAGTTGAAACCCATGTCTTCGATGGTGGCTTCCTCATCTGGGTCTGGTCTATTTAATGTCTCTCTAAAATGTTCTGCCCATCTGTTGAGTTGGTCTTCGTCTTTTGTCAAAACTTTCCCGGTCTTGTCCTTCACTACTGTGGTTTTGCTGGTGAATCCGCCTGTTAGGGTCTTGGTAATCTTATAGACGGTCCTGGAGTCTCCTTTCTCTGCTGCAGCTTGGGCCTCTGCTACTAAGTTGTCTACAAACTGTCGCTTGTCTCTCCTTGTGCTCTTCTTCACTTCTTTGTTTTTCTCTTTGTACGTTTCGGCGAATGTTTGTCTCTCATCTTCTGTTCCAGTGAGCATGCCGAGTTTTGCGATCTTTCTCTCCTCTATGAGTTGCCATGTGGCGTCTGATATCCATTCCTTCCTCTCTTTCTTCTGTAGCCCAGCACAGCCTTGCTGGTGTCTATGAAAGCTTTCTGTACATTGTCGCACAGGGCGTTGATGTCGTCTGCTGGTGTGCTGTCCAGGACTTGGAATCTGTTGGAAAGTTCAATGGTAAACTGACTTTTCACCGCCTCACTGGTCAGTTTCCTCGAGTCAAAGAGTTGTTACTTTTCTTTTTTGTTGTTCTCTTGAGCTTCAGCTGGAGTCTGCATAACACAAGATGGTGATCACTGCTAGCATCAGCTCCTCGAATGGCTCTCACGTCCTTCATGGAGCTCCTCCACTTCTGGTTGATGGCAATGTGGTCTATCTGGTTGCTGGTTCTTCCATCTGGTGATACCCATGTCAGTTTGTGGATGGTTTTGTGTTGGAAGATGGTACCACCTATCACCAGACCGTTCTCAAAACACGCATCTGCAAAACGCTGTCCGTTGTCATTTCTATCTCCCACTCCCTCTTGTCCCATGCAAGTCTCATACCCGGTGTTCTCCGCTCCAACTTTCGCATTGAAGTCTCCCATAGAAGTAGGATGTCATGCTGTGGTGTCTTGTCTATCTGTTCCTGTAGGATGTTGTAGAACAGGTCTTTCTCCTCCTCCGTGGCTTGCTCTGTCGGTGCGTAACACTGTATGATGGTGGTTTTGGTATACTTGGAGAAGAATCTGGATGTGATGATTCTTGAGTTGACTGGGTCCCATCCCATCAAGCTCTTCCTGGCCTCCTTACCCATGATGATACCCACTCCCTCCTGATGTTGCCCGTCCGTGCGACCAGAATAACATACTGTCTCTCCTGAGCCAAGGGTCATGATGCCTGAATCCGTCCACCTCATCTCGCTGATTCCTAGGATGTCCAGTCTATACTTCTTCATCTCTTTCACAGTCTGTGCAGTCTTTCCAGCTTCATACAGCGTTCGCATGTTCCAGGCTCCCACTCTCACCTCTTGTTTGGGATTCACTAAGGACATTGTCGGAGCAGAAGCTTCCTTCCGGCTTTCACCCCAACTTGTCATACAATGCATTGCTGCATCTGCCCTGAGCTCGTCCTCCGAGCTTTGATTGGGTCTTGTTGGCGTTTCTGTAGCAAAGCTTTTTCTACGTGGCAGGTAGCTAGCCCAACGCACAACCTTCCCCATTTCTCATTCTGGACTTAGGACCAGACAACGGCTGGGTTGCACTCAGCACAGCCCGGTTTTATTTGCCTGAGGGATTTAATTGTTGAAGATGATGCATTATGTAATGCTTGTGTTGTTTCCAGTGGGTTTTTGATGATAGTAGTGACGTTTTTGATGTGGTAAGGGCCCTCAAGGGGACACTTGTGATTGGCTATAATGTAAAGGCGCTGGAACTGACTGTTTTTCAGACACAACTCTTTCTTTCAGTTAACAGATAATGTGTCATGAATAAGAGCATGTACATGATTATTCTTTCCCCTTTGTTTTGTTTGTTGTGTTTCCAGTAAATGATATGACACACCTTTAAGCACGTATTCATCCATTTACCTTTATGTTTTCATACGTCATTGCGTATACGTATTTATTTGTCATTTATGTCATCAGTCCTGAAGATGATCTATGACCGAATCTTCAGTTCTGTTTTTTGTTGTTTTTTTTTCCTCAAATCTTTGAGTATCATCAAAGATAGCTGGTATTGCTGACAGAAGATTGGCGGTCAAAAAATCTTCTTTTTTTTTTTAATGATATAAGCTTTGAAAAAAAACTCACTGAAAAGCCTAAATTACCATCAAGTTTGGGCAGAGTATATCAAACACACCACATGCCTTGCCGCATACCCACCCACTCACGCACAATGCACACACAAACACTCATAGATACAAATGTTCAAAGTTACAGATACCATCCTTGTGCATGCAGCTAAAGAGAGACCAGCAAACCAGCCTCTGCTATTCTTCCTGTCTGAGGACTGTCACACTGCGGCCCCCAGTGCAGTGTCCCTCTACCCACACAGTGCTGGTGGAAAGGCTGTGGCCCACTGCATGCTGTACTAGTCTGTGCTGCATAGAGCAAGCCAATTTGTGGAACCCCAGTGAATTCTGGGAAAACCTCAAGCTGAAACGGTGACAAAGCCGACTCGTTCTTTATGGCAGTATCGTACATGTTCCGACATAGTTTGGTAGAAGTTCACATTTCAAGCAGTTCTTTCCTACTCATGTTTTCTTTTTTTTTTTCTTTTTTTTTATGTAACATTCAGCAAAAGGTAAGGTATTATAGGCTTTGCTTCTCAATCACAAGAAAATGAACAAAATGTGTGTGTGTGGGAGAGAGAGAGAGAGAGAGAGACAAGGAGAGAACAGACAGACTTTAGCAGTGGCATTTTCTTGGCAGTGATAAGAGCTAGCATCACCAAAGTTGGCGGAATTATAGATACTGGCAACACCTTTCTGGACATATCCTGCATGAAGATGTCTCTGACTGATGGTCTGTAATCAACATTTTTAATGAGATTTTTCATTGAACAAAATTATATATATATATATTTTTTTTAAGTGATCAATTATTATTGCTGCTTCAAACTTTGATAGTACATACATTGAAAGAAGTAGAAACAAATTTTAAGGTGGTTTTAGTACCTCAGTTGTATCCAGATCATGAAGTATGATTCCGATTTTGTCCCGTTTTGCTCTAGTGCTTCGTATGCCCTTTGAAAAAAAAAAAAAGCTTTTTTCTTACATCACAAGTACATTCTCCATGATGAACAAATTTTTAAGCTGGTGTCGCTCACTTAAAGAAGTGGCAAGTGTCTTTAGAGTGACTTTTTTGCCGTTGCTTTAATATCTGTGGCTTTATTTGATCAAACTGTTTGCAAAGTACATGTGTGATAACATACATGTGTTCATGTGTGTGCGCATGCTTGCTTATGTGTATGTGTGTGGTATTTCTTCCTCTCCTTTTGTTCTGTCATTATTGGAGGGGGGGGGGGTCTCATTTTTACCCCTGTCATCAGGAGATTACTAGTAATTTGCTCTTTTCTGTCGTAGTTTGACCGTGTTTTTCTTGTTGTTTTGCTTACTGTTATCTATTGTATATCTGTGTGACCGGTACTTTGTTTTTGCAAATCCGCACACTTTTTTGTTTCTAGAGTTCAATTGAGATAGCATGCCAGATTTTGTTGCAATTTAGCTGCTAGGTAGCAAAAATGTATACACTTCCCCAGAGTGGACAGTTGCGATTCTGCAGTGTCTGTCAAAATGGACTCCCCCCCCCCACCCCCATCCCCCCCCCCCCCAGACGTTTTTTTTAGTTGATGTTTGTGTAAACTGGAAGCAAAAAAAGTAATAGGAATTCCTGGCATTCTTGGCATGAGCTGCCGTTACAGATTAGTTATTAAAAGTGTAGACACATTGCCCTTTTTTTTATGGGAAGACTTCTTTTCACAGAGTATGACAGGGCTGAAAAGGTCTTGCATAATCGGCTAAGCTATTGTGATAGCGATTTTGTTTTGTTTCAAGTGGCTGCAGTTTTGTATCAAGTGGCTACATTTGTCTATTTCTTGATGTTCTAAAGTCTATGGGTTTGTTGATGCAACTGTTTACACTTGTGTGGGTTTTTCTTTTTTCTTCTCTTTTGGTTGTTTGGTGTATGTAGCATTCATTTTTTTTTTTTTCCTCTCTCTCTGCTTTTGGTTCTTTGGTGTATGTAGGATTCATTTTCTTTTTTTCTCTCTGCTTTTGGTTGTTTGGTGTATGTAGGATTCATTTTTTTTTTTTCTCTACTTTTGGTTGTTTGGTGTACGTAGGATTCATTTTCTTTTTTTTTCTCTACTTTTGGTTTGGTGTACGTAGCATTCATTTTCTTTTTTTCTCTCTGCTTTTGGTTTGGTGTACGTAGCATTCATTTTCTTTTTTTCTCTCTTTTGGTTGTTTGGTGTACGTAGGATTCATTTTTTTTTCTCTCTGCTTTTGGTTGTTTGGTGTACGTAGGATTCATTTTCTTTTTTTTTTCTCTACTTTTGGTTGTTTGGTGTACGTAGCATTCATTAAGTTCTTTCTGTTCCTCTCATTTCAAAGATGCCATAAAACTATTTTGGAAAATAAAATTCAAAAATGGTCCAGTTTGTAACTGTGGATAAGAATATGTGCATTTGTATGTATGTTTCTGCTTGTGTACGTGATAGTGCAAGCATGTGTGTGTATGTGTTTCTGCTGGTTGTGTTTCTGCTTGTGTGATTGATAGTGCAAGCAGTGTTTGCGAGTATGTTACCACAAATTTTTATTACTATCACTTGTACCACACTTGTGTGGGTTTTTCTTTTTTCTTCTCTTTTGTTGTTTGGTGTATGTAGCATTCATTTTCTTTTTTTTTTTTCTGCCATTAACCATATTTACAATGGAGTTGGCTGTTGTATCTTACTGCATATGAAAGACAGATAAGTTGTGATTTATTCTATAGTGTCCCATTTATAGACAACGGGTCTAAAAAAACTTCATGTAACATTTCTTTTCGGACACACGACATTCAGACTGTTAATTCTATTTGTGTGTGTGTGTGTTGGGGGAAGGGGGTGCTGAAGTCCGTTTAGGCAAAACTAGTGGGGAAAAAAAGGTAGGCCTACTGGTGTCTCAACGCGCTCGAACACTATTTTAAAGTCGGCTATGGCCATGCACCTTTTAATGCCGTAGATCGTGTGTGTGTGTGTGACAATGAACGGGAAATGAAAATCATGTTTCCGACAGGTGAACTACTCTCTGCCTCCGCCCCATGAAATGCGAGACAAAGCATGCGCGCGCACGCGCACACACACACAGAGGCTTCAAAGGTAGTCCAGGTAAAGTGTAAAAGATATGTATATATGAAAAATGATAAAACTTAAGTCTTGCAAAATATTTACTAAGACAGGTTTTGGTGATAAGCGCTTTTTTTTTTTTTATTCACTTCCAACAGACTTTACCGAATGATTTGA
>CM065748.1:15079397-15086897 GCA_033310375.1 Conus canariensis
TAACGATTGCCCGTCCCAGATTCTGTACAACTGTCCTGTTTACGTCTGTTGCTGAATCAAGTTCTATTTTAAAAGTAAGCCGTGCAGATCCCGGCACAATCACTTCATCTGCTCCTAGGTCTGGAAATTTAACAGTAAGAATCTGATCTGAATCAATAGTAGATGGATTATTTGGAACAATAATATTCTGTTTATTTCCCTTCACGCCAAAGGGCTCTTTCAGTCTTCTATGCGGGTCAAGAATCGAGCCATATGCTTGTGACATTTTTTTTATAAAACAAAATAAAAAGTTAATTATTTAAAAACATGGCAGAAGAAGATTATGATGTTTTTGATCCTGGAGACGACATGAGTGAAATGACGCCTTTGACACATCCATTACAATCATTGCGGCGTGAATTAACAGAAAGTAAGGTCAAATCATTTTATCAAAGTTTAGGCCAAGAACCTCCCGAATTTATAGACCCTAATGATTTTGAAACAAAAGATGACCATTTGTTTGTGAAAAACGAGCAAGGACAACTTGTTCAGCTTACAACTAAACCAGACCCATCAAAGTTTTTAGCAAAGACTACAATTAGACAAAGGCTCAGTGTGAGCGATCAAAATCGCCTTGGCATTGCTAAACCGCGAAGATTAGACAGTGAGGCAGTTGCTAAACTTCAAAACACACTACAAGAACTCCCAACAGATAACCAAATACAAAACATACCCCTTAAAGATTTAAGCCCAACAGCAGACGAAATAATAGAAACCAGTTTTTCAGAAGAAACAGTATTAAAAACTATGCACGATCCGCCGCTACCTATGAGAGAAATAACGGCCCTTGATCATGCTTTGAAAAGCATCAGAGGCGAATTAACAAACAATTTAGCAAAACTGGGTGAACTAGATGAGCATATAAAAAGAGAAAAAGAAAAACTAGTTGAGGCTGATGACCACAACTTAGGACCTGGTGTTAAAGAAAGAATAACACAAAGACTAAAAGATCTTGAACAAGAGAGATCAGCAAGACTAGAAGTGCTGTCTACTAACCGAGAACAATTACGAACTCAAGTGAGCAGAATAAGAGAAACTATCCAAAGAATTTTATATGAAGACACGACGCTAGCAGAACGAATAAGAACACTGTTTAGAGAGCAAGGTGTCACATTAGCGAGCGTTATAACAGCCTTAGGATTTGCAATAAGTACACTGGTGTTGGCTATTACAGGCGGCGGTGGTGGGGGAGCAGTGCCACCAGGACCACCATCAGATAAATCATGGGTAAAAAAACAACTTGATCATCTTGCAAGTTTATTAAAAAAATTAGCCAGTAAGGCAATAGACTCTTTGCCTGGTATAATAGGGGGGATCGTTAGCTGGCTTTTGTCTACTGCAAGTAAAGTAGTTGGCTTTATGGCCGAGCACTTATGGGCATTAGTTGTCTTAATAGTTGGGTTACTCTTTAGTAAGATAAAGACCAAGTAATCCTAGGGCAGTTAATCCAATAACAAGTGCCGTCTTTTCATATTCATGGTCATTATTTCTTGGGGCCACAAGGATTGAATGGGGGGGTTTGGGGGGCTCGGGGATTGGTGGGGCTTCTTTTTTTATTGCTATTGCTGGCTTAGAATTTATGTCGTTTTTTCCGACCTTCTCTTCTTTACCAGCCACAAGGATTTCATTATTATAGTTTATTATTGTTCCTATCTGGAGTCTGAGGTCAGAAGGCAGCATGTATAAACCAGTGCCAACGGCGAAGTCTACTTTCGATCTTGCGTATTGCAAAACATTTTGGTACCTTTTAATACTTGAAGGCAAATCAACTGCAGAATTAATAGAATCCTCTAAATTTGCTAAATACTGTTTTTGGGCGTCAAAGCCAGTAGAAGGATCAATTATGTTTGATCTCGTTTGTGCTTGCGAACCTAGCAAACACCAAACATAAGTACGAATAGAGTCGTTTATTCTTTCTATTCCCGCTTTTGTTAGGCCCTTAGAAGTATCCAAAATAAATGTTGTCCATGCTGTTTTATGCTCTTGCTCTATGGACCCGAGGTGAACAGTTGTGCCTGAAGAGAAAGATGTGTAAGGAGGATTCCAATCATAGTTATACTTTCTGTGCACGCCCCAAAAATAAAGGGTGCCTAAACCATGATTAAGATCCAACTTTTGTCTAAAGTCTGTCTTTGGGTCAATATCAAATTCGTTACAGATCCTTTCAAAAGCCTTGTAATCTATTCTGTTGCTGAATGGATTAAACGTTTTGTCATTTGGTAATGGCGCTTGCAGTTCAGACAAAATACGTCTGAAGGTGTAATAAAAATGAAATCTATACACTGACCTCACCAAAGGATCAGGATGATTTAAATGATCAGCATACGACACTCCACACCCAGTTGATGCACAAAACACAGCAAAGTTTAACTGGTTCTGATAAAACTGCATCGGATGACTGAACCACACTTTCGGGATGTAGTCGTTTTTGATAGGAGGGTTAAGATAACGATCCAATGGAGTACTAACCTTTACTTGAAAGGCGTCAGTCTGAGTCACAGAAATGTCGAGGGTGCCAGTTGTTATATCTTTAGGACTGTAGTGCGGTCCAACAGAATATTTTGCATTAGTATATTTGAATGCACTCATTTTTAAATTTGTTTTAAAAATGTTTGTAACAATAACAACTCAAGACAGTCCTTCGTTTTTAGAATATGCTATTGATAATAACTGCGGAACCCAAAGGGTCGCACTCCATGAAATATTCTACAAAGTCGTATGGTTTAATATAAGTCAATCGAAGAGGAATAATGAGATTCGAAAACTTGATGACGGAGGAAACTTAATTAGCCAGTTAACCATACCTGATGGTTATTACGGGTTTGGCTCACTAAAAGAAGCAATGAGTAACTTCGACATTACTCTCAAACTTAACAATGCAAATCTAAAAACAATGTTAACATTCAAACCTGAAAAAGAAGTAGTCCATTACTTTTTTGATGTAGAGCTAGCTAAAATGTTAGGCTTTAAAATCGATTATGTCTATCATAAATTTAGAGTTGCACCAGACGAAACTACTTTTGAGGGAGAATATCCGCTCGATCTTGCCTTATATCCATTACTCTATGTACATTTGGATGAGCTGAGCACTGATGAAAACTTATATGATGGAAGGCCCTCAACTGTTTTAAGAGCTCTTCCATCAGGGAAAGCTGCATATTGCGATTATGAAATTATACGATTCCCTAATTTACAGTTTAAAAGATTAGCTTGTGGGAGGGTCAGATCATTTAATATAAAGATCACAGATAAAACAGGAAAGTCGTGAAATGTGATAACCTGCACATTGTTTTAGAAATAAAATAATACGTTGTTTTAAAAAATGTCACGTGGACCAGACGATTCGGGGGTTACATTAGCGCCTGAGAGGTGTGTAACTTTAGAATTAAAAGACCTTGCAGACGTTGAGGACTTTGAACAAAACGGTGAGATAGGCACTTTATATGGTTTTGAGTACACTAAAGATGGTTATTATAAGCGCAAAGAGGTTGACGACAACAAAAGGTTTCCTAAACTAGAACAACTACGCAATCTAGAAGCAAATAATACAGGTCAGTATGAATATAAAATAGTTCGAAAAACTGACAACAAATGGCACTTAGAACCATATTTAGAATGGGACATAAAATTTGAATTCTTAAGCCCATTTACATTTTTCGACCGCCAAAAAAGTTTCAGAAAAGCATTGAACTCTGGCCCTTTACATGTAAGTCTTATGCCAGAGGACAACAGTCGGAGAGAGATCGAAATAAAGCCGTTTGGGACAAACAGTACATCCTCCACAGAAGAGAATCGGTTTTAAAGAAAGCTTCTACAAAATTACAGTTCATTCCACGCACAAAATTAGGAGACACGTTCACAATGATATTTAAAATTTCTGTCTTAAAAGATGAGGCGAGAAATGGAGCTGTGGGTGTCAGTGACAACCTTATGGAAGGAATTCTTATTAGCTGGCAAAACTTAGACGTTGACAAACTTAAAGTTACTGTCGTCGTTCTTTACAATGGCGAGGATATTAAGGTCATAACAACAAGCAACAAAATTGATATTAGTTTAAATAGAAACGATCTTACAGAACTGAACTGGATTAATCTTACACATTTGGGCCTTATAGGGTTTTATTATACTGAACAAGTTTTGACAGAGAGTATGATAAAAACAATAACTGGATTAGGTTTTAAAACTATGGAGCAGACGACTTTGGTGTCAATGCCGATGTTAAACTTTATGATAAAAACCCCTCATTGTTCATTGATTTGTGGACAGACTGGTTGTGGAAAAACAATATTTGTCCTCGACCTATTACAAACAGTTTATCGTTATAATTTTGATCATATAGTAATTTTCTGCCCAACACTTAAATGGAACAAAGCATATCACGACAGAAGGTTTATATGGACGGATGATGAAATCTATTTAGTTGATCCTAGCAATAAACTTAGCGAGTGCTTAGAACATTTCTTTAGACAGTTTGAAGGAACTCAGACACTATTTATTATAGATGACTGTTCGGCAGAGAGAGACATAGTTAGAAAAAGAAATACTTTATCAAAACTGGCTTTCAGTGGAAGACATGCTGGGATAAGTGTGTGGATTTTATGTCAAAAATATAACTCAGTTTTAAAAGACTTTAGAGAACAGTTAAAGACTGTAGTTTTATTCCACATGAAAGACAGAGACGCATTTGATGAATGTATGCGTGAAAATGATGTTATTGAAAACGATCAAGAAAAACGAAGGATTAAGCAAAAACTTAAGTCTCAAAAGTTTTCTAAATTAGTATTAAAAACAGATAATCCTACACATTATGTATGTTTGTAAAGTGTTTACTATTAGAGAACTATAAAATAGGCATTCTGGGTAAGCCGGCGGAGCAACAGCGAAACCGGCTTTAGCCGGTTGGAGCTGGCGGAGGTGGGTGAGCCAGAATGCCTATTTTATAGTTCTCTTGGGATGAAGGTAGGGGGAGGGGGGGGGGGGTGTGCAATGACTGGACTGGCGCCAAGTTATGGCGAACGTTGTCACTGAGGAGGGCAGGCTGGCCCTATTTGCCGGAAAGAAAACTTTTCTGTAAGGACGAGTTGAACCGTAGAAAACAATACAATACAATACAATACAATACAATATAATACAATACAATACAATGCAATGCAATACGATACTATACAGTGCCACACAACACAACACAACGCAACACAATACAATACAATACAAAATAATACAATACAATACAATACAAAACATACGTTATCGAGCATTTAGGCAAATTAAGGGTAGTTTTGCAGTTGTTGAGAGCAAGTTCCTTGGGTTGTTCAAGTGTGCGAACTCAGGCATCACCAGAGGGGAATAACCCAAGTCGTATACTGAAGGGAGAGTTACTGGAGAGTGGTTCGCATGTCTAGGGGGATCGTAACAAGTACTTGTCGACCTGCCGGTCCTGGGTGGAGGAGAGTGTCTACCTCGACCACTGGCTACTCACTGGGTTCTCCAGTGGGCCTGAAGGGAAGGTGATCATGTCAGGTGACCGTCACGGTTTGGTGACTGTCGGCCTGCAGGCAGAGTACAGTGACCATTCAGTCGTTCTTGTCCTGAGGAATGAATGTAAGGCTTCGGCCTATTGAGTGCTTTGCACCTTGTTGTCTATAGAGTGTAGTAACTACTTGAAGCATCAGTCCTGGCTTGTGGAGAAGTCCAGGCTGTTGAACAATGGGTAGCTTTGGGGAATCGAACATGAGTTTGAAGTGGAGGTTATGCATTAACCACTTGGTACCCAACTCTTTGTAGCGCTAGCAGCTGTGGTGTGTGTGTGTGTGTGTGTGTGTGTGTGTGTGTGTGTGAGTAGATGACTAGTGATTCCATTGGTGGAATAAAAATAACTCGGGAGTTATTGGTACAAATCGTGTGATGTGTGTGTGTGCCAGTGATTCCATTGGTTGAACCAGTTAAACTCGGGTTCTCTCTTTCTTTGAGAATGGATATAAGATGCTCGGAAAACCAGGAAGTGTGTGGCTCACTTAAGGGAAAGTGAACTCGGTTCCCGTCTTGCTGAGGGCTCAAGAAAATACAGCAAGAAGCGGAGGTTTGCTGTTGCCTCGAAGCTGACGACGGTTTAGAATTGTCTCCTGGGTGGGGACGTAAGACAGTGGAGGTTGCTGTAGCCTCGAAGCCAGCGACGAGAAGAATTGTCTCCTGTGTGGGGACGGTCGACAGCAAGACGTGTCAGGCTGTTGTGGCCTAGACAGGGAGCTGCCAGACAACGGTGGGGTGTTTGCAGCAAGAGAAGACCTGTGGGAGAGGCCGACAGGACCCCTTTCCGTAGAGAGGGCGAAGTGCGGTGGAGTCTGGAAGACTCGGTCTGAGGGTGCAATGCGAGCTACGTTACAAATGTTCCCCAACTGGGATTTGGCCAGTCGGGAGGACACAACAGTGTGGCAGCTTCAGCTCGTGGTCGCACAGTGGGATGAGAGAAACTGACCGGTCAACCAAGGGATGCTGGCAAGTTATGGACGTTTCATTTGTTCTTAAGTTTATAAGTAGGCAAACAGAATAGTGAATTATTGTCTTTCCTGGTTAATTAAGAGTAATTGAAGGAAAGCGGAAGCGATTATGAGATTATCTGTGTGATGTTTACATTTTTGTATGATACAGATAAGTGTGTTGTGTAGTGACGGGTTGGGGCTCAGAGTCAAGTTAAATAAAATGTGATTATTTTCTATGAAATGTTATTGGTTTCCCGTCACCTTTGTGCGGGCCCGATGTGAGTGACAGAGTGCGCGTGTCTATGCGAGAGCGCATTTTGGTTGTGAAAGCGTAAATGCTTCTGTCTATAACCCCCCCCCCCCCCCCCCCTGCATCCCTGCATATGATAATCATATTTGAATAACGAGGGGGAGCGTCGGAGACCCGTCACACAATACAATGCAATGCAATACAATACAATACAGTACAATACAATAAATTACAATACAATGCAACACAATTAATACAATGGAATTCTACACAACACGGTGCAAGTAGGCCTACGACACAACACAGTACACTCGAATGATAACACTACAATAACATGCAAACAGGGCTACAATACAATTTAGTGCAACACAGCACAATCCAATCCAATTCAGAATAATACAATACAATATAAGCAGGCCTACAATACAATACAGTATACAATACAATGCAATACAATATAGTACAATCCAATACAATGCAACACAACGCAATACAATACGTTTCCTCATAAACCTCGATGTCAGAGGGCCCTAAAACTTTAAGCTCGAATCGTAAGTTATACAACATGACACGACACAACACGACACAACACGACACGACACGACATGAGACCACACGACAGCACACCATACAACACGAACACGACACGACACAACATGACACGACACGACACGACACAGACACAACACGACACGACACAACACGACACGATACAACACGACACGACATGAC
>CM065748.1:15104397-15116897 GCA_033310375.1 Conus canariensis
ATTATCTTCTCTTGCCTGTGGCGACGTCGTCTCTGGCTTACTTGAAATCTCTTGGCATTTTTCTCATAAGGTCCTCCTCCTCCTTCTCCTCCTCCTCCTAGTTGTTGTTGTTGTTGTTGTTGTTGTTGTTGTTTTTCTTCTTCTTCTTCTTCTTCTTCTTCTTCTTCTTCTTCTTCTTTACTTCCCCCTCCTCTTCCTCCTTTTCCCTCTTCTTCTTCGTCTTCTTCTTCTTAAATTGAGGTGATTTTCTTTTCTTTTTTTTGGTATAGAAATTGTGGATTGAACACTCACACCAACTCCCCCTCTATCCGTCCTCCTTTCACTCCTTGCTCAAGAACCATGCAGACATGTGTACGCACACGTGCACGCATACTTACAAGTACCTATATGTCTACCCATACACGCGCATGCATCACATGCTTACCTGTCTTCTGATGTCACTCAGTGAATAAATGGTAAAATATAGGAACACACACACACACACACACACACACACACACACACACACACACACACGAGAGCACGCACACACACACACACACACACACACACACACACACACACACACACACACACACACACGGACTGTGTAAGTGTAAGTTACAGTGTAATACTGTGTACGTTGTTGTTGCAACATTACTGTATATATATATATTTTTTTTTTTTTTTCAGTGTGTGTGTGTGTGTGTTGTTGTTGTGTGTGTGTTGTTGTTGTTGTTGTTGTTGTTGTTGTTGTTGTTGTTGTTGCTGCTGCTGCTGCTGCTGTTGACGTTGTTCTGTTATACGGCACATCTATCTCGCCAGCTCTGGTCAATTTGAAGGCACGTGTGTGCGACGCTCGTAGCGGAGTTAGATCTAATGCTTGTGCACTTCTCCCTCTCCCTCGCAGCCCCCCCCCCCCCCCCCCCTCATCCCTATCGCTCCCCCTCCCCTCCACCACCACCACCACCACCCCACCCTCCCGCCTAGCTTCCGTCCTTTCCTCGCCCCCCATCCCCCACCTCCCTCCCTCCCTCTCCCCCTCCCTCCCTCCCATTTATACTCTATCCTCCTCCGTTACGAGCCACGGTTAATTAGCTCAGGTAAAAAATAGAGACCATATGTTCCGTCAATAAAGTTATCAGTGGTGTGTGTGTGTGTGTGTGTGTGTGTGTGTGTGTGTGGGCGGCGGTGTTGCTGTCTGTGTGTGTGTGTGTGTGTGTGTGTGTGTGTGTGTGTGTGTGTGTGTGTGTGTGCGCGCGCATGTAACAGCTGGTTGTTGGGCGGTAGACGACGCACACCTCATTGATGAATTGGCAGGTAACTGTACCCTGTCGTATGGTTTTCTGGCGTGAGAGGCCGCCCGCGTGTGATGCATGGGTTTGTTATTGGTCAATGGCTTCTCTGTCTGTGCGTCTGTCTGTCTGCCTGTCTGTCTTTGTCTCGCTCTTTGTCTCTGTGTCTCTTTCTCTTTCTTTTCTCTCTGTCTCTGTCTCTGTCTCTTGTCTCTCCTCTCTCTCTCTCTCTCTCTCTCTCTCTTTCTCTCTCTCTCTCTGTCCTGTGTGTGTGTGTGTGTGTGTGTGTGTGTGTGTGTGTGGTGTGTGTGTGTGTGTGTGTGTGTGTGTGTAATCTCTGCTTTGTCCTCCTGGCTAGTATCTCTCTCTCTCTCTCTCTCTCTCTCTCTCTCTCTCTCTCTCTCTCTCTGCGTATGTTTTGTGTGTGTTTGTGCATGTGTGCATCTGTGTGTCCACGTGTGCGAGTGTGGATGTTTGTGTATGTGTGAATCGATTGATCAGAATCAGAATCAACAGTTTTATTTTATTGCCTTATAACTCACAAAGACTATCTGACGTAATGCTTGACATCTATAGCTATAATCTGTAACCTGCTGAAGAATGTATAGTATGTGTCATGTCTTTCTAGTTTATATTTCTTTTAGTAAAACACAACAAAAAAAGAAAGAGAAAAAAAAAAAAAAAAGTCGTGTATAAACGTCATTATGTCAGTCTGACATGTAACGTGTATTTCGATTTCATCTTTGTTCTTTTAGATCTAGTTGCAAAGCGAGAGGACTGCAGGCGGAAATCTAAACAAATCTTAAATAAATATTAGCGAACCGCCCAGAGAACGTGGACAAACGAGTCACAAGACGAAACACAAGCGCGTTTCGACCTCTTAGGTCTTCATCAGGTAACGAATAAAACAACGAAAATTCACTTAGCTTTGATCGCTTCAGATCACTTCGCAGGGTTCAGCGCAAGGAAGAAGGCGTTGAATGAGAACGAGGCTGTTGGAAGGGAAATAGTGAGCGAGTCAAAGTCGTAATGAAGATAATAATATTACTGATAGGAATACTAATAATGGTCAAAATATTGAGAGAAAAAAAAAAGGGACAAGATTACTACCAATCTTAGTGTCAATAAGTATGGGTATGGGAGAAAGGAGAGTGGGTTAGAGGATTCTTAAACAGCAGGGTTGCCGTGGCAACAGTCCCAGAGGCGAAGGCGATGGTGATGTCAATGCCAGTGGTAGTATCAATACTAGCAATAGTATTACTGAATGATACTGCTAACAACAATAGTGAAGGTTAAGGTAATGAAAGCATGATACAGAAATATATTTAGAAAATACATTTTTATAATAATCAAATAAATAAATAAATGAAACATTAAAAATAATAATAATAAATTAAAAATTAAGTAAATAAAAAAAAATATAATAATGATAATAAATGCATAAATAAGATAGCTATAAGTTGTGTGTGAGGTGAATAGTGGGAGATAAGGTAGTATGTGTGTGTGTTGTGGGAGGATATTATGGGCCGAGATTGAAGTGGTGGATTGGTACATGTTACTTTAAGGTGTTGATGCTATGAGGGTGGAGGGAAGAAGGGGATGGGTTTACGTACTAACTGGGGGAGGGGGAGGGGCAACATATTCACACCTATACACAATCTCTCTCTCTCTCTCTCTCTCTCTCTCTCTCTCTCTCTCTCTCTCTCTCTCTCTCTCTCTCTTCCTCCCCCCCCCTTCACGACCAACGATAAAGGAGCCAGCATTCTATTTATTATGTGTGTGTGTATGTGTGAGTGTGAGTGTGTGTGTGTGTGTGTGTGTGTGTGTGTGTGTGTGTGTGTGTGTGTGTGTGTGTGTGTTCCATTTGTAATATCAGCCTTATTCATTGGTTACCCCCACCTCCACCCCCAGCAACCGCCATATCCACCAACACCCCTACACACATCATTACTAGGGCAGGGGGAGGGGGGAGTAAGTCGATTGATGTAACAAATGGAGAGACTCAGAGAGTGTAGGAAAAGGGAAGATGATGATAGCTGCAACCTATGTCTGAGGTAAACAGTGGGAGGTAGGGTGGTATGGGTGTGTGTAGGTGGGGGATATTTCAGGCTGGAGCTGCAGAGATGGAATGGTACATACTACTTTTGGACGTTGACGCCATGAGGGTGGACGGTGCCCAGTTTGGCAATGAGATGAGATTCTTGCATAAGGCGTTCCAAGTTGTCACTCTTAGATTGCCAAAGTGCCAAGACTTTGACATGGTTGATGTTGTGTTGGGCATGGTTGAAGTGTAGAGCGACTGGTTTGGGCCGATGGTGGCGGATGTCGGCCAGGTGTTCAGAGATGCGCGTCTCAAGTGTGCGAGATGTCTCACCTACATAGATCTTACCGCACAGCTGACAGTGGATGGCATACACAATGTTGTGGCTCTGGCAGGAGAAAGTGCGTTTAATAGTGAAAGAGCCTGTGGGGCCATGTAGGATGGTGTCTGGTTTGGTGAGAGATCAGATTTTGCAGTTGGGTTTTGAGCAGGGGAAAGTATCTGGTGGCTTAGGTGTGGAGATTTTGTTCAGCTTAGAGCGCACCAGTAGGTCGTTGAGGTTTTTGTCACGTTTGAAAGTGATCATTGGTGTGGTCTCAAAGGCAGGTTTATGATTTTCTACTATGTGCCAGTTAGACTTCAGGATCCTGCAGATGGGCAGATTGTGAGGATGGAAGAGAAGGCAGGCAGTGGGTCTGTCTGTCTCTTTGGGAGGTTTAGTTTCCAGAGTAGACGTTCTGGATTTAGCTGCAGTGCGGCTGAGAGCATCACTGATGACGGCACTAGGGTATCCACGGTTGGTGAAAAAATCAGACATTTTGGCTGCTTGTATAGTGAAATCCTCTTCGCTAGAGCAGAGTCTGCGTAGGCGAAGGAATTCAGAATATGGAATGCTGTTTTTAGTGGACTGGTGGTGGGAAGATGTGTAGTCCAGGTATGAGTGCGCATCAGTAGGTTTGTAGAAGACTGAGGTTTGAAGCAGTCCATCTTTGAGGGAGATAGTGATGTCCAGGAAATTAACTGACTGTGAAATGGTGTAGGTCAGCTGGATGGATGGATGGAAGGTCTGTGCAAAGTTGAGGAAATTCTGGAGGTCATGTTCTGGCATTGATGTGGCTCCCAATCCATCATCTATGTATCTTTTGTAGAGCTCTGGTGTTGGGCCTGTGTAAGAGGTTAGTAGGCGGTGTTCTAGGTGTCCCATGAAGAGGCAGGCATAGGATGGTCCCATTTTGGTTCCCATAGCAACACCACTGATTTGTGAGAATGTGTGGTTGTTGAATTCAAAAGTATTGAGGGTGAGGACTAATTCTGCAAGTCTGACCAGTGTAGCTGTGGGAGGGTGTTGTTGGTTGGGGGGCCGTTTGTTAAGAAAGAATGCGAGGGCCTTCAGTCCATCAGCATGAGGGATGGAAGTGTAGAGAGAGACGACATCAAGGGTAAAGAGGAGGCTGGGTTTGAAAGTGGGATCTGTGTTGTATGAATTAATCATGTTGAGTGTGTGTGTAGTGTCTTTGAGGTATGTGGGGAGGCCTTGTACTATGGGTTGGAGGAGAGAGTCTAAGTACTGTGAAATGTGTTCTGTAGGGCAGCTGCATGCAGATACAATGGGTCTGCCGGGAGTATTGGTTTTGTGTATTTTAGGGAGCAGGTAGAAGGTGGGTTGTTTGGTGTCTGTCATTATGAGGAGTTTGGCTGTCTTCGGTAAGTTGTTATGTTTGATTTCTTGTTTAACTGTGGTTGAGATGAGTTTCTGGTGTTGGGGGAGGGGTGATGCTGTGAGTGGTGTATAGAAATTTGTCTGACAGTTGTCTGTGTGCTTCTTTTATGTACAACTGTTTGTCCCAGACCACCACTGCACCACCCTTGTCTGCTGGTTTGATGACAATGTCTTGTCTTTGTCTCAGTGATTCAAGGGCTTTTTGTTCATCCCGTGAGAGGTGCTTCGCCAGCCACCTCTTGACAAATCCACTGAAGTTGAACTCTACATCAAAAAGTGTAGAAAAGAAATCTCTCAAGTTAAATCCAAACCTGTCCGCAATTCCAACCTCTCATGGGATGAACAAAAAGCCCTTGAATCACTGAGACAAAGACAAGACATTGTCATCAAACCAGCAGACAAGGGTGGTGCAGTGGTGGTCTGGGACAAACAGCTGTACATAAAAGAAGCACACAGACAACTGTCAGACACAAATTTCTATACACCACTCACAGCATCACCCCTCCCCCAACACCAGAAACTCATCTCAACCACAGTTAAACAAGAAATCAAACATAACAACTTACCGAAGACAGCCAAACTCCTCATAATGACAGACACCAAACAACCCACCTTCTACCTGCTCCCTAAAATACACAAAACCAATACTCCCGGCAGACCCATTGTATCTGCATGCAGCTGCCCTACAGAACACATTTCACAGTACTTAGACTCTCTCCTCCAACCCATAGTACAAGGCCTCCCCACATACCTCAAAGACACTACACACACACACTCAACATGATTAATTCATACAACACAGATCCCACTTTCAAACCCAGCCTCCTCTTTACCCTTGATGTCGTCTCTCTCTACACTTCCATCCCTCATGCTGATGGACTGAAGGCCCTCGCATTCTTTCTTAACAAACGGCCCCCCAACCAACAACACCCTCCCACAGCTACACTGGTCAGACTTGCAGAATTAGTCCTCACCCTCAATACTTTTGAATTCAACAACCACACATTCTCACAAATCAGTGGTGTTGCTATGGGAACCAAAATGGGACCATCCTATGCCTGCCTCTTCATGGGACACCTAGAACACCGCCTACTAACCTCTTACACAGGCCCAACACCAGAGCTCTACAAAAGATACATAGATGATGGATTGGGAGCCACATCAATGCCAGAACATGACCTCCAGAATTTCCTCAACTTTGCACAGACCTTCCATCCATCCATCCAGCTGACCTACACCATTTCACAGTCAGTTAATTTCCTGGACATCACTATCTCCCTCAAAGATGGACTGCTTCAAACCTCAGTCTTCTACAAACCTACTGATGCGCACTCATACCTGGACTACACATCTTCCCACCACCAGTCCACTAAAAACAGCATTCCATATTCTGAATTCCTTCGCCTACGCAGACTCTGCTCTAGCGAAGAGGATTTCACTATACAAGCAGCCAAAATGTCTGATTTTTTCACCAACCGTGGATACCCTAGTGCCGTCATCAGTGATGCTCTCAGCCGCACTGCAGCTAAATCCAGAACGTCTACTCTGGAAACTAAACCTCCCAAAGAGACAGACAGACCCACTGCCTGCCTTCTCTTCCATCCTCACAATCTGCCCATCTGCAGGATCCTGAAGTCTAACTGGCACATAGTAGAAAATCATAAACCTGCCTTTGAGACCACACCAATGATCACTTTCAAACGTGACAAAAACCTCAACGACCTACTGGTGCGCTCTAAGCTGAACAAAATCTCCACACCTAAGCCACCAGATACTTTCCCCTGCTCAAAACCCAACTGCAAAATCTGCTCTCTCACCAAACCAGACACCATCCTACATGGCCCCACAGGCTCTTTCACTATTAAACGCACTTTCTCCTGCCAGAGCCACAACATTGTGTATGCCATCCACTGTCAGCTGTGCGGTAAGATCTATGTTGGTGAGACATCTCGCACACTTGAGACGCGCATCTCTGAACACCTGGCCGACATCCGCCACCATCGGCCCAAACCAGTCGCTCTACACTTCAACCATGCCCAACACAACATCAACCATGTCAAAGTCTTGGCACTTTGGCAATCTAAGAGTGACAACTTGGAACGCCTTATGCAGGAATCTCATCTCATTGCCAAACTAGGCACCGTCCACCCTCATGGCGTCAACGTCCAAAAGTAGTATGTACCATTCCATCTCTGCAGCTCCAGCCTGAAATATCCCCCACCTACACACACCCATACCACCCTACCTCCCACTGTTTACCTCAGACATAGGTTGCAGCTATCATCATCTTCCCTTTTCCTACACTCTCTGAGTCTCTCCATTTGCTACATCAATCGACTTGCTCCCCCTCCCCCTGCCCTAGTAATGATGTGTGTAGGGGTGTTGGTGGATATGGCGGTTGCTGGGGGTGGATATTGTGGGGTGGGATTGAAGTGGTGGGTTGGTACATGTTACTTTAAGGTGTTGATGCTATGAGGGTGGAGGGAAGAAGGGGATGGGTTTACGTACTAACTGGGGGAGGGGGAGGGGCAACATATTCACACCTATAAACAATCTCTCTCTCCCCTCTCTCTCTCTCTCCTCTCTTCTTCTCTCTCTCTCTCTCTTTTCCCCCCCCCCTCCCCCCCCCCCCACCCCCTTCACGACCAACGATAAAGGAGCCAGCATTCTATTTATTATGTGTGTGTGTATGTGTGTGTGAGTGTGTGAGTGTGAGTGTGTGTGTGTGTGTGTATGTTCCATTTGTAATATCAGCCTTATTCATTGGTTACCCCACCTCCACCCCCAGCAACCGCCATATCCACCAACACCCCTACACACATCATTACTAGGGCAGGGGGAGGGGGGAGTAAGTCGACTGATGTAGCAAATGGAGAGACTCAGAGAGTGTAGGAAAAGGGAAGATGATGATAGCTGCAACCTATGTCTGAGGTAAACAGTGGGAGGTAGGGTGGTATGGGTGTGTGTAGGTGGGGGATATTTCAGGCTGGAGCTGCAGAGATGGAATGGTACATACTACTTTTGGACGTTGATGCCATGAGGGTGGACGGTGCCCAGTTTGGCAATGAGATGAGCTCATATTCCTGCATAAGGCGTTCCAAGTTGTCACTCTTAGATTGCCAAAGTGCCAAGACTTTGACATGGTTGATGTTGTGTTGGGCATGGTTGAAGTGTAGAGCGACTGGTTTGGGCCGATGGTGGCGGATGTCGGCCAGGTGTTCAGAGATGCGCGTCTCAAGTGTGCGAGATGTCTCACCTACATAGATCTTACCGCACAGCTGACAGTGGATGGCATACACAATGTTGTGGCTCTGGCAGGAGAAAGTGCGTTTAATAGTGAAAGAGCCTGTGGGGCCATGTAGGATGGTGTCTGGTTTGGTGAGAGAGCAGATTTTGCAGTTGGGTTTTGAGCAGGGGAAAGTATCTGGTGGCTTAGGTGTGGAGATTTTGTTCAGCTTAGAGCGCACCAGTAGGTCGTTGAGGTTTTTGTCACGTTTGAAAGTGATCATTGGTGTGGTCTCAAAGGCAGGTTTATGATTTTCTACTATGTGCCAGTTAGACTTCAGGATCCTGCAGATGGGCAGATTGTGAGGATGGAAGAGAAGGCAGGCAGTGGGTCTGTCTGTCTCTTTGGGAGGTTTAGTTTCCAGAGTAGATGTTCTGGATTTAGCTGCAGTGCTTCAAATTTGGCCCCACTATCTTTTGTTGGGATTAATTACTTTTTTTTTTTCTTTTTTTTTTTTTTTTCGGAGTTCATCACTGTAGAGAACGTTTACCAAGTAAATGAAATTCGTCTGTTGTCTTCCTGCAATGTAAACATTTTCTGTCATCTCTTGGCGTGTTTTAATATCTTCCATTGTCTTTTATTAAGACATGACAGTTTTGTGAAACTTTATTTTCGCAGGTATGCTTTCATCCTATATTCCTTTGCTATAAAGCCGTAGAAAATTTATCGGAAGGATTCTATTTTTTGACGATCCTAAAACGTTTTATGTTAAAAAAAAAAATCTTAAATAGTGCTAAGTTTCCTGCATAATTGTTACGTCATATAATGTCAACATGTTTACCACTTGAAAGGATATCTGAAATGAGACAGGGAGCAGTGAACGGTAAAATAAGAAACAAGTGGGGGTAACTCTTGCTCCTATGATTTACAGGCCCCATAACTCCAAACGAATACTGCTGACGTTCTGTGCTCTCTGTGTTGTCATTTTCATCCAGACGATTTAGTTTCATGGGCAGCATTTCGTTCGGAGTTATGGGCCTTTAAACATTTCATCGTGACCTCGAGAGCAAGAAAATTCTCTACATGTTTTCTGCTTCTTCATTTTGTTTGTTTTCAACATCGTCATTTTTTTTTTTCTTCTATGTATTCTCGTGATATTCCAAGATGATATTTTCATTCTGTCTAGCTGACCTATCTTTTGCCTGATTAAGAGCGGAGAGAAGACGTTGTAGACAAACTTTCGTTTTTCGCCTCAAAATCTTCATCGGATATTGCAATTACTTGGCTGACGACTGTTCGGATTTCCTTTGATTTTTTCCAGATCTTCTTCACTTCTTGTTTCACGCTTGCTATTTCTGAAGCTTCAGTTTTCAGGTTGTTTGTTCCACAGCGAAGCAGTGTTACGTCAGCAACTACAAGGCTGTTAGCAGGGTCGGTGTCTACGGAGTTGTTTGTAGGGTCAGTGTCTAGAAGGCTGTTTGTAGGGTTTCAATGTCTACAGGGTTGTTCGTAGGGTTCAATGTCTACAGGGCTGTTTGTAGGGTTTCAATGTCTACAGGGTTGTTTGTAGGGTTTCAGTGTCTACAGGGTTGTTCGTAGGGTTTCAATGTCTACAGGGTTGTTTGTAGGGTCAGTGTCTACAGGGTTGTTTGTAGGGTTTCAGTGTCTACAGGGTTGTTTGTAGGGTTTCAATGTCTACAGGATTGTTTGTAGGGTCAGTGTCTACAGGGTTGTTTGTAGGGTTTCAGTGTCTACAGGGTTGTTTGTAGGGTTTCAATGTCTACAGGGTTGTTTGTAGGGTTTCAGTGTCTACAGGGTTGTTTGTAGGGTCAGTGTCTACAGGGTTGTTTGTAGGGTTTCAATGTCTACAGGGTTGTTTGTAGGGTTTCAGTGTCTACAGGGTTGTTTGTAGGGTCAGTGTCTACAGGGTTGTTTGTAGGGTTTCAATTTCTACAGGGTTGTTTGTAGGGTCAGTGTCTACAGGGTTGTTTGTAGGGTCAGTGTCTACAGGGTTGTTTGTAGGGTTTCAATGTCTACAGGGTTCTTTGTAGGGTTTCAGTGTCTACAGGGTTGTTTGTAGGGTTTCAATGTCTACAGGGTTGTTTGTAGGGTTTCAGTGTCTAGAAGGCTCTTTGTAGGGTCAGTGTCTACAGGGTTGTTTGTAGGGTCAGTGTCTACAGGGTTGTTTGTAGGGTCAGTGTCTACAGGGTAGTTTGTAGGGTCAGTGTCTACAGGGTCGTTTGTAGGGTCAGTGTCTACAAGGTTGTTTGTAGGGTCAGTGTCTACAGGGTTGTTTGTAGGGTCTCAGTGTCTAGAAGGCTGTTTGTAGGGTCAGTGTCTACAGGGTTGTTTGTAGGGTTTCAGTGTCTAGAAGGCTGTTTGTAGGGTCAGTGTCTACAGGGTTTGTTTGTAGGGTTTCAGTGTCTAGAAGGCTGTTTGTAGGGTCAGTGTCTACAGGGTTGTTTGTAGGGTTTCAGTGTCTAGAAGGCTGTTTGTAGGGTCAGTGTCTACAGGGTTGTTTGTAGGGTTTCAGTGTCTAGAAGGCTGTTTGTAGGGTCAGTGTCTACAGGGTTGTTTGTAGGGTTTCAGTGTCTAGAAGGCTGTTTGTAGGGTCAGTGTCTACAGGGTTGTTTGTAGGGTTTCAGTGTCTAGAAGGCTGTTTGTAGGGTCAGTGTCTAAGGGTTGTTTGTAGGGTCAGTGTCTACAGGGTTGTTTGTAGGGTCAGTGTTTACACAGGGTTGTTTGTAGGTCAGTGTCTACAGGGTTGTTTGTAGGGACAGTATCTACAGGGTTGTTTGTAGGGTCAGTGTTACACAGGTTGTTTGTAGGGTCTACAGGGTTGTTTGTAGGGTCAGTGTCTACAGGGTTGTTTGTAGGGTCAGTATCTACAGGGTTAGTTTGTAGGGTCAGTGTCTACAGGGTGTTTGTAGGGTCAGTACCTACAGGGTTGTTTGTGGGTCAGTGTCTACAGGCTGTTTGTAGGGTCAGTGTCTACAGGGCTGTTTGTAGGGTCAGTGTCTACAGGTGTTTGTGGTCAGAAGGGTGAAGTCTCTACAGAAGCGTCAGTATAGAGGTCAGAGGGGTGACATTGACAACGTGAAAAAAAACAACATCCGTAAGAACATGGATGAATGAATACAAATAGGGACGCAAGTATTGTTTGTGCGAGGAATGCCTTCAGTGCGCAGGACTCATGCTACATTCCTTGAGTAGAGGAAGTAGATAGATGTGTGTGTGTGTGTGGTGTGTGTGTGTGGTGTGTGTGTGTGTGTGTGTGTGTGTGTGTGTGTGTATGGTGGTGTGCGCGTGCAAGCTCATGCTTGTGTATTAATTGTGTGTGTGTGTGTGTGTGTGTGTGTGTGTGTGTGTGTGTGTGTGTGTGTGTGTGTGTTGAGCGTGTGTGTGTGTGTGTGTGTGTTGTGTGTGTGTGTGTGGGAGGGGGGATACGTGCGTGTGTGTGTGTGTGTGTGTTGTGTGTGTGTGTGTGTGTGTGTGTGTGTGTGTGTGTGTGTGTGTGTGTGTGTGTTTTATCCTTCTCTGTGTGTGTGTGTGTGTGTGTGTGTGTGTGTGTGTTGTGTGTGTCCCAGTGGAGATGCCGGTCTGTCAGTTAAAATAGCCCCCCCCACCCCTACCGCCATCCCACCCCCCTCTCCCTCCAGAAGTTCTGCAGCAGTAACTTCCTCTTGTCTCTCACTCTCCTCCACTCGGCCTTTCTAAAATGTTCATCTTTCTTTACTGCCGCTCCAGTGTGGTCCGCCTTGCTGGAGCATTGTCGTTCTGCCGTTGTTCTGGAAACTCTTTAAAACGTATGTCTGGTCATGATTTATGATGAGTCCCATTTTTTAAATTAGTTAACTGATTAATCAGTCACCCTGGAAAATGTGTATAATCTTCACTTCGGAGCTGCAAAACAACAAACAAACAAACGATAAATAAATAAATGAAAAATGAACGAATCAATCAATCAGTCAATCGATCTCTACTTTCCAGTGTGTTGTACTGTATGGACTTATTTGAATTTAAAAAAAAAGGAATAATCATAAAAAAAGAAAAAAATCAATCAAATCGATCAATAAATCAATCAGTTGATTTATTAGTTGATTAATTAATCGATTGAAATGGCTTAATTGATTGATTCGTTTATTTTTTTTATTTATTTGTTTATTTATTCATTTATTTATTGTTGTCTGACAAGTCGGTATTGAACATTATAGACATTTTCCAAGGTAGATATTAGTT
>CM065748.1:15129397-15131897 GCA_033310375.1 Conus canariensis
TTGTGTCTTCGCATGCTTTCGCAAGCAGATAACTCACTCTTGTATTATAAGGAGAAGGAATGGGAACATAGGAAAAGGAAGACAAAGCGGTGAGTGGGGACAGGGAGGGAATCCTTTACCTTACCCATCCCCAATCCCCCCTCCCCCGTCCCAACCCCACCTCACCCCTACCCCAACCCCCACACCCTCTCGCGCAGATGGAGTCCGCAGTGATTCTGATGATGAATATTCATTAAGTGGCACACTGTGAGGCGAGAGAGAGAGAGAGAGAGAGAGAGAGAGAGAGAAAAAAAAAAGGCAACGCCGCTTCGCTGAGTTCTCTCGCTTTGTAAAGTGTCGTCTGCTGCCGATTGCAGTCGGTTATTTGTTGCTCGCTTCCGTCTCGTGAGTCGACTGTCTGTCCGTCAGTCACTTTGCGGACGAAGATGCGCGCCAGCAGGTTGTGGTTTTTTGTTACTCTCTTCGAATCGATTGACTTTAATATACTCAGAAACTGGCCTTCGGTCTTCATTTGATAGGCCCATATTCAAATAAGTTTTGCTTATTTGTACAGACATTTTCTTTTTTCAGAATACATCATAATCCTGTCAGCACGCGCCTGTGACGACTAATAATAATCATAATATTCATGATCATAATGGTCAGGATTGTTCTGATCTGACAGGAAGAATTAAAACGAGAACTGGATCTACAAGTACCATTGCTCTGACGTGATTTGGAATTTCGTGGCGTTTTCGGTTTCGTAGCAGTGAGCTGATTCTGCGTTTTGGAGGTTTTCTTCGAAACTGCAACCATCTGAATCAGTTGACTTGGTGTTTGGTAGTGGTTATTTGATTTGGTTCAAGTACAGGCTTGTCTATACGAAGAGAATTCTGACTTTGATTTTCATCGAACAAAAAAAAAAAAATCACCATGAGATTGCTTCAGCAACTGTTGTGTAGGAAGGAAAAGCATCATGACGATGATGAAGGTTAGTGTGTCTGTTTCTGTCCTTCTTAACCTGGTTTTATTCACACACACACACACACACACACACACACACACACACATATATATATATATATATATATACTTTATTTATCTATTCATCTGCCTGTTTATTCATTCATTTATTTATTTACATATTTTGCGGTCTTGGAGTTGGACGTCCATTTCGTCAAAATACCACGAGATAACTTCCCTCTGAAAGATAATCAATTTCTTTCCTGTCAAATGTTAAGGCCAAGTAAGTACTTAAGGTCTAGAAACGTGCGTGTTTGTTTGGCCTATGTGTAACAGTTACGGTATTTTAACATTACAAGCAGCGGAAACAAAACAAAGCGATGAGAAGAGATGCGTAGAGGCGCAAGTGGCAGATGAAAGCAGGGAAGGGGGGTGGGTGATGGGGGGCCTTAAACTCCACTTGGTACCCCCCCCCCCCCCCCCCCCCCCCCCCCCCCTTAAACTACATGTTCACCACGTTACTATTTTCCCTGGGTTTACGAACGATCTTATGTTCAGTGGTCATTATTTTGATTAAGTCCTACTGTACTGTAAAGTTTCAACGAGAAAACGATGAAACTGCTTTAGCTTACTGACACACTATTATAACAGACGTTTTGATGGACACGCAGCTCAAAAGCCAGTGCGAAGTGATAAAAGACGCGCGGCCAAATCATCGCGGAAGTCCCGTTGTCTATAACCTACTCGCAGCGGACCACGAAGACCACTGCAGGGCTGGGAGACTCGGCTGCAAAATTATTATACAGACGTCATTGTGCAAAGTGATGAGGAAGTCTTCTGGGAGCCGGAGATGATGCACGAAGCCATGAGTGTGTAGATCTGGTTGACTGCGAAGCGGCAGTCGAGTGAAAAATGGCCAAAGATTTTTTTTCTTTGTCACTTTCTTTCTTTCTTTCAGTCATTCTTTATTTGTGTCATTCATTCATTCATTCATTCATTCATTCATTCATTCCTTCTTTCTTTCTTTTTCTTTCTTTCGTTCTTTCTTTCTTTCACACATTCATTTTTTTCTTCCTTTCTTTCATTCGTTCTTTCATTCATTCATTCTTTCTTTCATTCATTCATTCTTTCATTCATTCATTCATTCTTTCATTCATTCCTTCTTTCTTTCTTTTTCTTTCTTTCGTTCTTTCTTTCTTTCACACATTCATTTTTTTCTTCCTTTCTTTCATTCGTTCTTTCATTCATTCATTCTTTCTTTCATTCATTCATTCTTTCTGTCTGTCTTTTATTTCTGCCTTTCTTTTTTCTTTCATTTATTCTTTCATTCTCTCTTTCTTTCATTCATTTATCCATTCATGCTGTCTTTCTTTCGGTCATTCTTTCTTTCATTCATTCAAGATATACAGTGTGTCATGTTTATTCATGAAGTTTGCGGGTCTGGACCTCCACAAATATGAAATTCACCGAAAGTTGCACAAGTGCTGAATACTGCCTACCCTGTTCTCACTGACTCTCTTGCTAGATAACTAAACTAAACTAAACTAAACTAATCTTA
>CM065748.1:15141897-15146812 GCA_033310375.1 Conus canariensis
GGTAGTAGTAGTAGTGGTGGTGGTAGTAGTAGTAGTGGTGGTGGTGGTGGTGAGTAGTAGTAGTAGTAGTGATGGTGGTGGTGGTAGTAGTAGTAGTGGTGGTAGTAGTAGTAGTGGTGGTGGGTTAGTAGTAGTGTTGTAGTAGTAGTAGTTGGTGGTGGTGGTGGTAGTAGTAGTAGTGGTTGGTGGGTAGTAGTAGTGGTGGTGGTAGTAGTAGTAGTTGTAGTAGTAGTAGTGGTGGTGGTGGTGGTGTAGTAGTAGTAGTGGTGGTGGTAGTAGTAGTGGTGGTGTGTAGTAGTAGTAGTGGTGGTAGTAGTAGTAGTGGTGGTGGTAGTAGTAGTAGTTGTAGTAGTAGTAGTGGTGGTGGTGGTGGTGAGTAGTAGTAGTGGTGGTGGTAGTAGTAGTGGTGGTGGTAGTAGTAGTAGTGGTGGTGGTAGTAGTAGTAGTGGTGGTGGTGGTGTGGTGGTAGTAGTAGTGGTGGTAGTAGTAGTAGTGGTGGTGGTAGTAGTAGTAGTTGTAGTAGTAGTAGTGGTGGTGGTGGTGGTGGGAGTAGTTGTGGTAGCAGTAGTTGTGGTGGTGGTAGTAGTAGTAGTAGTAGTACCACCACTGTTATTGTAAATCTTTTCATAACATTAGGTGATGCTGATTGTTATCATGACAAAACGTGGTGAGAGAGAGGGTCGGGGGGGGGGGGGGGGGGAGGGAGCGAGGGAGGGAGGGAGAGGGAGGGATGGAGAGAGAGAGATAGGCTACCATTCGACCGCGCGCGTGCGCACGCGTATGTTTGTGTGTGTGTGTGTGTGTGTGTGCGCGCGCACTCGCTCCCTCCCTCCCTCCCTCCCCCCCCTCTCCTCTCTGTCTCTCTTCCCCTTTCCTCCCCCCTCCCCTGTATACCCCCCTCTCATTTCCCCGCTCTCCCCCCTCCCTCTGTCGCTCCATCTCCCCTTTTTCTGTATAATGTCACAAATGTATTTCCATTACCATGACCACGACCAGTGCTACTCTGTTTAAACGCTTAAAAAAATCTTTTTTTCATACTTATCCATGCGTGCTCACAGATCTCCCGATCCCGTGCATGTATGGGCTTCCCCCCTCCCTCAGCACATTTTTCTCCCCCTGCCTCTCTCGCCTTCCCTCTAATACACACACAGGGACGTTAGCTTGCACACATGCACACAGCGCAGAGAGAGAGAGAGAGAGAGAGAGAGAGAGAGAGAGAGAGAGAGAGGAGAGAGAGAACTCGGAACTCAGTACTCGGAAAAACTTTTGTTCGATCAAGGATTGAGATTTTAGGCAGAGCCTATTCTTTCGATCTGTCCTTGAAGAGAGAGAGAGAGAGAGGGGGGGGGAGAGTGAAAGAGAGAGAGAGAGAGCGTGAGAGAAAGAGAAAGAAAGAGAGAAGCACAGACAGAGAGAGAGGAAGAGAGGGGGGGGGGGGGGGGGGGGGGTGAAGTGAGAGAGAGAGAGAGAGTGAGAGAGAGAAACAGAAAGAGAGTGAGACAGAGAAAGAGTGAGACACAGAGAGAGAGAGACACAGACACACAGAAGAACGAGTTTCAACAGCCAGCGGCAAGATGGCAAGATACGGCAGCCTAGCCGGACATGGTATAACAGCGTTTCATAACGGGCCTGGCAAGGGAAAGGGAAGTAACTGTCATCCTCATCTTGTGACATCGCTATCGCCCAGCACATCAATAAGAGTTCAATGCTGCTGACAGCAACAGCAGCAGCAGCAGCAGCTGCTGCAACACCGCCTGTCGCCACCACGGGCAGCACAACCACCAGCATCCACGGCAGCAACGGTGTCAATGCTTCGTGTTGTTATGAGCATCGTCAGCTTTAGTGCTCAGAGTGGAGGGACCGACTGCAGGCAGAAATTGAAACGTATTTTGATGAGAAAAAAATATTATAAATAATAAGATTATTATTATTATTATTATCATTATTATTATTGTCATCATCAACGTTATTGTTATTATTATTATTATTGTTATTGTCATTATTATTATCATCATTATTATTACTATTATTTATTATTATTATTATTGTCATCATCATCGTTATTGTTATTATTATTGTTGTTATTATCATTATTATTATCATCATTATTGTTACTATTATTTTTATTATTCCACCGGGCAAAATGGACAGACAAATATTACAAGACCAAACACGACGCGTTTCGACCTCTCAGATTTTTTGGTTTGTATGTTTGTTTGTTTGTTTGTTTGTTTTACATCGGAAAACGGATCAAGCGCGAAGCCGAAGCCGATCACTTTTTTGTTTGTTTGTTTGTTTTTGTTTTAAATACAATCATTTGCTTCTATTGTGGTTTTACTGAGACAGATGAAAAAAACAACAACAACAACAACAGCAACCAAACGTTAGGTATAAAACAAGCCAAATCTAACTCACTCACTAAATGGATGACTGACTGACTAACTGACTGACTGACTAACTAACTGACTCACAAACACACTAAATAACCAAGTAACTAACGATCTAATTAACTAACCAACCAACCAACGAACAAAGTATCTAACTAACTAACTAACTGACTGACTAGCTAAACAGAAAAGAGGATATAACCTCAGCATAGCATCATTTATGTGTATAAATCATGGTTGCTAGGTGACATACATAGCACAGTACAATGCATTGCACTGTAGGCAATATTTACAAACGCGACATACATACTAGTATTCTAATGTTGCTACTCGTATGTGATGTGTGCATGCTTAAAGGATGAATAGAGGCAAACAGCGAGATCAGCAAAGATACGCAAATGATAAAGGAGGAAAGCCAGATTGATGAGACAGACAGAGGAACAGACAAGCAGACGAACAGACTATCGTTTTTGCTTCGATTTGCTTGTCTGTCTGTCTGTCTGTCTGTCTGAATGACAGACTGACTGACTGACTGACTATTTATGCGTTAGATGATCCGAAAGAAAGTTAGGCGGACTGCCATCAAATTTTGCGAGTTCTTATTCCTCTGATCCCTTCAATCACTTAAAAGACAGACTGAGAATGCAACAAATCAGTGATGTGTCTGTGTGCGTGCGTATGTGTGTGTGTGCGCGCGCGCGCGCGCGTGTGTGTGTGTGTGTGTGTGCGTGCGTGTGTGCGTGTGTGTGTGTGTGTGTATGTGCGCGCGCGCGCGCGTGCGTGCGTGCATGTTTGTTTGTGTGTGTGTGTGTGTGTGCACGCGCGCAAGCGCGTGTGTTTGTTTGTATGTGTGTGCGTGCGTGCGTGAGAGAGAGAGAGAGAGAGAGAGAGAGAGAGAGAGAGAGAGACACAACAGAACATTCAAAATGCGTTAGGAATGATAGATGTGTAGAAAACCAGAAGAAGATGATTTCAAGCCAAACATCATTTATGTCACTCAACTTTGTTTTTCTCTCCAAGTTTTGACAAAGTATGGGAGGTAAACAGAAAACAATGTTCGTCACCGACATCTCAATTTACGAAGCAACAAACGAACTTTCATACATATTGCTTCATTTCTCAGGGTTCCTTAAAAAAAAAAAAGTGAAGTATTAACCAGTTATTGAATTGTTACTAACGGTACAAAACTGACAGACGAGCAAACACATTAAAAAGGCAACAAAGACAGCCATTTTTTCTGTTGTGAATTTTGTCTTAAACATCTGATAACACGCATGAATATCGCTCGTTTCCAGAGTTTTGTACAAATCATAAATCAAGCCCAAGATAACGAATTTAATGTAAATTAAGGTCCAGATAAGCGCCTTTTGACGTTACTTTCAACTACAAGTAAAAAAAAAAAAAAAAGAAAAGAAAAGAAAAGAAGTAAACAAAAAACATAGACATAACATGATTTTTGTATTCGCAGTTCTTATGGAACAGGGAGTACTTTACAATGGGAACGAAGAAATGCTGTTTATCTGTCTGTCTGTCCGTGGTCAAAATGTGTTCCACTCGCTCCAGACAAAACGTCTGGGCCGATCTTTCTGAAAATTTGTAGGTATGTTCATCATGGGTCACGGATAATGCCTAATGTTTTATTTTACCAGAATAGCCGTTACTAACGGCTATAACGGCCCAAAACGGTTTTTCTTCTTTATGGAATATCTCCGAAAGTACTTTGAGAGTTTATCTCAGTGACGAAATACATTATGACGCATGTTAGATTGTGACGTTTTTTATGGCGCATGTTTGATTGTGATGTTTCTTGACATGTACACGCGTATTCAAGATAAACTGGGAGTACGTTTGTATGCTTTGCATCTTGTTTTGGTTTGTTTCAGCAAAAAGCCAGTTAAACCAGTTTGTTATGCTGTAATGTAATAACAAATTCTTACATCTTGGGAACAGCTGAGTGCAAAACACAAAATCCTGCAAGACAAGTTCTACGTGAACGAATGCAACAGCTTTAACATGATGACACGATACCGCTGAGCCAGCGTGGATCCAGATCAGCTGACATCTCGGCGAACGATAACTCTTGTTGACCGGTGCTCTAAACGGCATGCGATCTTCGTTTGTGCAGGGAATGATTTGAGTACGCAGAAGATTTCGGGGACGCTGTTTTCCATCACGTATTGTTTGTGGTGTATGCTTCATTTCCTCAGTATCTAACCAAGCCGTGTTTAGGGCTCTTTGCTCGCCCAACATACACTCATGTCGAGCGAAAGGGAAGCAACCAACGTTACGTTTTCAAAAGCGGTAGTGCCGAAGTACTTCGGAGGTACTCCGGAAGTACTGTATAACCGACCGTCAGCAACCAGGCACGTTTATTGAATCTTGATCCATCTAAGGTTCTGTTTACCGTCGGATATGGTTGTAAACCATGTTACAAATATAGACCGAAGGGATTAACTTGGTCTCTGGAAGCACGATCGAAAAAGGGACGAATGTGAACAGTAGTTATCGCTTCTCGGCCTTTTGGCCAA
>CM065748.1:15146912-15151912 GCA_033310375.1 Conus canariensis
GTGTGTGTGCTGCGTGCTGTGTGTGTGTGGTGTGTGTGTGTGTGTGTGTTGTGAAAGGGGAGGGAATGAGGGACAGTACCAGTGCCTTCAATTTTATTCCAAATTTCTTTTTCACACTTATCTTATATCTTCCCTTCATTCCTTTATTGTGCTCATTCTTTGTCAAGTCTTCTAACATCCGCTGAGTGTTTCTCTTTTGAGCTGATCTGGAAAAAAAAAAAAAAAAAAAAAAAAAAAAAAAAACATTTAGATCAATATTCATTTCAAAACATTTTGTGAAATGTTTCCATAGGTCGAAGACCTTTTTCTTTGAACTTACTTGTTTCCAGTTCAAGCATACTGTATTAATATGCTCATCCTTCGAATTGATCCAAAAATAAATGCAATACGTCTATAGCCTATACGATGTGTGTTGTTCTTTCTGGTCTCAGACGACTTTCTCTCCTTTTCCCCTTCCGCCCTATTTTACTTCTCTCCTCTCTATTCTGTTTTCTTTTTCTTAGTCGTCTACGTGCCAGCATCCCCACATCTTTTGACTGGATGTGGTTATCAATAATTGAGGTGACGGTAAAACGAGTGGAAAGAATGAATAAACACACATACCAAAGAGCAAAGCAAGCAGTATTTAATGTACACTTCCAAACAGGTAGGTGAACGTTCGACAAATATTCGTTTTGTAGACCTCAGATTTGAAAGACAGTGCCCCAAGCCACACAGACAGACAGACAGACACACACACACACACACACCTTCCCCCCCCCCCTCCCCCACATACCCCTTTCCCCCTCCACACACACACATACCCCTTCCCTCTCCATACACACATCACACAAACACACACTACACACACACTTCACACACACACACACACACAGCACACACACCACACACACACACACACACACACACACACACACACACACGCACGCATGCACACACTCACACATATACCCCTTCCCCCCTCCCCCCACACATACCCCTCCCCCCACACACATACACACACCTTCCCCCTCCCTCAGGAGGACTACAAAGTAGATGGAGAAGAAAACCAAACAATGAGAACACCGGATCAGTAAACAGTTCGTGGATCCCACTGTCGCAGATCTAAACGCAGCCTTCCACATCTTCTGTCACTGGAGCAGAAGACATCTATCAGTTCATGTGCGACGAGTAAGACCAAAAGCCGGTCGACAAGGGGGACGCCATTTTCTGACAGTCGCGGTTGACTACAGGCTGCACACCACAACTTGATTCTCCAAGGTCTTGCTTATTAAGAAGTCGAGTATTTATAGACTGGCGCAAGTAGATTGTTTTGAGAATTGTTATTGTGCCTGAAAGTATATTGTTTTGAGAATTGTTATTGTGCCTTAAAGTTGATTCTCCTCGGTTTTTATTTTTTTTAATATGGTCATTAAGTACAATCCCGGTGGCTCCGAGCCCACAGATTAAAAAAAAAAAAAAAAAAGAAAGGTATGGGACTATTTGGGGGGCTACCAGCTGGCGCAAAGATAGGGTCACGGGTGATTGCAAAGGCCTGATATGTGACGTCAACTGAGGGGATGGTCATGTATTTGAATGTTGTATGTGATGTTATCGATAGAAATCCACACAAACAAGAGAAACGATTGGTGGGGGGAGTTGTTCTTTTAATTTATTATCAGTTTAACACTAAACGCTGGCTCAAACTGATGGTAGACCTTAAAAACGCTTACATGGATTATAGGGTGGTTCAGCGGAAAATCCTGATTGTGGCGTGTTGCCACAAGCACGTATGCTTGCCTTGTTCAAACGGGCGTACTACTTGTGACGGCTGGTGAGGGGCATTAACTCTGGATGACTGACATCAGCACTGCAGTTTGTGTCAACCATTATGCAGACACGCGTCTGTGCATATGCTTCAAGCGTTAGGGCAGAGTCTTTCATGGTCAAATTAATTTGTCTAGCTTGGAACAGGAAGGTGGGGGAGGAAGGGGGGGGGGGGGGGGGCGGGGGGTTGCAGGAGGCTTATCCAAACGCTGCACAGGTTTTAACCTGTTTATGTTGATGCACAGACACAGACACACAGACCCGTGCGCGCGCGTGCACACACACACACACACACACACACACACACACACACACACACACACACACACACACACGTACCACCGCACCACACACACACACACACACACACACACACACACACACACACGCCCACCCGCACGCACACACACACACACACACACGCGGCGCGCCGCGCGCGCGCGCGCGCGCGCACGCACGCACGCACACACGCAAGCGCACGCGCTGATGTATGCGCAATCATTGCCTGACTAAATGAAACCCCAACAGACTCGTCTGCTTAAAAACAGTAACAGCTCCCAGAAAAGGACAGGGGTATAGATGGAGAAAGAGAGAGGGGAGGGGGAGGGGACATCGTTGACCGAGTACGGTGCCATCCGCCGTTGTGTGTGTGTGTGTGTGTGTGTGTGTGTGTGTGTGTGGTGTGTGTGTGTGTGTGTGTGTGTGTGTGTGTGTGTGTTGTGTTTTGTGTGGTTGTGGTGTGTGTGTGTGTGTGTGTGTGTGTGTGTGTGTGTTGTGCGTGCGTGCGTGTGTATGTGTGTGTGCGTGCGTGCATGCACACACGCGCGTGCGTGTGTGTGTGTGTGTGTGTGTGTGTGTGTGTGGCATGCGTGCGTGCGTGCATGCGTGTGTGTGTGTGTGCGCGCGCGCGCGTGCGCGCTCGCGTGTGCGTTGTGCTGTAACGTTGCGCAGTAGGACTGACTCCCTGTCTTTTTTTCAATGAGGATGACAAGCGGTGCCGGTCAGCTGCCGCCCTCTGCATGGCTTACTGTTGTGTAGCAGAATGGGCGTCAACAGATAAGTTGTCTGATGTATAAAGCAAATTCTGTGCATGTGTGTGCGTCTGTTTGTCTGTCGCTCTTGCTCAAGAAACAACTCCGACAATTTCAACGGAAACCTCTCCAAATCTGGCCTGGTGACTCGCTAATACACTGGACAGGTCAAGAGGGTATCAGTTTTCATTAAAAAAAAATAAAATAAAATAAAACGGCATTGTAAGACGACTATAAGACGAAGCTAAGCGTATGGGAATTCGAAGCATGCAAGCTCAAGCAAGCCTATCTCGTTGGCATTCATGTACATGAAAAACACTGACCTTACTGTTGGTCAGCTTCTCTTGAGTTTTGGGATAGCAACTGGTCTCAAGACCAACAGGATGGGGAGTAGAGGAGGGAAAAAAAGACGGGGGGGGGGGGGGGGGGGGGGCAGGGGAAGGGGAGGATGAGGAGATGGGGGTAGGGAAAGAGGAGGGAAGATGGGAGGGATGAAGGGTAGGGCTGGACGCCTGAAGGGGATGGGGGATAGGAAACGAGAGTGGAGAAAGTCGTCTTCTTCGTTCACTCAGACAGGAACCCCAGAGGCACTGACGCAGGCTGCTGTACGGCGGAGGCCCTGCAGTGATCCATAGAGCTTTCCCCTCATCGGTGTGTTGGCAGGCCAGGTCTCTACCCTAAGCTTTTCATGTGTGGGACAGTCCTGCAGGAAGTGTTCCACAGTCACTGGGGCTGTACCGCATGGGCACCCTGAAGACTCGCCAATGTGGAATTTTGTGAACGTGTGATGTCTGAGTCTGGAGTGCCCTGTCCTCAGTCTCACAATGCTCACTTGGTCTGATCTGGGCAGCAGGTAGTATGCATCCTTCTTGTTGAAGTCTGGGTGCTGCTCAAGCCATCTTCTTTTTTTTTTTTAGCTTCTCATTGATAATGCTTTTGATTTCTTCAAAGGAGACTTCCTGCTCCAGTTGGGGCTGCTGTCCTCCTTCCTTTGCCAGTTGGTCAGTTTTCTCATTGCCATATATGTTACAGTGTGAGGGTATCCACTGGATGACAGTATTCTCAGTGGACTGCTGCAGAATGGCTAGGGTTGAGAAAGTCAAGACCGTAGATTAAAAAAATAAAGGGGGGAGGGGGGGGGGGGGGGGGGGGGGGAGTAGAAAAAGGAAGGAGGGGGTGGTGGGGTGGGCTAGTCTTGTCATGATCTGATGTGTATAGTCTGTCAATAACTGTATTGTGTTTATTGTCGTATTCACCGGGACAGGGCGTTTTCTCTCTATGTAGCAGCAGCCCCTAAAACGGCCCTTGAGGTCGGCTAGGCTGTAACAGCACTGAAACTGACACGACCTTCGAACACAGCAACAACATCAACAACGTCAGCAGAGTCATTGAGACATTTGGAGAGAAACGGAAGGGTAGCTCACGTGTAAATCAGTATCTGCCCTGAAATCTGTAACAATAATGAGTGTCACACACAGTAGGCTGAACGTGGTGTAACAGGCCATTAGGAACGTCCGCTATCAGCTGATTCATCGATGTACGCAGACAACGGTGGAGTAATGGAGTCACCATTACTGTTGAGGACGGCGGCCGGGGAAAACCACAACAACAACATCAGCAACAACAACAACTGGCAGACAGCCATCAAAATAACCGGTTCCATTTCTAAAACATGAATCATTTTTTCTGCACAAAAAGGCAGGGTAAATCGTTGAACAAAACGTGGAAAGGAAAACAAACAAACAAGCGAACAAAGAGAGAGAGAGAAGAGAGAGAGAGAGAGAGAGAGAGAGAGAGAGAGAGAGAGAGAGAGCTGTTCTCTCGCTTGTTTTGATTTGATCCATTTGAGAATACAACGGTTAGCGACTGTGTCTTAACCACTTTGCTAATCGCGCGCGCGCGCGCACAACACACACACACACACATACACACTCACACACAATGGGGACACACATACACACACCACACACTCTCTCTCTCTCTCTCTCTTCAACAGGACTATCGCTTTGCGAAGAACTTCAGGGAGAGAAACACGTATCTCGCGTTCTTTTTCCCATTGTTCCCCTTTGTCAGAGTTCGCTGGCTCGAGCAGGTGACTGATCTCATCCAGACGATACAGCTGTCCAGTTGGCTGCGCTGCCTTCTCCGGTCACCAAATATGCC
>CM065748.1:15154412-15159412 GCA_033310375.1 Conus canariensis
CAAAAAAAAAAAAAACAAAAACCGTCACTCACACAACCCTTTAAAATACACCTAAAAGCGAACCGGAAATCTTTCTTCAGTAAAATCTTAGATCTGATGAACAGTTGTTAATCTCTTTCAGAAATATTAAAGATCACATCAGGTGGGACATCTCTGAACAAGGTTTTCATGGAGTCTTGCTGTTAAAAAAAATGCTTATGTCTCACATCATGCAAGCCCCAACACTCTAAAAGAACATGTTTCACTGTGAGTGGTACATCATGACATGGAATGCACCACGGAGCTTCTTCGCCTTTGAAAAGATCAGAATGGGTATCAAAGGAGTAGCCTTATGCTCCGGATGGCGATGCTGACTCAACGCAGGACCCGCGACTAAGCAGCTTCGTCTCCGGTGGATAGAGGGTTCAGCAGTTGTGTCCTGCATACCAGATCAGAACGGGAGTCACGGACACCACCGAAGAGATTAGGCAGCAGCGTCTCCTCCGGTAGGTTGCCTCTTGATCTGATATATACCGATTATACAAATCGGTCCGAAGTGCAGATTCTGTAATTGGATCATAAGACTGTTTTCAATTAACACTGGGCAAGTTCTGCATTTATAGCATAATAATCACGCAAGTCTAATTTTTTTTTTATTATTTTTTTTAGTGCCGTATCACTTATACGTGTAGAACTGGTCTCTGTAATAGAGTTTCAGCTTTCTGGAATGAGGCGAACACAGCAAAATTCTCTCGCTCTCTCTCTCTCTCTCTCTCCCCCCCCCCCCCCCACCCTCTCTTGCCCACATTCTGTAGCTCCATTTTTCCCAGTCCCCCCCCCCCTCTCTCTCTCTCTCTCTCCTTGTGCACTGCCGGCACTGAGGCTGCGACAGGGTGACCTGGGTGTGGGTGTGTACGGAGAGGCGGAACGAGCGGCGAGGGAATCATGGCGCTGTGGCAGCAAAGAAAACGAGAGAGTTAAAGGGGTTTTAAAGGATGGAGACTTTGCTGGGCTGGTCTTCGGGCTGGTCTTCAATGCACGGTTTTCTTGCCTGAAGGATCAGAATCATACTGCTTGCAAACCAACAGTGTAGTGTATTCTGGAAGCACCCCGGCCTCCTTTGAGTGTAAGGAATTATGGGCTGAAACATTCGCATGAGAGGCACTTCTTCTGCTTCTGCTGTCTGGATCTCTCTGAAATATGTAATATTCTCCAAGTATGTTTTTGATTCTGAGTCCTTAACTACTTTTCTAATGTCGAATCCAGAATCCAGAAACCTATATTCTTATTGTTTGGAATTTGTTCCTATTGACGAACTGTTGCAGAGAGGCTACGTCTATTTTCCACTTCACACACATATGTTCACACACATGCGCGCGCACACACACGTACACACACACACATACACACGCGTGCACACACAACACACGTACGCACACACATGCGCACGCACACACACATACACACACACACATCACACTTACCCACACATCCATACATATACACCATAACAATGTATGGTATGCATACATACACAGATTTATATATTTGTGAATACACAGATTTACATATTTGTGAATACATTCGCATATTGATGTATTTGTGAATACGAACACGTACAAATATATTTGTGAATACATACGCAGATTTATATTGTGAACACAAATAAACACCGATAAGCACGTAAATGTAAATGCGCACATACGCATTCACAACGTCGATGTACACAGATTTCAAAACACACTAACATCTGCGATATGAGACCACGTCATTAATCCAAAACTATATCCCTACCCCTCTCCCCCAATCGCCTCTCCCCTCCCCTCCCCAAAGGAAATTAAAAAAAAAAAAAAAAAAAAACCACAACGCCAAGTTCCACCTTTGATCATAACCAGCAGCAGAGTCAGAAAAGACTGGCCGTTTCGAAGCCGACATTGTTCGCGCCAAACACCACATCGTCAGCGGCAGACTGCACTTCTACTGGTGCAGTAGCCACAGCGCTGTCTGAAGCCACTCCACGTGCTCTGCCATGGCTCGCAGCGCTCTCGCTGTCCCTCCAGCTCACCCTGGAAGCCACCACGCCTGGGGACTCCTGAGTGGGTTTACCGTCCTGACGTTGGAAGAGCGACTCCCACCACGACTGTTTCACCTGGCGTGAGTCCCGGTGACGGTTCCTCACGGCGCTGCCGGAGCTCTCGGACTTCTTTCTCCATGTTCCGCTTCTGGCAGCGGAAGAGGGAATCGCGCGTGACCACGGTGACGCGCGCGCGTTGGCGCTACTCGCCGCTGTCACGTGTTGGCCGCGGTTTCCGGGCCAGGCCACTTTGGTCAAGCCCGTGGGTAGGGCCATGTCCACGCTGAACCGTCTCTGCGAGGGACTGATCGGTGCTGTGGCGCGTGACCTGATCGAGCCGTTGTGGCTGCCGCTGCTTTTCATCCGCGGGGTTGCTGGCTGGCTTCTCTGCAAGGTGAAGACTGTGGGAGGAGAAGTTTCGCTGCGATGGCGGCCGGGAGGCTTTCTTCTCTGAACGGAATAAAACTTGGGTCGGGAAGCCATCACCACGGCATTCCCGGGTCGTCCCAGCGAGTCCAAGGTGTCCACCAGCTCTCTGACCACCTTCTCGTCCTCCGGGTCCACGGTAAAAAGATACTGAGTGGAGGCTGTTCTCCCCACAGAATTTCCCCTGCTGTGCGTGGAGTGACCGAGCGGGCGACGACGACGAGCTGGAGGAGAATACGGACGAGGTTGAACGGCAAGGTCAGAGTTCAGGCTTTTTCTTGCAGAACACTCTGCATACAAGTTGACGGGTTCTGTGGTGTCCGTCGTGGAAGGTCGAAGAGGGTTCACCTCGTAACTATCTAACTCCGAGTTGAACCCGGACTGAGCCGGGGATGATACGTTACCATCGTCACTTCTGGAAAATACTGAAAAGTCTTCATCCGGGCCTGTTCTGTTCACAGGCTGCTCTGGATCCGCTGCTGGGTTTGAGGGAACCATGCTTGGTCGTTGGACATCCACACTCGCTTTTCTCGACACTGACAACGATCGTTTACTTTTTGTGAACACACTTTCAGATACCTTTGAAACATCTTTTCCACCTTGTGGAGATATGTCCAATGATGGTTGATAAGTGTCTCTAGATGTATCAGCGGATGAATCCTTTTTTCGAGACACAAGTTGAAACGGACTGACCTCTGGATTTAGAGGTTCGAAATTGGTATCAAGAGATGGTTCATTTGTATTAAAGGTCTGAACGTGAGCGGAACGATCAAAGGGTTGATCGAGATCAGTATAGAGGCCGCCACTAGGCTCCTCAACGGAGGAAGCAGATAGGCTGATCACGTCCACGCTGGATTCCAGAGTCTCTGTCACCATGTGCTCTTCCAGATCCTGATCCAGCCGGTGAAGAATATGGTAGACGGTCTCACCGTCCGTCACGGTGGTCGACCTGTCACCAGCGGAACTCCTTTCCCCATCATCTGCGTTCTGATGGTGTTCAGTGTGTGTGTCGGCTGTGTGGTGATGCAAGTTCTCACGTGCAAGAAAGGCATTCACGTCACCCGTACAGTTATTCTGGAACGTCTGGTCTTGGAGAGAGCTTGCTCCTTCGCAGCTGTCGTCTGAATCCTTTTTCTGGTCCTGAGGAACATGCATTATCGTCTCACCATCACTCAATGTCACTGCTCCGCTACCAAGCGTTTCCCTTGCCAGGTAACCCAGAGGCGCATGATGACAGAACATTTCCTGGCGGTCACCCACGTGCAGGTCGCTATCAAGCCAGTGCAGAACACCATCTCCAGCCAGCGAAGGATTTCCATCGTCAATGGACGCTTCTGAGCCAACGTCACAGTCACCGAGTGTCGCATACACAGGACTGTCACGGGTGTGGGGACTGTCGTCTTTGGTGGGTAACGTCAGTGAGTGCGCAGCAGGGCGAAGAGATGATGTGGGGCTAGTATTGACCTCGTGGGTCGCCCCCTGGCCTTCACCGCCTCCTCCCTTCTGAGGATGGGATTGTCTGTCACGGCCACGTCTCCCGGTCGTGCACGATCCATCCCCATGACAGCCCCTCGTAGCTGAGCTTTTATCTTGGGCGTCAAAAGAGATCTTCTTACGGTAATGAGACGCACCTTCCTCACCGCTGATCCCTCTTAAAGCGTGTTTGTCACTATAAACCCTACAGCAGTCCTTCTTCAAGCGTTTAGGAGTGTGACTTCCTGTCACACCGTCTGCGAACGTTACGGATTTCTCTTTGCTGAAGCCTACTGGCCCGCCAGCTGGCCGTCGACAAGATATACTGCGTCTTTCAGTGTCCGCGTCTGCTTCAACAGAGTCGGCCGGGTATGGAGCAACAAGCTCGGGTTCTTTGTGGCCGTCACGTTGCCTCTCTCCTCTGCTTCTTCCCAGAATCATCGTGACACCTTTACGGGGAACGTCGTCATCCCCGACACCTCCGTCCTTGGCAGGACGTGTTTCAATCTCGGCATAAACCTGATCCGGAACCCCTGACTCACACACCACGGAGCCAGACGCAGAAGACAGGCTCACCCCGTCAGGAAAACCCTCCACGTCATCATCGAGAGAAAAGCGAAGAGCGAAACGTCTGGACGGGGAAATGTGCTGATGAAGATGGGGACGATTGACGGTCATGGGCGATGGTGAGGATGCAGCAGCAGCAGCAGCAGCAGCAGCAGCAGCAGCAGCATTGTCAGTGACAGAGGAGCGGGAGTGTACAATGGTAGCGCCTTGTCCAGAAAAGTGAGGGTGTGAGATGACCCATTTTGCTCTGCGAGCTCTGACCTTCGAGGGGTTCTTGAAGATGGACGTCAGAGAGGAGATGCCGGTCACTGACAGAGGCAGTCTGAAAGCAAACAGGCGCAATGTGTTACGTCACAGTTACTTCAGGTCACGTAACCTTTTTAACTGTCCTTTGTTTTTTGTGTGCCTTATTCACAACTAAAGTTGGTCATTTGTGTACCGTTCATCCCGTCCCTAAACCATACTGAATCTGTCCGTCAAA
>CM065748.1:15164412-15169412 GCA_033310375.1 Conus canariensis
GATAAACAGGACTGGAAAAGGTATGCACATGTACAGATAAATCGTCATACACAAGCAAAAAAAAAAAAAAAAAAAAAAGATAAAAATGAAAAACCAATAAAGCAATTGAATACAGAAATAAAGACGACTGACAGTATGTGGAAAAATTACTACAAACTACATACATATACATACATATATATATATATAAACACAATTTCTCAGCCCAGGATATGATTCATGTCATCTAGCTCTAGCTGGGGTCAATAACGTTTTGATTACCGTTGCTGTCGGTCTTAATTTCAATTGTAGGCGACCTCTCCGCTCTTCGAATACATACCCATGCTGTTCGGAAAAGTCATCGTCAGCCATGAATCATTTTAAACTGTACTGTGTTATTTGATAGGAGAGACAGAGAGAGAGAGAGAGAGAGAGAGAGAGGGAGGGAGAGTGAGAGAGGGAGAGAGAAAGAGAGAGAGATACAGATAGGCAGGCAGACTGAGAAAGACAGAGAGAGAGAAAGAAACAGAAAGAGAGACAGACAGAGAAGGGGGAGGGGAGCAGGATAGTGAAAAGACACTGAGATTAAGAGACACGAGTCAATTGATCCTAATGAAACAAACAAATACAGACTTAAACAGGGTTTTTTTTTTAAAAACAACGGTCCGTGGCAACCAAAGGGAAACGAAAACATCGATCAACTCATCCAATCATGCATGAATCGAGCAACCAACTGACCAGCATTTCTGACCGACCGATCGTAACTAATTCAGGTCTCTCGCCGGCTGTGGTTTAAACGCAGACACCTGGTCCCTCAGAACAGACTTCCATACGGTCGTCATTTGAGCATCTGAACCATCGTGAATGCTTATACAGCGCCTGTCCTCGTTTAGAGACCAAGCTCTAAGCGCTTTACAATCCACACTCGTGTGCACAACGGGCTGCCTACCTGGGTAGTGCCGACTGAAGAGCTGCCAGCTGGCGCTTCGTTCAGTCGTTTCCCCGTGTCCTCCAGTCAATATCGTTCTCTCAATTTCCTTACTACCTTCATTCTTTCCATTTCTCACGCAGGGTGCATGGTATGTGTGACATGTCATCCATATCAACGGCCAACTGGCCTTCTCTTCCGAAAGTTGGTGATGAGATTTTACGTGTGTGCAAGATGCTATGCGTGCGTTCACACACGGAACCTCGGTTTATAGTCTCATTCGAAGGACTGTATGGGAAATGGAGTCAGAACCAATGTTAACTCATAGGGGAAAATCCCCCTGTACCGAAACGGCCCGGCGGAGATTCGAACCCGCAACCCCAGGATCACCAAGATTACGATTCCGGCGCTCTACCACTGAGCTATTCCGGCCCCCTACTCTCACTCTCCTCTCTCCCTTGCGATGTCCAGTTCATACAGGGGGTTAAGCACAGAATCTTCTTCAGGCCACGTCTCTGTCCGTGTTGGGTCTCTCCACAGTCATGTTCACACCCACAATGAATCCCTCCAACTACGGTCTAACACACACCAGCTTTCACAAACGGTTCCCACAACATAGTCTAACAAATAACATCTCGCTAAAAGGACAAAAGAAGAAAATCTCCAGCCACTTTAGAGATCACTTTCACAAAATGATTATCCTCTGGAAAGCTACGACCACATGCATTCCCACCACCCTGACATCAACATCAGCACAGTGCCTTACAGCAGTCCCAGTTGAACAAGACTCCTGCTCTTCAGGTGAATTGTCACGGGCTCGGTCTGTTCACCTTTAGTGAAGAAGCATCTGCTGACGTAGCTCTGAGCACCACATCGTGAATAAGCTTCAGCTGACGTAGCTCTGAGCACCACATCGTGAATAAGCTTCAATGACGTAGCTCTGAGCACCACATCGTGAATAAGCTTCAATGACGTAGCTCTGAGCACCACATCATGAATAAGCTTCAATGACGTAGCTCTGAGCACCACATCGTGAATAAGCTTCAGCTGACGTAGCTCTGAGCACCACATCGTGAATAAGCTTCAGCTGACGTAGTTCTGAGCACCACATCGTGAATAGGCTTCATTGACGTAGCCCTCTGAGCACCACATCGTGAATAAGCCTCAATGACGTAGCCCTCTCAGCACCACATCGTGAATAAGCTTCAGCTGACGTAGCTCTGAGCACCACATCGTGAATAAGCTTCAATGACGTAGCCATCTGAGCACCACATTGTGAATAAGCTTCAATAACGTAACCCTGAGCACCACATCGTGAATAAGCTTCAATGACGTAATCCTGAGCACCACATCGTGAATAAGCTTCAATGACGTAACCCTGAGCACCACATCGTGAATAAGCTTCAATGACGTAACCCTGAGCACCACATCGTGAATAAGCTTCAATGACGTCGCTCTGAGCACCACATCGTGAATAGGCTTCATTGACGTAGCCCTCTGAGCACCACATCGTGAATAAGCCTCAATGACGTAGCCCTCTCAGCACCACATCGTGAATAAGGTTCAATGACGTAGCTCTGAGCACCACATCGTGAATAAGCTTCAATGACGTAGTTCTGAGCACCACATCGTGAATAAGCTTCAATGACGTAGCTCTGAGTACCACATCGTGAACAAGCTACAATGACGTAGTTCTGAGCACCACATCGTGAATAAGCTTCAATGACGTAGTTCTGAGCACCACATCGTGAATAATCTTCAATGACGTAGTTCTGAGTACTACATCGTGAATAAGCTTCAATGACGTAGCTCTGAGCACCACATCGTGAATAAGCTTCATCGACGTAGCCCTCTGAGCACCACATCGTGAATAAGCTTCAATGACGTCGTTCTGAGCACCACATCGTGAATAAGCTTCAATGACGTCGCTCTGAGCACCACATCGTGAATAAGCTTCAGCTGACGTAGCTATGAGCACCACATCGTGAATAAGCTTCAATGACGTAGTTCTGAGCACCACATCGTGAATAAGCTTCAATGACGTAGTTCTGAGCACCACATCGTGAATAAGCTTCAATGACGTAGTTCTGAGCACCACATCGTGAATAAGCTTCAGCTGACGTAGCCCACATAGGATGCTCCAAGATCTCTCAGCCATGTACCCCTTTGCCTTTGAACGTCTGGCGCATGGTTTGACTCGTGCAGCCTCTTTCCAAACCTTGTGTGCAAGGCACTGTATACAGCTATCAGTGAGTATCCTTTGTCATGAAATAAACCCACCATCTCTTTCGATTTAAACTGACTGGGAAAGCCCTGTACATGGTTTACTAGCTCGTGCCGCGAACTTCGTTTCGCTGTAGTTACGTAAACATCAGAATTTTGGAGTTTGAACGAATCGACTGATGTTTGAAGCAAAGGGTATCAAGTAAGTCAGTGGCGCAGCAGTAAACAGCCAACCAAGTCCTAACTCATTAACTACGTGTACAGCAGAATCGCAAAGGGTTGACAATGCATACTAATGTTTTTTTCTTCGAGTTTTAAAGGATCGACTGATGCCTGAAGCGCATTTTTTTCATGGATATTTTGTACGTCGAGGCGCGTTAGTAATCAACCAAGCAAGTCCCTAACTCATTAACTATCCATCCGACTACCACCTGACCCGCGGCTTTCACACTAAGCAGCTTACCAAGTAACTGCTAAACCAATTCAAAAATAAAACAAATTAAAAAAAAAAAAAGAAAGAAAGAAAGAAAGAAAGAAAAGAAGAAAAAAGAAAATAAGCATCACGACAGATCGAAACCGCTGCCTAATAAAGAGAAAATTCCCAGTGTTGCTAGTCAAAGCATTCTCTGCCACCGCCATCATGTACATCCTGCGGTCCATCAGCCACCTTGATCAAAGCATCTAACAGGAAAAAGGTGCCCAACACTGGTCACTTACGCCCGTCAGCTTTAGTCTATCACTGGCGGGGGATTACGTTTCACTGGCTGCCCAACAGACGAAAAACAGGATCCACCAAGGTATTCCAACGAGACAAACTGGGACTGAATAATTCTTAAACAAAACTCGTGATGTATACTTAGTTCAATACTTATCAATCTCTCAGCAATTAACATAAGTGATCTTGTTCTATTCAAGAGACTGACATGTGTACTGTGTTGTACACTCCGTATTTCACACGGCATATACGAATAAAATCAATTGTCGGGAATAGTGAAGTATTTGCGCATGTATTTGCGTCATTCATTGAATTCTTACTGTCGGTTTACGTCACTCCGACTACAGCGATGATCTTTCCAGCAGTCTTCAAAGTACTCTCCCTGACTGTGCACATGACGTTCCAATCTACTCAGCCAGCTCTCTCAGGCTTTGTGGGAGTCCAATACGAACAGACTCCGCAGAGTTCACTGCTCTTGTGAGGTCTTGCATCCTTCCAGCAAGCACTGACGTCACTGTGGGGAACAGCCCCAAGGGGAAGGAGCAAGGTGGGGAGGATGCGGCGGGTGGGGGCCAACACTGGGAGATGTTCTGCATCCAGAAACCGAGTTTTGTTCCCTTGATTTATGAGGCTGCACTATCATGTGGTCACAGTGAGCTTGTAGCCCAATGAGGATTCCCGGCAGGGAGGTTGTGGGTTCGATTCCCACGAGAGCTATGTGCATTTGTATGGGACTGGCTCCTATCCAAAGCTGAGTTTACTATGGGCTCAATTTGGAAGACTTGAATCACACAGTCGAGTTTCATCCACTTAATAGATGCACCTCTGAGAGTGTTGCTGAAAGTGCTTGATTGACACTGCAGTGTCTGTATCTCTCGGGCCTGGTTGATACTGGGATATATCATGAAGGTAAGCGTAGAGTACAGCCCTGCCATGCAGTGTCAGACCGGAATGGACCTCCAGAGCATCATCCTCATCCTGCAGCCATAGTGATCTCAGTTTTGATCATCTTTCCACATCTATGTCCTCTATAGCATCATCCTCATCCTCGTCCTCATCGATCAGCATAGAAAATATCAAATTCTGTGGCTCTTTACGCCCCGCTATCATAGCGATCTCAGTTTGAATATCCTCTCCACATCTACGTCCTTGGGC
>CM065748.1:15174412-15184412 GCA_033310375.1 Conus canariensis
AACGACCTTGGGATCTTGGTCAGCTGGGAGCGAGGTCTGTGACACCATCACTCCTGAGGAGTTCGAAACCAGTACCTTGAAGAAGATGTTGTCTGAAACATAACCAAATAATATCTGATGATGATGATGGTAATGTTGTTGCTGATGATGATACTACTACCCTCCCACTGCTACTACAACAATGACGACGACAATAACAATAACAACAACAACTACTACTACTACCTGGTAACATTAGTATTAAAGATAATGATAATGATGCTAATTATGATGATAACCACCACCACTATCACCAAAACAACAACAATAATGAAATTGATAAATGAAATAATTGTGTCAATAATAATGGTAACGACAACAGCAATAATAAAAATAATAATGATGATAATAATGAAAATGGAAATAGTAGTCATGAAGATGACAATAATAATGATAATAACCAAAAAACTATAATGATAATAGTAATCCTCCTCCTCATCATTATCATCATCACCTCATCATCAAAAACTAAATTAATCAATCAATTAATCTATCATTCACTCTATCCCTTTCTCGATCAATCAGTCAATCAATGAATCAATAAGTCAATCACTATGTCACTCTATCTGTTGAAAACTAGTGCAGGAATGGTATTATGGAACAATTTCTGTTTTGATAAAGATTAAGAGAAAGCGATATTTGAAGGTTTTGTAACATTTCTCAGAAATAATGATCTGCTCTCCGTCGAAAAAACGAACAAACAAACAACTTTGTTAAAAAAAATTTGCATTTTCAACATTCCGAGATCTGGTGCAGATTGCACTACAGCCCGAATCCAGCAAGCAGTGTATCATTCATGTAACAGTGGAGAGCAGGGGTTGGAGAGAGTTGAGATACATGCTCGTATATCAGTTCAGTTCCTGCGTAGTTACAAACTGACCTCGATACCAGCAACTACCGCCAAAGAGTAGCAGCTGAGACAATGAGGTTCAGTTAGTTACAAGCAGTTTGGGTGTGTCTGTGATCATTTTGGAGATATGTCAAAAGACGTACAATGGATTCTGGTAGGATTTGACTGAAGTGATGACAATACTACTACTACTACTACCAGCAGCAGCAGCAGCAACAACAACAAAAGCAACAACAACAATAACAATTGTAGATAACAACAACAACAACAATAATAATAATAATGAAATCCTTAATGAGGCAGGGAACAGTAAACAGCAAACAAGAACCGTAACTCTTGTTCTCATGATCAGACAATTAAAGCCCATTACTTCAAACGAATGCTGCCATGGTGAATAGCAAACAAGAAGGGTAACTCTTGTTCCCACGATGAGACAATTACAGGCCCCGTTACTCCAAACGAATGCTGCCATGGTAAATAACAAACAAGAACGACAACTCTTGTTCCCATGATGAGACAATAACAAGCCCGTAACTTATGACGATGTTACCTATGCTCCTGTCTGTCGCTTGTCTCCACACTTGAGTTACTTCTGCAAAGAAATCCATCGTAAGAGTCCCTCCTTCCCCAACTCCAAAACACATGAACATACAGTGGGACAAGGCGGGGGGAAAGTAGGAGGGGTGTAGGGGTGGGTGGAAGGGGGAGCCGGAAGGGCGGCTGCCTGCCAGACTCTGATTGAACAAAGGTGATTTGGGGAGAGGGTGGGGGGTGGGAAGAGGGACTGGGTGCCTTTCACCCTCCTCCCACCCCCCGTAAATTTTACCAAGTTTAAGAGGAATGAAAACCACAAACAAATAAAGAGTGGAGGAAGAAGAAGGTAAGGTTAAGAGGAATAAAAAAAAAAACCACCACCAAGTACAACGATGAGGAAGAAGAGGGTAAGATTTAAAAGGAATAAAAACAACCAATAAATTAATAAACAATGGAGAAAGAAGAAGGTAAGTTTACGAGGAATGAAAACCACCAACATATAAAAAGAGGAGGAAGGAAGAGGGAAGCTTGTGAAGAATAAAAACCGCCAACAGATAGGATGAGGAAGAAAAAGGTAAGATTAAGAGGAATAAAAAAAAAAAAAAACCAACAAATAAAAAGAAGAGGAAGAAGAAGGGAAAGTTTCAGAGGAATAAAATCCACCAACAAACAAAGGAGGAAGATAAAGGCAAGTTTACGAGGAATAAAATCCACCAACAAATAAAAAGAAGAGGAAGAAGAAGGCAAAGTTTAAGAGGAATAAAATCCACCAACAAATATTTTTAAAAAAGAAGGAAGATTAAGGCAAGTTTACGAGGAATAAAATCCACCGACAGATGAAAAGAGGAGGAAGAAGAAGGTAAGTTTAAGAGGAATAAAACCACCATAAAAACCACCAACAAATAAAAAGAGGAGAAAGAGGAAGGTAAGTTTCAGAGGAATAAAAAAAAACACCAACAAAGAAAAATAGGAGGAAGAAGAATGTGGACATGGACGAAGGGAAAGACACAAATCGAACAACTCTCTCTCTCTCTCTCTCTCTCTCTCTCTCTCTCTGTGTGTGTGTGTGTGCTGTCGCAGCTTTTGGAGTCATGCAATCGCAAACCACGTCAGGGGAGACAACCCAGTCTCCTGTCTCTCCTGCTTTGAAGTTTGGTTGCTACGGCAGCAGGGCTGTCGTCTGATCTGAGTTGTGGGGCAATGTTTACAGGCATAAAGATGTCTCGCTTACCTTTCCACATCGAAATCCTTCGTTTCCGCCAAAGCCACACGACATCCGAATTCCCTTCAGTGCGTCGGTCGGTCGGTCTGCCTGCCTGTCTAACCACCCATCCATGTCTCCATTCTGCCTCCCTCCTATCCCCATGACCCCTCCTCCTCCCCTCTCGCCGCCCCTCTCATTTATAATACTGACCCTTGTTTCCGTTAAGATGCTGGGGGACCCGCCAAAGAACGACAACCCGGCGGTTCTCTGACGTCACCGTCACGTCATCAGGCGGAGGAGGAGCTGAAAAGGGTAATGTCCATAAGTCGCCACATACGCAGTTGTTGCATACCGTCATTGTTCAAAGTCGGGTCGTTGTTAGTATCACCGGTGATATCAGAAAGCTCAACGTCAGAGACATGACATCCTGTCGACCCCTACCCCCCCCCCCCCCCCGCCCCCCCCCCCCCCCCCCCCCGTCCAGCTCCAAAATCATCAGAGAGAGGACGTGGTCATCTTTGACACTTGTTCTCATTGTTTAGTTTGTTCATCTTTCTTCTGAGTCATTCGTTTTCCTTTCTAGTTCTTTTTCCTCTCAGTTTTATACTTACTTGGTTGTTTTGTTTTGTTTTGTTTTGTTTTCTCGTCTTGTCTTTCTTTCGTTCTTTGTTTCTTTTGTTATTTCTTTCATTCTTTAGTTCTGTCTTTGCTCTCTCTCTCTCTCTCTCTCTCTCTCTCTCTCTCTTGTGTGAGAGAGAGAGAGAGAGAGAGAGAGAGAGAGAGAGTGTAATGCCTGGAGAGAGGAGTGGATGAGTGTAGACGCATAGAAAGAAGAGGCCGAAGGGGTAAAATGTTCCCGAGGCTCTTTCTACCAATAAAAGGACGTTACTATTTTTGGTGCAATGGGGGGGGGAAGGGGGGGGGGGAGGACGATGGCTTAACATAATTAGAAACGATTCCTTTGTAGACTTCTGGCCCTTCAAGGCAACATTTTCCTGTTTCTGTCGAAGATGAATCAGATTTGATCGGAAAGAAGATGAATTAGGAACTACGTTGTTCAAACTTCGTCTTTTTTTTCTTCTCTGTTTTCACTACAGGTGAATATTAGTGTACATGTCGGGCTACTTGCTTATCCCAATTCTGAAAACTTCCTTTTGATTGGTAGAAAATGCCATCGGTATTCATCTTTCATGCGGTAAACAACAGAGCTTCAGAGAAAGAATAAACCCACTCACCCTCATACACATGCAAACACACACGCAAGTGCGCACTCGCACAAACACGAACAGGCACAAACACACACACATACACAGACATGCACAAAGACATGCGTGCACGCTCACATATACACACGCATTCATGCGCGCGCGCGCGCGCGCGCGCGCGCACACACACACACACACACACACACACACACACACACACACACACACACCATTTACTCACCGCCCGGTAATGTGAGGACGCGGACGCTGTTGCCACTCAGAGGACCTTCACCCAAGACATTGACCAGCCTCACCCGCATCCAGTACACAGAGTGCGGCACAAGGCCGGTCACTGTCACTTCCATGTCTCCTTCTGCTTCAGAGTTACCGCTCACTTCGGAGTCCACGTGCTCCCACTCTTGTATGAAATCTATGATTTAATGAGATGAATAATGATGTTACTACTACCACCACTATTACTACACCTACTACTGCTACTAAAATGATAATGAAAAAAAAAATTAATAGTGATAGTGGTACATTTAAAATCCAAACATGGGAACTTGATTAAACGCTAACTTTTATCACATGGATGAAAAATGCATTGAATGAAACCTCACGATATTCTACATGGGAACGAAGGGCTTAATGGCCATGCTCTCTCTCCCTTTCTCTTACGACACACACACAGACATATCATTCTCTCCCTCTCTCTATCTCTCTCTCTCTGGATTCAAGACTTAAGAAAATGTAATATTTTGTTTGAGGTTCTCATGGGAATAACACACGCTTATCCAAAGCAGAATAAGATGGAAACCATATAAGCAAATTACACATATTGAGTTGACAAGAAAAAGAATAGGCAACCGATGTAAGGGAAAAATAGGTGATGCACAAAGAAACAGGCTATTGCATTACTTTTAAAATGCGTGCACACACACACACACACACACACACACACACACACACACACACATACACACACTGACTCACTCACACACACACACACACACACACACAAGCACGCTGGAACAGGTGTACACACGCCAAACACACACATGCACACACAAACACAGGCACACAAACAATATCCACACAAAATACACAACATCAACACACCAGTTTGTGGTTTGTCATCATTTGCGGACAGTTTGGTGGTGATGTATTTGGACAGCCATTCACTGCTGTCAGCTTTACGATACTCCACCACGACCCCTTCCAAAGGGAGGACACCCAGTCTTCCAGCCGCACTGATGGACAGAGTGACTGTTCTTGATGATGGAATGGCTCCCAGAAGTTGTGGAGCTTGTGGAGCTACAGAAGGGATAATTCATAAATGTCAGAAGTCAGTTCAAACCAAGAAAATTTATACCATGAAAAAAAATACATCAACTCTAACAACTTACTGATGAAATTATTGCCAGGGCACATAACATTCTCGTTTTTGTGCAGAGCTATCCCCCCCCCCCCCCTCCTTTCTTTTTCATACAAATCAGAGCGAGACAGCACACAGACAACAGGAAACTACTTTATGCTAAGACTTGCGTGTCAGTCTGTCCAGCGGGCTTTTTGATGTCAACAGTTACGGTGGTTTAAAGAACCAGCACCTAAGTCTGTTGAAATCTGATTTTAGCTGAAGATCACCAAAAACGGAAACTTGTAGGCACCCACATTAAAAGATCAGTTACCTTTTCTCAGTAATCAAGAAATGTACAATAACATTCAGACATCAGGATAAGACCCCCCCCCCCAAAAAAAAAAAAAAAAAAAAAAAAAGAAAAAAACCTGAGCAACAGCACATTAAGTATCCTACTGGGTCGCTGAGTGTTACTACTTTGCTCATGTCCTTGAAAAATAAAAGGCCTCGGTCATAAAGTAATACAAGATTCTTCAGATGACATGAGAGGTATGCATTTTGTAAGATTTGTGTTTTATTGGAAAAAAGATACTAGTCTATTATGGAGTACATTTCATGTACAATAGACGGACAACTCTGCATGACGGTTAACAGAGTTCCAGGTTTACATGCTACAAGACAATGTACCACAGTACAGCTGAATACAGCATGGCGCAGCTTAGTGTACGGCAAATCAGAGCAATGCAATGCAACACCAAACAGACACAATTCAATATATACGATCTAATGCAGGGAAACTCACTACACATAAGTACAATAGAACAGAAGAAAGTAGAAAATATACACAGTCTTTCTAACCAGTCACAGTCAGAATAGAAGACAACAGAACAGAATATATACAGTCTTCCTCACCAGTCATAGTTAGAATAGAACACAACAAAACAGAATATATACAGTCTTCCTCACCAGTCATAGTCAGAATAGAACACAACAGAACAGAATACATACAGTCTTTCTCACCAGTCATAGTTAGAATAGAACACAAAACAGAATATATACAGTCTTCCTCACCAGTCATAGTTAGAACAGAACACAACAGAACAGAATATATACAGTCTTTCTCACCAGTCATAGTTAGAATAGAAGACAACAGAACAGAGTATAACATATACAGTCTTTTTCACCAGTCACAGCCAGAATAGAACCACACAGAACAGAGTAGAACATGTACACAGTCTTTCTCCCAGTCACAGCCAGAACAGAACCGAATGTAACAGAGTAGAATATACACACAGTCTTTCTTACCAGTCACAGCCAGAATAGAACCAAACAGAACAGAGCAGAACATATACACAGTCTTTCTTACCAGTCACAGCCAGAATAGAACTAAAAAGAAAAGAATAGAACATAGATACAGTCTTTCTCACCAGTCATTGTCAGAACAGAATAGAACACACCAGAGTAGAATATACACGCAGTCTTTCTCACCAGTCATGGTCACCGAGGCATTCCCATGCACATTTTTCGCTGTGCACGTGTACTCGTCCTTCACCCCTGCTCTGTGGATGTACACGTGACCACCCGTCACGTGATGGTCAGGTGATCCGCTGACGTCACTACCCTCTGACGAGAACGTCACAGCAGGGGCAGGTAACCCAGCCGTCATGCAAAAGATGTGGACGGTGGAAGAGTTTTGATCCGCTTGGATCTCCCGTATGACTGGTTTCCCTGTAATTAGGGCGGTCGGTCTGTATGAAAACCGGGTTGGAATGGCTGCTAGAACATCACAGAATCAGGGTGCCCGAGAGGTAAATGCTTAAGGGAAAACGTGGTGGGAATATGTTCTGGGTTTCAGGAGGTACCCTTTTTGAAAGGTGAAATTGGTTGGTGGGGTGGGGGTGCGGGGGGGGGGGGGGGGGGGGGGGGGGGAAGACCTTCACATAATAGCACACTGAGATGCACATGCACATACGCACACACACACACACACATGCACACACACACAAACGCACACACAAATGCATTCACGCATGCATGCACACACATGCACGCATGCACAAACGCACTCTTGCACACACACACACACACACACACACACACACACACACACACACACACACACACACACTTCAAAACACACATACAGACCAAACTCAAAACACACAATTACCTTCCACTCCAAGAAACGTATCAGCAGAGTCACAACCCAGCAAGTTACACGCCACACACACCCACAAGCCTCCGTCCTTCTCATTGGTTGCCGCCCCAATCATCAGAACCTCATCGACCAGTCTGTATCCCTCAACGCTGACCTTGATCTCCTGACCTGCAGGTGACCTCCACGTGACTTCAGGGTCAGGGTCACCTTCAGCATGACAGGTTATATTTACTGCCGCTTGGCTAGCCGTTGGAGGGGGGTTGGAAATGGTGCGGATGGTTGGAGGCACTGAAATTCGTATGCAGTTGTTAAAGCTTCATTTGTCATTACAACAGTGGGCAAGAATATAAAAAAAAATATAATAAACATGTACATAAAAAATATGAAAAATAAACTGAACTACATACAAACTCCTGCATGTACATTCAAAAGCATCTAAAAGATATAATCATGACGTGACAATTGCCTGCCACACCATCCTATACACCTCCCCTCCACTTTTTCTCCCTTCCTCTCTCTCTCTTTCTCTCTCATTTTGTCTTACAAACAGCAACTAAGATTACTAATCTATGTCAACCCTTGGTCTCTGCCGTCACCCCCCCCCTCTCTCTCTCTCTCTCTCTCTCTCTCACCACCTGCCTGCAGTCTGTTGTTCCCTTTGATACTAGCAGACACCTGCTTCGCTTCCCCCCTCCCCCCTTTCTCTTCTTATCCTCCCTCGCTTATCTAGCCTGCAGGTGCTAGCCTATGGTGGAGATGAGGGATGTGTCCTCTTTCTCCACCAGATCAGAGGCACCGCTAAACTGGCCCCCTCTCCACCCCCTTCGCCATGGCATGGAACAGACAGCACGTTGTACACGTGTTTCAGAGCTAGGGTCTATGTAGCTTTGTCAATTCACATAAAGGCTGAAAAATTCGCCAACATCTAAGAGATAGTATTCTCGAATCTTCTACCCATTTCTCCACACTGTAGGTGGTGGGGGAGGATTATTCCCCCCCCCCCCCCCCCACACACACACACACACTGCGTACTAACACCACCACCGCTACCCCTGCTTTGTCTCTGACAGCCTGTCAATCAGACAGGCATCAAAACTGGATGTGTAGCTTAGCACAGAAAAAGGGAAAACCAAGTCTCCTTACTTCACTGCCCTCCCAAAGGCTGTGAGACTGAGGGGCAATGATGGTGGTGTTAGTACGCTAGTGCTCTTGGGCTGAGTATTTTCCAAGTTGCTTCAACTGAATTTACAAGAAAAACTGAAGATGTTTTGACTTCAGCTGTTTAGCATTGTATTACTGTCTCCTCCCTCTTGTTAAAATCCACTCAAAATCCGTGTGAAATGGATACAGAAAATTACGGCAGATGTATTTATGCCAGTCTAATACTTTGTCAGCTGAGATCTCACACACTTACCGAAAGCAAGAGGGCAGGCGTGAGAACTCGACAAGCCAGACTCTCAGCGACTTAACTACACACTAGGTTTTTGACTTGTGACCATATCCTGGGACCCTAGGCCTGCCTGGTAGCGGACAAACACCGCAGCCCAACAAACCATCGTGCCTAAAGAGAAGTGGACCAGTCAGCAGCTACTGGAGAGAGTTCAACAATTCTCCCCAACATCACATAACTTCTTATATACCGAATGGACTCCCAATTCAACTCATCCAGAACTTTCCCTCTCTTAATGATGATATAACATGGGATAAAATGAGCCTTACCTGAAATTTCTTCATTCGTATATTTTACCCTTGTATAAACAAGTAACGTTGATGTGTGAAAGTACACTTAATTTGTGTCAGTTCTTTGTTCATACCGGTCTGAATGTTTGAACTTGTCTCTAATTCTGTCTCTTGGAGCAATAAGCACTTTTAAGTGAACAAGCCTAAGGAGAATTATTCCTGAGCCACTCTTGAGTATTTCTTACAGTCCCGGGAAAAATAAAGTTTTCTTTCAATGGCTAGCACCGGAAAGTTTCTCCTTCCATAACTAGTAAGAGAGAGGGTGGAGGTGAAATTTTGATATAACTCTCATAGAGAAAATATTCATAGTCCTTCTCTTAGAGGACAACACCTACCCACCCCCAACTCTCGTCACAGTAATGACTTAAAAAAGAATGATTAACATGAATATTTACACAGATACATAAATCTACTAAAGCAAGAACATCTGACACAAACCAGGGGAAATATCAATCAAGAATTCACGAAAACAGTATGAAACAGGAAAATGTATGCCCATGATGACTATATTATATAATGCTTTCAAAAATGATTGGTTATATTTGAAATCACTTGTGACTTAACAGACAATTTTAAACAATGTTTTCAATGTCTTTCTTTTTAATGATATTGATCCCAACGATATTGTAAAATACACCACAAATTACTCTTATCTTGATTCTGGTTTACTTTCCATCACAACATTAAGAAGCCTGCAAAATATATCATGTAATAATACTTGACTAACAAACCGGTGTAACTTGTATCTTAATGTCACTGGATTGTTTATCAGGTTTGATTGTTTTCTTTCTTTTTGTTTGTTTGTTTGTTTGTTTCATCATCCCTGTGAAAATTGTAAGGTAAACAAACCTGGGCATGTTCCTTTTTCATATTAATGAGTTTGTGTCATTATTATCAGTATTATATGTAATCA
>CM065748.1:15204412-15226912 GCA_033310375.1 Conus canariensis
AGACACAATCAGGTTTCGAAATATCGATATCTGACCAGGAATTATATGTTAGTGAGTTTCCTCCCCATTGGAGAATGTCTCCCCCTTGGAGACTATAAGCTTGCTGAAGGCTCATTTTGAGAAGCATTTATTTTATTTTTCCCCATTCACCCACTCAAGCACATACTGTTAGTTAGGTAGAATTATCTACCACTGCAGATATGAATGCTTATCTCCCCCTATTTCTTCAGTCTAAGACATAAGAGCAAGCTTTGTTTATAATTGAATATTTCTTGCAGTCATTGCAACACCAAGCTGCTCTGTAAGTTGCTGGAATGGTGCTCGGTACTTATCCTTAGAATTTATTAGTTTATTGTGTGTGTGTGTGTATATATATATATGTGTGTGGGTCGGGGTGGGCGAGTGGTGTGTGTGAGTGTGCGTGCGTGCATATAGACCCGAATACGTGCGTGTCGGCTTGCCTGTGTCTATGCTCATCGTCAGTACAACCATGGGTTAATCTGACAATAAATTGGTTTCAATCAGTCACTGTCTATGCTCTTTCTCTTTTGTTTATGCGCGTCTCAACGTGTGTGTGTGTGTGTGTGTGTATATATATATATATGTGCGTGTGTGTGTTCGTATATGTGTGCGTGCACATGTGTATGTGTGTGTGTGTGCATGCGCGCGTGCATGCAAGCATTTATGTGTGAATGTGTACAGCTATTGCTTCTCTACTGCAACTGTAACTGCTGTTACTGCTTCCACTACTACTTTTGCTACTTACTACTTCTGCTGACACAAAATCACCATTGCTGCTGCTGCAAAACACTGCTACTACTACTGCAACTGCTACTACTACTACTGGTACTATTACTATCACTGCGACTATTTGTGTTGCTGCTGTTGTTCAGGCAGCTGCTGCTACGACTGTTACTTTTACTACTTCTCGATTCAGTCCTAACCGCTACTGCTACTATTGAAAATTATGTCCGCCCCTGCTGGTGGTGGTGGTGGTAATACTATTACCACAACGATGACGAATATGACTACGACCACTACAAAGACACCGACAGCGATATTAAACCCCACGACAGCAACTTTCTCAATCTTGTGTATCACCGATGTCTGAACAATACAGTGTTTGTTCACATTGTTGTATGACCGAAGGAAAACACTTTCCTGCATGGAATTATAATGTGTGCAGATCAGAGCACAAGTGGTATTTGACAGTGCCGAGAAAATGCATGAGCTACAGTTCCTGGCGAGAGCCAGGGATGGCCCACTGCCAGACATCACGCACTTAAAGCCGGTGCTGGAAAGACATGGGCCGAGCGATACGAGAAAAACAGAAGACGGGATACTCACCACCATCAGAGCACAAACACCACCAGAAGGAAAGGCATTATTGCTCTCTACAGAAGGTAAGCTGTTGATTCTTAATTATTAGTCATTTTCTGCATGCACTCATGCACCGACGTATGCGCTCGTGCCCAGACACACATTAACATGCACACACACAAACGAGAGAGAGAGAGAGAGAGAGAGAGAGAGAGAGAGAGAGAGAGAGAGAGAGAGAGAGAGAGATTACATGGTTCATTTATAATTGAAAGTATGAAGCATCAACCGTGTGTGTTTTCATTTCAATGGTGATTCAAAATACTCGCGCGCTGAAGAATCTGCTTAGGTCTCAAAGTGATTCATAAGAACCTGGAGTTCATGGGATGGCCTCTCTGATATCATGCGTACAATCAACCCACCAGTTCCTGTTCTTCTTTGGTGTCCACAAGAATGTTAAACGACCTTAACATTTTCCTGTGCTTAAGTCACTTTCGGCCGAAAATATCTGATGGACTACATGACCGTTATATATGGAGCTTCAGGCTGGGATATAGTCCTCGGTGGGTGGGGGATGATGATGCAGAGGGGAGGGGAAGTTGGGAGGGGAGGGCAGTAAAGAACAGGCAATCAGACTCACCGATATTAGCCCCTGTGTCGTCCTGATGCCGAGTTAGGCACACACTGGACCGCACTGGCAAGAGGCTCGGAAGAGGAAAGGGAGGGGGGGGGGGGGGGGGGGGGAGGGGAGTGGGAGGAGACGGAAAGAGATGAGGAGGATGGAGGAGGAGGGTGGTGGTATGATTGCACGAATGCGTGAGGAGAGAAGGGGAGGAGTATCTGCATGCAGGGTAAGGGGGTGAGGGGGGGGGGGGGGGGAGGGGAGGGAAAGGAGATCAGAAGAAATTATGCCAGTTGAGTCATCCTGGTCTGGAAGGATACCAGGGATGGCGCTGTGAGCTCTTGTCAGGCAGGCTGTTTCTGTGACTGTGAGAGGGGGAGAGTTCTGTTTGTGTTGTTTTTCTGGTGGTATGTGGTCCGGTGGGTCTGTGTCTGAAGTATCAAGGGCTGCACTAGAGGGTGACATGGTATGGGCCGTCCCTCTACAGGATGTGGGAGGTGTGGTGTGTGCTTTATGTCTATGTCCGTGGTGGTATTGAAAGACGGTTGAGAAGCGCAGTCTCTTTCTTTACTCTTTCAACGTTGTTCATTCCAAGGTCTGGAGTATGTTGCCTACTCTAGATATCTGCCTGTATCGGTTGGACACTCACCTGGTTCACTTCTGCACTTCTTTTCAACACAAGAGATGCCTTCTGCCGTGTGTGGTCAACACACAAGGTGGACGTGCTTTACTACTGAGTGAGCGTGTAAAAAAAATACAAGCTGCCTAACTGATTTCTTCATTTCTGAAGTCAATGTTTGGGTGAATGAAGACCCCGACTTTGCTGGATTTGCTGGTGATGTTAGAGATATGTGACCCTCGTATCAGATTCTCTGATTACTTGACTTGAGCTCATCTGAGAATCTTGTGTCCATGGAGATGGTGAATGTTTTTTCAACGTTTTGAGTCTGCAGGTAAGATAGACTGTTGAACATTTCCGGGGGTGATAAGTCATAGTTGAATGCTTCTTCCCAGGTGGTTGGCTTTTTCAGATCTTCCTGGAGATTGTCTTGATTCCTAGAGGTGATCACAACCCTGTGGCAGACAGCGTCCTCAGCGAACAGTCCAGCCGTGAAGGAGTTTGTGTTTGTTCTTCAAAGAGTTTTTTTTTTCTGTTTGGAGGGCGTTTTCTTTTTATACTGTAGGCTGTAATAACATACTGGGTACTTCCAATGTCAATGATAAACGATAAATGTTGATTGTCACTATTTTAATTACGGTTATGATCTGTCGTCCGATTCATTTTTGTTGGAACACACACACACACACACACACACACACACACACACACACACACACACACACTGTCATTATAGCTCACCAAACTTATCAGTTATTTACGTACAGACAAACAATACAAGAAGAGAGAAGAAAAAGATACACCCAAGACACAAAATGCGAATATTAGTTGTGTGATTGATCGGTGGATTGACTGGTTGCCGGTAAGTTGATTGGTCGACCGTTTGTTTCGCTAGCTGGTCGACTGACTGTTGTTTTTTCCTTGTTTTCTGAATAAATGATTTGGTAACATTTTTTTGTGGCCGGTTCAAAAGTTTACGGATCACAGTGAGATGAAATTCATATTTTCATAAACAAACTCCCTGTGTCTGTGTCCCAGATGTGTGGACTGTCTTGGAGAAGAAGCTGAATACGGATGTATGGCTGGTTCTTCCTGATGTCTATGGATGTCCGATGAGTATCTCGGAACTTCACGTGGAGATCAATGTGGATCGTGACGTCATCAACTGGATCACATGTGATCAACAAAGGCGAAAGAACTTGTTCATGACTTGGCCAGGTGGGGCCGTGTATGTGGTTTACATCAGTACTGGTGGCATTATTGTTCAAAATTTGTCATCTGACTATAACCTCCCCAGATGGATGTGGATGTATGGTATCATTACCTATCTGATCAACATGTTAACACCATACAAAGCTATGTTGCCCGGAACTCCAATCTGTGTCAGAGACAGGTGCATCAACAGATGCGGCATCGGGCGGGTACCAGGCCTAACGTTACTGACTCGGTTGACTGCCAGATTGATGCCTTCATCCTTTATAGTAGTGAGATCTGTGCCCAGAACATCGATCGATTCTCCAGGATGATGTGCACGATGTATCCAGGATTGCAACTGGCCCGTGATGGGAACAACATCACACTGATGTTCAGTGGAGTGGCTCGGGCTGACGTTGTAAAGAAAGCAGAGAGTGTCTTGAACTATATGAAAAACCTTTCAGGGGCGTTAATCCCTGTTACAGACACACAGGCCACGATGATGAATAAAGCTGATGCACAGGAGTGGTTTCAGCAGATACTGGACAGTCGTGAGGTCGTCTGTGTTTGGAACCTCCAACAGGTTTCCACGGAGAACAGGTATCGGTCATCACCAACGCTTGATTCTGGACAGGCACTTTCAGTTCTTGCGTCCGCATCAGATGTGCAAAACTTCGTACACCTATTTCAGCTCTATGTCCAGACAACAGTGATACATCTTGATGTGAGTCAGGTCCCATTCTTGGAATCCCTCACATGGAAGCTATTCCTAGACGATCTGCAAAAGCCGATCAGAGGAAGACTATCACCAGTGCTGAAAGTACAAGAAGGCAAGATCAGTATCTGTGACGTGGAATCAAACATCGACAATATTCGCAGAGCTGTACACAACTTCTTCCTGGCAGAAATGGGAACCCGACAACTTGATCTGGAATCACAAAAGAGACAGCAAGAAGACAAAGAACTGCAGACAGGAGACACTAGAGCAAGAACAGCTGCTGGACAGCAGCAAACAGACGATCCACTTAATCAAGACAGAGAGCAGCAGACAAATGTCATTCAAACAGAGGACAAAGAGGCACAACCAGAAGTCACAGATGAAGCAAAGGAAGTTCAGACAGAAGAGAACACGGTGAAAACAGATGACAAAGAAACGCAGACCTGTGTTAGACACCGACACAACAAGGAACAACAGACAACAGAAACACAAGTGCAGACGGGAGAGGCACAGACACAAACAGAAGCTTGTACTACACACCAACACAACAAAGAACAACAGAAACACAACTACAGATGGAAGAGGCCCAGAAGCGAACAGAGGCCTGTACTACACACTGACACATCAAGGAACAACTGCAGACGGGATGGATCGCAGACACAGACAGAGTTGCAGGAGCAACAGACAGGTGAGTGCAGTGTAAACAGAGATGACAAACAGACCTGGGGTCTGACACCCACAACGACTCTGACGAAAAAGGAAAAGGACAATAATAGCGAGAAACCTGGATTAGCAACAAGATACCAAACAAAAGATGATGATCACCACACACCAAACAGAGGAGAATAACAAACACGCACCTCCATACATGAAACAACTTCGAACAAAAAAGACAATAACCAGGCACCTCCACAAATACCACGACACCAAACAAAAGGACAATGTTCCTACGCTTTCCAGTTCACCAAACGGAAGAAGACAATAACCATACACCTCCATAGATAACAGAACACACACACACACACACTCTCTCTCTCTCTCTCTCACACACACACAGTCACTCACTCACGCACACACATGCACGCAAACACACACACACACACACAAACGCTCACTCACACACTTATTCACTCTCTCTCTCTCTCTCTCTCTCTCTCACACACACACACACACACAAACGCTCACTCACACACTTATTCTCTCTCTCTCTCTCTCTCTCTCTCTCTCTCTCTCTCACACACACACACACACACACACACGCACGCACACACGCAAGCATGAACGCACACACGCAAGTATTCACACACAAACGCAAGTATAGACATATAGAAAGGGATGGGTAGGGATTGTATGGTGGGACTGAGAGTTAATGGTGAGGGAGGACGGTGGGGGAAGTATGAGATAAGACTTTTCAGGTTTCAGTTGAATGTAATGTGAGTGTATACAACAGTACCATTTGCATGTGAACATCATGAAATGTGTTTTCCATGACCTTATTGTAAGCAAAAGATGCATTTGAAAATGATGGAGGAAGGGGAGGGGGTATTGTCGGGTATCCTTAGTCGCAGTAGTGTGAGCTTGAGCTCATTTCCGTTTGTTTTTTAAGGTCTTGACTGACTGCCCTATGTGTTTAGTTCACAGGAAGCTCATTGCTGCCATTTCCTTCTTTAATTCTGGTAGGCTTTTGTTAGGATTTTAAAGCAGTGAGTGAGAATTCAGGTAAATTGGGAGCGAGAGATGATCAGTTTCAGAACATAAACGCTGTGCTTTGGGCTGTCATTTTGTGGGCCCTTGGTTTTTTTTTATGCTTGACAAAGGTTTTACCAATAAACCGAAAATTTGCAATATGCTTATTGGGTGTTGGTAGTTTTTACTGTTCAGAACACCCGAAATAAGATGATAACTGCACACCTCCACAAATAAAACACCACCAAATCAGAGATGACAAATATTGAATCCAAAGATAACAATATATTAAAATAAGAAAATAACCAATACCCCCAAAGGGGACAAAAAAACAACAAACGAGGACACCAAAACGATGAAAACAATAACCATACACCTCCACAGATAGCACAACACCAAACAGAAAAGGACAATAACTCATACACTTCCACAAACAGACAACACAAACAGAAGGAATACAACCCAAGATACACAACACAAACAGAAGACATAACCATTCACTTCCACAGACATCACAACATTAAACAGAAAAGGACAATAAGCATATACCTCCACAGACAGCACAACATTAAACAGAAAAGGACAATAACCATACACTTCCACAGACATCACAACATTAAACAGAAAAGGACAATAAGCATATACCTCCACAGACAGCACAACATTAAACAGAAAAGGACAATAACCATACACTTCCACAGACAGCACAACACCAAACAGAAAAGGACAATAACCATACACCTCCACAGACAGCACAACGCCACACAAAAAGGACAAGAACAATACACCTCCACAGACAGCATAACATTAAACAGAAAAGGACTACAGCCACACGCATCAACGGATAGCACACCAAACAGAAAAGGACAACGACCATATTCCTCCACAGACAGCACAACACCAAACAGAAAAGGACAATAACCATACACTTCCACAGACAGCACAACACCAAACAGAAAAGGACAATAACCATACACTTCCACAGACATCACAACATTAAACAGAAAAGGACAATAAGCATATACCTCCACAGACAGCACAACATTAAACAGAAAAGGACAATAACCATACACCTCCACCGACAGCACAACACCAAACAGAAAAGGACAATAACCATACACCTCCACCGACAGCACAACACCAAACAGAAAAGGACAATAACCATACACCTCCACAGACATCACAACATTAAACAGAAAAGGACAAGAACAATACACCTCCACAGACAGCACAACATTAAACAGAAAAGGACAATAACCATACACCTCCACCGACAGCACAACACCAAACAGAAAAGGACAATAACCATACACCTCCACAGACAGCACAACGTCACACAAAAAGGACAAGAACAATACACCTCCACAGACAGCATAACATTAAACAGAAAAGGACAATAACCATACACCTCCACAGACAGTATAACATTAAACAGAGAAGGACAATACACCTTTTCTGTGGCAAAACATCGAAACACAGACGAGAGCCGATTTACTTTTGACATTCTCTGCTACCATTAAAGTTTTGTGATGCACTACTGTAAGATCTATAAGCCTTGATTATAAATAACCAATCTGTGTAGAATAATAGAAACCAGTTCGTTAACCAGAGCATTTTGCCATTTGTAGCGAGACTGAGTGATTGATTACTGTTGGTATATTTCTATGTATGTTCAGTCATGACATGTATTTTGTTACCTGATGCTAGTTTGATGTAAAAACGTTGTTTAAAAAAAACGAGAGAGAGAGAGGGGGGGGGGGGGGGGAGAAAGAGAGAGAGAGAGAGAGAGAGAGAGAGAGAGAGAGAGCACTTCCGGTAATTCTATACATTTACGGGCTTGTAGATCTTTGGACCGTTCCTGCGACTGAGTGATCATGTATCACACTGATGACACATTGAGGTTATTGACAGATGATGTATTATCTTTGAGGAAACCTAAGAGAAATCATTAGAACATGTTTTGCCAAAAAACCGACACAGACTGGTGATTGACAGATCACAGAATACTTCCTGGATGGCATAAACACATGACTGATCCATTATATGGTTATATTTTCAAACGATGCGCTCGGATAATTGAGTGATCATGTAGAGAGACACTCGCGTAACTATGATATCATAATTATTACACCTTGTGGAATTCTGGTGACCAACTGTTCATGCAAAAGCCAGTGGATGATATTTTTAGGCGACTGACTGACCATGATATACATGAAAATGATACATTTACGTGGTTGGTAGATCACATTGTATTCCATAAATGATACATCTAGACGATAGCATGTAATGTTCACCTACTTTGTGGCTGATGTTTATTCGGGTGACTGATGGATCAAATGCTGCTTATTGGATGGCAATTTTAATAAAGACCGACCATGTAATACTTGTGCAATGATATGCTTAAGTGACTGATAGATCACAAGGTAATTTGTAGATGATGCATGCTTCGCGTAACATGAATTTAGATAAATCTTGCGGTTGATATACTTCAGTTACTGACAGATTGTGTAATGATTAATGGATTAAATACAGCATACCATTTGGTTGATACATGGGGATGAATATTACAACATATAATTCTTTGTGAATGAAGCATTTACGTCTTAGTTTGTAGGATTTTTTTTCTTTTTTATTCTGCGCGTGACACTTTTCTTGACATTTATAAAACTTAAATGTGAATGAAACATTTACACAACTGACAGATCACGCACTATCCTGCCAACGACAAATTTCGAAAACGATCTGTAACATTGAGATGGCTGATAGATCATTCAAAATTACATGGAGGACTTACAAATGTAGTGACTGATTTCTAACATTTAGACGACTGGTAGGTCATTTAATTCTCTGTTAATGACTAATTAACTGATAGGGAGATCAGTTATGAAGGACTTTGTACATCATACAGTCAGTGACTTATAGATCATACAATACCATGCGGAGAATACAATCCATGACTGATAGATAATACGATACCATGTGGATAATACAGTCAGTGACTGGTAGATCATACAATACCATGTACGTGGATAATGCAGTCAGTGATTGGTAGATCATACAATACCACGTGGATAATGCAGTCAGTGATTGGTAGATCATACAATACCATGTAGATAATCCAGTCAGTGACTGATAGGTCGTACAAAACCATTCTGACAATACAACCGGTGACCGATAGATAATACAATACTATATGGATAATACAGTCAGTGACTGGTAGATCATACAATACCATGTGTAAGATACAGTGACTGGTAGATCTTATATTTCGTGGATGATCCATGCAGGTTACTGTTCGTTGTATAGTGATATGTGGATAACAAATGTAAGTGACTTGACTTATCATAAAACAGTTTGTGATAATACATTACGGCACCTGACAGATTATGGTTATGATACTTGGTGGATAACATATTCAAATTACCGATAGATTATGTTGTATTGATCATTATTGTGATGCTCGGTGGATGACATGTTCAGATTATTGATAGATCATGCACTGATCATGATTATGATGCTTGGGGGAGATATAATCGAGTACCAATGGATCAAGTTGTACTTTGTGAATGTTACAGTCAGTGACTAATATTTTATGGACGACATTTTAGGCACATATTGACTCCGTTAGTTACCTGTCCCCATTACAGGACGTGTGATCATTTAATGTAATTGTGTATATGATCATCAAACTATGCATATTTATGTTAATACAATCAAATGTGTACATCATCGATGTACAAACAGATGTCAGTGATTGGTCTGAACCAGACAACACCCCAGAAGAAGACACGTCCTTCACGTGCCCCAAATCGGTCGTCAGCACACAGGTTATCTACATTTTTGTGACTAATTGTGTATTTGTTTGTAATTCTGGCATTGTTACCAACCTGTTGTCATTGTGTTGTACCTGCTGTTCGTGTTATCAGTGTTGTTTACCTTATGTTATTATCAGTGTTGTCTACTTGTTATTGTCATAGCTGTTTACCTGTTGTTGTAGCAGTATATTTTTCACCTTTTTTTTTTTTTTACTGTTGATGTTGCTGTTTACCTGCTGTTGTTGTTGTCATTGTTGTTTACTTGTTGTTATGGCTCTCATTGTTGTTTTCTCATTGCTGTTTACCTGTTGATGCAGTATTTTGTTCAGCTATTGTTACTGTTGATACTGCTGTTTACTTGTTCTTGTTACTATCATTGTTATTTAACTGTTAGTCACGGCTATCAATGTTGCTTTCCCTTTGCTTTTCATCAGTCCCTTTGTTACTGGTATCAAAAATATTTACCTTTTGTTTCTGCTGTCATTGTTTGCCTGTTGTAGTTGCTGTCATGGTTGTTTGCATGTTCTTGTTGCTGTCATTGTTGTTTACATGCTGTTGTTTCTGTCCACAGAACCAGAGCCACCGTCATGGAATAAAAAGGCCGCTGCAGCAGTCAGCTCATGCTGCAGAAACACCACAAGATGACCTGGCCGGCTTCACCACACCGAAAAAGCACCAACGTCGCCACCATTCATCACAACAATCCAACAACACCACCTGTACCGACGCTACCATTGGCAACAATGATAACAACGGTGATATCAACAACCTTTTCCAGTTTCTTCACCAGCTGGCCATACTGGGCACACAAGTTCACGATGAAATGAGATATTCACCCACGGACAGAGAACGTGTCCATGTGTTTCTTCAGCAGATGGCCATACTGGGCACACAAGCTCACAATGAAATGAGACATTCACCCACGGACACAGATCATGTCCATGTGCCTGCTGTTTCTCTAGAGGCCCGGATGATCCAAATGCAGCACCAGCTGGATCAGATGCAGAGGCAGAACTACAGACATCCACAGCAGAACGACAATGACTCCATTGTGGGGTTCATCGGCAATCCATCAGCCATAGGTTCTACCTCGTCTGCATCATCCACTATGTCTGACCAAAACCAACGACCACCTACAACAATAGCAGTAGCAACAACAACAACACAGCAGCAGCAGCAACTACAACAACCATGGCAGCTGCAGCGTCACCACCAACAGCAGCAGTAATCACTACATCAGCTGCAGCAGCAGCTACAACAATTCAACATAATATCTGATGCCATAATGAACTGAATTCCTTCAGACACAAACTCAATGTCGAATACATCATCCTTGATGATGCCTGAACAACAGCAGCAGCAGCTACAGCAACACGAGCATTGACATCAACCACGGCAACAATAGCAGCAACTACAAAAACGGTTATTACAGCGGGGAAAAAATCCAACAAACTCAGCAGCAGAAATGTCTGGAATAACCCACAGCAGATGTGGCTACAGCAGCAGCAACCAGAAACACCAACAACAGCAGCAACAACGTCGGCTCACCTCTTACGTGGACAGAGCAATCGACCTGTGCTAAAACGCAAGCTGCAATATCCCTAACCATCTTCATGTTCAACTAAACTGAGCCAAAGTGACCAGACACATCTTGAACACAGACTTCATCCAGTTTGTACAGAGCATGTCCAAAGAAATTTGAATGGTCACATACAGCACCATCACTGGATCACACAAGGTAATTGCTGATCTTCTCCACTGGACGCACAACAACAGTGACTTTGATGTGATCACAACCTGTACTGACTGCTGTACTGGCAACTTAAATGCGCGGTTTCATTTGTCCGTTTACGGTTACAGCACCCATTAGTGTCTGACAAAATGTTGTGTGTATGTCAGATTAGTGGTGACTCTGTACATAACTGTGAGCGCTTCAACATAGAGAGCCGTTGATTTCCCTCCCTTTTCCTTTCAGACATGGCACCACGTCACTCTACACCTCACCCGTTTTTGCAGACATGCCATGTTTTCTCCAACCAGTTCTGTGACCTGCTCTATCTCACCTGATGTGAATATATTCACCTAGTTCCAACATGATTTTCCGGTGTTTCAAAGACAAACTAACAAACAAACAAAAAAGGCCACAAGAAGTCATAAGCAATGATAAGAACGGTAGATACACCCATCCGTTCACCGGTCCAGTGTGGTATCAATCGCTTTATACCCCGGTCAAAATGAACGTATCTGTAGCATTATCCTTTGCCTTATCTGCATCCTGACAGACGGATTCACGTCTTCTTCATTTCAACTTCCGCGATTTCTTCCGTGCCCATAACAGTAACCGTAAACAGGAAAACGAATCGCGCCCTTTGCCTTGCCCACAAGTAAAGGACCACACACACATATGTGACATTGATCATGATACAAGAACGAAGGAGAAAAAGAAAGAAGTAAAGAAGACCAAACAAATGAAAAAGAACAACGGTAGCATGGAGAAAAGGGAGGAGGAGGAAGAAAAGGAAAGGGAAAGAGGGGAAAAACTGGAAGAAAGATCGATGATTTGCAAATTCAGCTGACACAAGTTTTAGGAGGCACAATCGCAAATAATTTCTTTCATTCATTTCTTCACTGTTTTATTCCTTCCTTCCTTTCTATCTTTGCTTTCTTAGTTTTTTAGTCATTACTCAAAAGAGAAGTAAGATGATCCACCCTGTGGAATGTGTGTGTAGTTCTGACGTGTCTTCTATAACCAGCATGACATGACTTGTCCATAGCTCTGCCTGTAAGTGGCTTGCAGAACTTATGACGTGTCTTCTGTAACTAGCATCACTTGACTTATCTATAGTTCAGACTGTAACTGCTTGTAGTTTTTACGGGTCTGCTATAACCAGCATGACATGACTTGTCCACAGCTGTGCCTGTAATAGGCTTGTTGTTATAACGTGGCCTCCGTTATCAGATAGACTTGACTTGCTTTAACCTAAATTTCATTTGACTTCTGTTTTGGTTTCATCTGAACTTGGTTTGATTTCATCTTGGTTTGATATTGGCTTCATGATAATTTGAATTCCTTTCATTTTTTTTTTTTTTTTCGGTATCATCTTGGTTGGTTTTTGATCAGTGTGGTTTGGTTTGCTTTTACTTTATCAGTGTATGGTTCAATTTGATTAGATTTCTTATCATAATCATTATTACTGATGTCGTTGTTGTTGTCGTCATCATCTTCATTAGCTGTAGTGTAACAATAGTAGTAATAGTATCATTATCACTATTTAGTGATTAGTCCACGAATTTGGAAACCAGTCCCAGCACTGACCATCATTATTTAGTGATTAGTCCACGAACTTGGAAACCAGTCCCAGCACTGACCATCATTATTTAGTGATTAGTCCACGAATTTGGAAACCAGTCTCAGCACTGACCAGCCAGCACTGTAACTCAACAGTCAGTATTGGAACCGGCCCCAGTGAAATAGGAACTAGTGACAACATACAGACAACTGAGACGGGGTTCCAAGATAGGCCTTCATTTTATCTATGAAGGTCGACGTGACTGGAAACTCCTACCTTGCACGTTTTCCGCACTGTCAGAGTGTGGTTTTCGCTCGTTTGTTGAAGGGAAAAAAAGGATTTTTGTCGGATTTTTCCCATAGTAACAGGCTTAAATCTAAGAACACGAGAGATTTACTATCGGCTGATTGCAGTCTCGTGTCTTTAGAAAATACAGAGCGTGCGTCCCCAACCAAGTGTCTGAACCAAAAGAATATAACGCAGGCTTAGTGTGACGTAAAGTAGGCCCACTGAACTGCCACTACACATAAAGCGATGGATTTAATATGTAATTTGACCATGATGCACACATTACTTAGAATTACTGTAAAGATTTTTTGTTTTCATTCTGACCAAACCTCTAATTCAATGTAGCTCTTGGTCCCAGCAAAAATAAAACTGGTCCCTGGGATCGGCACCTTAAAACTGTTCTGCTATTCTACTTTTTGCAAAGAGCATTTTTTACTGGTAATTACCGGTTAACGCGGTCATTGATGATGATGATGATGATGGTGATGGTGATGATGATGATGATGATGGTGAGAGAGAGTGAGCAGGTGAGGGCAGATGGAAAGAAAGAGGAAGAGAGGAGCGTGTGAAGTGTGAATGCATGGTTTAGGAATGGGGCGAAAGGGAAGCATAGCAACAGGGCGCTGCACATGGCAGTTTTGTGATAAGCTGGCTGGTGTCAAGGTCAAATGCTGCTTTCTTCACCAGTCATGGAAAAGGGAAAGAATGCAGGTCGAGATAGGGACAGCAGTGGAGGGGAGGTGGGGGGGGGGGGGGGGGGGGGGCGGAGCTGTGACTGATGTACCGCGCGAATGATTAGTACAGAGAAACAGAAATAGCCGATCCAAAAAAACAACAACAACAACAACAACAACAAAACTCTGCTGCTTCAGTAGCCTACTGAGCCGGCAGCTGCACTTTTCTTACCAGATGATAATCTGTGTTGGTCAGCTATACAGGGCTACCATTGCTAGATATCTAACCTAATATGTGAACAAGACTATGAGGTGGGGTTTCTTCCCTCAAAGAATGTGTAATTTCAGCCACTTGATGTTAAATGGCCTTCCTACAATAGAAAAGGCAGCTAGCTTTCAAGGAACAGCGGTGAGAGTGGATAGAGATTTGTCGTCATGAGGACTTTAAAGTATGCGTCATTGTGTGACAATAATCTTTCATTTAGACATAACAGCGTTAAAAGTGCTGCACTGAAGGTAGCAGACTGACCTGAGGAACGGTAACATTCGTCCGAAAAGATCCGGCAAACAAGATCAACATGGCCGTGTCCCCCCTGTTTGACCCCCACCCCCACCCCTCTGCATCCCCTGTGCCCCATCATCCTTTGCTCTTCATCAGGGGTGTAGTGTTTCGTCGCATATATGAGTCATTTTAAAGTGACTGTCTTTCTTGTTATACATTTGTTTAACAAAGACCCTGTAGGTGTTGGTGTTGGTGTTCGTTGGGATGTGCATATTTTCATTTGTTGTCTTGTCCGATCAGTTGCTAATGATGGTCACTGTCGTTTGATGACTGACTAGTTTGCATTTTAGGCGACCTAGGAGAAATAGCTGATGTACAGTTGATCCTGTGTTTTCATTTCCACGCTCTCAGAAGCCATTATCTCAGTTCAGTTCTGTGGCTGTATTTTGCGTCTTTACCACAGAAGATATAAGATGATAAACAAATTAAAACACTTCTCCTCAACAATTCCCGTGCATACACACACACACACACACACACACATATATATATATATATATATATATGTGTGTGATGTGTGTGTGTGTGTGTGTGTGTGTGTGTGTGTGTGTGTGTGTGTGTGTAAAGAACTTGTACTACAGACCCTAGCCCTCAAATTTCGGATTCTCATAGTAATTTGTCTACATCAGATTGAGAAATAACAGTGGCAATATCAATGATAATACAATTTTCATTTTGGTATTTTTGAAGATCAATACCTTGCTCCGTATGAAGTTCTGTTAACACAGGACAATCTAAGAATAGACTATCAGCTGAAATAGGTATCCCACAGAAACATGCAACATCAAGAAAAACTTGGTGTTCCATGTGCTCAATCTTAATTTTGTAATCATCTTAGCTAAGTGGTGTATGTAGCTGGGCAATGTGTTTCTTTTGTAAATGTCGTTTTCCAGTCCTAGCAGAATTTCAGGCACGGGAAATTGCAATGAAAGAACTGAATCACTTTCTGTGCATACTTGTGCTCCGAGCTTTGCATGACAATCTGTCTTTTCGTTCCAATTTAGACCACAATGAGACAGAACCCAATAGAAATCTACACCATATCTTGAGACCACATACAATGTGTTAAGTACTGTACTTCATAGAGTAAATCTACTCTAGTTCTAACATCTCACTTATATAATGACTTCAAAACTTGAAGTCAGCCCAAAGTAGAATATTAAAGGACATGGCGTTTCATGAAAGCATTGCATATAATTTTGCCGTGTATAAAGAGAGAGAGAGAGAGAGAGAGAGAGAGAGAGAGAGAGAGAGAGAGAGAGAGATTTTTTTTTTTTTTTTGGGGGGGGGACTTCATTTCTTTTCTTTTTTTTACTGAAGCTTTCACCTGTCAAAAGGCTTCCCAAAGAACCGGATCGTACTTTTTTTTTTTTTAAAGGAAAGGTTGATGGTCTCAGGTGCATGCAAGCCCATGGAGCACGATTCCATTTATTTCTCTTGAGTGCATCTCATGTACTTTCTTCATTGGCCGGAGACAGAGCGACAGACAGGATTTTGAAGGAGAAAGAGATAGTGACAGGCATGTAGACAGGCAGAAACACAGAGAGGCCCTTTTGTGCATAATTCTTTGTCTGTATGAATTCTAAAGATGTACAGTTTCAAATTGTTCAGATAAGTTTTAGTGTGAAATGAGTGATTACATATGTCTGGGTTTCTGTTTGCTCGAGTGGGTATTGTTTGTTCTGTTTTCACACACTGTGAGGCTTTAAAAGATGACAACTGTAATCGTTATTGCTATATGTGTGTGTGTGTGTGTGTGTGTGTGTGTGTGTGTGTGTGTGTGTGTGTGTGTGTGTACATACACACAATTTTTTTTTAAATAAAAATAAATATATATATATATATATATATATATATATATAATGGAAGAAAAACCCACGTGTAATAATGTATAAAAAAAAACATGTATATTTCCCACTTTCCCTCGTTCTCTCTACATTCACACTGGACCTGATTATCAGCCCCTTGTCTATATGTTTTTATCTATTGATGGACATTGCTTCTTGCTCCTTTTAGTGTATTGTCGTTTTGTTACAATAGCATCAGCGTGGTAGATTTTCGACCTGGGGTATATAATGTTTTATTTTTGCATGTTTGTGTCTCACTCATACTTCTCTCATACTTTGTCTAAATTGCAACGTGCTTGTCTGCTTGTGCATGTGTTATTTCGTATAATTATATGGCCGTGTATCTTGAAAAACCCCTTCCAAAATGAAACACTTTCGAATAAGCTTGGCACAACAAATTCTGAATCGCTAGCAGCTGTTTCCATGATTGAACCATCAGAATAAATTTTAAGGTAATTAGGATAAGAACTAAGTGTTCTCTCACGTCATTTACAAGAATACTGTTTTCTTTTTCCTCATTTATATCAACCTTTCCAGTTAAGAGTTCCGCTGCAGACATCTAATGTACAGCGGGATTTTCTGGGATCAATGTTATATTGAAATCACACCTTGACCAAAGTTCAGAAGTACAGTTTCTTATGGGCTGAATATATGAAATGTGTTTGGCTCCTTTTGGAATTTTTTTTTTTTTTAATCCATGAAGTTTTCATTAGTAACTGAATTTTTGACTGAAAGGCTTCAAATCACACACTTGGCCATTTCTCTGCTCCATTGTTCACAGACATGTGGAACACTAGCCGCTTTGTAGTACTTGTACGTAACAGAGTGCACTGGACTCCCTAAGCCCAGTTTAACTGCTTTGTTTTCAGTGCTTTGCGACTTTTTCAAAAGTTATTCTGAACAGAAAGGTACACATCTTGTCTATACGTTTGCTTTGAGCGAACTAAAGAAAGTGACAAATGTTAGAGGGTTTTAGATTTCTGTCCCCAGGGTTGACAGTTAACCATTTTTTTTAATGTTTAGTCCTTTTCGTCCTTTATTTATCAGATTTACTAACAATTTTTTTTAATATTTAGTCCTTTTCGTCTTTTATTTATCAGATATACTATACGCATTTTCCAACCCAGTTTGGGGGTTAAAAGGATCCTAAAAAACTATCCACTTTGCCGGTATTTTATCACCCTGCCATCTAGGTTCAAGGATGGCAGTACAGAAGTATTTTCTCCATTATTAAACAACGTTTTCAAAAGTCTTTTCCCCTGATAGTCCAGTTTCCTTCACCCAAGCAGATACGTTGCTAACTCGTGTTGGTATAAATTCTGCACATGACTAATCTCTTATTTGCCAGTTTTCTGACATTAGTATTCATCAGTATAGCAATGTCATCTCATAATGAACCATACAGGTGTTTATTTAACAGCACACGCAGATCACAAAGAAAGTTTGAGAATGAAATTGGAGAAATGATTAATTCATGTGGAATACCCAATCCTGAAAGGCGAATACACTTTTTTTGTACATATATGTCTGTCCTTAAAGAAACTTTTCATGTGAGAAAATTAACTGCCAGAAATGCCATTAAAAAAGAATAAAGAGTTATAGAGTAACCGAGTGTGCAAAACACTGTTGTACGTTTTTCAACGTCAAAAAAGGCACTGCGGGAAAACTTTTCACTGATCTGACCTGTAAGCTTTATAAGATAATCTGTTGTACATCGACCTTTCCTGAATCCAGTCTGTTGAACTGGAAGTATTTTCTTTTTTCACAATTGTACATCCGACGTTTCCCTTTTTTTTCTTTTTCTTTTTTAACGAGTTTTCCAGTATGAGAGGGAAAAGAAAAACGTTGCTAGCTGTTTATCGAAATCTTGCCTTATTCAAGACTGGTGTAACTGCTGAACTCTTGCAGATTCGGGGTGAAGCGCCAGTATTCCAACATTTTTTTTTTCTTTTTTTTCTTTTTTTTTTTGGAACAAGGATTGTCAAGAAACCTTTCAGGAAGAACGCAAAGGACAAAGCATTTAACAGGAAATAAAATCCAGACCACCGCTGAATTTTGAGATGAAATCGCAATTAGAACTTCTGCCAAATTAGAAAACTGGATTGGAGAATTTGAAATAAGTTCGCAACTGGAGGTGGATTCGTTGGTTCCTCTTTAATTCTGTAATGCTCACTTTATGCCCAAGAACATGAAGACAGACTACTCTCAGAAAAGAGCTTCAACTTTTTCCAAAACAGTTGGAAATTCCTTACCTGATTTAACAACGTCGTTTTCTGCAGCCATATTTCTTCTACTTTACTTTCTCCCTGTACTTCATACATGTCTTTTGATTCAGTTATTTCGCTGTCACGATTTGCATCCCATTAGGTCTTTTTTGCTTGAGCGATTATTTTGTTACACATTTTTTCCTTCCTGTTTCATAATTTGAAGATTGTCCCGCGTTGTTTTGGATCCATTAATAAAAAAAAGTATGACATTTTGATTTGACTATCAACTGGCGTTCTCCCGTCTACCACACGTTAACCTTGATGCGATTGCAGATATATGTACCGTTAGAACCTTGTAAAATTAAAGTCTAAGGAAATGAGAAGAAAAAAGCGACATCATTTACAAGACAATAACATCGTAAGTGTTAAGGGTGCAGTCACAACTACCATTTCAAACAATGATAAAGAAAGGACTTAGTCGCAACGCACCATGTACAGAAGTTGACTTGTGTCCCCAAAATGTCCATCTGGGACTTGTCATTTTTGGGGGAGTCATGAGGACAAATGAAAAGACTTTGATAAACACACAGACTAGTGCGCGCACGCGCGCGCGCGCGCGCGCACACACACACACACACACACACACACACACACACACACACAGAGTCACGCTAATTCAAAACACTAATAGCAATACAATTAAATGCGATGTCAACTGCTGTTTGACACAAAGATTTTTTTGCACTTTCAATCGTTGTTTGAGGTTAGTGTTGGTAGCCCCATGAAAATGCTCTTGATCTTTGGTATGTGTGATTTTTCTTTTATCAAGCCTATAAATAGATTTTTCTCTGCGTTTTGATATCGAGTTTTTAAGCCTGTATGCGCGCGCGCGTGCGTGCGTGCGTCCGTGTGTTGTGGCTGGCGGAACGAGTGTGTGCGGACATGGGAGTGTTTGCGTGTGTACACGCAGTTTTCTTCATATTACTGTCAAACAAACAAACAAACATGATTGTTGATTTCATGGCGGAAATGCAGGTCATTTGAGGTTGCTACTTCCACACAGTACATGTATATCAATACTCTTGAAGGATTATAAGCAACGAAGTATAATACAAAACGAACTTTGCACTTTTTGTATAAACGGCATCACAAACAATATTACCTGTGCAATGATAGCAAATAGTGCATTCATTTAAAATGCCTTACTTAGGCTACCAAATTTTCGAACAAAAGTAGTTATCTGGAGAATGTACAAACGAACATTTACCATGCAAATCGTTCATTTCAATGTCATAGAGTGTGGAGACTATCTAACATCCCTAAATTTCTTATTTCATGATTGCAAAGAACTCATACTGATACGATCTGACCAGCCGCCATGGCGCAGTGGCCAGTGTCGTGGAGTCCGGGCTCGGAGGTCGTTGGTTCGATTCCCATCAGAGCCTTTTTTTCTGACCAGCTTTTGCCCAGTGCTGCATTTGCTATGGGTTCAATTGGAAAGACTGGAATCACAGAGTCTGAGTTTCATCTGCTGAAAGACTTCACCTCTAAGATCGGTTGTTGCTCAAATTTTCTGACTAATGCTGCAGGTATCTACATCTCTCAGGCCTGGTTGATGCCGGGATATGTTATGAAAGTATGCGTACAGACCTGCCATGCAGTCTCACGCTGGTCTGATCTTCTGCATGCACGTAAATGACAGAATCCTTCACATGCTGATCTGATCTAATCTCCATGCACACACCAACCAAAGATTTCAGCAACAGGTAGGTCTGTTTGTATACCGACTTGGAAGGGCCTAAAAAAAATCCAGTTCCACACTTCACTTACCGACCACTCCCGGGATTCGAACTGGAATTCCGCAGATTGTACAGAAAGTATTGTAATCACTGAACTATCAGTCATTTTTTTATTTTCAATATCAGACTTTGTACAGTCTATATAAAAACCAGAAACTATAGTGACTGGGCCCTACCTCTTCATTCTGTTATTAATTTCGACTGAATTTGACTGGATTTTACCTTTTATTGTTATTATCATTCTTTCAAAATGTCATCTGATGCATTAAATTTTTGTCAGTGTTTTCAAGGTCATAAACTTCCACAATTCACACACACACACACACACACACACACACACACACACACACACACACACATACAAAACGAAAAATTCTAGAAACAGCTTGGCAGCAGACGGAATTCAGAGAAGAACCCCTCTCCCACCCCTCTCTAAGACAAGCGTTTCAGCCCTGATCTCTTTACACCCTATGGCGGCAGGGCTACATCCGGGTCAGGAATCCTGGATGCCTTTGCGCCGCCAGAATGGTGTGTTTTTTTTTTGTTTGTTTTTTTTTCTGATCCTGCCAGGATTCGAACGAACAACTTCTGAATAGGTGGGAGACTCAAGGTGTTGCTTCTTTCGAAGTATACTCAGAGGCATAAAAAACGCGAAAAATAGAGACAGTGCACGATTGATCACATTGTGAACAGGACGTAAGCAATGTCGTTGGCACGTGCAACATTAGAAGTACGTGACGTCTTGGCCGGTTGTAACCTCGTAACAGTGGGTGAATGTTGCCGGGTCAGCGTTTTTGGCACGAGGAGTGCATTTGCCATGTGGACTACCTACGCCACGTGCATCAATGTGAATTGCAACTCAATGTGGCCCCGATTGTGGGGCTATAAATTTCCAAACCCCAAAAAGTTCAAATTATCCCTTCCAGCGGCGCCAACATAATGCCGAGACTTTCTCGTCAAGATCGTTGCATAGCAATGGGGCAACTGCAGGCCGGGGTTCCAATGAGGCAGGTCGCTATCGCATTCAGAGTCCACATTTCCACCGTCTATCGCCTTCTGGACCGCTTTCAAGCAAGAAACACCACCGATGACAGACCGAAGAGCGGCAGACCGAGGGTCATCACAGCAGCCCAAGACCGCCATCTTCTGCGTCAGCATCGACGGGAGCCTTACCAAACCGCTGCCAACACAGCCAGGAACACCGTCGGCAACCATGGCAGGCCAATCAGCAGCAGGACCGTGCGTCGCCGACTGAACACAGTTGGTCTCCAATGCAGGCGTCCAGCCCGGCGACCTATCCTGACACTCCAGCATCGCCAGAACCGTCTGCAGTGGGCACAGATCCACGTGCATTGGCGCCATCGGGACTGGGGCCGAGTCCTCTTCAGTGATGAAAGCCGGTTCTGCGTCGACCCAGGCGATGGCCGCATCCGGATCTGGAGAAGAGCGGGGAAACGCTTCATGGATGCCAACATCACCAAAAGGGACCCATGGGGTGGTGAAAGTATCATGATCTGGGGGGCTATCGGCATGAATCGCCGTATTGGGCCAGTCATCTTCCAGAATGTGGGTAAAGGACGTGGTAACGGGGTCACTGCTGTTCATTACATCGACCAAGTTCTGAGGCCCCACATCCTGCCGCATTTCCAGCGGCATCCACAGAACCTGTTTCAGCAGGACAGCGCAAGGCCGCACACTGCCCGTGCTACGCAGAACTTCCTGAGGCAGAACAACATCAATCTGCTGCCTCACCCAGCCCGTTCTCCCGACCTTAACCCAATAGAGCATTTCTGGGATGCCCTTCTGAGGCAGTTGAACTAGCTCAACCCCAGACCCCAGACAGCAGCTCAGCTTGCTGTCGC
>CM065748.1:15234412-15259412 GCA_033310375.1 Conus canariensis
ACACCCAAAGATACAAAATGCGAGTGTTAGTTGTGTGTCTGATCAGTGGATTGACTGGTTGCCGGTACGTTGATTGGTCGACCATTTTGCTTAGCTAGCTAGTCGACTGACAGTTGTTCTTTGCTTGTTTTCTGAATGACTGATTCAGTGACAATTTTTTGTGGCCGGTTCAAAACTTTACAGATCACAATAAGATGAAATTCGTGATGTTTTCATAAACAAACTGCCTGTGTCTGTGTCCCAGATGTGTGGACTGTCTTGGAGAAGAAGCTGAATATGGATGTGTTGCTGGTTCTTCCTGATATCTATGGATGTCCGATGAGTGTCTTGGAATATCACATGGAGATCAATGTGGGTCGTGACGTCATGGACAGGATCACATGTGATCAACAATGGCGAAAGACCTTTCTTGACCAAATCAGGACTTGACAAGGTGACGCCATGTATGTGGATTACATTAGTACTGGTCACATTGCTGTTCAAAATTTGCCATCTGACAGTAAGGTCACCAGATGGCCGTGGATATATCGTATCATTCTCCGTCTGATCAACATGTTAACACCATGCAAAGCTATGTTGCCCGGAACTCCGATTTGTGTCAGAGACAGGTGCATCAACAGACGTGGCATCGGGCGGGTACCAGGCTCAATTTTACCCGACTCGGATGACTGCCAGATTGATGCCTTCATTTGTTTTATTAGTGAGAACTGTGCCCAGAACATCGATCGATTCTCCACGATGATGTGCACGATGTATCCAGGATTGCAACTAGCCCATGATGGAAAATACTTCAGACTGATGTTCAGTGGAGTGGCCAACACTGACGTTGTCAAGAAGGCAGAAACAATCTTGAACTATCTTAAAAACCTTTCACAGGCGTCAATCCCTGTTACAGACACACAGGCCACGATGATGAATAAAGCTGATGCACAGGAGTGGTTTCAGCAGATACTGGACAGTCGTGAGGTCGTCTGTGTTTGGGACATCCAACAGGTTACCACGGAGAACAGATGCTGGTCAACACCAACGCTTGATTCTGGACAGTCACTTTCAGTTCTTGCCTCCGCATCAGATGTGCAAAACTTCATACACCTATTTCAGTTCTATGTCCAGACAACAGTGATACATCTTGGTGGGAGTAAGGTCCCATTCTTGGAATCCCTCACATGGAAGCTATTCCTAGACGATCTGCAAAAGCCGATCAGAGGAAGAATATCACCAGTGCTGAAAGTACAAGAAGGCAAGATCAGTATCTGTGACGTGGAATCAAACATCGACAATATTCGCAGAGCTGTACACAACTTCTTCCTGGCAAAAATGGGAACCCGACAACTTGATCTGGAATCACAAAAGAGACAGCAAGAAGGCATAGAACTGCAGACAGGAGACACTAAAGCAAGAACAGCTGCTGGACAGCAGCAAACAGACGATCGACTTAATCAAGACAGAGAGCAACAGACTGAAGTCATTCAAACAGAGGACAAGGAGACACAACCAGAAGTAACAGATGAAGCAAAGAAAGTTCAGACAGAAGAGAACATGGTGAAAACAGATGAGAAAGAAACGCAGACCTGTGTTAGACACCGACACAACAAGGAACAACAGACAACAGAAACACAACTGCAGGCAGGAGAGGCACAGACACGAACAGAAGCTTGTACTACACACCAACACAACAAAGAACAACAGAAACACAACTACAGATGGAAGAGGCCCAGAAGCGAACAGAGGCCTGTACTACACACTGACACATCAAGGAACAACTGCAGACGGGATGGATCGCAGACACAGACAGAGTTGCAGGAGCAACAGACAGGTGAGTGCAGTGTAAACAGAGATGACAAACAGACCTGAGGTCTGACACCCACAACGACTCTGACGAAAGTGGAAAAGGGAAACAGTAGCAAAAAAACTGGATTAGCAACACGATACCAAACAAAAGATGATGATTGCCACATAACAGACCTGCCTAGGCCCCCTAAGGCCTCTCAGTAGTGGGACCACAGTTTTCAGTAGTTTCACAGGTGTTGTCAGTAGTAAAAAGTCGCGGCGTTTTAGTTATGAACTCTTACCATTAAAGAACTTCGTCATTTTCAAATGAAATCAAAATATGCTGCAAATAACAATATTTTGTTATAATCTACATAAAAAAGAATGACACTAAGGAATGAAAGAGTGGGTAGTTAAGAGAAATACTACGCTCACCTGATCAGCGATGACAATAAGCAGACTTTTTCAAAACTGATGTACTCTACTTGTAAATCATTCATTTATGGGAGGGGGGGGGCGGAGGAGGGGGAGGGGGTGGTCAGGGGGTGAGGGAGGGTGAGGGGAGGGTGAGGGTGGGGGGATCCTTCTATACAATGGTGACCAAAGAGAAAAAAAAGCTTTCTTCCTGTACCAGGCCTACAATGTACATGACGAGGAATGCACACCAAACCACAACACTCTTTGCCTCCTCCCTTTTTCGATTCCTGAGTGAAATCTTTTGAAGGGCCACTGGGTCCTGGATTCAACTTTCTTTGAAAGAAAGACGTGATCTGTGGAGTTGCTTTTTTCGTGTCCAAGTTTGCCTGGTGTTTCTGCGTCTTGACATGGCGCTTACAGTCGTTAAATCCACCACGTTCAATCGAAATGTCATCCCAGCAAGCCTCGCAAAAAACAAACCCTTTCCTCTTTGCACTGGCCTTTAGGTCAGAAAATTTTTCCGTATACTTTTGCCGATACTGTTGATGAGCAATTACTTGTCTTTGCTTTCTTCTTGTCTCTCCAGTCTATAACTTCTTCACAATCGGATTCTTCATCATCTGTCTCATGCAACCGCTTCGAACTCGACGCCATTTTGGCGGACAGAGAACTAGCAGTGTAGTGTCACGTGACAGCCTTTCCCGCACGATTTGATAGACTAAGCAAGGGCCTCAGACGAACCGGGCAGCAACGCTAAACGAATCGTAGTTCCGTGAACGGTAAAATCGTATTTTTTTTCAACTCGCCGTAGTGCCGTAATTTGTGGTCTGAAATCGTAGCAATTACGGACGAATCGTTGGACTAAGCAGGTCTGCACATAATCACGCACCTCCATACATGAAACAACTTCGAACAAAAAAGACAATAACCAGGCAACTCCACAAATAACAGACACCAAACAGAAAAGGACAAGGTTCCTACGCTTTCCAGTTCACAGGACACCAAACGGAAGAAGACAATAACCATACACCTCCATAGATAACAGAACACCCCAAATAAGAAGATGATAAGTGCACACTTCCACAAATAAAACAACACCAAAATCAAAGGATGATAATCATTCAATCCACAGATAACATAATACTAAAATAAAAAATGATAACCATGTACCTCCTCAGAAGGGGACGAAAACGTAAAGGAGGGCACCAAACGGGTAGAAAACAATAACACACACCTGCACACATAGCACAACACCAAACAGAAAAGGACAATCACTATACACCTCCACAGACAGCACAATGGTAAACAGAAAGGACAATAACTTGTACACCTCCATAAACAGCACAACGCCACACAAAAAAGGACAATAACCATACACCTCCACAGACAGCACAAACCCAAACAGAAAAGGAAATAACCAAAACCTCCACAGACAGTACACATTAAACAGAAAAGGATAATAACCATACACCTCCACAGACAGCATAACATTAAACAGAAAATGACAAGAACCATACACCTCCACAGACAGCATAACATTAAACAGAAAAGGACAAGAACCATACACCTCCACAGACAGCATAACATTAAACAGAAAAGGACAAGAACCATACACCTCCACAGACAGCATAACATTAAACAGAAAAGGACAATAATTATACACCTCCACAGACAGCATAACATTAAACAGAAAAGGACAATAATTATACACCTCAACAGACAGTATAACATTAAACAGAAAAGGACAATAACCATACACCTTATCTGCGGCAAAACATCGAGACACAGACGAGAGCCGATTTACTTTTGACATTCTCTACTACCATTAAAGTTTCGTGATGCACTACTGTAAGATCTATAAGCCTTTGTTGTGCATAACCGATCTGTGTAGAATAATAGAAACCATTTCGTTAACGACAGCATTTTGCTATTTGTAGCAAGACTGAGTGATTGATTACTGCTGGCATATTTCTATATATGTTCAGTCACAACATGTATTTTGTAACCTGATGCCAGTTTGATGTAAAAACGTTTAAAAAAATGAGAGAGAGAGAGAGAGAGAGAGAGAGAGAGAGAGAGAGAGAGAGAGAGAAACACTTCCCATAATTCCATACATTTACGGGTTTGTAGGAGATCTTTGGACTGTTCCCGCGATTGAGTGATCATGTATTATTTTGTTGACTCATCGAGGTTATTAATAGATGATGTATTATCTTTGAGAAAATCTGAATGAAATCATTTGAACATGTTTTGCCAAATAACCGACACAGACTGGTGACTGACAGATCACAGAATATTTCCTGGATGACATAAACAGATGACTGATCCATTATATGATTATATTCATGTTCAAACGATGCATTCGGCCGATTGAGAGATCATGTAGAGAGACATTCATGTATCTATGATATCATAATCATTATACCTTGTGGGAATCAGGCGACGAACAGTTCATGCAAAACCCAGTGGATAATATTTTCAGGCAACTGACTGACCATGATATATATCAAAATGATACATTTACGTGGTTGGTAGATCACATTGTATTCCATACAAGAAACATCTACATGATAACATGTAATGTGTACCTACTTTGTGGCTGATGTATTTTCGGGTGACTGATGGATCAAATGGTGCTTTATGGATGGGAATTTTAGGAAAGACAGACCATGTAATATTTGTTCAATGATATGCTTAAGTGGCTGATAGATCACATGGTGATTTGTAGATGATGCATGCTTCGCGTAACTGAAAATTTATATAAATCTTGTGGTTGATATACTTCAGTAACTGACAAATTGTGTCATGATTAATGGATTAAATACAGCATACCATTTGGTTGATACATGGGGATGAATATTACAACATATAACTCTTTGTGAATCATACAATAACTCTTTGTATATAACTCTTTGTGATCACACAGTACCATGTATGTGGATAATGCAGTCAGTAATTGGTAGATCATACAATACCATGTGGACAGTGCTGTCAGTGATTGATAGATCATACAAAACCATTCGGATAATACAACCCATGACCGATAGATCATACAATACTATATGGATAATACAGTCAGTGACTGGTAGATCATACAATATCATGTGTACAATATGGACAGTGACTGGTAGATCTTGTATTTCGTGGATGATCCATGCATGTTACCGTTTGTTGTATAGTAATGTGTGGATAATAAATGTGAGTGACTTGACTGATCATAAACATAAAACAGTTTGCGATAATACATTACGGCACCTGACAGATTATGGTTATGATATTTGGTGGATAACATATTCAGATTACCGACAGATCATGTTGTACTGATCATTGTTATGATGCTCGGTGGTTGATATGTTCACATTATTGATGGATCATGCACTGATCATGATTATGATGCTTGGGGGAGATATAATCGAGTACCAATAGATCACGTTGTACTTTGTGAATGTTACAGTCAGTGACTAATACTTTATGGACGGCATTTCAGGCTTTTTGATGTCCAAATATTGACTCCGTTAATTACCTGTCCCCATTACAGGACGTGTGATCATTTAATGTAATTGTGTATATGATAATTAAACTATGCATATCTATGTCAATACAGTTAAATGTACATCGATGTACAAACAGATGTCAGTGATTGGTCTGAACCAGACGACACCCCAGAAGAAGACACGTCCTTTGCGCGCCCCAAATCGGTCGTCAGCACACAGGTTATCTATATTTTTGTGACTAATTGTTTATCTGTTAGTAATTCTGGCATTGTTACCAACCTACTGTCATTGTGTTGTACCTGCTGTGCGTGTTATCAGTGTTGTTTACCTAATGCTATTATCAGTGTTGTCTACTTGTTGTTGTTGTCACAGCTGTCTACCTGTTGTTGCAGCAGTATTTTTTCACCTATGTTTTACTGTTTATATTGCTGTTTACCTCTTGTTGTAGCTGTCATTGTTGTTTACCTGTTGCTACGGCTCTCAGTGTTGTTTTCTCATTGCTGTTTACCTGTTGTTGCAGTACTGTTGTTCACCTATTGTTACTGTTGATATTGTTGTTTACCTGTTGTTGTTGCTGCCATTGTTATTTACCTGTTGTGACGGCTATCAGTGTTGCTTTCCCTTTGTTTTTGCTGTCAGTGTTGTTTACCCTTTGTTACTGCTTCAAAGTTGTTTACCCTTTGTTGCTGCTGTCGTTGTTTGACTGCTGTAGTTGCTCTCATGGTTGTTTGCATGTTCTTGTTGCTGTCAATTTTGTTTACATGCTGTTGTTTCTGGTACTGTTATTGACATTCTGCAATAGCCGTGATATTTGTTCGTTGTTTGTTAATGAGATAATGTGTTCACACTGACAAATCGTACTATCTATCATTTACTGTGTTCATACTGACAGATTGTGAAATCATTTATATGATGACAAACATTGTTCGCACTGACAGTTTGTACTGTCATTTACATGATGACACATCGTGTTCACACTGACAGTCTGTATTGTCACTTACATGATGACAGTGTGTTCACACTGACAGTCTGTACTATCCCGCACAGATGACACATTCTTTTCGCACTGACAGTCTGTGCTGTTACTTACAAGACAAACCATTCTTTTCACAGAGACAGTCTATATCATCATTCATATTATAGGTGTTGTGTACACACTGACAGTGTGTACTGTTACTGATTTCATGACACACTATGTTCACACTGATAATCTGTGTTATCTTTGACAGAAATTCAAGATTACTTATGACGTCAGCTTGCAACTAGCTTTTGAGGCCTGTCATGGATACGCTACATCACTAAGCAGCAGTGATTCACTCTCCAGTGGTGAGTCTATGTACTTCAAGGAAATTCAACTCATCACCAAAGAGAATATACCAAACACAAACAGTGCAATTACAAGACCTGACCGCCAGGGTATTCTGTCCTCTAGGCTTATCACAAAGAACGGGTTTGAATCTGCAAGTCTTTCAGACTGCTCTTCTGTGAATAGCGTGAGATCTTCAACATCCTCTCTCACGCTAGAAAAAGAACGAATGGGAGCAATGGAACAGATCACACCCCAGTCAGACACAGGGACTTTCCCTTTTGTGCCTCCTCCAAGAATTCCTAGAAGTCACGGATTTCATGATCTGGTCACTCAACAACCTGGAAGTTCCCGAGGACCACCCACAAGAGTAGCACCAGAACCACATGTCTTGGGGAGTCGCACAGAGAGTGGCATGAACAACACTCTCCGCGTACCACGTGCTGATGTGAGTGCTGAACGTCCACAAAGAGTGCGGCGCTCTGGGGACCCCAGTCAAAGGGATGCAGGTTCAGCTGGAGTGCATCATGTGTCAGACAGCAGTGCCAGGTTCTATGGGCACAACAGTGGACCATCAGCTGAGGGAGGCACTGCTTGTCAATTCTGTCCACAGAACCGAAGCCACCATCATGGTGGAGGGCTGCTGCAGCAGTCAGCTCACGCTGCAGAAACACCACATGATGACCTGCCCAGCTTCACCACACCAGAAGCGCACCAACGTCACCACTATTCATCACAACAATCCAACAACACCACCTGTACCGACGCTACCATTGGCAACAATGATAACAATGGTGATATCAACTTTTTCCACTTGCTCCGCGATCTGGCCATACTGGCCACACAAGCTCACAATGAAATGAGATATTCACCCACGGACAGAGAACGTGTCCATGTGTCTGCAGTTCTTCTGGAGGACCGGATGATCCAAATACAGCACCAGCTGGATCAGATGCAGAGGCAGAACTACAGACATCCGCAGCAGAATGACAATGACTCCATTGTGGGGTTCATCGGCAATCCATCAGCCACAGGTTCTGCCTCGTCTGCATCATCCTTCATTATGTCTGGTGCAAACCAACAATCACCCACAACAACAGCAGCAGCAACATCAACAACAACAAGAACAGCAGCAGCAGCAACCATGACAACCATGGCAGCTGCAGCGCCACCACCAACAGCAGCAGCAATCACTACATCAGCTGCAGCAGTAGCTACAACAATACACAGTATCGCTGATGCCATAATGAACTGCATTCCTTCAGACTCAAACTCAATGTCGAATACATCATCCCTGATGATGCCTGAACAATAGCAGCAGCAACTACAACAATGACGTCAACCACAGCAATGGCAGCAACTACGAACATGGTTAACACAGCGAAAAAAATCCAGCAAACTCAGCAGCAGAAATGTTTGGAATAACCCACAGCGGATATGGCTACAGCAACAGCAGCAGCAACCAGAAACTGCAACAACAGCAGCAACAATATCGTTTGACACCTGTTATGTGGACAGAGCAATCGACCTGTGCTAAAACGCAAGCTGCAACATCCCTAACCATCTCCATGTTCAGCTAAACTGAGCCAAAGTGAACAGACTCATCTTGAACACAGACTTCATCCAGGTAGAACAGAACACGTCCAAAGAAATTCGAATGGTCACATACAGCACCATCACCGGATCACACAAGGTAAATTGCTGAACTTCTCCACTGGAAGCACAACAACAGTGACTTTGATGAATTGACAACCTGTACTGACTACTGTACTGGCAACTTAAATGCGCGGTTTCATTTGTCTGTTTACGGTTATGGCACCCATTGCAGTGTCCGGCAAAATGTTGTGTGCACGTCAGATTAGTGGTGACTCTGTACATAATTGTGACTGCTTCAACTTAGAGAGCAGTTAATTTCCCTCCCTTTTCCTTTCAGACATGGCACCACGTCACTCTACACCTCACCCGTTTTTACAGACATGCCACGTTTTCTCCAACCAGATCTGTGACCTGCTCTATCTCACCTGTTGTGAACAAATTCACCTAGATCCAACATGATTTTCCGGTGTTTCAAAGTCAAACAAACAAACAAACAAACAAAAAAGGCCACAAGAAGTCACCAGAAATGATCAGAACGGTAGATACACCCATCCATTCACCAGTTCGGTGTGGTATCAATCGCTTTATACCCCGGTCAAAATGAACGTATCTGTAGCATTATCCTTTGCCTTATCTGCATCCTGACATACGGATTCACGTTTTCTTCATTTCAACTTGCGCGATTTATGCCATGCCTGCAACAGTAACTGTAAACAGGAAACTGAATCGTGCCCTTTGCCTTGACCACAAGTAAAGGACCACGTGCACATCAGTAACACTGATCATGATACAAGAACGAAGGAGGAAAAGAAAGAAGTAAGGAAGACCAAACAAATGAAAAAGAAGAACAGTAGCATAGAGAAAAGGGAGGAGGAGGAAGAAAAGGAAAGGGGGGGGGGGAAACTGGAAGAAAGATCGATGATTTGCAAATTCAGCTGACACAAGATTTAGGTGGCACAATCGCAAATAATTTACTTCATTCATTTCTTCACTGTTTTATTCCTTCCTTCCTCTCTTTCTTTGCTTGCTTAGTTATTTATTCATTATTCAAATGAGAAGTAATATGATCCACCCTGTGGAATGTGTGTGTAGTTCTGACGAGTCTTCTAAAACTAGCATGACATGACTTGTCCATAGCTCTGCCTGTAAGTGGCTTGTAGTTATAACGTGGCCTTCATTATCAGATAGACTTGACTTGCTTAAACCTAGATTTCATTTGACTTCTGTTTTGGTTTCATCAGAACTTGGTTTGATATTGGCTTCATGATAATTTGACTTCCTTTCATTCAATCTTTTTTTCGGTATCATCTTTGTGGTTTTTTGACCGATGTGGTTTGGTTTGCTTTTACTTCATTAGTATATGGTTCAATTTGATTAGATTTCTTATCATAATCATTATTATTACTGATGTTCTTGTCGTCGTCATCATCATCATCTTCATTAGCTGTAACGTAACAATAGTAGTAATAGTATCATTATCACTATTTAGTGATTAGTCCACGAATTTGGATACCAGTCCCAGCACTGACCATCCAGCGCTGTCACTCAACAGTCGGTACTGGAACTGTTCCCAGTGAAATAGGAACTAGCCAATTAAAACGGAGTTCCAAGATAGGCCTTCATTTCATCTACATCTATGAAGGTCGACGTGACAGGAAACTCATACCTTGTACATTTTCCGCACTGTCAGAGTGTGGTTTTCGCTTGTTTGTTGAAAGGAGGGGAGGGGGGGGGGTGGATTTTGTCGGATTTTCCCCATAGTAACAGGCTTAAATCTAAGAACACGAGAGATTTACTATCGGCTGGTTGCCGTCCCATGTTTTTTGAAAAACAACAGTGTGCGTCCCAAACCAAGTGTCTGAACCAAAAGAATATGACGTAGGCTTAGTGTAACGTAAAGTAGGCCCACTGAACTGCCACTACACATAAAGCGATGGATTTAAGATGTAATTTGACCATGATGCACACATTACTTAAGATTGTTGTAAAAAAATTTTTTTTTTTTTAAAATTCTGACCAAATCTCTAATTCAATGTAGCTCTCGGTCCCAGCAAAATAAAACTGGTCCCTGGGATCGACATCTCAAAACTGTTTTGGTATTCTACTTTTCGCAAAGAGTGTTTTAACTGTCAATTACCGGTTAACGTGGTCATTGATGATGATGATGATGACGACGACGATGAGGATCATGAAGTAACCGAACTATAATGGTTGGAAACATGAGATTAATATTTTCAAAAATGATTTCAATATTACAAAAATGTCTTTTTTTTCTTTCAAATTATGGTCATGTACAATAACTGCTTTTCGCTCTGAAAAAAGGCACGTTAAATAATATTACATCCAAATATGGCGACAAACGTTCTGTTAGATTTTGTGAAGAATGGACCATTTCCTGCGATTTCTCCCTGGCAGATATATAAATAGAAATACAAAAATGATTGAATATAGAGCCAAACTAGGTCGCTTACAGCTATATCTGGCCAAATATGGTTAAGACGAGTTATGATTCATGGCGAATGTGAAGACACATTAAATTGGCAACAATCACAATCTTTACACACACACACGAGCGCGCGCGCGCACACACATATACACACAGACACGCGCGTGCGCGCTAGCACGTTTTAATGAATTATGAATTTTATGGTTTTGCTGAAATGATACAATTAGAGAAAGTTAGGGGGTGTCTGGCAAAAATCTGAAAGGTTTCAACTCCACAGAAAAGACGTCATCTATGTTACGCCAAATAAGACGTCATATTGTTCAACATTGGTGATGACGCATGTTCAGAAAATAGCAGCAGCAGCCCATCAGTTTACAAGAAAGAAAAAACAAGATGCAAAGCATATAAACGTACTCCCAGTTTTTCTTGTATACGCATGAGATATTCCATAAAGAGGAAAAACCGTTTGGGGCCGTTACAGCCGTTAGTAACGGCTATTCTGGTAAATATCGGCCATCATCTGTGACCCATAATGAACATACCTACAAATTTTCTGAAAGATCGGCCATGTACTTTCTAAGATTTTCCATAAAGAAGAAAATTGTTATGGGCCGTTATAGCCGTTAATAACGGCTATAACGGTACAATAAAACATTGGGCATGATTCGTGATCCATAATGAACATACCTACAAATTTTCAGAAAGATCGGCCATGTACTTTCTAAGATATTCCATTAATAAAAAAAAAAACGTGATGGGCCGTTACAGCCGCTAGTATCAGCTATAACGGTTAAAATAACACATTGGGCATCATCCGTAACCCATAGTGAACATACCTGCTAACTTTTACAAAGATCGGCCAAGTACTTTCTGAGATATTCCATAAAGAAGAAAAACCGTTTTACAGGCCGTTACAGCCGTTAGTAACGGCTATAACGGTACAATAAAACATCGGGCATCACCCGTGACCCATAATGAACATACCTGCTAATTTTCACAAAGATCGGCCAAGTAATTTCAGAGATATTCCCTGAAGAAGAAAAACCGTTACAGGCCGTTACAGCCATTAGTAACGGCTATAACGGTAAACTAAAACATAGGGCCTTATTTGTGACCCATAATGAATATACCTACAATTTTTTCAGAAAGATCGGCCATGTACTTTCTGAGATATTCCATAAAGAAGAAAAACCATTACAGGCCGTTACAGCCGTTAGTAACGACTATAACGGTAAACTAAAACATCGGGCATCATCTTTTGCCCATAATGAAGACACCTACAAATTCCAAGAAAGATCCGCCCAGTAGTTTTGTCTGGAGCGAGTGGAACACATTTTGACCACGGACACACACACACACACACACACACACACACACACACACACACACACACACAGCATTTCTTCGTTCCCATTCTAAAGTACTCCCTGTTCTATAAGAACTGGGAGTACAAAAAGAAAGCCAAGGGAGGATGGAGAGGACTGCTGATGGGCGAGTGAGTGGGTGAGGATAGAAGGAAAGAAAGAGGAAGAGAGGAGCGTGTGAAATGTGAATGCATGGGTTGGGGAAAGGGGCGAAAGGGAAACATAGCAATTGGACGCTGCACATGGCAGTTTTGTAAGTAGCTGGCTGGTGACAAGGTCAAATGCTGCGATCTTGACCAATTATGGTAAAGGGAAAGAAGGCAGGCCGAGATAGGGACAGCAGTGGAGGGGAGGTGGTGGGGTAATGGGCGGGGTGAACGGAGCTGTGACTGATGTACCTTGCGAATGAGTAGAACAGAGGAACAGAAATAGCCGATTAAAAAAACAAAACAAAAAACCTGCTACTTCGGCACTGAGCCGGCCAGCTGCACTTTTCTTACCAGGGGCCATACTTACATGTCGTGAGTAACGGGGATGTTACCTACTACCTCGTTGTAAGCTCGAAGGTCCGTTACTTGCAGATCCATATGTCGAGAGTAACCTTTAATCTCGTGGTTTGCAGTGGGTGAGGGATGGGTAACGTACAACGGGGATAGGGCATGAGTTCGCCGTGGGTTAGATCAAAACAAAGCCATTGGACACGCTCAATGATCACGAACTTCACGCAAAGTTAAGATTTCGTCGTCACATCTTCCAGCTGGCAGACACTCCTAGAAGACACTGACTGCACAGACTGAGACACGGAACTCGCCCCCCTGCTCTACAAGTGTGTCTGTAGCTCCCAAGTTCGTCTGCTACGATAGTTGGCTTAGCTCTTAGTGTGTGTGTGTGTGTGTGTGTGTGTGTGTGTGTGTGTGTGTAGGCTAAATCTGTCTTCGTGCCTGTGTGTGTCACTGTTACGTTGTGTCAGCGTGTGTATGTGTGTGTGCGTGTGAGTGTTTATGGTCTTTTAATAGTTTTATCAAACTTGTTTTTAGTTAAGCTGCTTTTTCAGTCTTTGTGTGTGTCTGTGTCAGCGTGTTTGTGGGCATGCGCAGAAAGCTGGAGGTTATTCAAGACATGCGCAGAAGGCGGGAATCCCTCTTTTTATCTGACCTTCACCGTTTACTTTCTGGACACTTCGTAGGTAGAAACCGAGACAAAACCCAGAGGATATAGGTACGAAAGTAGAATGCGCTGAACCCACAGGGTTTGTACCCAGGAGTCAATCTCGTTGTAGAAGTAAGTTTACCGACGACATGTAAGTACGGCCCCAGATGATAATCTGTGTTGGTCAGCTGTATACGGCTACCATTGCTAGATATCTAACCTAATATGTGAACATGACTATGAGTTGGATCTAGTTGCAAATCACAGATGTGATTGAAGATAAGTGATTGCTCGTTCATTTTTGTTGTCCTAAGTGTTTTGTATCTTGCCTGAAGACCTACGAGGTCGACACGCGTCGTGTTTTGTCTTGTGATTCGTTTGTCCATGTTGTTGTTTTTTTTGGCGGTTTGCTAACATTTATATAAGAACTGTTATGAGTTGGGGTTTCTTTCCTCAAAGAATGTGTATTTTAAGCCACTTGTTAAATGGCCTTCCATACAAAAGAAGAGGCAGCTAGCTTTCAAGGAAGAGTGGTGAGAGTGGATAGGGATCTGTCATCATGAGGACTTTAAAATGCCTCATTGTGTGACAATAATCTTTTATTTATACATAACAGCGTTAAAAGTGCTACACTGAAGGTTGCAGACTGACCTGAGGAAACTAAAATTCGTTCGAAAAGATCCAGCAAACAAGATCGACATGGCCGTGTCCCTCCTTATTTGTCCCCCCCTCCCCCCCCCCCCTCCCCTGTGCCCCACCATCCTTTGCTCTTCATCAGCGGTGAAGTGTTTCATCGCATATATGAGTCATTTTCAAGTGACTGCCTTTCTTGTTACACATTTGTTTAACTAAGAACCTGTAGGTGTTGGTGTTTGTTGGGATGTGCATATTTTCATTTACTGTCTTGTCCAATCAGTTGCTAATGATGATTACTGTCATTTGATGACTGACTAGTTTGCATTTTAGGTGACCTAGACGAAATAGCTGATGTACAGTTGATCCTGTGTTTTCATTTCCACACTCTCATAAGCTGTCATCTCAGTTCGGTTCAGTGGCTGAATTTTGCGTCATCACTACCGAAGATATAACACGATAAACGAATGAAAACACTTCTCAATGATTCTCATCTATGTATATATATATATATATATATATATATATATATATATGTATATATATATGTGTGTGTGTGTGTGTGGGTGTGTGTGTGTGGGTGTGTAGAATCTGAATCTGAAGACAAACTCCTAGACAGGGAGACTTACTGGCAAGCCAATTTGGGGACTGACTTTAAGGGTCTCAATTCCTGTAAGGAACTCAACAGAATGCAATGAATGAGAAACAGGATTCTGTATTACGTTGGTGCTAAACTCAGGATTACGTAGATCTCTCTGAAAATGCTTGGGCTCAATTTCTTCTTTTTTTTTTTTTACTCTACAGTGTACAGTGGAAGGTGGACTCTACAGGGTACAGTGAAAGGTGGACTCTATAGGGTACAGTGAAGGGTGAACTGCACTGGGTACAGTGGAGGGTGGACTCTACAGGGTACAGTGAATGGTAGACTCTACAGGGTACAGTGAAAGGTGAACTCTACAGGGTACAGTGAAAGGTGAAACTCTACAGGGTACAGTGAAAAGTGGACTCTACAGGGTACAGTGAAGGATGGACTCTACAGGGTACAGTGAAAGGTGGGATTCTACAGGGTACAGTGAAAGGTGGGACTCTACAGGGTACAGTGAAAGGTGGGACTCTACAGGGTACAGTGAAGGATGGACTCTACAGGGTACAGTGAAAGGTGGACTCTACAGGGTACAGTGAAAGGTGGGACTCTACAGGATGCACTGGAAAGTGGACTCTACAGGATACAGTGAAAGGTGGACTCTACAGAGTACAGTGAAAGGTGAAACTCTACAGTAAAAAAGAAGATAATGTCACGTCTTTTCTAAATTGATGCAGTTCTACTATGACTTACTACTTATTTAGTCCTCTGAATTCCCTGGGGAACATAGGGCCGCAACCACACTCTTCCAGCGGACACGGTTTCGGGAGATCCTCTTCAGCTCGGCCCATATTATTCTGGCGGCCTTCACTTCTGCGTCAGTACTCCTTCGCCGTGTCTGTCTTGGTCTTCCCACTTTTCTTTTGCCCTGAGGGTTCCATTCAAGGACTTGTCTTGCGATGTTGGACGGAGACTTTCTGAGGGTGTGGCCAATCCATCCCCACTTCCGTTTTCTGATTTGATTCTATTGGAACTTGCTTGGTCTTTTTTCCACAGTTCTGTGTTGGCAATAACATCTGGCCATCTGATGTTTACAATGTTTCGCAGACATCTGTTGATAAATGTTTGGAGTTTGTGGGTGTTTGTCTTTGTTGTTCACCACGTTTCAGAACCATATAGAAAGACAGATTTCACATTTGAGTTGAAGATTCTTATCTTGTTGTGGAGTGAGAGGGCAGAGGAATTCCAGATAGGCCGTAGCGTAATAATGATGTGCCTGGCTTTATTGATGCGGCTCTTGATATCCTCATCTGTACCTCCATCTTTGCTGACCACACTGCCGAGGTAGACAAACTTGTCAACTTCAATGATGTCTTCCTGTTGAAGTCGTTGTGGGTCTCGTTGTTGGTTGTTGACTCTCATGGCTTCTGTTTTCTTTGTGTTGATTTGGAGGCCCGTCTTTCCTGCTTCTTCTGCTACCCGGCACAGCTTCTCTTGTGCGTCTTGCTGTTTGTGGGAAAGAAGGCTGATGTCGTCAACGAAGTCCAGGTCTTCCAGTTGCTTGGTGAAGTCCACTGGATTCCTGTCCTCTTGCCGTCTGCAGACTGCCGCATTATCCAGTCAACGACCATCAGGAAAATTGTTGGTGATAGTAGACACCCTGACGGACGCCGGTTTTTACAGTGAAGGTTCTACTATGACGTCAATTGTATTGATGTCATTTCAGCCATGGAGATGAAAGTACGATCCGGTTCCTGAAGAAGCCTTTTGACAGGCGAAAGCTTGAATAATAAAAGAATGAACTCCGTGTGCGGTGTTGACGACTTCATCACCACATATACATTTATATATACATGTAGATAGACAGATAGATAGATTTACATATATATATATATATATATATATATATATATATATATATATATGGAGATTCAATTAGAGAAAATTTTGTGAACATTGTTCTAAACACTTTGAATTTTGACCGGCACGTGAGCTTTGTTCTTGAGGAGTGGTGGGGGAAAAAGCATTGTTTGTGAGTCAGTGCAGTAATAAAGCGTGTCCTGAAGAAGGCCAAGTGCCGAAACGTCGGGAGATGACAACTTGCTTGTTTGTTCTGGTCATTTGAAAGAGTGTCTGTTATTATTATGAATGACAGACTAGCATCGTTTCACTCGATCCAAGCAAGAAAAGTCTCGCTCCTCCTTGTGATTCTATTTGTGCTGTTCACATCTTCTGTTCTCAAGATCAAGTCTGTATCCTCTGGATCCAGCACAATGGAATCACACCTCAACAGCACTCTGCTCAAGAGGATTACGGACCGCTTAGCCAGGTATGATTCACACAGACGCTTCCTCACTTCTTGCCTCAGGAACAAAGTTATTCCCAAGGGTATGCAAGTTCGCTTTGGACACCATGCCCTACCCAAATCCGATTTCCTTCAAGAATCAGTCGAAAGAATCCTCGAGAATGCAAGTCAGGATATTGTGTGGAAGTGCAGAGACACATATAGTGCATTCACACAAAGGGAGTGGGGTAGACTTCACGAGACGCTTTATGACCTTTTCCAGACAGTGGATTATTTTCATTTTGAGGCCATCCTCTCCTATCAGAGAGTATCCTCAAGACGAGCTAGTACAAGGTATTCTATGAAGAAGAGGAAGAAAATGGCTGCTGTGCATACCAGTGCACGCAAATTACCCCAGTCTGATCCAGTCAAACGAAGAAACCGCAGGTTCAAAAGGAAATCCTCACCCCAACCACCCCTTCCTGACCCAGGTCAACCCAGGGACGTGAGCAACAGAACAGCATACTCTGATGTTGTAATCAATCTTTCAGATGTTCTTCTCACAGAGGAACAAACCAAAGTCCTTTCTCTGGGACCTAAATTCTGCCCCACCCCTCAGACTCTTGATCATCAGCAACTGAATAAAGATATAGAAGAAGGATGCAGGAAGCTACGACTCAAAGAATTCTTTTATGACCCAGATAATCCTGAGGAGTATGTGCCAACCAAATGTTACAAGCAGACAGGATTCCAACCTCCTTCTGGACGTGACAAAGCTCTTGATGCCTACTGCAATATCTTACAGGATCGCGCAGCAAGCCACATACCCAAACAACCACGTGACAATCTGAAGATAAAAGAAAGACAAGCCCTTGGTGAACTTCAAAAGATGGTTAGGGACAGAACCATCCGTGTCAGCTCAGCTGAAAAAGGTGGTGCTACAGTGATACAGAACACTTCAGACTACATTCGTGAAGCTAACAGACAGCTGAACAACACGTCACATTACCAAGCCGTCAAGCAGGACCCTACATTCCAGATAGCTAAAGCCTCAAACAAGATTGTTGAAAAACTCCACTTGGGAGGACACCTAGACGAAAAGACATACAAATGGGCAGTCACTGAGCCAAGGAAAGTCAGAACTCCCGTATTTTACCACCTTCCCAAAATCCACAAAACCTTGATAGATCCCCCTGGTCGACGCATCGTATCTGGTGTTCAAGGACCTACAGAAAAACTCTCCAAACTTGTGGATCACTGGCTTGCTGGACTTGTGCACAATCTGCCTAGCTACATTCAAGACTCTACTCATATGTTAAGAATCATTGAAGAATGGAACAATGTACACGGACCCTTCCATAATGCTTTGCTAGTGACCATAGATGTAGTAGGATTATATACTAACATTCCCCACCAGGACATGATGGCGGCCTTGCACCACTATCTCGACAACAACCCTCCCTCACGCTCCACCTACTCAAGCTATACTCCAAGCAGTCGAACATGTCCTTAACAACAACTTCTTCTATTTTGAAGATCAAATGTACCACCAGATATCGGGCACTGCTATGGGCACTCCCATGGCCCCAGTTGTAGCCAGTCTTTTCATGGGATGGCTCGAGCAGGAACTGCTGGACAATAGCCCTGTCCCTGTGTGCAGTGAGTTATGGAAGCGTTATATTGACGATATCATTTTCCTCTGGTTGGGAGATTTGCATGGTCTGGACACATTCACACAGTACATTAACACAGTCCATCCCACCATCAAATTCACCGTCAGCTCTTCTGCAGTCTCTCTCCCTTTTCTAGATATCCTCTTGAAAATAGAAGACGGATACATCCAAACAGATTTGTATTGCAAACCCACTGATGTTCATTCCTACCTCCATTACACCTCAAGCCACCCTCACCACTGCAAACAAAATCTCCCCTACAGTCTCTTTCTGCGCTTGAAACGTTTGTGTTCCAAAGCTGCTGACTTTGAGTCACGATGCACCCAGCTGTTTGAACAGCTTCGTGCTCGTGGCTACAAGGCACAGTGCCTGATTTCTGCCTTAGATAAAGTCAAATGCCTCCCAAGATATTCAACACTTCAGTACAGACCCAAACAGCACACTGAGCGCATCCCAGTAATTACTACTTACAACCCTGCCAATCCCCCCATCCGCAAATGGTTCCAAGAGCTACATCCAATCCTACAGTCCAGTCCCCGACTCCAAAAGGCTATTCCTGATCCCCCAATCCTGGGGGAAAGGAATAGCCGCACCCTTAGAAATTTTCTTATGCCCTCTGCTCTGCCATATAGCCAGATAGTCAGTCAGAAACAAAACCAGCAGGCTGCTTTCCATGTAAGAAAAAATGTGTTGTCTGTAAGCAACATCTTGTCCAGACAGGTTCCTTTTACAGTGCGAAAACTGACGAATCCTTTTCGATTCGGCATCACATGGATTGTGAAACCACTAATTTGATCTACTTACTCTTTTGCGATAAATGTCCCCACAGCCAGTATGTTGGAGAGACAAAAAAACTCCCTCAAAACTCGATTTTACCAACACAGATCCAACATAAAAAACAACTCTGGAACTCTAGTAACTAAGCATTTCAATCAACCAGGCCACTCCCTCCTCAATCTCCGCTGCATCGCAATCGAAAAAGTTCTGTCAGATGACGTGGAGTATAGACTCAAACGGGAAGCTTTCTGGTTCCACAAATTGCATACCATTCAGCCTGATGGCTTAAACACTGTTTGCTAGCGTTTTCTCAGTCACTATTCGATTTCCACCCCTACCCCTTCTTCCCTGGTGGTGTAATGTGTGTTATCGGTACTGGAATGTATTATCTTTTTTCTTTTTCATCATTGAGGAGAGGATGCATTTTAAAATTCCCATTGTATCCTAAACTTTTCCACTCACAATACGCAGTTAAATTAATGATTGTCTGATATCCATTTCTACAATATGTTAGTAACCAACAAGAGTAAGATAACAAGACTTTTCATCATTTACTGCTGTGTACATAATTTGTGTGTGTGTGTGTGTGTGTGTGTGTGTGTGTATGTGTGTGTGTGTGTGTGTGTGTGTGTAACTAACTGTGTTGATGTGTGTTTGTGTTTGTGTTAGCATTGGTGTGTGTGTGGGGGGGGGGGGGGGAGGGATAGGGAGTGGTGGGGGGGAGGGAAAGGGAGTATGTGGGGGGAGGGTAGTGCTAAAGATGGATATGAGGAAGAGGTGGCTTAACTAATATGCCTTTATGTACGCTTGTTTCATCTATGCCTTTTCATGTGAATCTTTTCGTATACATGTGTGTGTGTGTGTGTGTGTGTGTGTGTGTGTGTGTGTGTGTGTGTGTGCGTGCGTATGTGTGTGCGTGTGTGTGCGTGTATATATAATAGTTGTTGTACTTATATTTATGTAATTACACCTTACTGTAGAGAGAGAGAGAGGGGGGGGGGGAGATAGAGATAGATAGAGAGAGAGAAGGGGGATGGGGAGTAGGCTAACAGCTGGGGACTGTTGGTGAGTTGGGTTAGAACATGTGAGAGAATATGGAGATTCAATTAGAGAAAATTTTGTGAACATTGTTCTAAACACTTTGAATTTTGACCGGCACGTGAGCTTTGTTCTTGAGGAGTGGTGGGGAAAAAAGCATTGTTTTTGAGTCAGTGCAGTAATAAAGCGTGTCCTGAAGAAGGCCAAGTGCCGAAACGTCGGGAGATGACAACTTGCTTGTTTGTTCTGGTCATTTGAAAGAGTGTCTATATATATATATATATATATATATATATATATATATATTATATATATATTGTGTTCTACAGACCCTAGCCCTCAAATTTCGGATTCTCATAGTAATCTGTCTACATCAGATTGAGAAATAACAGTGGCAATATCAGTAATAATATAACTTTCATTTTGATATTTTTTGAAGACCAATACCTTGCTCCACTTAAAGTTCTGTTAACACGGGACAGTTTAAGAACTGACTATCAGCTGAAATAAGTATCCCATAGAAACACGCAACATCAAGAACATCTTGGTGTTCCATGTGTTCAATCGTAATTTTGTAATTATCTTAGCTAAGGGGCGTATGTAGTTGGGCAATGTGTTTCTTTTGTAAATGTCGTTTTCCAACCCTAGTAGAATTTCCGGCATGGGAAATTGCAATGAAAGAATTGAATCATTTTCTGAGCATACCTGTGCTCCGAGCTTTGCAAGGCTATCTGCCTTTTCGTTCCAATTTAGACTACAATGAGATTGAACCCAATAAGAATCTACACTCGCATCTTGAGACCGCATACAATGGGTTAAGTACTTTACTTCATAGAGTACATCTACTCTAGTTCTAACATCTCATTTATACAATGACTTCAAAGCTTGGAATCAGCACAAAGTAGAATATTAAAGGACTTGGTGTATCATGAAAGTAAGTCAAGTCCATTAGCATTGCATATGATTTTGCTGTGTATATTGAAAAACCTTTTCCAAAATGAAAACACTTTCATATATATAAGCTTGGAACAACAATTGCTGAATCGCTAGCAGCTGTATCCATATTTGAACCATCAGAGTAAATTTCAAGGTAAGAACTCTCTTAAGTGTTCTCTCACGTCATTTACAAGAATATTGTTTTCTTTTAGCTCAATTTTTTGCTCATTTATATCAACCTTTCCAATTAAGAGTTCCGATGGAGGCATCTGATGTACAGCAGGATTTTCTGGAATCAATGTTATATCATAATTACACCTTGACAAAAGTTCTTCAGAAGTTTCTTATGGGCTGAATGTATGAAATGCGTTTGGCTTCTTTTGAAAAAAAAAAAAATTTAATCCATGAAGTTTTCATTAGTAACTGGCTTCAAATCACACATCTGGCCATTTCTCTACTCCATTGTTCACAGACATGTGGAACACTAGTCGCTTTGTAGTACTTGTACGTAATAGGGTGCACTGGACCCCCTAAGCCCAGTTTAACTGCTTTGTTTGCAGTGCTTTGTAACTTTTTCAAAACTTATTTGGAACAGAAAGGTACACATCTTGTCCATACGTTTGCGTTGAGCAATTTAAAGAAAGTGACAGATGTTAGAGGATTTTAGATTTCTGTCCCCAGGGTTGACAGTTAACAATTTAAAGAAAAATACTTACTCCTTTTCGTCCTTTATTTATCAGATTTCCTATCCATTTTTCCAACCCAGTTTGGGGGCTAAAAGAATCCTAAAAACTATTCACTTTGCCGCATTTTAACACCCTGCCATCTAAGTCCAAGGATGGCAGTACTGAAGTATTTTCTCCATTATTAACAACATTTTCAAGTCTTTTCCCCTGATAGTCCTGTTTCCTTCACCAAAGCAGATACGCTGTTAACTCTTGTTGGTATAGATTCTGCACATGACTAATCTCTTATTTGCCAGTTTTCGGACATTAGTATTCATCCATATAGCAATGTCATCTCATAATGAACCATACAGGTGTTTTTTAACAGCACATGCAGATCACAAAGAAAGTTTGAGAATGAAATTGGAGAAATGATTAATCCATGAGGAATACCCATTCCTGAAAGGCGAATACACTTTTTTGTACATATATGCTGTCCTTAAAGAAACTTCTCATGTGAGAAAACTGATCGCCAGAATGCCATTAAAAAAAAAAGAATTATAGAGTAATCGAGTGTGCAAAACACTTATGTTACGTTTTTCAACGTCAAAAAAGGCACTGCCGGAAAACTTTTCACTGATCTGACCTGTAAGCTTTATAAGATAATCTGTTGTACATCGACCTTTCCTGAATCCAGTCTGTTCAACTGGAAGTATTTTCTTTTTTCACAATTGTACATCCTACGTTTCCCTTTTTTTTTAACGAGTTTTCCAGTATGAGAGGGAAAAGAAAAAAGTTGCTAGCTGTTTATCGAAATCTTGCCTTATTTAAGACTGGTGTAACTGCTGAACTCTTCCAGATTCGGGGTGGAGCGCCAGTATTCCAACATTTTTTTTTTTTTTGAACAAGGATTGTCAAGAAACCTTTCAGGAAGAACGCAAATGACAAAGCATTTAACAGGAAATAAAATTCAGACCAACAGCTGAATTTTGAGAAGAAATCGCAATTAGAATTTCTGCCAAATTAGAAAACTGGATTGGAGAATTTGAAATAAGTTCGCAACTGGAGGTGGATTCGTTGGTTCCTCTTTAATTCTGTAACGCTCACTTTCTGCCCATGAACATGAAGACAGACTACTCTCAGAAAAGAGCTTCAACTTTTTCCAAAACAGTTGGAAATTCCTTACCTGATTTAACAACGTCGTTTTCTGCAGCCATATTTCTTCTACTTTACTTTCTCCCTGTACTTCATACATGTCTTTTGATTCAGTTATTTCGCTGTCACGAATTGCATCCCATTAGGTCTTTTTTGCTTGAGCGATTATTTTGTTACACATTTTTTCCTTCCTGTTTCATAATTTGAAGATTGTCCCGCCTTATTTTGGATCCATTTATAAAAAAAGTATGACATTTTGATTTGACTATCAACTGGCGTTCTCCCGTCTACCACACGTTAACCTTGATGCGATTGCAGAGGTATATGTACCGTTTGAACCTTGTAAAATTAAAGTCTAAGAAAATGAGAAGAAAAAAGCGACATCATTTACAAGACAATAACATCGTAAGTGTTAAGGGTGCAGTCACAATTACCATTTCAAACAATGACAAAGAAAGGACTTAGTCGCAACGCACCATGTACAGAAGTTGATTTGTGTCCCCAAAATGTCCATCTGGGACTAGTCATTTTTTGGGGAGTCATGAGGACAAATAAAAAGACTTTGATAAACACACAGACTAGTGCGCGCGCACGCACACACAGACACACACAGACACACACACAGAGTCACGCTAATTCAAAACACTAATAGCAATACAATTAAATGCGATGTCAACTGCTGTTTGACACAAAGATTTTTTTGCACTTTCAATCGTTGTGTGAGGTTAGCGTTGGTAGCCCCATGAAAATGCTCTTGATCTTTGGTATGTGTGATTTTTCTTTTATCAAGCCAATAAATAGATTTTTCTCTGCGTTTTGATATGGTGCTTTTAAGCCTGTACGCGCGCGCGCGCGGTGCGTGCGTGCGTCTGTGTGTTGTGGCTGGCGGAACGAGTGTGTGCGGACATGAGAGTGTGTGTGTGTGTACACGCAGTTTTCTTCATATTATTGTCAAACAAACAAACAAACATGATTGTTGATTTCATGGCGGAAATGCGGGTCCTTTGAGGTTGCTACTTCCACACAGTACATGTATATCAATACTCTTGAAGGATTATAAGCAACGAAGTATAATACAAAACGAACTTTGCACTTTTTGTATAAACGGCATCACAAACAATATTACCTGTGCAATGATAGCAAATAGTGCATTCATTTAAAATGCCTAACTTAGGCTACCAAATTTTCAAACAAAAGTAGTTATCAGGAGAATGTACAAACGAACATTAACCATGTGAATCGTTCATTTCAATGTCATAGAGTGTGGAGACTATCTAACATCCCTACATTTCTTATTTCATGATTGCAAAGAACTCATACTGATACGATCTGACCAGCCGCCATGGCGCAGTGGCCAGTGTCGCAGAGTCCGGGCTCGGAGGTCGTTGGTTCGATTCCCATCAGAGCCTTTTTTCTGACCAGCTTTTACCCAGTGTTGCATTTGCTTTGGGTTCAATTGGAAAGACTGGAATCACAGAGTCCGAGTTTCATCTGCTGAAATACTTCACCTCTAAGATCGGTTGTTGCTCAAATTTTCTGACCAACGCTGCAGGTATCTACATTTGTCGGGCCTGGTTGATGCCGGGATATGTTATGAAAGTATGCGTACAGACCTGCCATGCAGTCTCACGCTGGTCTGATCTTCTGCATGCATGTTAATGACAGAATCCTTCACATGCTGATCTGATCTAATCTCCATGCACACACTATCCAA
>CM065748.1:15264412-15321912 GCA_033310375.1 Conus canariensis
ATAACAGTGTCGAAGCGATTGCCAACAACAAAGCCTGAATCCCACAGCTGTAGACACAGACACCCCCCCCCCCCCCCCCCAACCCCACCGTCCCTTTTCACATACCCACAACAGTGACATGGCCAGACGAACTCAGTCGCGTCACATTCAGCACGCCATTCCTGGCCGCACAAACGTATTCCCCGCCGTCCTCGAAGCTCGCAGGGGAAAGATCCGCACTCCCCGGGTTCAAGGTCACGGAGGGAGCAAGGTCAAGGCCGTTGAGGCGCCAGGTGAACTGTGGGGCCGGCAGGCTGTCGATGTCGCAGCGGAGAAGCAGCGGTTGTCCCACGGTCACGGTGACGTTTTGAGGGTTGGTTTTGAAAGCGTCGGCGATATCTGGAAAACAAGTTGCTGTTTTATATATATACCTGCAAGGAAAGCATGATGTTGATGATAACGAAGACAGTGTTTGATGATGGGACGCGAGCCCCGCGCACTTGATGTGTTCCTTGCACAACGGAAAGTGTGCTCCTTTTCGGACAGGGTTTTTTGTTTTTTGTTGGTTTTTTTTTTTTTTTTTTTTTTTGGGGGGGGGGGGGGGGGTTGTTTTCTTGTTTTTTAATCTTCATGGTTCTCTTAAATCTTTCACGAACGCGAAATCGTCTAGATACGCCGACCTTTTAGAACCATGCCAACATTTTCAAAATGAGTCGGAAGTTTTCTCTCTGGCACGAGACGTGACAGTTCTTTTCGCCTAACTTGAACTTGGAGAACACATCTGCTGCTACAGGAAGAATTGTTTCTTTCGTCCTTTTACATACCCGCATTTTATCTCTAAATTTCATTCACTGATCAAATAATATAATGTATTTACTTTAGCTGTCTTCCACTCAGCGTCGTCGGTGTTTGTGTGTGTGTGTGTGTGTGTGTGTGTGTGTGTGTGTGTGTGTGTGAGTGCGTGCGTGCGTGCGTGCGTGCATGCGTGCGTGCGTGCGTGCGTGCGTGTGTGTGTGTGTGTGTGTGTTCTATATCGCCTAACAACTTCCAGTATTCTGAGACTGATACTTACAAGCCATCCGAAGTGAAGCATCACGGCTGTATATGCTGTGTCCGCCCGCACTGGCCACACACATGTATTGCCCCTCGTTCTCCTTCTTCACCTCCTTGATCAGAAGAGTTCCGTTCGTGTAGATCACATTGTTAGACGGCTCGCTCTCTTCTGTGGAGATGATGTCAGCATCGCCGAAACGCCACCTGCAGCACCGATGCTCTATGTTTATTCCCCGTTTCCAAGAGAGAGAGAGGGAGAGAGAGATTAAATAAGTATGTATGAAGGGGAAGGGGACGGGAGAAGGGGGGGGGGGGCGAGACAAAAGAGAAACAAAACATGACAGACTGGGAGACATGCAGCAGGATAGAAGAGAGAGAGAGAGAGAGAGAGAGAGAGAGAGAGAGAGAGAGAGAAGGACAGAGACAAAGGGAGAGTGAGTCAGAGACAGAGACGATACTGTGTGAGACAGTCAGTCAGACAGAGATGGAAGACAGACATACAGACGCATTGGAAGAAAAAAAAGAGAGGGGAGGAGGGAGAAGAGGGCGAGTGAGCAAGAGAGAGAGAAAGAGAGAGGAGAGCGAGGGGGGTAGGGGGGTTATTGGACGGGGTGAGAAATACCAGCCGCCGTGGCGCAACGGTTAATTAACGTCGCGGGTTACGGGGTGCGATTTCCATCGGACCTCGACCGGCTCCTACCCAGAGCTGCATTTGCTACTAGCTCAAAAGGGAACACTGGAACCACACAGTCGAGTTTCGTTCACTGAACGGATGCGTCTATGAGACTTGCTCAAATTTTCTGATCAACGCTGCAAGCGTCTGTATCTCTCGGGCCTGGCTGATATCAAAACCTATTATGGCAGTAAGTGCAGAGTTTAGCCCTGTCATTTAGTCTCCTTCAAGAATGGAACATCGCAGCAGCATCTTCACCATCCTAATCATCATCGATCAGCGTAAAAAAAAGTCTCGTGTTCTGTTGTCCTTCATGCCCTGCTCTCATGGTGACCTCAGTTTCGATGTCCTTTCCCCCATCTCAGCCCATGGTGAATTCGTGTCCAGGTTCTCGGTGTCGACAAGTTCATGGATGCATGTGGTGGCACCATCCAGAGGGATTCTCACTCGTGCCCGCTCCGCGACTAAGCATTCATTGTCGTCAGCAGGGAGCTTAGTGGGTGGCGTCCTGCGTGTGCTGGATGAGAAGAAGGTGCACCTGAACTCGTCAAAAGTGACTCGGCAGCAGTGCTACGTCTCCTCTGGCAGGTTGCCTTCGAGCAACGTGACATTGCGACGGGGCAAGCCGTTGTGTGGCTGTGGACAGCTTGGCAGAATGACCGCGATGAAGTGGCGCAGAAGATAACACAGAAATGCAAATACACATCCAAGGAGGGACAGGAACATTGACAGACCAGCCAACCAAGCAGACAAACCAAAGAGAAGATATCACTCACAAGTAAGTGACCACATGCCCTCCGTCGTCAGCCTGACAGTGGAACCAGAACGATCCACCCGGGGTAGCCACGCCACCTGATGGTTCCGTGACGAATTCAAGACCTGCGAGAAGACGAGCCAGTTCAACCGGTACCAATCTGGGACCATAACCCTTTTCAGCCGAACAAAAACTTGAAAACATTTGATGTATTATAGACGAAAATTGTATGCCGTTACTGATAAAAAAATATGGACGAAAATTGCATGCTGTTACTGACAAAATATAGACGAAAATTGTACGCTGTTACTGATAAAATATAGACGAAAATTGTACGTTGTTACTGATAAAATACAGGCAAAAATTGTATGCTGTTACTGATCAAAATGCAGACGAAAATTGTATGCTGTTACTGACAAAATATAGACGAAAATTATACGCCGTTACTTTTGTTACTGCCATTACGTAATCCATCAAAATGGCTGAAAATTGCTAAATGATTGCTAAAGAAATTTTAAAATAAACGAGCTCTGGAACTGACACAAAAGAGTAATGCAGGCAGGCATGTTGCACGATATGCTTCAGTTCAAAATGTCTTCTGTGACAGAAATCTGCGCAATGCCTGTCCATGTCCCTCTCTTTAGTAGATTTGTATTATCCAGCGTCTTCACTCTTCTTTTCGTGAAGCTGCAAAAAAACAAATGCCCTCAGTCAGTTTTGACGGATTGCGTAATGATCTAGTTGCAAAGTGAGACGACTGCAGACTGAAATCTAAACAAATCTTAAATAAAATTATATTAGCAAACCGCAAAAAAAAAAAAAGGGGGAAAAAAAGAAGTAGACAAACGAATCACAAGACAAAACACGACGCGTTTCGACCCCTTAGGTCTTCTTCAGGCAAGATATAAAACAATTAGGACAACGAAAATCAACGCCTATCTTGCGCTAAAGTGACCGAAGATAAGTGATTGCTCGTTCGTTTTCGTTGTCCTAATTGTTTTGTATCTTGCCTGAAGAAGACCTAAGAGGTCGAAACTAGTCGTGTTTTGTCTTGTGATTCGTTTGTCCACGGTTTTTTTTTTTTTTTGCGTGTGTGTGTGTTTTTGTTGTTTTTTTTTGCGGTTCGCTAGCATTTATTTAAGATTTGTTTGGATTACGTAATGGCAGTGACAGAAGTCATATCAGTTAAAATCGTGGAAGCAATCGTCATCTAATCATTATCATCATCAACAACATCATCATCATCATTATTATCATCATCATCGTATTATTACTTTAATTATCACCATCACTACTATCATTATCAACATTATTATTGTTGTTTTTGTTGTTGTTACCACTACTATTATTATCAACCACGAATTACCGGAAAAATCAGTATCTAGGCTCACCCTCTTATAGAAATGATAAGAAAGAAAAGCAAAAAGTACCAAAGCCGATTTAAAACATAGGCTACTAAGGAAAACGAGCAGTTACATTGTTACAAATGATTAAGATACACTTTCGTAATCGCCTCCCTCACAATCTCACACGTACCTCGTTCTATCCAACCTGGCAGCGCGCGCCAGCACACGCACACACCACCACCACTTCTTCATCATTACACACACACATACACACCACCACCATCTCTCCATCATCTCTCTCTCTCTCTCTCTCTCTCTCTCTCTCTCTCTCTCTCACACACACACACACACACACACCACCACCACCACCACCACCTCTCCATCACACACACACACACACACACACACACACACACACACACACACACATGCGCACACACACACACACACACACACGCGCGCGCGCGCGCGCGCGCGCACACACACGCACACACACACAACTACGACACCAACAACAACTATGGCAAATGCAACACCATGACAACTACAATGACAACAGATAGAAAAAGAAAAGAAAAGAAAAGAAACGCAGCGAACCAAAAAAAGGTACCTTCAACATGACGGCAAAGCAACCACAGCCCCAGCAACCGAAGACAAAAACAACGAAGACGGGGACACGGCGGACGATCCGACGAAGATGACGCAGGCGCCCCACGGACCCTCCTCAGCCTCATCCCGCTCACAGCCAGCACGTGGAGACGATCCAAATCCGTGTCCATCCCACCAGAAGGCGCGGAGGCCTCAAGATCGTCTGCATCGTGACGCAGGTGTCGGAGGGACGCTGGAACTGCAGGCTCGCATTCCTGGACTCATTCCATCACGGTGAAGGACGAGTGTGAGGGCAACGGGTCCTCCCGCTGATGGACAGAAATGCAGTCCGTTTAATGTTAGGCCGGTTATGTATGTCTCTGGTGCTTTTCTTTGTTTCTTTTGGTGAGTTTCTTTGCAACTGGGGTGTGGAACTCGAAGAAAACAAAACTGTGTACCTGGTTTGGGCTAAATAGTCGGTGCACGCCAAGCAGAAAAGCGAGTAGGAAGAGGAGGGGAAAGAAGAGGTACATGATGAGGCAGAAAGGAAAAGGACGAAGGGATGGAGGAGGAGGAGCAGGAAGAGGAGGAAGAGGAGGAGAAAGAAAGAAAGAAGGAAGAAAGAAAAGAGAGAGAGAGAGAGAGAGAGAGAGAGAGAGAGAGAGAGAGAGGGAGGGAGGGAGAAAGGAATAACGGGGAGGAAAATACGGCAAATCTAGGATCGCCATCATGTCTGTGTCCTACCAAAGACAAGAACGGCACAATCGAATTGAATACGTCACGTGAGTTACGACGTCACGGTGAAACAAAGTGAAACAAAAGAGGCTCTATGCCTACATTTGACCCGCATGAACCGAATACATGCGACAACAGAAGGCAAAGAAAGCTCAGGGTGGGTGGGAAAGCTGAGATGCGTGTAACAAGATACCGATCTTACAAATAGCTGCTGACAAGCACGGAAAGCGCAAACCTCTCTCTGCTGTGTTGACTAGTCTGTTCTTCAGCGCCCAAAGGCACTCACTATCAACCACCGTTCACCACTACCTCCGTCTCCCTCAACCTCCCCATTTCATCCGACTGCCGCTGCCAGCCCCCACCCCCACCCCCTCCCAACCCGCCATGCCCTGGCTTGACTCTTCTTCAGTGTCAACAACAGCACTGAAATGACCTGACCTCCATTATAATGCTCTCTCTCTCTCTCTCTCTCTCTCTCAGGCAGAGACCCACCACTGAAATGACCTGACCTCCATTACTGATGCTCTCTCTCTCTCTCTCTCCTCTCAGGCAGAGACCCACAATACAAGTGCGCCTCGCAAGGTGAAAAATTTATCCCAGTGATCTATTTCTGTCAGACAGTGTAGCCTCAGTTCCGTTTTCTTGTTTTCCCTTGACCAACAAGTCACTAGCGTCTTGCAAACGTGCATCATCAGCATTACGTAATATTTGTCAAAACATGCATGATGTCTTACTCTGCGTGTGTGCGTGCGTACGTAAATGCGTGCGCGCACGTGTGTGTGTGTGTGTTGTGTGTGTGTGTGTGTGTGTGTGTGTGTGTGTGTGTGTGTGTGTGTGCATGCGTGTGTGTAGTCTAGCTTCGTTTTATATTTAGTACTACGTGAACTAATATCTCCACTTCTGTTCGGTAGCAGTTGCATTAAATGGTCCAGTCTTGATAAAATGTGACTTTATATTTGCTACAGTTTCCAGTATGATACCATTCAACATGTTCTTTATCAGCGTATAAAGCAACAAGTGTGATGGATCATTGTCTCCGAAAATGGCAGTTTTGTAATGGCGATTTCACTGCTGACAATATTGCTTAAGATAATATATACAGCCGTAACGAGTCAGTGACGCCTCCACGCATGGAATGGCTGGAAAGATCTTGTATTCGTCATTCTGCCACGTTTGATAACGCTCGTTCTTGCCGAGAAAAGGCCAACATCAAAGTCTCTCTCTCTCTCTCTCTCTCTCTCTCTCACACACACACACACACACACACACACACACACACACACACACACGCACGCACGCACGCACGCACACACACACAAATAAAAAAAAATTCACTTGATACACATGGGAGCCAAACACAACGGCAGATCCTAGATAACAAGTGCAAGTTGACGTGTCAACGGCACTAACCTTAAACTTTTACAAACAGATGATATCCAACTTCCAAATGGAAGAACATTTTTGAAAACATGACATTGTCAAACACTCTGCACCACAATATTTCGGCCACATAGCCTTCTTCAGGGAGACAAGAAAAGGAACGGAAAAGTTAGGTAAAAAAAATCCATGGTTGGTTAAGTCGGAGAATGATGTCAACAATATTGACGTAATCATTACGTTTTTCTCATGGTTGCGTTGCATAGAACGGAACGATCAGAACGTTCTGTTGCAGCACTGTTTTCATCGTTGGCACCATCAAGGACAGTGCAATCAGCCAAACTGAGCCACAAAACAGTAAGAGCGTTCGACAACTGTCTTTTACGCCCCCTGATTGTGTGGTGAGGGGAGTGGGGGAGGGGGCTGACCATGAAACACACGACCAGGCTTCCAAATGCATCGGTACGGATGCTGGGCGTGGACCCTCACGACGGATCTGGGAAGAAGACTCCAGTCCATGGGCACAAAGCCTTACCGCAAAACACTAAACCTCAGACTGACCGGTCATATCACCAATGAACAATGCGTCAAACCATCATGCAGCACATCAGACCGTGTGAACATCTACTGAAATCAGTTACGAAAACAACGTTGGTGTGACCATGTCAACGATCCAATTGAATGGCTTTGCTTGAACAATCCTCCAGAGAACTAGTGAGGAAGGAAGGTGGAGGGAGAGGGTAAGGGGGCAGGGAAATGGGGGGGGGGGGGGGGAGAGAGAGAGAGAGAGAGAGGGAAGACATGACAGAACAAGAACAACAACGATGGACTGACAACATCGCAGAGTGGACAGTGAAACCACTGACAATAAGCAAAGCCTTGACCGGCACACATCTGACAGAACTGGAGGAACCTGGTGAACTCTTCCTCACCGTGGTGCCCCTATGACTTCCCACGGAGCTGGAAAAATAATAAGCATAATACTAGTAGTAGTAGTAGTAGTAGTAGTAGTAGTGGAAGACGAAAATTGTTTTGGATGTTTTAGGCCCTGATATGTGACCCTTCACTGCGGCTATAGGAGTTACTTTGTTATCTCCATCGAGTAGGCCATACTGATTCCTGCATTTGCCGGTTTTCCTGTCTGTCTGGAAAGATAACCCCCAAAACTACCGAACCGATTTTAACGGAACTTGGAGAAAAGATGCAATGCGACCGAGCACGAAGCCCTTGAAGCTTGATGCAGATCTAACTCAAAGCGCAGACCTGGAAGGATGTGCAGATCTCACATTGATAGACATACCACTTTTCGCATGTGATGAAAATGTCGGTTGTTCGCCACGAGCAGGGCCCGCCTGGTAGTCATTACACATGAATCATACATGAAGGAACAGAAAAGAAGGCAACGTAACGTGGTGGGAAGAGGTTGTATGCACGCTCATTTGTTCAGGTTAATTTTATGTGGTGCACAGAAGTAGGCCTACGCCTCCACTTCCGCAGCGCGAAAGAAAAAAAAAAAAAAAGGGGGGGGGGGGGGGGACTGATTTAGATTTTGTTTATGTAAACTGCTCTAGATTTTTCACTTTTGCAAATGTCTGCCCGGTTTCATGTCAATTTCTATGTTCGGTCTTACCTTCAATCTTACCCGGAAAGTTTGAAGCGCTGTGATGTCGGGTTAGGGAGATGGGGGGATCACGTGACCCCAGTGTGCACTCAGAGACCTTGTTCTGCACTCAGTGACATCCAGCGCATTTCGACTGGTTGACAAGGTGAAAAGAAAAAAAAAAGTTTCTTTTCAGATGTCCGACGAGAAGCATTTTGCACCGTATAATTGCTTTCTTTCTTTCTTTTTTCATATTGCTTTTTTTTTTTTTTTTAATGGTGATCTGGCGATTTTTTTCCCACGTCCCTAGATCCATAATCCCGTTCGAGCTTAACAAACGGCTAGGTTTTTTTGGAGTGCCATTTTCATTTCTAAATGCTTTCAACAACTGATATTTGACACTTCAAAGTAGATTGCATACTATTTCTAACTCGTTACAGCTCTTGTTTAGGGTCTTCCATAATGGTTTGGGGAAGTTCGGGCGCACGATCACACGGCCATCACCAAACGGTGTTTCCAGCCACCATATGCTTGTAACACACTTGAAACACTTCCTGTAGTGTAGGCTAGTTTCCGTCTGGCTGTAAGATTTCGAAGCTAGGCTATTTAGGGCCTAGTAGGTGAATTTGTTTCGTGGCATGCGTTTCTTGCATTTCGCGTCATGGCCCAATGAACGAAGCTAGGCCCTATGTCTCACTTGAGAATCAGACAGCAGACGACAATTGGACAAGCCGGTCTCGAATTTGCTTCCCCCCCCCCCCCCCCCCCCCCCTCCCCGACATGATTAAAAAGTTTGGATGAATTTACTGCATTGCGACTGAACCTATGAAGGGCAATATGACAACAACAACAACAAAATGAAACAAACAAACAAAAGCGAAAACAAAAACAAAAGAACCAAAAAGACAACAAACAACAACAAAATGGAAGCATTTTGCCAACAATGTTGCACTCGAGTCGAGCAGCCGGCAGGGCATATTAGAGGAACGGCTGACGAACGTGTGGCATTTTGTAACCGGTAAACTACTTCGTCGTGTGACGTCGTCTTCTGCCTGATGAAAAAGAGCTTCGAACTATTCTCAACACTAAATGGTGTAAGTCTCTTTGAACCGAGTATTTCCCCATAAAACATTGTCATTGTGATGTACGCCTTATATTGTGTGTGTGTGTGTGTGTGTGCGTGTGCGCGCGCACACACACAGCTAGCGCCCAGGTCCGTGGAAGTCTGAGCAGGAATTTTTTTTTTTTTTTCTTGCCATAGTAGGCCTGTGCTTCCTCATGTCTGCTCGCTTCCTTGTGTAAACGAGACACACGCGCGCGCGCGCGCGCGGAAGACTGAGCAGGGTTTTTTTTTTGTTTTTTTTTTCTTGCCACAATAGGCCTTTGCCTACCTCGGTCTGCTCACTTCGCTGTGTAAACGACACGCACGGGCCTCGCGATGTGCGTGTGAACACGAAGTCGGTCAATATGGGCGTCATTTCCTTCCTCAATGATTTATTCATGTTTTTCGGTAAATAATGTGCCTCCCCAATTTTGTGCCGTCTTCTACGGATGTGAAAGAAGGATTGGGCAGAGAGAGAGAGAGAGAGAGGGAGGGAAGGAATAGGGAGGGGGGGGGGGGGAGAGCGGGGTAGGGAGTATTGATGGCGGTGGCTCATCTTCTGCGTTTCAGAAAAAAGAACCATGGCGAAGTCAGGTTTTTGTTTTCCTCTCTCTCTCTCTCTCTCTCTCTCTCTCTCTCTCTCTCTCTCTCTGTGTGTGTGTGTGTGTGTGTGTGTGTGTGTGTGTGTGTGTGTGAGTGTGTGTGTGTGTGTGAGAGAGAGAGAGGTGTTCATATGTGTGTGAGAGAGAGAGAGAGAGAGAGAGAGAGAGCGCGGCCGTGAATGCTTGCGTGCATACACCGTGTGTGTGTGTGTGTGTGTGTGTGTGTGTGCTTCAGTAAGGTTTAGGATTTCTTTTCGTTCAAACCGGGTCCTCAAAAGTGATAGGTCTTCATTTGTTACAGAACTACGAGGAATGGCCTCTACAAACACGTCGTATTAGTGTTCTTGACCGTGAATTGCTTGTTTTTTCGACCGGAACGTTGTCAAAAGTCCAACAGGCCTGACAAGTTGAATGCGACCTCAAACCCATCGTGTAGTCTGTTTCGCCTCGATAGAAATCACACACACACACACACACACGCACACACGCACGCACGCACGCACGCGCACACACACACACACACACACACACACACAGACACACACACACACACACACACACACACCACACACACACACACACACACACACACACAGGGGAGGGGGGTGGAGGGAGGGGGAGGAAGAGGAAGTAATAAACACTGACAAAATTTCTTGTGGACTAAAGGAAAACTAATGAATGTAAACTCATACAGAGCAGATTCTGGGCTAATAACTTATTTCAGAGGAAATTGGAAATGAAATGAGGCATGGAACAGTAAACAAGAAACAAGTGGGGTAACTTTTGCACCCATAAGAAAACCTAACACAGAGTAACTTTCATTCAAGACTGGCACAGCCTTTTAAACTTGAATAAAGTCAGACAAATACAAAGGAACAATCTAATAGTGGGGAAAAAACAAGCGCAGGCCAACAACTCAACTGTCTTCATAGCAGACTTAGCAAAATTTGGACTTATTGGGGGGGGGAGGGGGGGGGGGGGTTGAAGATGGAGAAACTGGGAACATGAAATTAAGAAAATATATTACAGATTTGAAAACTCTTCACTAGCTGCATAAGGGAACCACGCGATCCCTGTGACGGTACAAAGTGTCCGCAGAAACAAAGTGTCCGCACGCGGACACTTTGTTCCCTGCGGACACTTTGTACCGTGAACTGACATTCAAAGTGTCCGCAGAAATCCTGCGGACACTTTGTTCCGCGTGGTGACATATAACTTACAAAAGCGGAAGAAAGTGTCCGCAGCCGTTTCAGCCTCAGTGTGAGTGGTGAATGTGCACGTACACTCCCAGGCGCGTGCGTGTGTGCGTGCGCGCACGTGTGTGTGTGTGTGTGTGTGTGTGTGTGTGTGTGTGTGTGTGTGTGTGTCTTAATTTTTTTTAAATGTTTAAAATTTGTTGACTACTTTTTTGTGCAACAGCGCACAAAGATTAGATTACGCTCACGTGCGCGCCCGCACACACACGCGCACGCACGCATACACACACACACGCACGCACGCGCATGGGAGTGTACATGCACATATTCACCCACTCACACTGAGGCTGAAACGGCTGCGGACACTTTCTTCCGCGTAAGTTATATGTCACCTTGCGGAACAAAGTAGGATTTCTGCGGACACTTTGAATGTCAGTTCACGGTACAAAGTGTCCGCATGCGGACACTTTGTACCGTCACAATCCCCTTTGAAGGCAGATATATTCGTATTGCCTGCTCTGAGGCCTTTCGTCCGTTGGATCGGACTCATCAGGGAGACACGGCTGGTTGTGTCTGCGCTCCTGGCGTCAAATAGAGACACACCACAGTCCATACGTGGTGTTCTCACCACCAAGGGTGCAAAAAAGAATCCAATGGCACCCCAAAGCAGCCAGTGAAGGGTATAGTAAATGAAACCAAACGAAAGTGTGGGGAGGAAAGAAGTTGCTGAAAAACTAAAGACACTATGCAAATAGTATAAAATGTAGGGGACAATCTTTGAGCCTACGCTTGAGGATCCACCCAAGGATGCAAGGGAGATCAAAAGACAAACACAAAGACGGACAGAAACAAATACAAATAACCTCGATTTAATCGAAACGAAATTGGAAATAAAATGAGGTAGGGAACAGTAAACAATAAACAAGTGGGGCAACTGTTGCTCCCATAAGAAACACAGTAACTTTCATTCAAGACTGGCACAGCCTTTTAAACTTAAATAAAGTCAGACAAATACAAAGACGAACAATCTAATAGTGGGGGAAAAAGTTTTTCTTATGGGAGCAAAAGTGTCTCCCTGATGAGTTCCGATCCAGCGGACGAAAGGCCTTGGAGCAGGCAATACAAATATATCTGCCTTCAAAGGGGATTGCGATGGTTCCTGTGACGGTACAAAGTGTCCGCAGAAACAAATTGTCCGCAGCCGTTTCAGCCTCAGTGTGAGTGGGTGAATGTGCACATACACTCCCATGCGCTTGCATGCATGCGTGTGCGTGTGTGTGTGTGTGTGTGTGTGTGTGTGTGTGTGTGTGTGTGCGAGCGTGCGTGCGTGTGTGCGTGCATGCGTGTGTGCGTGCGTGCGTGCAAGTGTGTGTGTGTGTGTATGTGTGTGTGTGTGTGCGTGCGCACGCGTGCACGTGAGCGTAATCTAAACTTTGTGCGCTGTTGCACAAAAAAGTAGTCAACAAATTTTAAACTTTTTTTTTAATTAAGATGCACACACACACACACACACACACACACACACACACACACACACACACACGTGTAGTTATATGTTCAATTAGTTTCTTTCTTGTTTATGAGGGCAGGATGTAAAAAAGCTGGAAAGCTTATTCTTTAACCCTCAATAAGGATAATTTTGACTTGACTTGACTTGACTTCACACACACACACACACACACACACACACACACACACACCACACACACACGAACGTGTGTGCGTGCGCGCACGTGTGTGTGTGTGTGTGTGTGTGTGTGTGTGTGTGTGTGTGGTGTGTGTTCTTAATTTTTTTTTAAATGTTTAAAATTTGTTGACTACTTTTTTGTGCAACAGCGCACAAAGATTAGATTACGCTCACGTGCGCGCCCGCACACACACGCGCACGCACGCATACACACACACACGCACGCACGCGCATGGGAGTGTACGTGCACATTCACCCACTCACACTGAGGCTGAACCGGCTGCGGGCACTTTCTTCCGCTTTTGTAAGTTATATGTCACCTCGCGGAACAAAGCGTCCGCAGGATTTCTGCGGACACTTTGAATGTCAGTTCACGGTACAAAGTGTCCGCAGGGAACAAAGCGTCCGCATGCGGACACTTTGTTTCTGCGGACACTTTGTACCGTCACAGTTCCCTTATGCAGCTAGCGAAGAGTTTTCATATCTGTAATATATTTTCTTAATTTCATGTTCCCAGTTTCTCCATCTTCAACCTCAACCCCCCCCCCCCCCCCCCCCCCTCTTCCATAAGTCCAAATTTTGCTAAGTCTGCTATGAAGACAGTTGAGTTGTTGGCCTGCGCTTGTTTTTTTTCCCCCACTATTAGATTGTTCGTCTTTGTATTTGTCTGACTTTATTCAAGTTTAAAAGGCTGTGCCAGTCTTGAATGAAAGTTACTCTGTGTTAGGTTTTCTTATGGGAGCAAAAGTTACCCCACTTGTTTATTATTTCAGAGGAGCTAAACTGTTTATACGGTCAAGTTGTGAAAGTGTCGGAGAATAGTTCCTTTTTCGAAAACCAAGCACAGCCAAGAATCCCAAGTTAAACTTTTCGTTTGTCTGTAAAGCAAAAAAAAAAAAAAAAAGTCTTTTCGTCACCCCCATTTACATCTTAAGGCATTGTATTGTTGTGTTGTGTAGTAGTGGTAGTAGTACTTTAGTTTTCCGTCTGTTCACATCTGTGATATTAGATGAAGAGAGAGAGAGAGAGAGAGAGAGGCACAGAGAGAGAGACAGAGAGAAATGTCTGTGACTATGCAAGTTTATGCATTATCTGGTTATGTAAGTGCATATAAATGTCCCCCTTTACATCCCTACAACATGCCAGCAAATAATCTTACAGCAAATGCTTAACTGGACTACAAATTAAAGAAAAAACAACATTGAAGGCAAACTTTAAATCTGAAAAGACATCACATAAAGACATGCCTGATAACGATGGTAAATGTGCTTGAAGCGGTAAACAGTCAAACAACAGATGCTTGCTGGTTATTCTTCGTTCTCCACAAATACATTTTGCTTCGCTTATATGTTCAGTTTTTATAGCATCAAGTTTTAATTTATAAAATATTGAAATGAAATTTCTGTATTGATTCATAGTTTTCACTTGCAAATGAGGAATGCTGTTTACATGTTCATAATTAATTAAATGAGTATTTTTATCAGCCACACCAAGCAACGTATTTTTGTAGTGTTTTCTGATTTTCTTGTGATAGTGAAGTGTTCTTTTAGGAGTATTTTTTCCTTATTGAAGCATTCATCCATATGCACAGATCGTCAGCATACTGCACAGCTGTGATATTTTCACTTATATATTTAGGAAGATCACAGAGTAAAATGTTAAACAACATTGGAGCTATCACGGAACCTTGTGGAATTCCCATTTGTAATGATTTAAATTCAGAGCACACACACACACACACACACACACACACACACACACACACACACACACACAACACACACACACACAGCGCGCACACCTACCTTTTTTTAAACACACACAAAAAAGAATCTCACTAGTGTAGAATGATCAAGCCCAGGTCAGCCCCGTCATATCCACTGCATCTGTATTTAGAACAGTCTTCTGGTGTTCGACCATCACAACGGTCCAGTTTTCACACCAACCAATGGTATCTTTCCTTATTCAACAGAAGACAATAAAGAGAAAAAAAAAAATCCTTATCAACACATACCCAGAACGCCTATCGCACACGCGACAAGCAATCCACAGCCCAGATAAAAAATAAAAAAAAATCATACGGCAACCCCCCCCCCCCCCCCCCCCCCCCCCCCCCCCCCCCCGGGTTAATTTAACAAATACCTGTCTGAAACTTTCACATCCAGTCGAAGCTATAAAACCTTCTCACGCAGATACTTCGCAGAGTTTTTGAGATAAACTTTTCTCTCCAATGCACGTCTGCGGAATAAGAATATTATGGCTTCACAGAAGAAGACGTGAACATAGTCCTGAAGAATGATGAGCAGTTGGACAACTTGCGCCCATGACGGTTGACGATTTTGTCACGCAGGGCATGAACGTTGCCTGATTTGCTCCCTTTGCGGCTTGAGAAGGAGACCTACTAGGTTGTCTTCTGTGCGAATGTATTCATGTATGGGCGTGTGTGTAGACCTGACGGAATCAATAGTAGCGGTGATCGAACAGCTGTTGCCTTGCGTACGCGTGCGCGCCGGCTCGCACGTGCTGATTTATTCATATGACCTTAAATGGAGGAGGGAATGGCAAGGGGAGAGAGAGAGAGACAGAAAAGAGAGAGAGAGAGAGAGAGAGAGAGAGGGGGGGGGGAGTAGGCTGAACAAGACTAATACAGTTTTGTTGTTGTTGTTGTTGTTTTAAAGGCGGATACCTTTTTAAAGCACGCGAGTAGGTCCCTATACGTGCGAATGTCGTGTACATGAAGTGATGCACGCGCGCGCGCGCACGCACAGCACGCACACACACACACACACACACACACACACACACACACACACACACCCTACCTCCTTGACCTTCCAGCGCTTAGACATCACCCCCCCCCCCCCCCTCCCTTCCCAAATCCCAGCTGTCGCAGGTGTTGGACTTGCTGTGTTTCTGATGCAGGAAAAGAGCGTGTTGTATTGCTCGACACTATGCTGTATAATTGCACAGCGTTGTGTTGCATTGCATTGTGTTGTATTGCATTCACTGTATTATTATTATCATTATTATTGCTATTGTTATTTTTACTATTATTATTTTATCTTTTTTTTTTTCAACTGATGGTGAAGGATATGATGAAGAAGAAGAAGATGGTGATCACTATTTTTGCTGTTTCCCTTTCCCTTTGAATGGGTCCATATTACTCCCACATCACTCCATCTGGTTTTCTCATATACAGCCGCATAACGGTTTTCTCATAACATACAGCCACATAACGGTTTTCTCATATACAGCCACATAACGGTTTTCTCATATACAGCCACATAAGTTTTCTTATATACAGCCACATAACGGTTTTCTCATTTACAGCCAGAGAACGGTTTTCTCATAATATACAGCCACATAACGGTTTTCTCCATACAGCCACATGACGGTTTTCTCATAATATACAGCCACATAACGGTTTTCTCATACAGCCACACAACGGTTTTCTCATATACAACCACATAACGGTTTTCACACATACAGCCACATAAGTTCATTTACAGCCACATAACGGTTTTCTCATACACAGCTACGTATCGGTTTCCTCATATACAGCCACATAACGGTTTTCTCATACACAGCCACATAACGGTTTTCTCATATACAGCTACGTAACGGTTTTCTCATATACAGCCATATAACGGTTTTCTCATATACAACCACATAACAGTTTTCTCATATACAGCCACATAACGATTTTCTTATATACAGCCATATACGGTTTGCCCTGTTGCAGCACCAGTTCCAGCATTTCACATCGAGCAACCAACATCAAGTCGCCATGAGCCAGCACGCCAGAGGACACACCGCGCTACTCTCGAGTCACTTTTTTTTTTTTAATAATCTCTTGAGACCTGTGAAAAAAATGCGCTCGTTTTTATTGTCACAGTTTTAGATACCAGACCAGCTCTTGATATTATTACCAATATCCTTCTCCACAGAATGCAGAATGCTTTCGGCATAAACGGCCGCGTCTTTCCTTTCATTTCTATCCCACTGTCGGGGAAAACAAACCGTGATTATCTTAAGTCTCGCTTGAAGACCAGCTTCTGTCCTGTTGGGTGTTCCGCAGGGTTCAGTGCTTGCTCCTCGATGTTTTCGCTTATGACCTCAGCTATTGTCTTAACTATTCCGAAAAGATTCTACTTCTACTGCTGGTTTCACCGATGATGCTAAGTTGTGTGGTACTGCAAAAGCTGAATATCTGCTTCCTCTTTCTGTTAGCCGAGAGACACATTACAGATGTTGAACTCTGGACGACATAAAAAAAATAAGCTGTTGTTAAATGATGTGAAAATGAAGCACTTTCCATTGATGAAAAAAAGTAGTTATCTTTTTCCATTTCAGTTTTCCAAAAATCAAATTCTTTCTTCCACTATCTTCGTAATTCAGGTATATTTTTTTGACTAAAACTATGCACGGAGAAGAAAATCTGTCAGCGTATGTATTTCGAATTTCGCAGATTTATACCGATTTGTCACTCATTTAAACGACAAAGACACAGACTACCGGTCTCATTCTCTCTTCTCTAGAACAGAATGCTTTTTTTTTTTTTTTTTTTTTTTTTTGCCGGCTGGCCACCCTGTAATCCACCTGAGAAAGTTCAGCTCTGTGTAGCTAAATGGATATCCTAGGTGTCAAAGGACACACACATCGGTTCTCTTCTGAATGAACTCCGCTGACCTCCAGTCTCCCTCAGACGATACAGTCAGCTTCCATCTGCAACAGTACAATTCAGTTCTGTCCTTCTCCACTTATGTCCATTGAGATAGTCTACATACTGTCTCGCTGCCTTCTGCTCTTGAGCAGATTTCTGGGAGCTCATTTGGTGACAGACACCATCCAGGCACATGGGGGCCCATGCAGTGACGAACGCTGCCTCTCAGCAGGTACCCTTATGTTATCCATTTTTAAAGGCGGAACGAAACACACACACACACACACACACACACACACACACAAAGGAGGGGGGGGGGGGGGGGGGGGGGGGGGGGGGGGGGCAGCGAAACTTTTCTTTCATTGGACTCAGATTTTCTTCAGTCTGTTTGTCATACTCTCCAGTCTACTTTCAGTTTTAGTGAGAAATCCCTAAACACACCCCCATCGCCACCCCCCTTACACACACACTCACAGCATATTCCGTTTAATGTCCGTATCAGATGTAGCTAGTATTCATGTGTCTGTGCCCGTGTGCGCGCGTGTTGTGCTGTGGGTGGGAGGTAACTCTGGAGGAACGGAAGAGGGCCTCTGATTGGAGGCAGAGATTTGAAAACCATGCTCTCCGCCCCCCCCCCCCCCCCCCCCCCCCTCACCCACGCTCTCCTCAACCCTCTCCTTTGTTCGCCCAGACCACGACCTGCTGGTGTTAGTGGTGAACAGCGTGATGGATCTCAGAACACAGGGGACAGCATGTCAGAGAGGGGGACATGTTTTCACAGGGCAACATCTACCCTGATCCCAGCATCTACATGAACCACTGGTTCAGATCCAACTCGCGGCAATGGTGGAGTAAAAAGACAGGTTTTCTGCTGGGGGAGGGGGGGGGGGGGGGGGGGGCTGGTCGACTGGCGATGATGGGTCTGGACCAAGTCACTGGACTTCTGGCATTTGTACTGCCTTCTCCTCCTGCTCCCCCTACCCCACAGCGGTCACACAGAACAGCACTGCCAGCAGCAGGGCAGGCCCTGGCACGCGACCCCCCCCCCCCCCCCCCACACCCCCGGTTCGGCTTAGCTATCAGAACACATGATATCAGCCGGAAAGGCTTGTCTCGTTAGATTTGTTAGAATTGCTGGGCAAAACACACAGAAACACACCCTGGACTTGGCGATCATAACACCCGATACCAGCCGGAAGACTTATCTCGTTAGATTTGCTGGATAACTCCCCCCCAAACCCCTCACCAACCCACCCCTATGGCTGGTGAACAGGAACGGACAAATGTAATCCAACGTCCATCCTCTCCAAGGTGGACAAAACCACCCTGTATATAGACTCTCATTCACGTGCCTGATTCTATCAGTAGGATGTATACAGGGCATCATGGTGGCACCGAGTGTGGGCGAATGCCAGAGTCCACATACAAGCCTGGGCTCCAGAAAAGCTAGAGAATATCCAGCTCTAGTAAGCTTCGCATCTCTGCCACACACTACAGGATGATCACAGCCGCTGCCCAGGGCTGCTAAGACTACGACAGGAGCTGAAACATGGGGAGCCAGGTACAACAAATTGGTCTCTCCACAAGAGAGAATACTGTGCTTTCTGCGGGCTGACAGTGTGGAGGTTCATATGCGCATTTTCCCATTTCCACTCTTATATTAAAAAAAAGAAAAGAAAGAAACATTTCTGTCCTAATGCTTTTTACAACCTTGGGGTGAATCACTTGTGCATGTGTTTATTCAATTCGGCTTAACAGTTTCTCCGTTACTGTGCAACATGTTTGTGCTTGATTTCATTATTCAGTTAGTTCCTCTCTCAACTCGTTTGAAGTAAAGATTCTTGTTCAGCATGTTTGCGCTCAATTTCGTAATTCACTTAGTTTGTCTCTAACTTGTTTAAAGATTATTGTTCTGCATGTTTAATAATAATAATAATAATGAATACTTATATAGCGCCTATTCTCGGCTAGAGACCAAGCTCTAAGCGCTTTACAATCAACACTCGTTTACACAACGGGCTGCCTACCTGGGTAGTGCCGACTGAAGAGCTGCCAGCTGGTGCTTCATTCAGTCGTTTCCCGTGTCATCCAGTCAACATCGTTCAATATCGTTCGCTCAGTTTCTTTACTTCCTTCAATCTTTCCATTTCTTACGCAGGGTGCATGCTGTGTGTAACGTGTCATCCATACCAACGGCCAAACTGGCCTACTCTTCCGAAAGTTGGTGATGTGCAAGATGATATGCGTGCGTTCACACACAGAACCTCGGTTTATAGTCTCATTCGAAGGACTGTACGGGAAATGAGTCAGAACTAATGTTAACTCCGGGGGAAAAATCCCCCTGTACCGAAACGCCCCGGCGGAGATTCGAACCCGCAACCCCAGGATCACCAAGATTACGAGCCAGGCGCTCTACCAACTGAGCTATTCCGGCTCCTGGCCGTTTGTTTTCAATTTCAGTATTTGGTGAATTCTTCTCTCACTTATTAAAGATTTGCCTGTTTTGATTTTTCATTCACCTTGTACTTCTGTATCTCCTCATTTTGTCTCTAACTTGTTTAAAGATTATTGTTCTCAATTTCATTATTTGGTGAATTCTTCTCTCACTCATTAAAGATTTACCTGTTTTGATTTTCCATTCACCTTTGTACTTCTGAATCTCCTCATTCTATTACATTTTACCGTTTCTAAATGGGGAAACCAGATATATCAAAATCTGACCAAAATGAGAGTCACATTGAAAACAAACGAGTGTATGTGAAGTGAAGAAGTGAAGGAAGAGAGGGGGAAAATGGGAAAGAGTGAGACTGAATAACAGAAAGTGGGAGGGAGAGGAGAGAGAGAGAGAGGAGAGAGAGAGAGAAGAGAGAGGGGAGAGAGAGAGAGAGAGAGAGAAATTCTTACAGTCAATCAACAGAGACAACTGACCACAAACATGTGAAGCTTTTTTCTTTCTCTCCTTTGCAATATGTATTGACAATTCTCAGGACCTATCAGTTAAAGCAACACACGATTCAAGGACACCACAACAACAACCTGGTTGTCAACATTTAAAAAAAAAAAAAAACATTAAAGAAAGAAAACATTAAAAAAAAAAAAAAAAAAAAAATCCAACAAAAATGAACTGAGAAAGAAGAAAACCCAAAGATCGAAGTTGCATGTGGAGCCCATTATCAAAACAAATGAGCTCATTCACATTGCTATCATTAGTGAATATTTACACACCACCAACATGCATGTACAAACGGAAGCGTGTGCTGCATATAACCATTCACACATGTACATTTGCTATTGCGTACATGAACACACACACATATGCTCACAGCCATTCAAATCTATACACATAGTACACATATGTACAAGCCCCCACAACCGTCCCCCCCCCCCCCCCCCAAAAAAAAAAAAAAAAGCTTAACAAAACAAAACAGAATCCAACAACATACATACATACACACACACATACAATGTTGAAATAATGTTGCAACTATAAAGGTGATAATAGGTACACACACTCACAAATAAACAAATGTACAAGTATGTGTCACTACTTACTATCTTCTAATACACGCAAATGTATGCAAATGCAACTCAAACATGTTCCATTATTCCATTAGGTCAATGCTCAAGCCTGGATGATAAAATCAAAGAGACAAACAAAAAAATCCCAATGTCAATAAAAAAAAAAAATCAACGAAACATAAGACATGGAACAAGTCTCCATTACACATGTTATGGTAAACAGGAAGGGATTAATGCAAACACTTTTTTCTGTGGAAAATGTTCACACAAAACCCCCTTACATTTATAAGATAGCTGCAACATAATTATTCAACATTTATATGTATATATACAAATGAATGGATGGAGGATGCTAAAAACTGGACAGGATGGGAACTGGAAACTTACACTTTGTTTTCATTGATGCCCACTCTCCCCACCCACCCTGTCCACCCAGAAAACACACACACACACGCACACGCACACACGCACACACACACACACACACATGATACAAACACACACACACACACACACACACATGATACAAACACACACACACACACACACACACACACACACACACCACACACACGATACAAACACACACACACACACACATATTTGAAAGTAATGCTGAATTCATTTTTCCTGCTGTGCACATTCCTCTCCCCCCCCCCCCCCCCCCCCCTTTCTTTCTTTCTTTCTTTTCGTTTTTAACAAATAACTAAAAAAAAAATGACAACCCAGAAATACTCAACATTACAAACATATTTATACATTTTTAAGATGTTAAGGTTTTGAATTGGTTCCTTTTCCAAACAGCTTTACAAAATTTCTAGTAGTTAATCAAAATTTGTATTAAAAAAAAAACCTGTGATTTTGTTGCACAGTTAAGTATACACTGTAAAAAGAAAGAAAAAAAATACAAAAAGGTTCGATTTGTCATGATTTTTTTTTTTTTTTTTTTTTTTTTTTTTTTTTTTTTGGTGGTCTTTTACTATTTTTCCCTCCTCAACATTTTCACAAATTCCCCCCCCCCCCCCCCCCCTTTTTTCTCTTCTCTCTCTCTCTTTTTTAATCTGATCATTTAAGAAGCAGTGCAGAACTACCAAAGCATGTTGACATTTTAACTGTAGCATCCCATATTTAAGCACAGCACTTGCAAGCAATACCACATGACTGACTCAACAACATCGGACTCAACAGCACTTTCAGGCCCCCTTCACTTTGCACATGACCTGCTGGCAGACTAAAGAAGATAGAAATCTCACTAGTTATCCCCTGGTTTTGACTTGAACCATAAAAAAAAAAGAAAAGATCAAAACAGCCAACAACGAAACCAGCTGAGGAGGTGGCAGAGCTGCAATCGTCTCTGGCGTGCGTTTCCTCCTGCTTTTTCTTCCTCTCCTTACTGAACTTGGCCATTTTGACAAAGCATGCAGTCTGAAGATTTACGTTCCGTTTGAGCTGCCGAAAAATCAGTGAAGCAGTTTGTTGTTGCTTTAGTTCATTTGTTTGTTTATTTATTGGAGTAGCATCTTATCACAAAACGCAGCAGCGCAGCATTGTGAACCAAATCGTAGCATGTTTTGTCTTAAGGTGTAGCACTTGGGAACTCTCCAGTAGTCTGATTTTCAACTGGACGTCTTCCTTCACCTGAAAAATCCTAAGCACCATTCGCTGTGAACATTCATATAAGATACCAATCACATTCGTTCAAAGCATGAACTCAAAATCTTTGGTCAAAATACCACACACTGCCTCTTCTGCCTTGCCTCTGAAACTCTGAATGACATCAGATACTAAATCTTACAGCTTAAAAAAACAAAAAAAAACAGCCAAACACCTGAACAGACAAAACAAGAGAGTACGAAAATAATGCGTAACAAAAGACTTCATCCATGTCAGTTTAATTTTGCACTGAAATGCCTTCATTTCATAATCTTTGTCCACATATTGAATACAAAAGAGTTACTCATTATATTAAAAAAATATGTTTGTAGTTACATTTTATAGAGGGAAGGGGGCTGGGGAGGGGGGGTGGGGGAGGAGAAAAAAGGGGAACTAATGAGCAATGCTTTCATTGATTACAAAAACTGAAGTGCCATGTCGATTTTATAAATCTGTTCACATTTAAAGGCAAGCACACACACACAAAAGCCATACAAGTGCTGATAGCACATGAAAATTGTCTCTGCATACACACACACACACACACACACACACATACACACACACACACACACTAAAACCCTCAAAGTCCACACAAAAACAAGAGAATCAGTCGACCTAAACAAGTAAAAGGTCAAGAAGCTTTATATATATATATATTTTTTTTTTTTGTGCTTGTAGTGAATCACTTTTCAGAGGTCACACCGAACTGTTCAAATGATAGGGTGAAACAAAACAGATGTCACAAGTCACACACACACACACACACACAAAAACCATGGATTTTATCTTGTCCATCCAAAAGTCATCAGGCACAAGATGACCACACAAAATTCATGACCTGCTCCTGTCCAACACCATCAGATGCAAGCCATCCACACACCACGAGACGCAGTCGTTGTGCAGCATCAAGAGAAAGTAACGGGCGTCTTTGCCATGGCCACGAACACCATCCTGTCATTGCTCATGTCCAAATCCCCAGTCCATTCTGTAAGTACGTGTCAAATGTTCTGCAGATTACATACAAAGGCTATGTGTACACTCCCTCCCCATGCGCATACAAAGATGCATCCTCAATGACACGCGTCATTCTCTCACACTCTCTTGTCAATAATACATGTCACTCTCACACACTCTGTTGTCAATGATACACACCACTCTCTTGTCAGTGATACACATCACTCTCACACTCTCTTGTCAGTGATACACATCACTCTCACACTCTCTTGTCAGTGATACACATCACTCTCACACTCTCTTGTCAAGGATACACATCACTCTCACACACTCTCTTGTCAACGATACACATCACTCTCTTGTCAGTGATACACATCACTCTCACACTCTCTTGTCAAGGATACACATCAGTCTCACTCACTCTCTTGTCAATGATACACATCAGTCTCACTCACTCTCTTGTCAAGGATACACATCACTCTCACACACTCTCATGTCAATGATACACATCAGTCTCACTCACTCTCTTGTCAATGATACACATCAGTCTCACTCACTCTCTTGTCAATGATACACACCACTCTCACACACTCTCTCTCTTTTCATTTCAAAGGCATGGAATACGTACCATTCCAATACATTTCATCCTGTTCTTTTTTTTCTTTTTCTCCCCTTTTATTCTGAGTATTTTGCACTCCAGCAACACTGTCAACTACATGCCAACAGCACCAGGATTTTCCACCCTCCCATTTCTCTCTTTTTTGTCACCGCGCCGCGCCGTGTGTGTGTGTGTGTGTGTGTGTGTGTGTGTGTGTGTGTGTGTGTGTGTGTGTGTGTGTGTTACTGCTGCCACATAGTTGACTGCTCATTCCAGATCTCTTAAACACCTCCACACCCATCTCCTCTTATCATCTTCCTCCAGTCAGCAACTGTCAAAGACTTGTCAATATTGACTTTCTTGATACCTGATGTACTTTGGCACATATCAATTCTCTCCCACTCCCCCCCCCACCCCCCCCCCCCGTTGCCTATACCGAGGGCAGGGTGAAAAGTTTCCAGTCTAATGGATCTCAATCGATGGCCATCATCAGAATCATTCTACCTCATCGTTTTCCCCTTCTTACTACCTTCTCTACAGAGTGACAAACGTACGCCCAAAAATATACAAAGTGTAACCAAGAATACTCTCTGTCAACCCCCCCACACACACATACATGCATGCATATTCGACTCATTATCCCCCCAACATCTACGTATTTTCTAACTGCCAGCTGTTTCTGTATTTCTACACTTACAAGCCCAACAGTAATGGATATAAACTGAACAACAAAATCCACCTACATGATGCAGGTGGACAGACCACGTCATGTCATGTCATTGAAGCCAGTCAACAGAGCTACACATTCAACACTGAATCACCCCCCAGTTCATCGAACCGCTGTTACACAAATCACAGAGAAGTCTAAAACTTTCTGCTTTTCATCGTCCGAAACAATGCATTTATTCAGAAACAAGTTTGCGCAGCTCCGGTTTGAAAATTAGTCACCTCAAATCCTGCTACACAACAACTAACAATACGCATACCATTACTGAAAAACAGACACAGACAGAAACAGAGGGAGGAAGTGACAGGAGGGGGGTGGGGGGAGGGGAGATTCAGTGATGGGGCTTTTACTTCTACATTGGTGGAAAATGTAATTTTGGTTTAGTATTTCTTCTGTTCATTTTATCGTCGGTTTGCTTTCCTGTTAGTGTTCACCCCTTCTCTGCCCCCGCCCCCCCCCCCCCCCCCCCCCAATCATTTTTAAGACAGACTGAACCAACTGTCGACTGTCTGTCAGGCCAAGTTACAAAAAAAATATCCTCTCTCTTGAGCCTGCTTGCTTGAAGCCAACCCACAAGAGCAAATGAGACAAGGACTAGCCAGGAACCACACAAAACGAATTAATCAAGCCCACTCACTGCATTAGTATATGTACCATTCTGGTACCGTCAGAAGCCTCAGTAGGAATCTCCTATGCAGCCAATTCACCCCACAATTGAACAACCTGAAGGTGGGAATGTTCCTGCACACTTCAGTCAGCTAGCTGATCCATTGGTTGCCAGATATACGTGACCAAACAGACCCAAATGCATAGTCAGGAAACCCTGCTGGCATCACAGTCGCTGACCTCTTCCACAGGTCTATGGTCACATGATGGCTATGAGCCAGTGGCTTTCTGATCTCAGATCTCTTCACTCCATGCAGTTCTTTCCCTTGATTTTTGATCAGCGGCGATCAAAGATTTTTTGTGTGTGTGGAAAGTACCACATCTAAAGCATTCATTTGTTTTTCATTAATGGAATAGTATAGTTTACTTGATCAAGGTGAAACAAACATATTTACCAGGAAAAAAATTTGAATTTTTTTATATTGTTGCGTAGTTGATTGGAAAAAAAAAAAAAAAAAAAAAAAAAAAAACTCAAAAACTGTTGAGTGAAGGCTCACTCACGCAAAGTGAGCATTTCTAATGGTTTTCACTGTGCAGCAAAGTCTGTTGAGTGTTAATAGGCATGATGAGTGGACATTCATCTCGAACTGTGTGAGAGGGGAGGCGGGGTTGACAGACAGTCACTTCACATTCAGGGTGTGGTACAAGCTTTTCAGTGGCCACATAGAGAAAAAAAAAAAAAAAAAAGTGGAAGGACATTCGTTTTTTGTCACACTGCTGTCTGCATAACAAGCGGACTGGCTTGCTTTACACTGTTGTTAAGTTGTTCTCACATCAGAGGGTTGAATCCAAATTCAGCTTTTGCTTTGCTATTTCAGAGTTCATGAGGGCAAGAACTCTCTGGCAGGCTAGGAGATAAAAACGCTTGAAAACAAAACAAAAACAAAATTACACGACTACCAAACAAACGGAATCAACAAATGACACTACAAGCTCTTCTACAGCCAGATATGCCAAAGCAACCAACAACAAGAAAGACAGAAGAACTATGACCTAACAGGGCTTAGACCCTATCCTGGTCCTAAAAGCACAGTTGACACCCAGTCTATGATACTGACAAGCCCCCCCCCCCAAACTCCCATCCCCCCCCCCCCCCCCCCAAATCAAATTTACATACTATACAGGCAAAGAGCAGCATTAGAAATACCTCCTGTACAAAGTCTCACAACTCCACATACAGATGAAATCTTACCAATGGGATTTTCTTATTCTATTCATAAACACCACTTTGAGCCAATTACTTTCACATTCCCAATAAAAAAGAAAAAATGAAAAAAAAAAAAACCCCACCTCTTGCTGTTTTAAAATTCCTTGCCTAACACAAGCACATTAACACAAAATTTTGCATATGAAGGATATAGTTTTTCCTTCCAGAAACTGAGCCAAACAGTATTCTTTTCAAAGGTCTCTTTAAACATACATAAAAGCATTCCCAAGTCTTATTGCAAGTTTGCATTATAAAACAGCACCTTTCCAAAGAATTTTAACAATCACATGCCATGACAGCAAATGCTTTTCTTTCTTGTGAACCACTCCTATCGAATTAGCTGGTCCATCATGTTCTGGGATTTTTTTTTTTATTATTGGTTCTCAATTCCAGAACAGCAATCAACACCATGCTACTTGATAAGGAAGCATGTGGAGAAATGCTGATCTCAATTACTAAAACAAAAACAAAACAAAAAAAACAAGCTATTTGTTGATCTGTGCGTTAGGCAGTGCTGATGTGATTCTCACGTAACAGTCACACAAGATTACTCACGTTAAACAGCCCTGCCTACATTATTCTTACAAGCAAAACTGAAAGTTGAACTCTTCCAAGTGTAGTGCCTACAGTCATGCCGACAGTCGTATAAAATACTCACTCTACCAACTGATCTGCCAAATGTACCCAACCATAGGATTCCAGTAATTGTCCTACGATTTTTGCTATGAATGTAAAGATGGATTCCGACTTTAATTTTATATGAAGTTAGTTTATTTGTTTGTTTGTTTTTGACCTGGCTCTGCATCACTGCGAGTACTGTTGTTGGGAAGAAAAATAAATACCGGGGTCAGGTGAGCGCATACTGTTCTTGCTTTTCCTCGACATCTTTCTTGCAATTAGTGATTCTCCTACAAAAATTCTTCTGCTTTAATACACCTCTTTAAGACTTTGTCTGGTACAAGTACTTGCTAGAATATAAGCACAGCTCCCTCATCCCCTGGGAATTCCTGGTAAGTGGACTCCACAAGACTACGAATAGTACAATCTTTCTTCTTCTGTCCATAATGCTGCTGTCATATCCACCTTGTGCCTTCAGGATTTTGCCGTTATCAGTTACAACCAGATTTAACACTGATACCCAGGAGGTGGTTTCGCAGACGGGGCATGGGGTAGGGGATCGATGATGGGGGCGGTACATCTTTGCAGAGAAAAAAAAAAGAACTGCAGGCAAACTAACACTATTCTTAAATCAACATTGGAACCTTAAAACACACACACACACACACACACACACACATACACATGCACGCCAAACATAAACATTCGGTGTATCTGAGTAACTGAACACACAACATGAGACTGTGACACTGGTGCTCTACAGAAGCCAATAAAGCCTCCACTGCATTTAAATTTTTCCCCCCTTCTTATAATACTCTCAAGTTCTATGCAACCTTTAGTTTTAAAAAATTCTTGTAATACTCTCAAGTTCTATGCAACATTTAGTTTAAAAAAAAGTCTCATAACACTCAAGTTCTATGCAACATTTAGTTTTAAAAAATTCTTATAATACTCTCAAGTTCTATACAACATTTAGTTTAAAAAAAAAAAAGTTCTTTTCTTCATGTGCAGAATGTGTCATAGTACATACGCCAATTCCTAACATTCAGACAGCAAGGGAATCTACCCCAATCACAAAAAAAAAAAACAGGGGGGGGGGGGGGGGGGGGGAGGAGATAAAAGGAAAATCACTCTCACACTACCCAAAGCTAAAGTAAAAGCCGAACATGAAATGAGGAAGCGAAACTGAAAGCACAACCTCCACGCTAAAGGCAAACAAGAACATAAAGTGGACATCTGAACAAGTAGTTGGTAACTGGAACAGGGAATACACCCTTGTACTACTCCAAGCAGAAGTGAAATCAGAACATAAAAGAGTGGAGAAAAGGAAGGGAAAGCACTTTAAAGCCCTGCTCTCTCATTCAACACCAAACTGAAACCAGAACAAAACAGGGCAGTGAAAAGGAAGGCACTCTCATCCTTCTTTCAGGAACAAAAAAGGGAAATCACTCGATCCATTCTACAACTCATCTAAAGCGATACCAGAACATAAACAATTTCAGTTTTTTTCTCTGCTACCAGTCAGTCTGCCTTTCACTGAAGGCACTTCATGGAACCAGACCCCTGGCAGTCAGTTCGCTACCTGCTCATTTTCCTTGACCATCTTTCTGTACACAAACCCTTTCACCCTTTTCCCTGTACATTTCTCATTCGAGTGCACGACATTTATCATGTTTCTACTTGATATGAAACCGTGTAGCCTGAAAGGTGCGCAGGCAGTGTGAGTAAGTAGTTCCAAAAAAAAAAAAAAAAAAAAAAAATTCAACTAGTTTGAAAACATTGTCAATTTTTCATGAAAAAAAATCTTACTACATTAACTTCTGTCAAGGAAGTTGGTTATTACAACTGACATCACAGAAGAAAAGGCTGCTGTTTCAAAGCTTTACAGCCAAAAGGGAAGGGAGGGAGAAAAAAAAAGACTCTCCCTTCAATATCCATACTTCTGTGGCTCAGGAAAGATCAATCACCCAGCTAATCAGCACCCACCTTACAATGTCCTCATCAATGTGAAATGCTGATATATGATTTTTTAGTATTACAGGCATCCCCTTGTCTATCTTTGTTGCTCAAGTACAGATATAAAACAGCCTGCACACACACACACACACACACACACACACACTTAAAAATTTTTTTTTTTCTTTTGTCTTTTTTTTTGGTCTCATTTTGCTTCGCATGTATCTTACATTGACATCTGTCATTAAGGTTGCAGAAGGACAAAAACTTCAGCGCAAAAAGAAAAAAAGCAACTTCCTATGCACATACCATGAAACTAAAGGAACAAAATAGATATAACCAAAATTAACAAATCTTTCTTCTTCAATTCAAAGGTCAAACATAATGGTTGATAAGGTTGTTGGCTGCACACATTCACTAGCATAATGGCAACCAGCGCACACAAAACAATGTCAGATAACACAGTACATTTCTCCTCAACTTACCTAGTCATCTGTAACTCTTGGTATCTGCCTTTCCACTGAACAGCAACACAAAGGTTCTGTGCAGGGGCTGTTTCTCTTCTAAACCTCAGAACTCTTGTTTAGTGACTGCCAGTGCAAGTAACTATATACTTGTCATACACAGACTGAACATACAGTGACTGCTGGAGGGAGCTGAAACCGGAGAATAAATGCTGGGAAAGGAGACCGCCAAATAAGACATGCACACAAAGCCACCCATTTTGACCCTGCAAGTCTTGTCTTCTGAAAGCAAGACAAACTAAGGTGACAAACCAGCCACCATGGTGCAGAGGTTAGCGCCGCTGACTTAGCAGGCGGCAAGGTCATGGGTTCGATTCTCATCGAAGGCATTTTCTTGCGGAATTTTTTTCTTTTTCCCATCCAGAGAGGTGATTATCTTATGGAAGCGTACTATTAAGTTTTATCCATTTGATGATGATGCGTCTCCAAGAGCCTTGCCCGAGTGTCTGACCAAAACTGCAGGAGTGTGTATATTCCTGGGTCTGGGCGACCCTGGGATGTCAAGTTATGGCAGGCAGCGTAGAATACAGCGTGCTATGCCATCTGACCAAAAAGGACATCGACAGTGTCATCTTCATCCCTCTCCTCCACTTTGATCGTCATGAAACAAAAAGATCTGAAATTCCGCCGACCTTACAGCCTGCTCTCCTGGTGTCCTCAATGTCGCTCTCCTCTCCCTACAATGTCTGTGGAGAATTAGTGGTTAAAGTTGTCGATATCTTCCAACTGCCTCGGGAGAGCTGTCGAGCTGAATTGGTGGCAATCTCCCAAAGGGGAGACAATCGCACGGAGCTCCACCGAAGTCGGAGTGTGGCTGCCCATGTGGCGGGGTAATCAAAAACGGTCACACACGTAGTGTTCTCATCCACAGCTGATGCATTTGTACCATGGTGTTCAAATACTTTGGCTGTTTGGATGATCCCTGGAGTCTTTCAGCCAGGGTACGAACAACAACAACAACAACATCAGCATGGGGTTTGGTACGTAACATCCTCAACACTTTGCCTCAGAACAGGCACCACTGAACACCATCACAGTGACCCGGCAGCGCTGCAGCATCTCATCTGACGAGTTGCCTCACTGGTGACTTAATACCGATTGCTCCTGGTGAATTGCTGGAGGAAGGGCTGTCACTGGTCAAAGCTGGGTATAGTCATCTATGGGGAACTGGTCAAAGCTGGGTATAGTCGTCTATGGGGAACTGGTCAAAGCTGGGTATAGTTGTCTATGGGGAACTGGTCAAAGCTGGGTATAGTCGTCTATGGGGAAATGGTCAAAGTTGGGTATAGTTGTCTATGGGGAACTGGTCAAAGCTGGGTATAGCTGTCTATGGGGAACTGGTCAAAGCTGGGTATAGTTGTCTATGGGGAACTGGTCAAAGCTGGGTATAGTCGTCTATGGGGAGCTGGAATGAGCGGTGTGGAAGTAATGCTACTAAATACGATGAAATAAGGTGGAAAAAAAATTGGTCAACAAGAACAAAGAAAAAAAAAAAAACGAGAACAGAGACATACCTGTTCTTTGGATAAAACCATTTTGCTGGTAACACATTCCTACCAACTTACAAAGCATACCATCTGAGCCCAACTGATTTTTTTTTTTTTTTTTTTTTTTTAGCTCATTCGGGTTTGTCTGGTCTGTAGAAGTCCTCAGGGAGGAAACACGTCGCCAGGCATCCCAACTTCCTGACAAAAACTTTGAAAAAAAATTTTTAACTGTGGAAGGGAGGAGTGGAAATGGAAGGTGCAATGGAAAGTGGGGGGGGGGGGGGGGGAGCAACAGGCAGGGCCCTAGAGCACCTGTTTCTTATCACAATTCAACAGATTTGCTACCCTGAAATACACTGTCAGTAAATTTCCATGAAGATTTTGTATTACTGGTGTACAAATATCAGGGTGTGGGGGTACAGCTCCTAGACTTCCAGCAGCAAAAGAGGAAATCAGCTTGAAGAAGAACAGGGATCATCTTGGGGGTGGGGGGAAGTAAATCAGCTGAACAAAAGAGGTGATCAGCCGAGAACAAGCGGAAATCAGCTGAAATTCGTGAAAAAGGAACAGTTGACATGCCCCATTGCTTCCGTAGCTCCATGTGTTTGTTCTATTTGTTCAGTGTTCAACTAATCCAACTTTTAGCCCCTTTCACTCTTCATGGCAACTGTAGTTGGTCTACCCCATCAGAGGGGTTGCACTGATTACCACATGTCAACAGACAGAAGAAAAGAGAAAGAAATCCAGGACACTGGCAGCATACAAAAAGGAAAAAAAAAAATGTACAATTTACATGTACATGTTGCACTTGCAACAACAGTTTGCCTGATTCTACACTTGAATTCAGCCATGTACGCAGACAAGACAACACGCACACACACACACACACACACAGACAAATAAATACAAGAATGACATGAAGACTGCATGTATATTTCTTGCTTACATTTACAAATTGCATACACACACACACTCGCACAGAGCTTAATGGTGAAATAAAATATAACATTTCCTTGCCTGCACATACAATTATGCATACATGGACCACAACACACACACACACACACACACACCAACACACACACACACACACACACACCGAAGTAGCAGACCCATGGTAAACATGTAATATACACTATACATGGCAAAGGTTTATTCCCTTTTGACGTACCATACCAATGCTACCAATACAATGCTTAAAAAAAAAAAAGATTAACAACAACGAAAAATCCACTCATATGATTGTTTCACTTTGTATAATGGAGATATGATGATAATGGCGTTTTAAACGAACAATAGAAACAAAAACACCCTGCTGTGTGCACTACTAGCTACATTGTACAATGTGTGAATACCAACTGTAAAATAGGATTATCAATGAAACCATTAACATGTACGTCGATTCTTCTTCCCCTTCATTCATCGTTAGAGCTCCCAAATTCATGACAGTGTAGGTGAGATGTTGACTTATGATACCTGTTCAATCCCATCACTACATCAGCCACATTCTGCCTGTGAGCACAGGATGGACTGTTTCTCTCTGTGGATTCTGAAGGGGGATGGAACGCAACCACACTGACGGCACTGGACACCAAGCTCCACACTGACAACAGCACCCTGGGGGGTCTGCAGAGCATGGCAGACTTCCATCTGAAATGCTGGATTGGACGTCTGGGGGCAGTGAACGAGGAAGGAGCAGGAGGATTTTAAATGAAAGGTGCGCATGCATGTCCCCGGGCTGGTTTCGTGCCTGGATTCATACGAGGGACCTTGGTTGGAAGTTTCCCCCTAGAGTCTCGGGAACGGGGTTTGTGGGGTCTGCATAGAAGTTGGTTCCAATGAGAAATGTGCCATCTGACAATCCCTCGTGGGAACTGAACCCAGGACTGTTGAATAAAGAGAACAACGCTTTGAACCTCCAGACCAGCAGACCCACTGTCTGCTGACCTGCTGAGGCCATTATCACACCTTGCAGCCACATACATCTGACAAACACGGCACACTGTCTGCCCAACCCACTGGGGCCACCTTCGCACCTTACCGCCATGTGTCTCTGACAAACATGGCACACTGTCTGCCCGACCTACTGAGGCTGTCTCCGCACCTTGCAGCCATGTGTCTTTGACAACCAACCACATACTGCCCGCCTACCAAGGTCATCATCACACCTCGCCGCTACACCTACCTGACAAACTCGACACCCACTCCTGGTAGTGGAGAAGATGCAGGGGGTGGGAGGAGGGCACTCTGGTTATGTTCATGCTGGAAACTGTTTTTCTTTTCCGTTCATGTTACTGAAGTGAACAGACCAGTCTACCCACAGATTCACTCACTGGAAAGTGAAGGCAGCAGTGATCTAGCTCACCAGGTTTAATATTTCGCACTCTCTCTCTTTTCATTTAGCCTCTGTTACTTTGTTCCTCCCCGGTCCCATCCATCTACTCCATGAGCTATGAACGAGTTTCATCACCCTTTTTAAATCAAGCAAATCACTCCCCAGCGATCAGACCCTTTCAAGTCTGTGCCAAAAGGATGTGCAATGGAATCTCCATTTGCAACTCCTATGTACGATGGCTCCCTCCTCAAAACGAAACGTATGCAACAAATCATTTCTCTTCACGGGATACTATTCTCAACCTCTGTAGGACAATTCTTTCCTATTTTGGACAGTGACTGACCAACTCAGAGTTGATTACCACCTTGTCCTTACTTTTTCAAAACTGATTGACAATGTCAGTCTCTTAGCAAACCAATTCTTTACTTCACACACTGCTCTCCTCCCCCCACCTGGCTTGGAATCTAATCACACAATTTCTGAGGATTTTGACATTTTGTGAACTGAAAGTAAAATTAGTTCATGGTCATTACAGAATTTTTATGCTGTTCTCGAGTGTAACATTTCGAACAGCAGACGACTGCAATCTTCACATGGCGCAGTCGTTACAGCTGCAGAGTCTCACGGTGTCTCGCGGAAATCAATCTGGTTACTGGAACAGTTGAAAATTGGGTGAAAGTTTTAACCAGAAATGAAATGGTAAAAACAGCGAAAGCCATTTCTGCAAGTTCAGGAGTGGGGAATAAGCAGGTACAGTGGGTTATATAAAGACAAAGAACAAATTTCACAGAGATGAAGTATTATTGGTGAAAATGCCAAAAGCGTACGAGCAACCTCCTCCCCCAACACCCCCCCCCCACCCCCCTCCACTCCTCCCTTCCTCTGAAAATGACAAGACCTAAGTGACAGAATGCCCAAGTTGTTCTTTGCTGTATTTATACTGGTCAGCCCACCTCACAGCAAAGACCCCTCTCCACAGCAATTCATTTCTTTTTCATGACAAGGTTGTTGCCAAGATTCCACACTGCCGTGCTCCTGTGTGTGATTAGCAGCTGTCAGCACCAATGCTGCCGACAAAGCTTAGATGATTCATCTTCACAGCTAGCCACTCAGACTGTTGGTTAGGCAACTTCCCTTGCACCATCTTTGGATCCACGAGTACAGGCTGACAGATGTCCTCTAACATGGATTACTCTTTACTGTTTTTGGTTGTTGTTCTTGTTACTGTGTATTTCTTTACAGCATTTTCCTCCCGTTTCCCTATTCTGCCCTTTGCTGAGTGCCTTAAGGGCCTGTTGAACAGGGATTTTCTTGCGGTGGTGGCGAGAACACTACCAAGTTATCACAATGTCAGTGGAAAGTCTCCGTCAGACACGACAGATGGACCAGTGCTTCCAAGCCAGGCTACACCAATGAGTCTCGACAGGCGATGAAAGCCAAGTCCAGCTATCAACTATCACACTGAACAGGTGTGCCAGAGTTTTGCACTTTTTTTTTGTTTGTTTGTTCCGTTTTTTTTTTTTGTTTTTTTTTAAATTTGGTTTGTTATGAGAAGACAGTCAAAACTCAACGTGCCTGATTGCGCGTCAAACAAGCATTGTTTTGTTTTTTTACTCGTTTCTTGCAGTAATTTGCATTTTGACTCCTCTTCATTAATGTTGCAGTTCGTTTCAGTCTTCCATGAAACAAAAGTTGACTGTGTGCACGGCAGGTTCTGATGGTTCTCTCATGTTGTCAGGGAAGGGCTGGACTTTAATGTTGACCCTTTCACATCCTCTCATTCATTCTTTCCTCCCCCCCCCCCCACCTCCCCTCTCCCACACTTCTCCCTCCCATGCTAATCCATGGGGAGAAGGATGGGAGGGGGGAGATGATGTATGAACATGACATGGAATAATCGATCCTGATAACTACACTTTACACATAGCGTAGGTGTATTCACTGATTTAATCATGCTAGTATGAGAGAGAGAGAACAAGCAAGAGTGACTGAGAGAGCAACGGTAAATTTGCGCACAAACTCTTCATGTTCGGAGAGCTTCGCATTACAAAAATTAAAAGTTATTCAAATTCCAACAACCACGTTTTCTGCGTGGCTCAAGAGACTAAAACCTGGAGCTGGATTTCCTCTACAACAAGCAGTCTGCTTCAGAGTCACAAGTCATTCCCAGAGCAAGACAACAATTCTAGAACCATCCTTTCTCAACATAAGCCTTGCTTTATCACTGAGCTCCGAAGCACACTTTTGAATGGGCCAAGATGGAGGCGAGGTAAGGAATAGGTGTATGAAGAAGCACAATAATTATCTGACGTAATTTAAGCAAACAGGTGCGAAGGTTAAAATGGAAAACTGCAGTTGACAGACTTGCCAACTGTCACCTTCAAAGCCAGTGTGCAAGGGGAATAATTCAAATCATAAGTGCTGACTGATTTTGTTTCAGTTTGTATCTTTCTCAGCTGTTGATAATCAGCTTTCGTAGGTAAATCAAGCGTAAATCTAGACAGGCCTTTGGAGATCTCTGGAAGTCACCATCACTCTTGATGTTTCCTGTAAATGGTCTTCCATAAAGAAGGATCGATCCCTTTGGTTAGAAAGTGATGGTGAAAACATCCTCCACAATCTACAACCGATCCCTTTGGTTAGAAAGTGATGGTGAAAATATCCTCCACAATCTACAATCGATCGCTTTGGGTTTGAAAATGATGGTGAAAATATCCTCCACAATCTACAATCGATCGCTTTGGTCAGAAAGTGATGGTGAAAACATCCTCCACAATCTACATTCGACTGCTTTGGGTTTGAAAATGATGGTGAAAACATCCTCCACAATCTACAATCGATCCCTTTGGGTTTGACAGTGATGGTGAAAACATCCTCCACAATCTACGATCGATCCCTGTGGGTTTGACAGTGATGGTGAAAACATCCTCCACAATCTACAATCGATCCCTCTGGGTTTGAAAGAGATGGTGAAAACATCCTCCACAATCTACAATCGATCCCTCTGGGTTTGAAAGAGATGGTGAAAACATCCTCCACAATCTACAATCGATCCCTCTGGGTCTGACAGTGATGGTGAAAACATCCTCCACAATCCACAATCGATCCCTTTGGGTTTGACAGTGATGGTGAAAACATCCTCCACAATCTACAATTGATCCCTCTGGGTCTGGCAGTGATGGTGAAAACATCCTCCACAATCTACAATCAATCCCTCTGGGTCCGACAGTGATGGTGAAAACATCCTCCACAATCTACAATCGATCCCGTCACTGGGCTCCGCAACACTCGATCCTGGTGAGAAAACATCCTCCACAATCTACAATCGATCCCTCTGGGTCTGACAGTGATGGTGAAAACATCCTCCACAATCTACAATCGATCCCTCTGGGTCTGACAGTGATGGTGAAAACATCCTCCACAATCTAGAGCGATGCCCTCCTGCTGATCAGCGTGCCACAAGAAGCTTGGGCTGTCTTCTGTTCCTACGTCATTTTACTACGACTGACGTAAAAATGCTTGCCTTTGTAGAGTGTGAGAGTACGAGACAGACAGACTGGCAAACGTTGGTGAGGGTGAACATCAACTGTCACTCCTCTCTGCGCCCACCTTCATGGCAAGTCAGTGTGAATGCACCAGAGCTGCTTTAGACTAACACCTTCAACCAAACCTCACAAAGAAAACCACACAACGTTAACTGTTGCTTAGAAAGAGCCAGGATGACAAGAGGACAGAAGATGTACAGTAATAAAAAGTAGAAAAAACCAGGGAGACCACCGCATGGCCAAGATCACTACATAACCCCCCATCCCACCTTTAACCAAAACAAAAAACAACAAATAAAAGCTCTCTTACGATCAACAATCTGTACCATATTGTCCAGCCCCCCCCCCCCCCCCCCCCCCCCCCCCCCCCCCCGCCTTACTGCGGGCTGACCTAAACTAAGGGGCCAGGACTTGGCCTGTTCATTTGTCAGGGTTGATGGGATGGTAGAAGAAGGCTCCCCGACTCATCGACAGGGACATGGGCATGGCCAGCGAGGTCAAGTGGCCGCCCATCGCCTGGTTGTGCATCACGGGGCTCCCTCCGTGACTCCCAGCATGCAGCAGCACTGACGCACCACTGCCCCCTTGATGCGAGGCTGGCGGGGTCGGAGTGGGGGTCGGGGTGTGGGCGGCATTGGGCTGGCTGTGTTGTTGTTGCTGCTGCTGCTGCTGCGGTGGTTGTTGCTGTTGTGGTGGCTGCTGCTGCTGGTTCTGGGAGAGGGGCTGAGCGGGGGCGTTGGAGGAGGAGGAGTGGGGGCGGGGAGAGCGGTCCTTGCTGGCAGCGCGGATAATGGCCAGGTCTTCGTCGATGCCACTGTGCTTGGCCTTGTGCTTGTTCAGGTGCGCACTCTGCCCAAACGTCTTACCACATATCCCGCACTCATAGGGCTTTTCTCCTGCAACACATGTTCATCACCCCATGACAAATCTTAACGAGTGCCACCCATGACAAACAACAGGAGTGCCACAACAGACACATGAACAATGATAGTGGTATTCTCTTCTCTGTGTGTGCATATGAGACTGTAACAAACAGGCTTGGCAAATCAGTGTGCATGTTGTATGAATAAACAAAAGATTGTGAAAGGAACAGTGTTTTCATTTGAACATTATGTTTAAGATACACTGAAAATACAGCATGAATAATCTGATATAAGGTTTAGTTGTCATCAAGTGCATGTAAGTCGCCAAAATTACCACTTTTTGGCCTTGTCATGCAACCAAAAACAGCCATGTTGCTCAGTTGCTGTGATCCACTATCAGTTTTGTGACAACGTGTTTGAACAAATGCAAAAAAAATTATGACTGAAGAGCGGGATAATAAAAGAATGCTTTTATAACAAAAGGGGAAAAAACGCCTTAAAATAGACTGGTTTTGTCTTTTGAGGAATTACAGAGGATGATGAGGACTTACGGAGGATGGTGAGGACTTACGGAGGTTGATGAGGACTTACAGAGGATGATGAGGACTTATGATTTTCTCAACACCCCAACAATGCAGCTTACAGTTCCGCACAGTCTGCAAATCTGCCAATCCGACGTTTATTCTGACTTGGCATTTGAATATTATTCTTTCCTAATTTATCTTTGAAAGTCTCTGAGTTATTTTGAAGGATGAAAGTTGAAACTCAAAATTCTGGGCGATCATAAGAATTCATGTACATTTGTCCCCATCATTTAATTGTTAAAAATTTCACAAATGAAAATAGTCTAAAGTTGGCAATCGCGTGACAAACATCAATTTAAAACGAGGCTCTAAGATTGCTGATCAGACCAGCATATTAGTTTCTGTTTCAAAATCCCAGGCTTTATATGGCTTAAACAGGTCATAAATGTCCCGATCGGCACACACTTTCTGTGCCATTTCACCTTTATCGATATATTTTGGCCATAATAAGGTTCACACAGATTTCAACCCTTTCACTGCTATCATATTTTGCTGAGGCCCATGCTGGACGAAACAGAATGAGTGTTGAATCATGACGAACAGCGTTCATCAATTAAGCATTGCAGACAACGTTTCTATGACGAATGCCGTTTGTCAACAGCGCAGTGAAGAGGTTAAGTACCAACAAGCAGAAAAGATGCAGGGAGCAAAAGTTTGCTCCATGTAAATGCGTGAAATTTTGAAACGGCACCTCACACTTCATTCTCATTTGCCAGGCTGTCATGCCAGACAAGCCCTAACATGGAACCCCCAAGGAAAACGAAAAAGAGGTCGGCCAAGGAACACCTGACGCAGGGACCTGGAAGCAGACATCAGGAACATGGGGATGACTTGGAACCAGCTGGAGTGAGACGAGCCCAGGACAGAGATGCCTGGAAGTCCCTGGTTGGTGGCCTGTACCTCAGGAGGGGTAATAGGCGATGATGATGTGGCTGTCATGCGCCTGTTGTAGCAATGCCAAGATGGGAATCGGTCCACGTTCGTCTCACTCAGTCATGTGACATTTCATTCTCGTTTGCAAGGCTGTCATGCGCCTGTTGTAGCAACGCCAAGGTGGAAATCGGTCCGCGTTCGTCTCACTCAATCATGTGACATTTCATTCTTGTTTGCAAGGCTGTCATGCGCCTGTTGTTGCAACGCCAAGGTGGAATCTGTTCACGTTCGTCTCACTCAAACATGTGAACAGCAGCAGTCAACAAACTGTGCCTGTCAATGCCACCAAAGTTTATTTTCACACATGTATGATCGGCTTTCGACCAACTTTTGATTCTTAAACAAAAGACAAGACTTGTCTCCGCATGACTCGAGGAAGAACAGAGTAACGTCCGTTTGCTTTATCACAAAACGGTCAAAAGAGCTTGAACAAGAAGTTTTGGGGGCACATTAAAAAACTACCCTTCTTCAATACATGATGGTAATCAACTCTTCATATCCATTCTCTCTCTCAATTATTCACTGACAGGTCCACTCATACAGTGACACATTGTAATAACAGAATAACAACAGCAACAACACACACACACACACACAATGGCAAACGCTAGTACAATCACTGATTCAGTGACACATTTTCATTTTTTAAAACCCCTCAGAACATGCAGACTGACAAATATGTGTAAATAACTCACACAAACACACTACAATGTCATAAAACGCGCACACACACACACACACACACACACACAGACACACACACACACATAAGGCACGATGATATGGTCTTCACGCATTGAAAACAAGATGACGGATTTCAAATACGAGTGGCGCGAAAACCTGAATCGGAACACAGAACACGCACACGGGGGGGGGAGGGGGGGGGGGGGGGGAAGGAAAAATTTGCTATACGGAATTCCGTATCAATATGGAAGGTCTCCCATCCCTGGGGGTGGGTGTAGGAGTGGGTGTTGGGATGGGTGGGTTGAGGGGTGGGGGGTGGGGTGATGGAATAAAAAGAACCCCTAAATCACTTCAGTCATGAAATACCCAACACAGTCCCGTCTAGGTTTGTGAAGCAAACAAGACCTGTTTGAAGACATTCACACTTCCTACTCACACAACATACACACACAGATGCTCCACTGTCAACTATACATCGTGTGACATGCTGCTAATGACATATTACATACTTTTCGCACATCTACCCAGACTCCAAATCTAGAAAAATACTGTCCATACCTCAGGAACATAAAACAGTGCAGGGCATGCACACACACACACACACACACACACTCTCATACACACATAGCCTCACAGGGTCCACAAAAAGCACATACGCACACCAAGACAACACACCCGGCCCACACACTCACCTGTGTGAGTCCGCATGTGCCTCTGCAGAGCGCTGAAGTAGCGGAACTCCTTATGGCAGATTTTGCACAGCTGCCCAGGGATGGCCGCTCCAGATCCCGAGGTGGAGATCTTCACCTTTAACGACGGCAGTGGTCCCGACCCCCCGGCCGGCTTGTGGCCCTCCTCCTCGCTGTTGGACTCGCTGTTGTTACAGGAATTGCCCCCGCTGGACTTCTTGGCCTTCTTGCCCCGCTTGCTGCTGTCCTCTTGGTCGAAGGTGTGGTACTGGGGTAGTCCTGAGGATGACCCTGAGGGAGGCGGGGGCACCATCGTGGGCAACGTAGGGGGCACCCCCTGCAGAGCATTGTGGTGATGGAAGGGGCTCCCCGACAGTGCGATAGTTGACAAGGTCGGCAGTGCCGACAACGGGGGCGAGAAGGTCATGGCGGAGACAGGGGGTGGGGACAGCGGGGTCAGGTTGGTGGCTCCCCCACTGCTGGCAGAGAAGGAGGACGTTGGGAGGGGTTCGTCAGGGAGCGGGGAGGTGGTCTGGCAGGAGGATTCGGTAGTCTTGGTCCGCTTCTTCTTCTTGCCCATCTTGGGTATGTACGGCACGCCCTTGCAACCTTTCTTCTGGTGAGACTGCATGTGGGTCAGCTGGGTGAAGCCTCGCATGCACCCTGGACACTCGTACGGCTTCTCTCCTGGAACACCCGGTGACACACGATGTTAAGTTAATACAAAACACAAGGCAACTGAATGATCCGTGGAGAATCTTAAAAGAAATGCTGCTTTAGTTTGCACAAACGCTATCAATATTGTTGATGCTCATCATTCCATGAAACATTATCATTACCATCGGCACTGGCTTATCCATTTCATCAAAAAAAACAAAACAAACTTCAACCGTTGTAGGACTGCTGTCATTCTTGGTACTAGTGCAGCATGTAACGAGGAAAAAAGATAAAAACACCACAGAACAAACACAACACAAGGATAACAATGTAAGTTCACGTTTTACATAAATCTGGTTACCATGGCAGTTACTGACATACTGCCTACCTTCTTGACTGAAAATTCTGGAATGTGGGGTTGAAGAGGACGGGATGGGCAGAAGAAGGGGGCCTTTGAATTTCTGACTGAACACATTTTTTTCTCCCCTATTGTTTCAGCTGACCAATGTGGGGTTTGAAAAGAAAATTTCTGCATTTTCCACATCATACAATTGCTGAAAAGAAAAAGAAAAATCACATTTGGTCTTTATTCCTGATTTTTTATTTACCTTGTTAAAAGAAAAAAAAAATGACCTTCCAAACACACATTTTAAAGCAAAGTTTTCACATTCTGGATATCTATATGAATCATGGACATGGCGAATAATTTCTATAACACGGAAATTCAAGAACAATTCTGGAGAGTTTTCAGCTTTGTGGAGCTGGTTAAGCCCCAACTGCCACTGCTCAAATTAATGAAAACCTGAAACAAAGCACACACACACACGCACGCACGTGTGCACGCGCACGCACGCACACACACGAACAGAAAAAAGGAGAAAACTCTGCAAAAAAGATACCACACAAGAAGCCTCAGCCAGGAAGGAATCCCAAACAGGATGATGACATGAGGAAAATACAGCCTTTAAAAGTGCTGCTTCTTGCTGGCAAATGGAAAGAGCTTTCAGGACATGGAGCAGGCGCTTTCTGCCTGGGCTCAGGTGGACATACCGAACAGGCAGAATATCGATCAGATCTGACTTTGAGAATCTCATAAATCTCTGGAGGTAACACCACAATCCTTTGCTCATTAACAATGTTATCACTGTTATCAATGCTGTTCATTATCCCATTCAGGTCCAAAACAATTCCAGTGTTCCGCCCCTCCCCCCCCCCCCCCATCACTAACTGCAATTTTTCGTTTCAATTTCAAGAATGAAACTCTACGCTCTTCTGATTATTGTTATTTTAGCTGCTCTGTAATATGCAGAGGCAGCCTTTGAAACAGCTTGACAAGTCGTTCTGCAGACCACGCATTCACCCCACCCCCCCCCCCTCCCCCCAAAAAAAAAACTGTTCTCATTCAAAAAAATCAAAACATCTCATAATAAATAAAGAAAAATGCTTATTCATTAACAGTGGTTATTTTTTATATGTGCCCGTGTCTGAAGATATTGTAGGTGTTCATCCAATTTAAAGACAGAACCTCAACCATCTCAGACATATTTGCTGTACATACTATACAGCTACAAATGGCACCATAGGAACAGTTGTTACTTCAGCCAAGAATGTTTCACTGTCCTACATACTACATACATAACACAGCTATAAACAGCACCAAAAGAACATTTGTTACTTCAGCAAAGGAGACTGCTTCACCACCCTGCATTAGTTTGTTTGTACCCCCCCTACATACTACACACGAAACACAGCTATAAATAGCACCAAAAGAACATTTGTTACTTCAGCTGAGGAGATCGTCTCACTGTCCTCCATTAACTGTCTGTTATTTGTTTGTCAGCAAATCAAGACTCAAAAACCAACTGAACTAATTCCAATGAAAGTTGGTGGAAAGTTGGATAGTGGGCTCCTTGGAAAAACAACTGATGAAGTTTTGATGCAGATCTCGTTCAAAGGGCGGGTCAAGAATCCGTTCGGCAAGACTACTATTTACTTTGCAGTGGACATGAACGCTGCGATGTTACCATTAAAGACCTGATAACTATCCAAGAAGTAAAACATTTTCATGGAATCTTTCTAGAGACAGATAGGTTCCCATTTTGTTTTACCCACATCATAATTTAAAAAAAAAAAAAAAAAAAAAAAAAAAGATACTGGAAGTAGCTCTTCCAGTCTATAACCTATTATTACTCCCCCAGGCTGAATTACGATTTATTTTCATTCTTAACTAAGACCTTTTCTTTTTTTGTTGTTGTTGTTGTAAACAGACCAAATAAATAAAAGCCTTCCTTTTTTTTTTTTCCTCCCATACAAAAGCATGCACACACATACACACTTTCTTTTGTGGCTTTACATTTTGATGAATATGGATCAAAGGGCGGATGCAGGGTCTGTTTGACCGTGGCAGAGGTCTACGTTTTCCTGAATGCTTGTCCAGGTTCATCAGTTTTACATCAATATCCTGCTAAGCCATCAAAATTTACTCTTTTTTTTTTCATGTCTGCCACATTTTAAAACTGATTTCTGTTGAGGGTTTTGGCTTAAAAAACAACAACCCCAAAACAAGCGAACTTCTTCTGCGTACGCAGGCTGATACTCCTGCGGACACTCCCTGTACAGACAGGCAAGATCAATCCCATCTGCCCAACAAAGGGAGTGGAGTTTTGTGTGTATGACGGTTTTTTATCCCGCCATCAAGGCAGCCATACTCCATTTTCGGGGGAAAAAACAAACAAAAAGCAAGCATATCCTGGTCTTTCTGAAAACTTAATATTTGCTCTTTTCAACGACATACGACCGGGCCCTGTACAAAACTTGAGGACTTTCCTGCCAAAGCAAACGCAAAAGGCTTATCGCCCACTGCAGGAAAATCCACACTCTCCATGCTTTCCCTCGAGACCAGTAACATGACTCCAAATGCCCATCAGGTTACAAAACTTCTGGGCGAATTATCCACTACATACTTTATTTCAATTTTTGTGATATAAAAAAAAAGTGATAAATTGGGTCAGAATGCACTCCATTCCAATCATGCGCATTCATCTGAACACACACTGACACATGTTACAAAAGGAAACAAAAAACAAAACAAAAACGCACACAAAAAACAAAACAAAAACGCACACAAGCATAAGAAAACATGTCCTCCCCCACCCCACCCCCTCCAAAAAACAAAACAAAAAAAAATTAAACAAACAAACACAACACACACACACAAACCAACCAACCAACCAACCAAAACCATAACAATGGAAACTTCAAAAGCATCAATAAATCATAGAAAATCAGGGTTGCTGTTCAAATAATCGGCAAGATTTCTCTGATTCTTGAGCACAGGACCTCAATCCAATGACTCATTTTTGAGGAAAGAAAGAGAGAAAGAGAAAAAAAAACACTTGAAGGTGCGGGTGGGACCCAGAGAAGTACTGTCCTCTAATGCCTGAACAAACCAGTTGGGAGAAATCCTGCACCACCCTTGGAAGCCTGCACTGTGTTCACATAGGATGCAGGCACGCACTGGGCATTCTATCGAGATGTCAAGGGGCATAACTGCTCCCTGGCAGATGCCATTGTGTAATGGCCACTGGATGTGACACGACAGAACCCCCACAAGAGCTTTGAACTGGAGGTTTCCTCTTTCAAAGAAATATTACCTTTGGGAATGAATACAGGCAAGGGAAGCAACTCTTCTTATATCCTATATACTTTTTTACACTTTACATCGATGGCTGAAGTTACATACAACATAAAAAGCATAAAAACCACTACATTTTTCCAAAATTTCATTCATTTCAGTTGCCCTATAACTGAGAGGAAAAAAAGGGGGGGGAAATCTGCTATCCACGATAAACAGACATTAGTGTGTGTGTGTGTGTGTGTGTGTGTGTGTGTGTTGTGTGTGTGTGTGTGTACGTGCGTGCATGGTGTGTGTGTGTGTACGTGTGTGAGTGTGTGTCTGTGTGTATGTGTGTGTGTGCGTGTGTGTATGTGTGTGTGCGCGCATGTCTGTCTATATCTACATGTGCATGAGTGTTGTCTATTAACTTGTTCCTGCTCAGCATCTAAATTATAAAATGACCCTCTGGACCTGGTGTGGGGCTCCCTGGAATCCTGAAAAAAAAAAAAAAGAAACGAACTTGGGACCCCTAACAATTCTGACCCAACAGAAGCCCAGCATCCCTTGTTGGCGCACTTCAACCGCAAGCACAGGACACCAGATGAGAATGGTACGAACGGAAACAAACCAAGCGAGTAACAGCCGTTAAACATCCCTGGACAGTCGGAGCACCGGGTTAAGAGCCAGCAAGTCTGTTTCGCAGCGAACTGGTTTGCACTCCTTACAACCACCACGGTAAACAGTGAAGCTGACTGCTGAGTAAGTATTGAAATTTTAAACTGTTGAGTAGCACCCCCCTCCCCCACCCCAGCCTCCCCAATTTCCTGAAAATGCTTTCGTAGAGGGCTGAGTTACCATTACCATCGATCCCCTCACCAGTGTGAGTGCGCTGGTGGCGCTTCAGCTCGCTCTCAAAGACAAACTCCTTGTGGCAGTAGGTGCACTCCAGGACGCGGCGACCCTTGGTGTGCAGCTTGGCGTGGGCCAGGAAGTTCTCATAGGAGGTGAAGGTCATGTTGCAGACTGAGCACTGCGGCAGGTGCTTGGGCTGGTGTGTGCGCTTGTGGGCCGCCAGGTGGGTGGCCTGCGTGAAGCCCCGCCCACACTCGCCGCAGTTGTACGGCTTCTCCCCTGGAAGGAAGCAAGGAAGGAAGGGAAGAAGGAAAGAAGGTTTATTCAGTTTATTAAAGGTTTATTCAGTTTATGAAAGAAGGTTTATTCAGTTTATTAAAGGTTTATTCAGTTTATGAAAGAAGGTTTATTCAGTTTATTAAAGGTTTATTCAGTCTATTAAAGGTTTATTCAGTTTATCAAAGGTTTATTCAGTTTATCAAAGGTTTATTCAATTTATCAAAGGTTTATTCAGTTTATTAAAGGTTTATTCTGTTTATTAAAGAAGGTTTATTCAGTTTATTCATTTATTATTACTTCCTTTTTTTCTTTCTTGATCTGATTTATTTCTAAGACTTGTTTGTTTGCTTTATTATTGTTTTGTTGTTATTTTTCAAATGTTTGCTGAGACTTCTTGTGTTTCTAGCCTTTGCTTATTTACTAACGCAAAGTTCGTGACCTCATATTTTTTAAACAGCATCTCTACAACCTCCAGTTCTAACTTCCAACAGGTACAAAGTTTATGGGTAGAACCACCCTAAAATCTGACCGCATGGCAGAGGGGTGGGAGTAGGCGAAAGGAAGTGCAGGAGAGGAATGACCGTTGCATTGTGACGGTCTCCTCATATGACTTTCCTTTGTTTAACGTCCTTATTTTTCTGTTTCCCCTCAGGAGAGGACGGGCAATAAGCAGTTACAAGCACATCCACTGTCACAAGACCGGCAATGTACACTTGTGTTCACAGGAACTCATCCACAGACTTCACCATGTCATCAAATGCGTCAAGGAAAATGCCAGCACATCAGGTAACCTTGTCTTTGACGTTTTACCGCATTGGCGCACACCTTCCTGAAAGTTCAGAGCGTTTTCACTGACCTCAGTGTTTTTGTGCAGTTCATATATTAATTTAATTTCTAATATGCACAACTTGGCGAAGCCTGAATTTCTGCCTTTCTTTAACTCTCTCTACTGCCGTCGGCAGGTAGAACTGCCGCCGATCTCAGCTTATACCCAGGAACCGTGGGCAGGGCACAGTCGCTGAACGCCTGGGGCAACCCCGGTGTCTCCCTTCTGTCCTTTTTTGGTCACTGACATCACACTTTATACATTAAATCTAACTGTTGTTGGTCTCCTTTTTAGTGAATTACCTTTCCTGGTACTATGACATTCACAACTTTCTCTTTACCAGTCAAGGCTTCTGATGAGGTCAGAACTGTGGAGGGGGAGAAGGGAATACAGGATTGGGAACCAGGCGATGGGAAGAGGAACAAAGCATCCTGTCAAATAATGTATCCAGGCAGCCCCATATTAATACCACTACCAGAAGGTCATTTTTCTCTACTCTGATAATTTTTTTTTTCAGTTATATCTTCATAAACTAGAGCTCATAACTACATACACACAACTGTGGTGATTTTCTATAGTAATATCATCAGAAACTAATAAAAGCATACATACACACACACACACACACACACACACACACACACACACACACACACACACACACACACACACACACCAAAGTCAGGATTTTTCCTTCCCAGCTTTTGGCAAGCAGTTCAAAAAAAAAAAAATTTACTTCCCAGATCAAAATTTGTAATTGCCCGACTCAGAATTTTACTAGCCAAATAATACAAAATACTACCTATTCCATGACAGATGTTTCACGACTTTTAACGGCACTGTGTATCATGCGAGAAAGGACAAAACTAGATAAAGCAGACATCCCCCACCCCACCCCCACTGCCATCACTCAACATCAACAAACATAACAAAGAAATGAAAACATAAGACACACTACAGCCTTTTCTCAGGTAACCAGTCATCTTCCAAGGGGGCAAAAATTACATACAACTGAAACAAATGTTACACTTTTCATCTCAAGCAACCACCTCTTATGGAAAACAAATCAACTGGAATTTTATAATCTCCATGAACTAAACGATAAAGTAGTCGCCCTGTTCAGCAATATGTGCCATGATGTGTTTCTTGCCGACAGAATGAGTCATGGGTGCTCCTTTTTCTAACCAATGGAGCCGGGCAACATGCCTGATTTTCCCCCCAACAAAGAACTTCACAAACAGATGGTGCACATCATCACCTTCAATAAACTATATGCCAGCTATGTAAACATTTTCATATTTAGGGAATAAATCCTCATCGGCATCTTTTTGTCATCTTCGTTCTCTTGGTTGGAGCTGCTGCCTCAAAAGTGTTTGCCTTCAAGCGCTTCATGGTGGTACAAAATATCATATGTTTTGAAAACCTGCGGTGCTGGAAACACAACTTCACTCTTCATGACATACTGCACAAACGGATGGCCGGACTGGAAATACTTCCAAGAGGTGATGCTGTTGCAATGAGTAGCATCTTCTGTGATCATCTTCATGGAGAGTGAAGTTTTATTTTCGCCTGCTAAGTCTTATCTCTAGTTCTTTCCATGGCAAATAAAATACTGCCCACTTTCAAGGCAGTGCACATAGATACATACGGAGAAACACACACTGTCCAAACACACAGAGACTAAGGAAGAAACAAAAGTTGACTGCAGGATTCGTTGTAAAATGAAAAAATAATAAAGTTTATAAAAACCTTCTGGTGGTAGTAGAATCCGTTAGTGAGAACACTGACGTTTCAAGCCATAGGCCTGTTGTCAAAGTGAAAAGGAGAGGACAGTGTAGACAGGAAAGCCTCTGTGAGAACTGGGTGAGAACACAGAGACTAGTTTTCCAAACTCTTTCTTTTTTTTTTTCAATTTGTGCAGAGATTTGTCCAGAAATATTTAAAGGCTTTCTTTTTTCATTAGCGTGAGAGCTAAAAGATGTCTTTTAAAAAACATCTGACAAATAATACATTTTCTCAACAATTCTACACACACCAATTATGCAAGCACAAAAACCCGACACTTCAGTTTTAGAGTCCTGACATATTCTAGTATAAAACGGAAAGTCATTTGGATTCACACCTGTCCATTTAACACAAAACGAACATGGAAAAATTCTTAGTTATTTGCTAGGTCAACACCCTACCCCCCTCCCTCCCTCCCATCCCACCTTCCACCCCCCACATCAACATCCCTGTCCTCTCCCTCCCTGAACAGCCAAATGTCTATACTACTTTCACTATATGTAAAACTCACACACACAAAGTCTTTCCAGGCAGGACAGCACATTGTGAACAAGCTCATTGTGTTGGGGACCCAGCACTGTAGCATAATTCTTTTATCCTCTGTTCTGACATTAAATGTTGCAGAAAGGCCAAAACTGACAAAACCTCTCTTTCCAAACATTTCCTCTTCGTTTGGAACCCGACAATCTTTTTTGAATGCATCATCATCTTCATTAAAACAAATTGTGCACAAGAAACAAAATGCTGCCATTGAAAACTTACTCTAAATATCAATAATTTTAATAATATGTTAAAACGTGCAAATTCCCTGAATATCTTTAACACATGCATTGTGAGATTTTCAAATTGTGAACTTGTGGTCCACAAAAAAGGGCTAAAAACCGTGACAAACACACACACACACAAAAACTAGAAAATCCATTATTCATCAGATGCATACAAGCTGAGCTATGGAAATTACTTGTGTACACAAAGTCCATTCCAACAGCTGTCGACACGACCTGTCACATGTAATAACGCGCCTGGAAAGAAAACGGTCAGGAAAACAAAACAAAAAGAGCAGAACACATTCTTTGCAACTTTTTCGAGTTATTCCACCCATTTCTCTCATACTGGATTTCAAACAAACGCATGTAACACAGATTACTGATGAAAAAAAAAAAAAAAAAAAAAAAAACAGATAGACAACCGTGAAGCATCCTCACGACAGAAAACACCATTTTTATCTTGTTGTTTTCTTCTTTATTTCAACTTCTGTCCAGGGATCACAGCCGGCGGCATTTTCAAACTGCTCTCCCAATGAAACAGTTATTTTCATTCTCTGGCACAGATTCTGGCCCTGCCTCATGAAGGAATCGGCTGCACCTGCAGTCAGTGCCACAACATTGTTGGGAAATGCTGAGACAAACATGACAAAGTGCATGTACATATGTGCCTGGTGTGCAAGCGATAGCCTCATGTTCATCTATCCGAGTGACCGCATGTGAGCTCGCAATACCGTCTGCATATGCATGCGTGTGAGCACAGGTCTGTTTCGCTAGACAATATGAGGTGTGTGTGCACATGAGAATATCATGTGTGTTGACATTTACAGTATGTCTGTGCCAGAAATGCTCAAAATAGAGTCAAATATAAACATATGCATGAAAACTGATACATGGCTCCATAAAATATACTACGTAAAAAAATAAGATGTAAGAATTTGTTTTACAAACTGAACACACACTGACATTTGGGGAAAGATAAGACAGTTTACATACGCACCACACACACACACACACAAAAAAATCGAATACACAATCCTCCTCCTCCTCTCTCTCTCTCACACGCGCGTGCGCACGCGCGCACACACACACACACACACACATGAAATACTGAACCTTCCTCAACTGACATACTGCTTGGCATCTGCTTCCATCATCCATGTAATCATTTCCTCCTATTCATTCCTCGATTTAAGAACTCCATTCAATCAGTAAGCAGATTTTATTCTCTTAAAAATGTCCAAATTAAGATACATTTCTTGTGTCGCTTCCTCTTGGTAATTCCGTGATTTAGAAATTCAACTGCTGAATAAGCAGACTTTACTCTCATAAAAAATGTCAAAATTAAGGTACATTTCTTACATTACTCCCTCTTAATAAAATGCACTGCAAACATCTAAAAAAAAAAAAAAAAAATTGTTGCATATTGAATGTGACTGAATTAAATGCCAGCAAAGGACAGACCAAAAAATCTGGTCACATGACCATAAAATTGTTTCAAAGATTTCTATTCGACTTATAACTCATCATTTTTTGCTACATATTCTGATGCTTCTCTTAAAACAAATCTTACATAAATGTTAGCAAACCGCCAAGAGAAACGTGGACAAACGAGTCACAAGACAAAACACTTTTCCTAAAACAAAATTCCCCTGTAAACCGTTCCACTTGTCACAGTATGAATAATGTTGCTTTCGTTTCACCCTCACTAAACTTCCAAGGCATGGCACCCAGTCGGCATGTGACACATGCTCCTATACCACACAGACTGCTTGCGTACTTTCATCACAGATGATTCAACATCATACAAACAAAATCATGTACAGAAAAAACGTCGATACTTATAGAGGCTAATATCCAGTCCCAGACAAAGGTTGGTACAAGTCCAATTTCATCCAAGTTGGCCACATGGGCGTAGTCACTGTCAGGTATTACCAGATGCTCATCGAAAGAAACGCTGTTGTATGATGTTGGTTGTTCAACACAGTTGTGTTAAAAACATGGCTCAATATACCTATTCATCCAATTGTCCGGAACAACTTAACCTTCTGGCGCACAAATGGAAATGCTCTCTTCACTTGTCCGCGGGGCGAGCAGTTTCTGACTGCGTCGATGAAAAGCAAGACTTAACAAGTCAACTGTAGCGCAGACCGATTGCAATTCCTACAATTCTTTTTCCACTTCCACAGCAACAGATTTTTGGCGTATTTAATTCAACTGAGCAAATGCATCGTTGCACTGAACATTCGATTTTCTCTGAAGACTAGCACAAGGCACATGTATATCAAGGAAGTGTTCTCTGAATTCCACTTTCAACATAGCTATTTTTACATGTTCAAGATTTTGTAATATGTTGTCCAATCCAAGTTGAAAAGATCTTCTAACTGATATTTGGTGGCTTTTTTTTTTTTTTCTATTTCACAGAATACCATATGTAACAACCAATGCCTTTTCAGTGTTGAAAAGTGATCAATCCCAGTTTTCTCTGCATTATGTCTCCAAGAAAATGATACTGATTTGTGTCCAACTGTTTGCCGCCACTGAATGGCGGTCTTGTAATAAACACACAGCAATGTGAGAATATGGGACTGAACAATAACTTGGGGTAAAGAAATGGCTAACGAAAGGAAAGAGCTATATCTAGCTCTCTGCAATGTCAATACATCACTCACAACAGCAACCATTCTCTCTCTGATGCTGGCAAATGACTTGAATTCAATGCCTTAACTAGTGAGTGAAAAATGGGACAGTTATTCACCCTCACCAAAATAAAACAAAAACTTATGGACATGGACAATGTCAGTTGCTATTTTTTTTAAACACCACCAACTTTTCTATTTGGTTTACACACACTTGTGTTCAAATGAACCGTAACAGTGGGCCACGGACTCACCACAATCCTCTTCAGGGGCTATGAGATTGAGCATGAAAAGGTTTTTCTTTCGTGAATCCTGAAACATGGTGAGCTGAAAGCTAACTATGGCACTGGCCACTGCGCATGAAAAGGTTTTTCCTTTGCGAATCCTGAACTACGGTGAGCTGAAAGCCAACTATGAGATTGCCCACCGAGCAGGAAAAGTTTTTCCTTTGTGAATCCTGAAACGTGGTGAGCTGAAAGCCAAAGTATGGGGTCAACAAGTTACTCCCCTTCTCCATCACACATGCACAATCCCCCCCACCCCACCCCCACCCCCTTCTCTCTCCCATGTCAACTGGCATCTCAGAACTGAAAACAAGAGCTGGAAAAGAGCAGTGTGCAGCAGATACCTTGTCCACCGCATGTCCACATGCAGGTCAAACACAGCAGACAGAGAAGTCACACCAGTCTTCTCAATGATAATTTTTTTCCAAGAAGACTCTGTTTCTACGTTCAAGTGGGTGTCCCCCAACCCCCCCCCCCCCCCCCCCCATCCCCACCTCCTTGCCCTCCCCTTCCCCTGCAGTTTTCATTCCATGTTCTCCTCCTCTTCCTTAGCCGCACCCCCCCCCCACCCCCTCCCCCTTCTCTCCTGGCTCACCTGTATGAGTGCGCTGGTGGCGCTTGAGGTCGAAGGGGTAGCTGAAGTCCTTGCCGCACTCCTGGCACTCCAGCTTCTTCAGCTTGGGCCGCAGGCTCTTGGACTGGCGGGGCTGCTTGGGGTCTTCACCTTGGTCCCGCGGGCGGCATACTTGGAGAACCACTTGCGCATGGAGGACAGGCTCTCCGCCTTGGCCGCGCTGCCGGAGCTTCCCTCCCCGGAGTTGGTGTAGCTGGTGAACCACTTCTTCTTCAGGCTGGGCTGGGAGCCCGACGTGCCATTGTCTCCGCTGAGGCAAAGGGAGAGGAAAGACAGTTTGTGTCACTGAAGTTGATTACAGAGAAGTTACCTGATCTATGAGGGAAAAAAGGTAGTTGTTTCACTCAATTCATTACAGAGAAGTTACCTGATCTATGAGAAAAAAGGCTGTTGTTTCACTCAATTAATTATAGAGAAGTTACCTGATCTATGAGAAAAAAGGTTGTTGTTTCAATCAATTAATTATAGAGAAGTTACCTGATCTCTAAGAAGAAATATAGTCGTTTTACTCAATTAATTACAGGGGAGTACCTGACCTATGAGGCAAAAAAGGTTGTTGTTTCACTCAAATTAATTACACAGAAGTTACCAGATCTATGTGGAAAAAAAGGTTGTTGTTTCACTCAAATCATTACAGAGAAGTTACCTGATCTATGAGAAAAAAGGTTGTTGTTTCACTCAGTTAATTACAGAGAAGTTACCTGATCTATGAGAAAAAAGGTTGTTGTTTCACTCAGTTAATTACAGAGAAGTTACCTGATCTATGAGAAAAAAGGCTGTTTTTTCACTCAGTTAATTACAGAGAAGTTACCTGATCTATCAGGGAAAAAAGGTAGTTGTTTCAATCAATTAATTACACAGGAGTACCTGATCTCTAAGAAGAAAGGTAGTCGTTTTATTCAATTAATTACAGAAGAGTACCTGATCTATGAGAAAGAAAAAGGTTGCTGTTTCACTCAATTAATTACAGAGAAGTACCTGATCTATGACAAAAATTCTTAAGTAAATGTCTCAGATGATTTTGGAGAGGCACAGACTTCTGACCCCCCCCCCCCCCCCCCAAAAAAAAAAACAAAAAAACTTTTTCCCTTCAAAATAGTTAAAACTCCCAGGTTCACATACTTCATGTTAACACAAAATGCTACTGAAAACTGTTACACTTTCAGACAATCGGATATTTTGTAACATTCAAAATGCAGAATCCTCTGTTAGAAATAATTTCAGAGAAGCATACCATTCATGACCAAAACACATCATTTTCTCTGGTGGATGTGCTTCCAAAACACACCTGAAAAAAAAAAAAAACCCAACAAAAAAACTTTCTAACTAAGATATTTTCAAATCACGGAATTCAATCCAAAAGAAGGGAAGGCTTACGGGGATCAGAAACATGTCTAATTTAACAACCATGACTGAAACTAGTGAGCATTACTGAGTGACAGCTGTGCCACACATTATAATCTTAATCTAAGCGCCATTCTGCACTGAAACAATGATTATCATGAATACAATCGACACAGGTGGTGAAGTGGTTAGAATCAATTGTGGGGATTTCTGGGGCGGAGGGTCATGGGCTGTGCTCCCATCAGAGGCCTGAATTTGGGATTTTTGGCCCCAGCAGTCAACTTGCCAGGGTCGAGGGTGCTACGAGATCAATCAGGGAGACTGGAACCACGCCATCAAATATCATCCACTTTATGCACCCGTCTCTGACAGGTGTTGCTTTAATTTCCTGGCCAACAATGCAGATGTCTGAATCGATGAGGCCCCGGGACACCAGCATACATCATGAAAAGACAGGGAGAGTGCAGCGCTGTCCTAGATTGAAGTGTCTGATCAGAATGGAACTCTGCAGCATCACACAGAGAGAGACATTTTGATCCACAATGGCACCTGGCGATTGAGCTTATCCTCCAATTGTCTTTGGTGATGCAATAGCACAACTCTGTTTTACACTACACAACAAGTCAATTTACAAAAAAAATATTATTTACACTACGAAATTCATTTTAATTCATGTCGCTTATGACCCAGCTGACCCCAAGGCCAAAACCAAGGCTATCGTTTTGCCAAAGTCAATTCTTTAAAGTTTAACAGTTGTTTAAATATCAAACATTACAAACAAACAAACAAAAACACAGAGGTGCTTCATACATGCAACTTTTGCAAGTCTTATTCTTTTTTAAATTATGTCATTCTTCCATAACCTCAGGACAAAAATATGAATCTCCTCGAAGAACTCTAAAACCATACCTGGAGGAACATATACATATATATATGAACAGGAATTTCATGAGGTTTGCTGCACAGTGGTTGAATGTCTGACATCATTAAGACTTGACGTTTTGACAGTGATTCATAAACACTGATTTCGTCAAGAATGAAGGTTTCTAAAGAGTAATAAGACAGGACCTTGCAAAAACTTTCTTAAAGCCTTTTTTGTTTGTTTCATAATCTATTTGTGTCACTGAACACAATAGGGATGTTGTAACATATGAGTAACATTTTTGTGTGAGAAATATTCATACACATGTCTCCAAAGGAAGAATCATGATCTAGCCCTTTTTAAGTTAAAAAAAAAAAAGAAAAAAAAGTCAGGTCTTCGTAATTTCAAATTTTGCTTTCCATGTAAACAAAAACCCGAACAACATCTATGTGCATTTTTCTTGTCTGTATGTTTTTACAGCAGTTTGAAATTGGCTGATTATAACAAAAATGTGATGCCACTCAAATGAAATCTTAACTGTAACCTCGATGGTGAAACCGCTCAAACAAAGATTTGTAACATAACTGTTGCTTCATCAGCAGGTTTGGACATCTTTTTTTTTAGTTCAAACCTGTCTGAGGGGGTTAAGGGAGACCAATACATCTTTACCTGTCCCCATGAAAAACTACCTGCCCATCAACCAGAGATAATTTTGAATTCTGTGAAACTGTAAATGATAAAGCAGGAAAATTTCATTGTCTACAGTTTTGTCAGTGGGTGGACTATGCTACACCAATCAAAATGCTCCATATTGCTCAACCAGTCATGCCCTCTGATTCAGCCAGTCAGCTGCAATGATACATAATGTTGATGCCATAACAAGCAAATTTAAAATGGTTTCATAAAGCAAAAGATATCGCTGCCGGATTGATTGCTCAGCAGTGAATTTGAAAAATTATTGTCAAAGCTCTGCCCAAAAGACGTTGACAAACGAGAATCACAAGACAAACACGACATGTTTCGACCTCTCAGGTCTTCTTCAGGCAAGATACACAACACTCCGGACAACGAAAAATGAACGAGCAATCACTTCATCTTCATCCAATTCGGTGCAAGATGCGCATTGATTCAACGCCCATCTTGCACCGAACTGGATAAGATAAAGTGATTGCTAATTCATTCAACGCCCATCTTGTGCCGAACTGGATGAAGATAAGTGATTGCTAATTCATTCAACGCCCATCTTGTGCCGAACTGGATGAAGATAAGTGATTGCTAATTCATTCAACGCCCATCTTGTGCCGAACTGGATAAGATAAAGTGATTGCTAATTCATTCAACGCCCATCTTGCACCGAACTGGATAAGATAAAGTGATTGCTAATTCATTCAACGCCCATCTTGTGCCGAACTGGATAAGATACAGTGATTGCTAATTCATTCAACGCCCATCTTGCACTGAACTGGATAAGATAAAGTGATTGCTAATTCATTCAACGCCCATCTTGTGCCAAACTGGATGAAGGTAAGTGATCGCTCATTCATTTTTGTTGTCCTGAGTGTTGTGTATCTTGCCTGAGGTAGAAATGTGTTGTTTTGTCTTGTGATTCATTTGTCAACGTTTTTTTTGGGCGGGGCATTATCAATAACTTTTCACATTTGTTTAGATTTCATCCTGCAGTCGCCTCACTTTGCAACTGTTCAGTAGCAATAAAATTACCTTTACACGGAAGTTCTACTTCAGACTGAATACTCAGTATCCATGAAATTACACGTATATATCATATGCTTAAGTTCTAGGTCAGACTGCATACTCAGTATCAGTAAAATTACATTTATGCTTAAGTTCTCTGTTGGACAGATTACTCAGTATCGATAAAATTACATTTATGCCTAAGTTCTATGTTGGATTAAATACTCAGTATCGGTAAAATTACATTTTCACGTAAGTTCTATGTTGGATTAAATACTTAGTTTCAGTAAAATTACATTTATACATAAGTCCTTTGTCGGCTTGCATACTCAGTACTGGTAAAATTACATTTATCATACCTAAGTT
>CM065748.1:15326912-15334412 GCA_033310375.1 Conus canariensis
GGTATAAATCCTATTAAAAATATTAAAAAAATTTTTTTTTTTAAATGTTGGATTAACTTGGAATGTGAAAACCCTTTCAAACTTAAATGTGAAACCCTGACAGTACGAATAACATGCTTCAACATCCAGTTCAGACTTTCATTCAATCAGACTTTCATACAACTGAATGGCAAAAGGAACACTCAACAGAATCACAACTTTAGCCTAATTCTTTTGCTTTCACAGTTCATTTCAATTTTCAATTTTCTTTAACAGCAGAAGAATTGATACAGGGGAGGAGGGTGTAATATGCAGTATTACTATTAGTCAATTATGATACATTTTTCTTGCAATTCAACTGCGACTCCCCAAAAATGAAATACACAACAGAAAAGTTTGTTTGATGAAGGGCATCAGTGGGACTGTAATTTGAAAGCTTGTGACCCCTTACTTATTTTCACAGAAACATTTCTTGTGCACACCCATTCTGTTACCAATAAAACCAGTACTTAAGCACTTAAAGGGGCTGCCCTGTCATGCAGTCTCAGACCACAGCATCATCCACAGCATCATCTTCATTATCCTCACTGTCATTGATCAACAAAATAAGATGTTAAATTTTGTGGCCCTTTGTGCCTTGCTGTTATGGTGACCTCAGTTTCAATTTCCCCTCCATATCTATGCCCTGGGTGAGGTTCTCTTGGGGTAATCTGTATCACTGGGACTGTCAGTGGACGGACAATCACATGGTGGCATTCTCAGAAGGGAGAGTTCACTCAAGCTGGCTCCACGACTAAGCAATTACTGTTATCACCAGGAGATCTTGTAAGTGGTGTCCTGCTTGTACTGGTTCAGGACCGACACCTGAACACCTCTATAGTGACTCAGCAGCAGTGCAAACGTCTCCTCCAGTGGGTTGCGTCTTGATGGCTTCACACTGACTGCTCCATACAGACTGCCTATACCAGGGCTGTGGATGGGAAGCTGGAATGAGTGGCACGGGTGCAGCGCTACTGACATGGCACAGAAAACGAGACGTCAAAAAAGCAAGCAAGCAACCCACCAAATCACTCTAGCGGACTCCTTGACATGTGTGATCAAGACAGAAAAGGAGATGATGACTGAATATGATACGGAATGCTCTTTAGCAGTGATGTAGTGCATCCTCTGAGCCACTTCTAAAAGCAATTAATATAGTTCCTTCTGGTCATTAGAGAAATTTTATGACACACCAACCCCGCCAATTGAAAAAAAATATCAGTGATTGTTTAGTACCCTTTTTCTTCAGTGAAATTTTGTATTCTTTCTTTCTACAGCAATGTTTCTTTCCGTGGAAATCCTGGTTTGTTGGCCCCCTTATTCAAAACCCTATGGTACTAGACTAAATCATGGTTTCTTTCTATTGAATATCTGGCTACGTCAGCTGGACTAGAGGTCTGCACGCGAGTGAGTCTCAAAAGTATGAGGTGGCCCCAAAACTCCGCCCTCTGCCCTTTTCCCCGTTTCCTTAAAATATTGATTTTTTAAAATTTAATAATAGAGAGAACTGTTGTTCACGGGAGTAGTGAGGGAACGGGAATCAGGAATGAAATCAGGGGGAGTCAGGATGATGTGCCGTGAGGATTAAAGTGTTGGGCGGAAATCTTCCAGTGTCAAATCCTCATTTGGCAACATATGCACTCTGCCTACCGAACTCGAAGAATCGGCGGACTCGCACAAGACATGAATTCCACGCTGAAGATCACTATGCACGCACTGACATTTTAACCTATAGGATCTGTAGGGGGGCTATTCCGAGCACTTTCATTTACAATTTCTGAAACTTTATAACGAGAGCAAGCAAACACCGATAAACAAAATCAACCCGCTTTTGTCTGAAAGTCTCAAAATGTGAATAACTTGACAGTCAAATGCTATTCGCACGTTCAAACCGGTGATCTCCCTTACGTACCCCTCGGCGACACATTTTATCCAAATTAATATGCACAGCTTGCGACTTACAAGTAACTACTACGGTAAAGCAAAAGTAAACATACCTTACCTCTGTATACGATGTGCGTGTGCTCTTATTTTGCAACAATCAGTTTAAAACGAATTTTGTTCATGCCTTTGTTCCCAGACGAAGACCTCAAAACCGGAAGTACAAGTATGCTAACCTGTACGATTTACAGATGGAACCAATCGTCGATTGGCCAATTCTTTTTCCTACAAATTTATGTCAGGAGAAAACAAACTTTTGTTTAAAGACTTCGAGTGCTAACCCCATTAGAAAAAAATGATGAAAGCTTAAAATACTAACGAATTTAATCGCCGATGCATCGCAAATGTTCGCGTTTACAGAAAACGAACAAAAATGTATCAAGGGAGGTAACATTTAAAAGATAACTTTAATGAAATAAATAGCTTACTGCCCCTAGTATATAACGGAACAAGGGCAACATTAATTTGATTTCTAATTTTAGTAGAAAAATTTTTAAAAAGGTATGGATGACACGTTACACATAGCATGCACCTCCCCGAAGATGGAGTATGGCTCCCTTAATGGCGGGATAAAAAAAAACGGTCATACACACAAAACTCCGCTCCCTTTGTTGGGTAGATGGGATTAATACTTGCCTGTCCATATAGGGAGTGTCCGCAGGAGTATCAGCCTGCGTACGCAGAAGAAGAAGAAGAAGAAGAAGAAGAAGAAGAAGAAATTAGGGGCGTATCAAGTATAACTGAAATCGAGATGCAGGAACCACACAGCATTTTTTAAACGGGTGTTGCGTGTTAAGAAAGAAGTAAAGCCCGGTTAACATAAGAAATGAAAACGGGGGAAGGGGGGAGGGGGGGGGGGGGGGGGTAGCGAAGGAAGCGCGCTTCCATCAAAGGAAATAAGGTGCATTGGAGGGCTCTCCCGGCATGTAACAAGTGCCTATCTATCCAGTGTGCATTTGTGGGATTGGGCACTATCAGAATAGACGTTACGTATCGCCCAATTCGTACTGGTATTCAGATACATGTTTTATCATGTACGTAAAGTCAGTTTCGTTTTAGATTACACATGCCGCCGACTCACGTCCCCGAAGTCTCCCTCCACCCCCCTCCCCCCCCCCCCCCCCCCCCCCCGAATCAAGGGAGGTAACATAGAAAGCACCCGCCTGTATTTAACACGTGTGTCAACCTACTTGTGTAGATTCCCGACACACACACACACACACACACACACACACACACACACACACACACACACACACACACACACACACACACACCGCTTTTTTTCTTCTTCTTAAACAACATTAGCTCATGAATTGTGTGACAAAACAGAAACACACTCGGGACCATGTTAGCAAGTAGAACAGTTTAAACACATGGGGTAGGACTACACACACACACACATACACACACACACACACCACACACACACACACACACACACACACACACACACACACACAGGAGAGAGAGAGAGAGAGAGAGAGAGAGAAGAGAGAGAGAGAGAGAGAGAGAGAGAGAGAGAGAGAGAGAGGTTTTCTCTCCCGAATGGCGCGGCAGGAAACCAGTTGATCTTGCGGGGGGGGGGGGGGGGGGGGGGGGGGGGGGGGGAGGGGGGGGGGGGGGCTGGACAGGGACATATAGGGAGGGAATGAACAGAAATGCTATTATTGCATGCCACAGGTAAGGTCATGTTGCTTACAGCCCAGCCGACTGCAAATGGGCCAGATCAGGGCTGTCACCACGAGGAAGTCAGCTCACAAGTCATCCCAAAAACAAAAACAAAAACAGAAAGAAAAACAGCTTTCACACATCTCTCTCAAATGCACCTTCTAAAAACGCACCAGAAACTTCGTTAAAACAATCTTTCTTCCGTTAAAAATCTTACATCAGATGAAGAATGTTAATCTCTTTCAGAATTCAAAGATCACGTCAGGTGGGACATCTCTGAACAAAGTTTTCATGGAGTCTGCTGTAAAGTGTTTATGTCTCACATCATGCAGGTCCTCCCAACACTCTAAAAGAATATGTCTCACTGTGAGTGGTATATGACATGTCACATGCACGCACGCACGCACGCACGAAAGCACGAACGCACACGCACGCATGCATGAACACACGCACGCGCGCGCGCGCGCGCGCGCGCACACACACACACACACACACCACACACACACACACACCACCCACACACACACACACACACACACACACACACACACACACACACACACAACATCACACACATTGGTGTTTGTAGATAACTAAGTTCACAGCCGCAGATTTTCAAACTTATTTCTTATAGATTTTTAAAACCTTATATCTCAAGTGATGGTTGTGCTCTCTGTTACCAGTGCTCATATATTCTTTTCTGTTGCATTGTCATTATCATACTGACTACAATGTAGGGAGGCTTTTTGTTTTTGCATCCAAAGAAGACATATTTGAGGAAAATCCATTTATCTCTTTCGCATTTTGCATTAGATCAATGTAATTTCACACCTTGTGCGTCCACTTATGTTTTGCATTTTGATCAACGGAAACAATTTGTCAACAACAAAAAAAGTAACACCGTGATTGCCTCTTCCTGTTGTGTGGTGCCAGAAACCATGGAATTCCACATTGTTTCTACTAGTCCCCCTCTGCCCGCCTCGCTACGTGGATAAGTTGGCACAAGCCATTCATTGTAGAGATCGCGTCAGTTCGCTGCGAGTGTGGCATTGCAGCGGACGCCATAGCAGATCTTCTTTGAAGGACCCTGATGTGAGAGGTCAGTGTCAGGCGGCGCAGCGACCCCTTCCAGCCATACGGGTGACGGCGAGTCTAGCCTGTGTCGCCGGGGGACGGCTCCTGGAGATGTGGGGCGGTCGGCGGTGGAGCGCTGCCTGACTGCGATTGCCCGGGATACCGTGCTCTGAGTCCGGCAGACATGGGAGCACTCCTTATGGGGTTGGGCTAAAAAAAAAAAAAAAAAAAAAAAAATGACCCTCTAGGCCGTAGCCTGCGTGGCCCGCCGAATTTTAGGGACTTGTGCAGCGCTCGCAGCGACTTTCGTCCTGCTCCCTCTTTGAGGCGGCCTCCTCGGCCGACCAACAGCCGAATGTGAACTCCAGTTCAAAAGGAACCAGAGCTCGGAGAGAGACATACAACGAACTCGCCCACTACGGCCCGCGACAAGTTTCCACAGAATTTGCAGACCTATGTCTGCAAGTGTACCTTGTCTTTAAGGGCCTCAGACCAATAGGACGTTAATCTCACCCATCAACTCATTGTAGAGATGTGTAGCAGGGCTGCTTGGAAATCTGTGTTGACGCTTGGCGCAGTCTCAAAAACACACACCATGCGCTCTTCTCAGACAAGGTTATAGCATCGACTTGATCAAAGACACTCCCCCCAAAAAAAAGCGTTGGTTATTTACTGTTGTTGTTTTATACCAGAAAGTAGCTGTTTTCTGTTAGAATATGCATGAAGTAGGGGCCGCAATCTGAAATGTCGATCTTAGTGACGAGTAGGCTGACTGGCGATACGTGCTGCCCGGTCGCCAGGCTTTCGCCCGTGGATAGGTGGCGTCTCCAAGGAGGGCAGCCAACGAGACCAAACAGCCCATGCTGTATCCTACAGAGAGGTGAAGACCATCATCCGCAGCTAGTTCAAGACAGCATGGAGAGAAAGACTACAGGTGGAGGTAGAGAAGGAAAGACATTCACCATCTTGAGCGTGCCCAACAAGTGGCCATCTTCAGACTAAGAACTGGACACTGTCAGTTGCTCTCCCACCTCTATCGCCTGAATATATCGCACACAGATGAGTGCCCATGTGGTACTGGCCCACAAAACCCAGCCCACGTATTTCAGTCCTGTCCCACTTTCGACAGCCTGCGGCGTGAGTTTTGGCCCGGTGCAGTGGAACTCCAAGAAAAGCTATAGGGAACGGCAGACTCACTCCGCGACGGACCGCTGACTTTTGCCCAAGCTACCGGACTTTGTATCTGACCAGCATGACCAGGGAACGCGGAAGAAGAAGAAGAAGAAGAAGAAGAAAAAGGTGGTGTCTTTGAAAGTGTTGTACGCAAATTATTTACAACTTAGTGAAATAAAATGTACACACGAGGCTAAGAACAGGTTTTAAAAAGGCAACCGAAATGTTACTTTCCCTGAAACCTGGGTTGTGCTGCTATGAAACACATACGGGTACAGCCACGTATGACTCGAGTTTGGTACGTAGACAGTCCCTATCGAAACCGGTACGGTATGAGGAAATCGCGCGAGAATGTGTGATACGGGCTGCATACGTTACCAATCTACTGGGTATGCTAAGTGACAGGTAATCTAAAACTGTACATTGCCTCTCTCTCTCTCTCTCTCTCTCTCTCTCTCTCTCTCTCTCTCTCTCTCTCTCTCTCTCTGCGCAGTCTCCCGGGTGACTTTGATCGTTAGACATCTTGTTACCGTCAATAGGTTTATCACAAGTCCACTGGGAGCATCAGGCAAAGTCAAGGAGAAATGACCTAGGCATTCAATTAACCCCAGATTACAGGAGTCATAATAATTATATTCATTCTGGCAAAACACTCACAAACAAAAATGTTTCTCTTTTTTTGTGCGCAGGCTTCCAAGAATGGTGCAGGATTGCTTCGAACTGGTTTGTTCGGCAGTTGAGGACAGTATTTCTCTGGGTCCCACCCGCACCTTCGGGTGTTTTTTTTTTTTTTTTTCGTTTCTCTTCAGCCTAAAATTAACATGACATGAGAGCTACATTATTCCGGAAGCGGATATATTTGAATGTGTAAGAAAGATGGTTATATAGGGGCGTTGCAATGTCTATAGTTAATGTATATGAATAAGTAGGAACATTTTTCTCCATGCCCTTGAGCTTTAGTGCCGCATGCAAAGACCATGCCAGCAGAGCTAAGATGTTTTGATTTATCTAGTGAACAGATTAAACATATTAGATAATATCTCCTTTTTTTTTAATATATATTCATGAAATTATTTGATTGTCAGGTTCAACCAATGGTGCAGTGTGGCTCTGAATTAAAGGGTCATCGTAATGCTGCTGTCCATTGTGAATCAGTTCCTTTATTTGATTTGAAGACTGTTTTTTAGGAGTACACGGGTGAAGACTGTTTTTTAGGAGTACACGGGTGAACACCAAATAACCTTGTTTATGGCAAATCAAATCGATGTCCAGTATCCAGCGGACGAAAGGCCTAGGAGCAGGCAATATAAATAGATCTGTCTTCGAGAGGGGTTACGATGCTTCCCTCATACAGCTAGTGAAGGGTTTTCGTGTTTATGATATATTTTCTTAATTTTTATGTTCCCATTTTCTTCATCTTCAAGCCCCCCCCCCCCCCCACCACCACCACCCCCACCCCCCACCCCCTTTTTTTTTAAAGTTCAAATCTTTGCCAAGTCATTACTATAATGACGTAAGAATTGCTAGCCTGCGCTTGTTTTCCCCCACTACTTAATTGTTCAGCATTATATTGTTTGGTCAATCAGTGGGAGATTGCATCTTTTAGGAGATCCAAGTAAAGGT
>CM065748.1:15346912-15349412 GCA_033310375.1 Conus canariensis
TTAAACAGGACCACTGAGGGGCGGTAAGATGAAAGAGAGAAAAAAAAAAGAAAGAAAGAAAAGAAAAGAAAAGAAGAGGAAGGAAGGAAGGAAGACTTTTGATATGATTACCGCACTGAAAAGCTCATTTGTCATGCAAAATGACATTTCAAGTCACGTCAGGAGCAGTGAACTCTTCTTGTGGACCTGAACAGGATGCCACTTCTGAGCTGCATTCGGTTGCTTCCCTTCACGTTGATCGTTTCATGTATGTAGCAAGTATCATATCTACTACGAATGATGTTATCGGGAGTTACTCTTACACTAAAAGCATCGATGAAGATCAGTTGAAATATGTTGAAGTCCTATGCCAAAAGCAATGTTATGCAAATGTGTGCGTCAGTGCGTTTACTTGATCAGCGATTCTTTCTTGTTACTATCCAGAATTTCCAGCTAAAATATCTGATTCATCGTCCATAAAACCTTGGCCGTTTTTGAAAATTTCATTCCTGAATTTTCCTGTCTAATTCCCTTTCTCTCTTCCTCTCCTGCTTAGATGTGTTTACGATTACATTAAACGATGCGGTTCGTTATTGAAAAGAATAAGACGCACCTGACAACAAAATTTGGCAGCCAGTTGATGATGAAGACGGACGTCAGTACTGCCATCATGAGAGTGGTGCGTGACCTGACACGTCGCATGCACTGAGGCACAGACCTACGTGTGGCCAGCGTGTCCTTCTGCCCCGTGGTACCACTTCGCCGTTTGCCAGCTTTTGCTCTTGAGCGCTGATCTTGTCTGGAAGATGCCCCACACTCTGTCTGACTCTGGGGATGCTTCGGTGCGTCACGTTCTGATTCGTTGCCCTCGGCAGTTGTTTCAGCCTGTTCTGGTCCATTCGACGTTGTCGTCTCGAGGTTGAACGATGCTGAGTTTGATAAATGGTTTTCGGTGCTGGTGGAATCACAGACGGTGTTTTCGCTCCTGTCTTCGTGCACGGCAGCCAACACCTGTGTGGTTGACCCACCACCCACACTTTGGTGTGGATCCTGTTGCCCACTTGCGTTTTCCTGTCTCATGGTGTCGACTGTTCCAGATGCAGCTGTCTCTGGGACATTCCGGTTGTCCTGGACTTGCTGCAGTCTCAGAGACTGGGTTTTCTTAGCTGCTCTCCTCCTCCTCCTCCTCCAAAGTTTGATCCCGATACCGGTGTAGGAGAACATCAGCACGGCAAGCCCTGCGAAGAACACAGTGCCTGCGGTGATTTTGTAAGCTGCCGCATAGGACGTGTCCTTGTACTCGTCTGCGAACCAGCACATCCGGGCCTGGACCCCTGGCTGGGTCGTGTTGACCCGGTGTACGCCACCACATGGAACGAAGGGGCCAAAAATAATCATCATGAAGAAGACACAGGCCAGGGACAGGTACAACGCTTGACGGGAGTTCAGCTGCGTCTTTAAGGGAGCACAGACCCTCCGGAACCGATCCAAAGCCACGAGCACAAGTACAACGCCAGAGGCGGGAGTACTGATTGTAGAGAAGCCGTGAGCGAGTCTGCACCGCCAGGTGTTATCGTCGTACGCGTGGCGGATCGACGCAATCTGCAGAGGGAGCGTGACGACGTTGATGATCAGATCCAGAACAGCCATGACCAGTACAAAGGTTCTGGGGGCGCTGGGTGGGAACCTGAGTCCATACACCAGGAGAACCAGGGAGTTGCCCGTGACGCCCACTATGATGACTGCAGAGTGATAGACGACCTCGGGCACACGGTTCTTGAAAGCAGCTTCGCTGAGATGGCTCAAGTAGTTCTCCACCTGCAACATGGGAACAGGTTTGTACGATGATGGGCAGTTTGCAGCTAGCTTGAAATCCGTTCTGTGAAGAGAGCGGCACGTTACAGGCGACAGGCAACAGACCGTCGCCCGCCATCTCTGTGCGTAACTGATTACAGCAGAGTGGAGACCTGAACATGGTGGTACAGGCGTATGCAACGACAGGTCTGCAAGAACCAAAGCACAGGTCTTCCTTAAAGGTCTACTTTAGAGATTTTCGATAATTTGTTAAAAACAGGTCTACATGTCATATAACTACAGTATGGTATTCATTTTTTTTAAAAATCGCCGGAAGAGTTTAATAGATAAAAAACGACTTCTGCACACCTGTTCAAACCCCGCGCGGTAGACCGAAAACCGTGACGTCACTTGATGGAGTGGCCGTCAGCAGCGACCTACACAACATGGCAACGCCAAGTGAAATCAACACGAGTTGCGATCCTCCACAGCCTAAAAAGTCACGAGGGGGTGGCAGATATTGTGCTGTAGGCGAGTGCTGCAGCTCAACAGGAGACGGATATTCTTTGCACTCATTTCCATCTGATCCACATACTCGAAAGAAGTGGATTCGGTTCGTGCAAACATACCGGGCCGCTAAGTTCTTTTTACCACGTCAGTTCCAGCTGGACCGCGGAAACGAGCTATTCCGACAATTGCCGAGCCCGTTCGAGTGGATCAAAAACTT
>CM065748.1:15361912-15366912 GCA_033310375.1 Conus canariensis
GTGATATAATTATATGGTGGAAGGGGCGAGGAATAAACTTTGCCTACATCATAATTCAGTAAAAAATTGAACGTGTCTAGTCCAATAGCGTCTAACTTTATAACCCACCATTACTTAAATGAGAGATGAGGGAGATGTGCAAATATTGGGGGGCCGCTTTCTAAATGGAGACATCCCACACTCCATGCGATCTTCTGTTTTAATATATTTTAGGATTTTGGATCCACCCACAAGAAGCTATGGGTAGCAACACGTTCAGCTGCCACGGATTCTTTTCCCGCTTCTAAGGAGGATCAAAATTATTCAACCCAGAGCAGAATTGTCAGCGTTGAGTTGAAATATTTAATATTTGCCGTTGCTTTTCGTAATATTTCATATTCCTTCTGATAAAATATCATCATCTGGGTGCACGCACGCACGCACGCATGTGCCGCGCGCGCGCGCGCGCGCGCGTGTGTGTGTGTGTGTGTGTGTGTGTGTGTGTGTGTGTGTGTGTGTGTGTGTGTGAGTGTGTGTGTGTGTGTGCGTGCGCGCGCGCGCGCGCGTGTGTGCGTGCGTGCGTTCGTGTGAGCGTGCGTGTGTGCGTGTGTGTGTGGTTGGTGGTGGTGGTGGCGGTGGTTGTGGTGGTGGTGGTGATGATGACGGTGGTGGTAGCTGCGGTGGTGATGGTAATGGTAATGGTTGTGGTGGTGTTATCATGAGTATCATTATTACAATATCAACTATGAGTGTTCGTATTGTTCACAGTGGGTAAATCAGGCGTGCAACCAAACCAATCTGATCACCCAGGTGTGACTCACGGTATCATGACACGCTCGCGTGACTGATGTCTGTCTTGTGCACGCCCCTGTGACCTGCCCCAGCTCCCCCTCAGTGTCCTGTGCCAGCCCAACAACAATGCCCACAGTTCCACCACAGATGGTACTCCTGGGAGGCGGTGCCACCTGCTTGGGTGTTGACCCCTTGTCAAATTGGTCCCCGCAGAGTTTTAACATCGTGGTGGTCGTTCTTGCTGAGTTTGATTTTGTTGGGTTCTTGTTCTTTTTCTTCGTTTTTTTTTTCTTTTTCTTTTCTCACTCTTCCTCATCTCCTCCTCCTCGTCGTCTTCTTCTTCTTCCTCGTTCTCGTCTTCCTCTTTCTATTCCTTCTTTTTGTTCTTATTCTTACTAATGGTTATCTTCTCTATCCCTAGTTCTTCTTCTTCTTCTTCTTCTTCTTCTTCTTCTTCTTCTTCTTCTGTTGCTTAGTTATTCTCCTTCTCCTCTTTCCCCTTCTCGTCCTCGTCCTAGTCCTTGTCCTCCTCCTCCTCCTTCTCCTCTGCTTCCTTCTTCTTTGCCTCGGGGATGCCTGGTTCTTTCAATACAAATAGCTCCCCCCCCCCCCCCCCACCCCGCTTCCGGAAGTTCTGTGCTAGTAACTTCCTTTTTTCTTTCGCTTTCTTTGACAATGCCTTTGGAAAAAATGTTTTTGTGTCTTTTTACTGACTGTGTTTGTAATATTTTTGTGTCTTTTTACTGTCATCAACTGTGTTTCCTGCTTTTTCCCCTCCTCCACCTCTACCCCTTCTCCTCCCCCGTCTTCTCCCCACCCCCACCCCCACCCCCACCCCACACCCCCTTCAGCTTCACCAGCGGTAGTATACGGTCAGTCCTTCTTCTTCTTCTTCGTTCACTCAGACAGGAACCCCAGAGGCACTGACGAAGGCTGCTGTACGGCGGAGGCCCTCCAGTGATCCATAGAGCTTTTCCCCTCATCGGTGTGTTGGCAGTCCAGTCCTTGCCTTGGAGATTGTTATCGCCATAGAAGGACGATTGATTTCTCAGGACTTCTCCTGGAGGTCCATTTCACTGTGCAAATACTCAACACACAGAGGTCCTGGAACGCGCCAAATGAAAAAAAACATGCTCGCCATTCTCAGCGAGAGGTGCCTTCACTGGCTTGGCCATGTCAAGAGAATGGGGATCCGGCCGTATCCCCCAAAGACCTCCTCCTGTATGGTGAACAGGCAGACGGCTCACGACTGACCGGACGCCTACGCCTGTGCTACAAAGATGTCTGCAAGAAGGACATGACACTGTGCAGCATCAACGTCAGTACGTGGGAAAGCTGTGCACGAGGACCGTCCAGCCTGGCGCCTTGCTGTCATCAGACAGGGCGTAAAGGCAGCAGAAGAGGCGAGGAACACAACCCTCACTCCAAAGACAGCCAGGAGGAGGGCAAGGCAACGACAGCCGCAGCGGACAGCATCGTTCACGTGCAGCGAATGCAGCAGAGATCGGCACTCACGATTCGGACTGTACAGCCACTCGGAAAAAAAGTGCAGATAAACCCAACATAGCCTTGGCTTAAGGCTGTGTCAGACCAACTGACATAGCAAAATTTAGAAAGAGAGGGTGTTAGTTACCGCCAATGACATTGACAAACAAAGCACATGACAAGACACGATGCATTTCAACCACTTGGGTCTTCTTCAGGCGAAAAAATAAATCACATTTAACATTTAAGACAGTACAACCAAAGAACGAAAATGACTCATCTGTTGTTAGTCCATGTGGTGGGGAGAATAGCCGCTAGGCGGAAATGACAAGGGGGATTATGGGAGAGGAAAAGGAGGGGGGGGGGGTTCGTGGGGGGAGGGGGGGGTTGTGTGATACGATAGGGTTGTGTGTCTAGTTTAGTGGGGTGGTGTGATATCTTTGTGACGGTTGTGATAATGGTGGATTGATAATAATGGTAAGGGAAGGGGGGGGGGGGGGGGCAAACTGGGGAAAAAAAAATTATATATAGAAGGGGTAAATAAGTACATGAACAGAAGAAACTTAAAAAAAAAAAAAAAAAAAAAAAAAAGTTTAGGTGAATAAAATAAATGATTTCGCTGGGTGATGAAAGAGGTGGTGGTAGTTATGTGTGGGTAGTTGTGAAAGGTGTGTGGGTAATGTTAATGAGGGAGGGAAGGGGATGGAAGATAAATGGGTGATAAGGTATGATTGGGAGGGGGGGGGGGGGTGAGAGAGAGAGAAAAAAAAAAAAAAGGGAGGAGGGTAATGTGTGTGTGTGTGGGGGGGGGGGGGGGAGGAAGGGGGGCAAGAGAAGGAGAGCTCATATCTCTTCATCCACTATGGGGTGGGGGTGGGGGTGGGGGTGGGAGGTTGGGAGGTTCATATTAATTGTGTTGTTTAAAAAAGTAAACAATGCTGTGGGATGATGTTCATTGTAACAGGTGAAATAATGTGTTGGCATCAATATGCTGCTGTTTGTTGAGAGAAGATAGCAGTGATCAATGAAAAACAGGGTATCATGTGTTGACACCACACCACACACAACACACACACACACACACACACACACACACACACACACACACACACACACACACACAAAAAGGGGGCGGGGGGGGGGGGGGGACACATGTAAACAATGTTCTAGGTGAGTTAAGATCGTGTGATCATAGTGAGACTAACTGTGGAAAATTTTTTACACACATATTCACACACACACACACACACACACACACACACACACACACACACACACACACACACACACACACACACACACAAAGAGGGGTAAAAATTATTATCATTAATCAGTCACTGATGGGTGATGATAATATGAGATCAACGGTAGTGTAGGAAGAGATTCTTCTCCGTTCCCTTAGGCAGGAATGGTGGAGGTACTGGCAAGGGCTTCTGTATGGTGAAGGCCCTCCAGTGGTCAATAAGGTTTTGCATTCATCAGTGTGTTGGCAGGCCAGGATTCTTCTTTTGGTGTTGTTGGGACTGTTCCACCGTCATTGGGGCTGCATGGAGGGCCTTCACCATACAGAAGCCCTTGCCAGTACCTCCACCATTCCTGCCTAAGGGAACGGAGAAGAATCTCTTCCTACACTACCGTTGATCTCATATGATCATCACCCATCAGTGACTGATTAATGATAATAATTTTTACCCCTCTGTGTGTGTGTGTGTTTTGTGTGTGTGTGTTGTGTGTGTGTGTGTGTGTGTGTGTGTATGAATATGTGTGTAAAAAATTTTCCACAGTTAGTCTCACTATGATCACACGATCTTAACTCACCTGGAACATTGTTTACATGTGTTCCCCCCCCCCGCCCCCTTTGTGTGTGTGTGTGTGTGTGTGTGTGTGTGTGTGTGTGTGTGTGTGTGTGTGTGTGTGTGTGTGGTGTGTGTGTGTGTGTGCAACACATGATACCTTGTTTTTCATTGATCACTGCTATCTTCTCTCAACAAACAGCAGCATATTGATGCCAACACATTATTTCACCTGTTACAATGAACATCATCCCACAGCATTGTTTACTTTTTTAAACAACACAATTAATATGAACCTCCCAACCTCCCACCCCCACCCCCACCCCCCACCCCATAGTGGATGAAGAGATATGAGCTCTCCTTCTCTTGCCCCCCTTCCTCCCCCCCCCCCCCCCCCACACACACACATTACCCTCCTCCTCCCTTTTTTTTTTTTTTTCTCTCTCTCTCTCACCCCCCCCCCTCCCAATCATACCTTATCACCCATTTATCTTCCATCCCCTTCCCTCCCTCATTAACATTACCCACACACCTTTCACAACTACCCACACATAACTACCACCACCTCTTTCATCACCCAGCGAAATCATTTATTTTATTCAACTAAACTTTTTTTTTTTTTTTTAAGTTTCTTCTGTTCATGTACTTATTTACCCCTTCTATATATAATTTAATTTTTTTTTTCCCCCAGTTTGCCCCCCCCCCCCCCCCCCTTACCATTATTATCAATCCACCATTATCACAACCGTCACAAAAATATCACACCACCCCACTAAACTAAACACACAACCCTATCGTATCACACAACCCCCCCCCCCTCCCCCCCACGAACCCCCCCCCCTCCTTTTCCTCTCCCATAATCCCCCTTGTCATTTCCGCCTAGCGGCTATTCTCCCCACCACATGGACTAACAACAGATGAGTCATTTTCGTTCTTTGGTTGTACTGTCTT
>CM065748.1:15376912-15381912 GCA_033310375.1 Conus canariensis
TCCTTCCTTCCTTCCTTTCTTTTTTCTTCCTTCCTTCCTTCCTTTCTTTTTTCTTCCTTCCTTCCTTTCTTTTTTCTTCCTTCCTTCCTTCCTTTCTTTTTTCCTCCTTCCTTCCTTCCTTTCTTCCTTCCTTTTTTCTTCCTTCCTTCCTTCCTTCCTGTCTTCCTTCCTTCCTTCCTTCCTTCCTGTCTTCCTTCCTTCCTTTCTTTTTTCTTTATTCCTTCCTTTTTCTCTTCCTTCTCCCTTCTTTCTTCCTTCCTTCCTTCCTTTCTGTCTTTCTCCTCCTTCCTCTCTCTCTCTTCCTTCCTGTCTTTCTTTCTTCCTTCTTTCCTTTCTTTCTTTAGTTGCAAAGTGAGACGACTGCAGGCGGAAATCTAAACAAATCTTAAATAAATGTTAGCGAACTGCCCAGAGAAACGTGGACAAACGAGTCACAAGACAAAACACAACGCGTTTCGACCTCTTAGGTCTTCCTCAGGTGAGAAACAAACGAATAAAACAACGAAAATTCACTTAGCTTTGATCGCTTCAGATCGCTTCAGCGATGGGAAGACCTAAGAGGTCGAAACGCGTTGTGCTTTGTCTTGTGACTCGTTTGTCCACGTTTCTCTGGGCGGTTCGCTAACATTTATTTAAGATTTCTTTCTTTGCTAACATCTGTTTGCCTCTGTGCAGGCCGCTCCAATCCTCTTCAGACACGTGATCTTTCCACACCTCTCATAGATACTCAAAGTGTCCATTCTTGCGTTCTTGTTTGTTTGTTTCTTGTTTGTTTGTTTGTTATTTTGTTTGTTAGGTTTGTTTTCAAATATAGTTTGTCAATTCTCTAGAATTCTCAGCCACGTATGATTTGAGTCATACGGTCAATGTAATAACTCTTTAAGAAAAAAAAAAAGTGTGTGTGTGTGTGTGTGTGTGTGTGTGTGTGTGTGTGTGTGTGTGTGTGTGTGTGTGTGTGTGACAACTGGGAGGCACGGTGGCTCCATAACCACCACAAATCAAAACAACAAAGCAATCAATCTATTCACTAGTCACGATGCATTCCATCAACACATGCAATTTGGACAGTTATCCAAGTCAATTTGTCCTTATTATACAGCAGTTGTGGGGGGGGGGAAATTGACACAAAGTATTGATTTTATTACATTACAACAAAAAAAAAAAAAAAAAAGAAAAAGAAAAAAAAAGTTTAGAACTCACCCGTGCAACCATACTTTTTTTTTTTTTTTCTCCGACACTGCTATTTTTAAACCAGCAGCCATCTGGGGAATTTTGTCTTCAGCATTGTTATATCGGATTTGTTTCTTAAGACAGAAAGAAAGACAGACAGACAGAAAGACAGACAGAAAGAAAGACCAAAAAAGAAAAGAAAAAAAAAAAAAACATGGGAAGAAGTTTGAACCTTGTCTGTTTAACAGCCTTTTTTTTTTTCCCTTTCTTTTTGTCGTTGTTGTTGTTGTTGTTGTTGTTGAATAAACCACATTGCCATTTTCTTACTGACAACCATCTCGAAATTATCATGTTGTTCACCTTTTTTTTTTTTTTTTCTTTATAGATCTCTGTGATTTGAATGATCTGAAGATGGTGCACGCTTGTTTAAAAAGAAAAAAAAAAATTCTTCGCTCTTTTAATATTGAGTATGAAACGAGCATTGCTTTGCGTTCTCGCTTCGCATTTTTTGTTTGTTTGTTTTTTTGGAAGTATTCAATGATTTCTCTTTTTTTTTTGTTCTGCCATGCTCCAATTTATCATCGCCACGTGCGAAACTAACTGCCCAGTAGATCTAGATCTACGTTGGGACGCAACGGACATGTGTGTGTGTATATATACCTGTATGGAATAATTGTTATCTAATTATTTCAGCGGTGTTTGGCTGCGCACAAGTACTTGTATGCATGCTTGCTAAAATGTCAGCATATAGCGCTTTGACGTAATTACATAATGAATACATAATGACATAATGTGCGTCTCAAGAGTGCCTGTTGACATTTTTTGTTTTGGTATTTTCGTTCGTGGTAAAAGCCACCACGCGCCAGATAATTATTCAGACTACGGCGCTATCAAACTAGTTCTTAATCATTAGGATTGGATTCACAGTTCCTCGCTGAATCTCGCCATTTACAGAACGCATGCTATTCTCGTTGAACCTGTAGTCAATCACAAAAGTGTAAAAGGACGCCATGTCTCGAACGACAGTTTGTGACCCGCGAGGAAAGAAGAGTACTTGTCAAGGGAGATAATGACGTGCCTATGTCAATTTGGAGCGACCCCAAAATCGGGCTCTTTTGGCTCCGGAGTCTTTGTGTCGCTACCCGGTAAAGAGCGGGTAATGGGAGGCGGGTAGGTGTGTGTGTGATTAGAAGGGGAGATCAATCATGTGCAGGCGTCGTGAAATTGTATGGTCGTGATGGTCGAACGTGGTATTACATGCGTTTGTGTGTGTGTGTGTTGTGGTGTGTGTGTGTGTGTGTCTCTCTCTCTCTCTCTCTCTCTCTGTGTGTGTGTGTGTGTGTGTGTGTGTGTGTGTGTGTGTGTGTGTCGTCTCTGCCTGTCTGTCTCTGTTTCTCTCTCTCTCTCTCTCTCTCTCTGTGCGTGTGTGTGTGTGTGTGTGTGTGTGTGTGTGTGTGTGTGGTGCGTGCGTGCGTGCGTGCGTGTGTGTGTGTGTGTGTGTGTGTGTGTGTGTGTGTGTGTGTGTTTCTCTCTCTCTCTCTCTCTCTCTGCCCCTCTCTGTCTGTCTGTCGGTTCTGTCTGTCTGTCTGTCTGTCTGTCTGTCTCTCTCCCTGTGTGTGTGTGTGCGTGCTGTGTGTGTGTGTGTGTGTGTGTGTGTGTGTGTGTGTGTGTGTGAGTGAGTGAGTGAGTGAGTGAGTGAGTGAGTGAGTGAGATAGAGACAGACATACAAACAGACAGACGGAGAGAGAGAGACAGAGAGAGAGAGAGAGACAGAGACAGAGACAGAGAGAGAGAAAGACAGACAGACAGACAGACAGACAGAGAGGGAGCGTGAGAGAGACACACACTTTGACACTTTGATGTTTTATTGTCCTTACCAAAGAGGTCTTAGAGAGAGAGAGAGAGAGAGAGAGAGAGAGAGGAGAGAGAGAGAGAGACGAGAGAGAGAGAGAGAGAGAGAGAGAGAGAGAGAGGAAAAGGGAGAGAGAGAAGAAGTGAGGCTGGGCAAGGAGGTGGAAAGTTGTGTACACACCACACAGGACAATCTCGCACTGCTAAACAACAACAACAACAACAATAACAAAAGACAGCGCAACCTCGCACAGTACAACGTAACACACGCACAGCACAACGCAACAACAACAGTACGGTATACCACAACACAAAATATCACAACACAATACAGTACAGTACAAAAAACACAGTATATCACAGTACAGTCCAGCACAACACAACAACACAACACAGTACAACACAATACAGTACAACGCAATACAGTACAACACAATACAGTACATCACAATACAGTACAGTACAAAAAAACACACAATATAGCACAGTACAGTCCAGCGCAACACCACAACACAGTACAGTATAACACAATACAATACAATACAGTACAACACAATACAGTACAGTACAACACAATACAGTGCAGTACAACACAATACAGTACAGTAGAACACAATACAGTGCAGTACAACACAATACAGTGCAGTACAACACTATACAGTGCAGTACAACACTATACAGTGCAGTACAAAAAACAACACAATATATCACAGTCCAGTCCTGCACAACACAACAATGCAGTACAGTTCAACCCAGCTCAGCGTATTACAATACAATACAGTACAACATATCACTATACAGTACAACACAACACAACATAGCATAATGCAGTACAACAAAGTATAGCGTAATTTATTACAACACAACACAACTCAATACAATACAGTACAACACAATATAGCACAATACAGCATAACACGATACAGTGTAACACCCCACAAATATAACGATGAAATACAGTACAACACAACACAACACATCATGATACAGTCCAACCCATAGCGCTGTATGACACAGTATCCCAGAGCACTGCACATCACAGCACGGAACACCACGACACAGTACACCACCACATCATACACCACCACCCACCACAATCACCACAGCACGGAACAACACAACACAGTACACCACCACATCATACACCACCACCCACCACAATCACCACAGCACGGAACAACACAACACAGTACACCACCACATCATACACCACCACCACCACAATCACCACAGCACGGAACAACACAACACAGTGCACCACCACATCATACACCACCACCACCACAATCACCACAGCACGGAACAACACAACACAGTGCACCACCACATCATACACCACCACCACCACAATCACCACAGCACGGAACAACACAACACAGTACACCACCACATCATACACCACCACCACCACAATCACCACAGCACGGAACAACACAACACAGTACACCACCACATCATACACCACCACCACAATCACCAACAACACCAACAATGACGACCAATTTGACAACGAAGACGACACACGGTGACGACGACGACGACGACAAGGACGACGATGACGATACTTGTGACCATTGTCGATACGATCCTGCCGCCTCGTGCCCTTACATCCACCAAGATTATCTCCCATGACACAGATGATAAATGGTGAGATCAACGTCCTATCAGCCAGTGTCTGGGGTCAAGTTGTTCCCACACACCCTAGTCTGCGCGGAGGTCAAGAGGGCACAGTCAGTGAGTGATATTCACGTTTAACGTGCACACACCTACTTAACGTGACAGGGCAGATGCGGGTAAGTTATCCCAGATGAGGGGGGGGGGGGGGGGGGGGGGGGGAGGGAACTTACCAAATTAGGCGCCCCGTAGAGGAAGAAGAGATTCACCGTGTTGAAACAGTTTGCAGACACAACCACACACTCCACGAACGCGGTCAGCCACACGCAAGACACACTGTTGGGACGTTGGCATACCTGACCAA
>CM065748.1:15397473-15399973 GCA_033310375.1 Conus canariensis
CGCCCTTCTCTTTTAATCCGGACCACTACCAAACTGGTCGCTGCGTCCCTAAGGGAGGCAACGACAAGTACCCTACACTGTGCCGGCCACTACGTCCTAAAAGGAGGCAGTACTAACACCCCTAACCCTACTGCCTAACGCTACCCCCTTCTATCACAAACATGGGACAACCCATCCCGGCCCGGAAAGCTCCAGTCCTCGGCGCTGTACGGGGCCCCTCACAGCTGACACCTCCCCGGAAGACTCTGCACCCCGGCGCTGTCCGTGGCTCCTCCGCGGGCCGACACCCTCCCCGAAGAGATCTGCACCCCGGCGCTGACCGTGGCTTCCCGCAGTCTGACTCCTCCCTGCGATGGGCACGACACCCAACTACACACACCAACGCCCTCTCGACGGGTCCGGGGCTCGTAGGACGCCTCCTCCTCTGAAGGCCCCGCCGGACACCAAGGGTGAGAAAGGCCTGGTGCAGCGCCCTCTCACGGGACGCCTGAACAGGGACGAGGAAACCATGCCGAGAACTCCCGAAGAGTACCGGCAGCCGGAGGAGAGCTGCCCCACAAAGGCAGACGGCCTGGGTGGTCTCCCTCTCCCGGGAAAACAACAGGTACTGGAAAGCGCCGCTCACCTGCCGGCACGCGGCAGTAGACTGCGGTGTTTCTGGCCCCAGCCCTCAGGACGGAACAGGATACCTGCTGACACAACTGTAGGCCCCTACTGTAATGTTGCTACTACCCGAGTCATCAAGGCACATAGGCTACTTGGTAAAGCTTTAACTCCCATCTCCTTGCCTACCTCCCACTCGGGCATGAGAGTGACCCCTTGAATTTCGAACACATCCCCCCAACCCATCGCTCGCTTTGGGGTTAACAGACCAATCTCCTGCCAACCCTTACAACAGCGGTAAAACAATATCTCCCTGAGCCCATCCACGCTATTACATATGAAATTATGAATCACACCCAATTCTCGGAGAAATAAACCAATCTAAGCGATCCAACACGGACTCCATGGGCCCCCTTAGGACATACTAAATAATCTAGGAAATGGCCAATTTCACAAGGAAATGTCTCCACACAATAACCAGTAGTAATACACATCTCTCAGAGGGGAAAAAACAACAACAACAAAAAAAAACTTATCAATTCTTAGGGGTTCAGTTCCAGCATGTTCACACAAGAGAATCGGCTCGCAGCCACAATCCTTCACATTCTTACCCCTCTTTGCACTGTCAATTTCAACCATATATCAAAAACAACATGATTTGTTCGCCAAAATTTCCATCCAGCACCTCACTCTCAGGTCATCTCTTGTCAGATAACCCAGTGGTTAATCCTTGTCATGCCAACACAACCACACTTCATACAATATTACATGCTGCACATCATCCGTTTTTATCCTATCGACTGCTAAGCTACTCGTCTTAAACTTTACCTTTCCCTTCTTTCCGACTACTAAAATTCATAACTGGGTTGCCTCCCCACAACCTAAGATATCTTTCTCCAACCCCGTTCTGTCACAAATACATACATCCCTGCACGTGTGACGACTGTCACTTTCTTACAAAACTTCTAACCATATGGACTCACTGTCCTGTACCAAATGCGTACGCCACCGATACAGTCTGCACGCGCACGACACCCGCATCGAGAACCCTAACTCGTAACGAAAATGACAAGACACCAATATAAGTTGAATAGTCACGACCGTACTCCAGTATAAACCACTCGACCACAAATTGGCCTTAGCCCTACTACACAGTTAACCGATTCCAATGCTGTGCAGGTCAACTCCAAATCGTTAATCAATTTCAACGAACTCCTACTATTTACAACTGAGATTGAGCACAATCATCAAACCCCTCTATGATTCACGCAGACACATCTGCACCTGACTCTTATGATCCTCAACCAAATGCAACCTCGTACTACCCTCTTATTGAACCCACTGACATTACCATGAACTAACCACAAACAATATCTACATCACTGTCCATCAACGGTTATTATATCGAACCCACATTGTCTAGCCAAACTGTCACATGACAATCGAACTCAGGAACCACTATGTACATTACTTACAAAAATATACAGGAAAAAGGTGACAACTCAAACCGCTGACAAACAAATTTCAATCACGGAACCAAGACAACATCATACCAGACAACCAGTATACGCAACGAACACCATACAACTAATCCCAACATGAGACAACTACAGTACAACTCGCCATAATACAAGACAACACGACGAACTACAACTCAACGAACCTAACAGATCACCAACCTGGACATACAGACGATCAACCACACCAGTTCTGCAACTGGCTGACAGTGGCTGCAACAAGGACGACACCGACTCAGCACAGCCAAGGGCACCCAAACCCGACGAGGACCTGGCACTAACTATGACTCGAAGTCACTCTTCAAAAACTAACGGCGCTGCCGCCGCACCTACAAGGAGTACGTCCACTCCGACGAACACCAGGGACCGAAGTGAAGCTA